>OZ004704.1:193841534-195041534 GCA_963924515.1 Vespertilio murinus
GAGCATGAATTGGGGGGCAAGGCAGCAGTGCATTTGTTCTGGTACCATATCTCGCCTTGGGATTGTGGGCCAGTGACTGAATGAGTCTAAGCTTCTTCCTTTTCCTCCTCTATAAAATGGGCATAGTACCTAAACCATCAAGGCATCGTGAGGATTCGATAACACTTTTGCATAGGCCTGGTAGGTAAGGCAGGAATACATTGACACTAATTCTTTCAGCCCTTTTCTTGAAAGCCTCACTTAAGGTGCACCCTCCTCCTTCATCTCCTGTGGAGAGAGGGTCTTCAAACTGAAACCTTTGTCTGCAGCCCTGGGCACTTCCCACAAACTGCTTTGCATATGTTTAGTTTCCTTACCATCTGATTACATCATATGCTCCTAATGAGACCATAAGCTACGTAAGGGTGGAACCATATTCCCCGCTTCTCTCTATGCTCTAGCAGTTAGAGCAGCCGTGGGCAAACTACGGCCCACGGGCCGGATCGGGACCGTTGGCTGTTCTATCCAGCCCGGAGGAGCTGAAAGAGTGGAGGGTTCTCTTGTTCTCCCCTCCGCTCCTTCACCAGCAGCCCAAGAGGAGAGTGCCAGCATGGTCAGGTTGCTTTTGTTCCAGCCCTTCGGTCCAGTTTAAGAACCCATGGTGGCCCTCGAGTCAAAAAGTTTGCCCACCCCTGGGCTAGAGTCTAGCAAGGCAATGCCTCAGCTGAGATGTTTGTCTGAGAAACAGCTGGGAAAACTGAAGCCTATGGAGGAGAAAGAGGATGATGATAATAATGCTGATCGTAACAACAACACCTAATTTATTGAGCAAATACTCTGTATCTGGCATGGTACTAGGTACTTTAAATGCATTCTCTCATGGACTCCTTCCATCAGTCCTGGCTAACAGGTTTTTTTTTTTTTTTTTTTTTTTTTTTTTTTTTTTTTTTTTAATAAATCTTTATTGTTCATATTATTACAAATGTTCCTCATTCCCCCCCCTCCATTGCTCCCCTCCACCAAGTTTCCATTCAACTCTCTGCCCTTTCCCCATCCCCCATTGTCCTCATCCATAGGTGCAGTTTATGTTCAGTCTCTTCCCGCCCCGCCCCACTCCCCATTTCCCCGAGAATCATCAGTCCACTCCCCTTCCATACCTCTGATTCTATTATATTCATCAGTTAATATTGTTCATCAGGATTTTTACTTCCCTTGGTTTTTAGACTCACTTGTTGATATTTATGTGTTTGTTCATAATTTTTATCTTTATTTTCTTCCTCTTCCTAAAGAACCCCTTTTAGCAATTCATAAAGTTCTGGCTTGGCAGTGATGAACTCCTTTAGCTTAAATTTATTTGTGAAGCTCTTTATCTGGCCTTCGATTCTGAGTGATAGCTTTGCTGGGTAGAGTATTTTTGGTTGTAGGTTCTTGTTATTCATCACCTTGAATATTTCTTGCCATTCCCGTCTGGCCTGCATGGTTTCTGTTGAGAAATCAGCTGACAGTCTTATGGGTGCCCCTTTATATGTAACTACCTGCTTTTGTCTTGCTGCTTTTAATATTCTCTCTTTGTCTTTAGCTCTTGGAATTTTAATTATGATGTGTCTTGGTGTGGTTCTTTTTGGATTCCTTTTGTTTGGGGTTCTGTGTGCTTCCTGGACGTGTAAGTCTATTTCTTTCACCAGGTGGGGGAAGTTTTCTGTCACTATTTCTTTCAATATGTTTTCGGTATCTTGCTCTCTGTCATCTTCTGGGACCCCCATAATTCTGATGTTGGTTCGCTTGAAGTTGTCCCAGAGGTTCCTTACATTATCTTCAACTTTCTGGATTCTCTTGTCTTCTTGCTTCTGTGGAGGAGTGTCCTCTGGCTCTTTGTGTTCCAAATCTTGGACTTGATTCTTGCAATCTTCCAATCTGTTTTTAGGACTCTGCATAATATTTTTTATTTCAGAGAGTGTATTCTTCATTTCTTGTTGATCCTTTATCATTTCTTGTTGAACCTTTATTATTTCTTGTTGATCCCTTTTCATATCCTCATAGGTCTCATTTATTTTATCGGCCTTTTCTAAGAGATTGTTGAACATTCTTATAAGCGTGGTTTTGAATTCTATATCCAGTCGCTTTTTGTCCTCCATTTCTTTCGTTTGTGATCTGTTTCCTTGTTTCGACATTTTCGCTGCTTCCCTGGGTTGGTAGGTTGGGAGGATCAGCTGTGTCTATGCCAGGAGACAACCTTATTCCACTAGACTTAGAAACCTGCAAAAGCCTCTCTGAGTTCAGCTTGGAAGGGGCAGTTTCAGGGTGGAGCCTACAGCCTTGGCTTCTGGTTAGCCCCGCCCTCTGAGGTTCCTGAGTCTCAGTGTACCTCAGTGTCCTTTGGTATTCGCTGCAAGCACCTCTGAGAGAAAGGCGCCCTAGAGCTTCGCCCGCTACCAGACAGTGTAGTCTCTCCCCCAACAAGCCCACAACTGGGGTTCAGAGCAGTTGGAAGTGGGGTTAAGAACAGTCCGGAGCTTATGTCTCCTTCCTGCTAGGGCGATCTCGCGGCCCAAACAACAGTCTGTCCTCTGTGCGCGCAATGTGCGCGACTCGGGGGCTCTGCTTTTTGCTGCTCTTTCTTAGCTTCTGTCTTACAGCCCAGATTCCCCCTGTAAGAGGCTGGGGCTCGAGGGTCTTGCCCAGGACTGAGGTTCAGTGCAGTCAGAACTGGGGCTCAGCACATTCCTGAGCTTTTGAGTCCTTCCCGCTGGGGCAATTCAGCAGCTCAGCGAACAGTCCCTCCTCTGCGCGCAATGTGCGCGACTCCGGGGCTCTGCCTTTCGCCGCTGAGCTTCCGCCTTACAGCCCAGATCCCTCTGTATGAGCCTGGACCTCAGGGTCTTGCCCAGAACTGGGGTTCAGTGCAGTCGGAGTTGGGGTTCAGCACAGTCCGGAGCTTTTATCTCCTTCCCGCTAGGAAACGCCAGCCAGGCACTCAGCCGCCCCTCCTCTTCGGCTCCGTCTTCTCCCCGCGCGCGAACCGCGTCTCAGTACCTTAGGCTTTTACAGCTCCTCTGATTGTCCTTCAGGTTTTCTCTTTCCTTCTGGTTGTAGAATTTCCAGTCAGTCAACTTTCCTGTAGTTCTGGATAGTGTCCACTTTATATTTTAGTTGTATTTTTTGAAATTGTTGAGTGCGGCTGCAGCTAGGCGTTTACCTCTGCCGCCATCTTGTTGCAATCCCTAACAGGTTTTTTGTTGTTGTTTATTTGTGTGGGGTTTTTTTGTTTTGTTTTGTTTTTTTGCTGGTGGGATAGCTAACTGGCCTTAACTAACATTTGTCACGAGCTTACCATATGCACAAACACTGTTCAAAATGTATTCAATGTGTATTATCCTATTTAGACCGTACTGCAAATCGGTATGATAGATACTATTGTGCCCATTTTATGGGTAGGAAAGTAGAGAAGTGTATAGGTTAAATAGCTTGCTCAAAGTGATGTACTTAGGAAATGAAAGCTCCAAGATTCAGAGCCTTGACATTTTTTTTCCAAAGCACAGCCTTAACTCCCGTGTTCTAGTGCTAGGGGTTTGTTTGTTTCAGTCTGTGGAGCTCTTCACTGGACCAAAGAGTTCGTGAGGCCCCTCCTAACCACTTGTCAACAGGACAACCTCTCCTCAGACTTGGTGGGAAGATTGGTGAGGCTTCAGATATGACACTTGGGGCATATGCTTGAGTTTCTATTGATCATAAATCAATGTTCACCATGAGAAGTTAAGTGCTGTGATTTTAGGGATAGTAACATCATACAGAGCCATCCCTGATACCCTCCTCTTACACCCCCCAGGAACTCAGTACCTTTCTTATATCTGCTCTCTCCTATGCCTGGCTGACCTTATAGTGGGCTTTTCTTTCATCTTGTAATCTGTTTTCTCTGAAAAGGTTGTACACTTGGCTGCTACTCCTGGGATTTGTAGATCCTTCCCAATGGCTTCCCTACCACCAATGACAAGAGCCCAGCTCCACAGAGTCCAGCCCAGCACCTAATGGCCAATGCAAGCCCATGTGCAGCCAAAGAGAGAAATCAGCTGCTGCCCCTTCCTGGGTAGGGCTGACTCCAGAGACCCCCATGAAAGAAGCAGGTGTGGTACGTAGGATAACTTTTTGACTGATTCACATAACTGCTATGGACAGAGAGGCTTCCAATATCTCTCCAACAATCAGCCCTGGCTTTATTGGGAGATGCTATACCCCACTCTCACATAGACCAGAAAAGAAGCTAGAATCCATCAACAAGTCAGATTCATGTGGAAGTAGGGTGGGGTTGATGGGGGTGGCAGAGCGGATGAACGTTGCTTTATCTCTGAAAGATTTTTCATTTGACCCTAGGGCTCCCTGAAATATGACTTAACTTCTACACAAGTATTTATGAATTTATGTATAAGGCATTCAGGTAATTCTTTGCTAGAGTTAGTTTGAGGCTGATTCTTAGACCCAAACCAACGGTGCATACGCTGGTTGATTTCTCCCAAAGACCAACACAGGAATGACACTGGATTTTGTCTTGGGATTCGCATTGAAATCCCATATTGCCTTCTGATCATTATATTTGTTTATGAATGGAATCTATTCCCCCAGAAGACCTAACTCAAAAGCAGTTCTCTGGATATTATGTTTTTTATGGAGGGTCCTCTTGTTCTTTTATCTTGTGACATTTTTTTCCCATCAAGTCTAGAGGTCAAGATTCTGTCCTATACATTGACTTAGATTAAACATAATCTAGATTCTTCTGCTCCCTTAAAAATAAAAAAGGCACAGTTCTAGAAGTTTTCCCCAATGAATGTAAAATTAACTCATTGTCTTTGCCTTACCAACAGAGTTTTGGTCTGGGGGCTGCACTCATTGAATGATCTAATCATTGAGCACAAATATGAATGGTATTGAAGTGTCTTCCTGAGCTTCATTCTGTTGCCACCTACCTCCAGGTAACTCTGTGGGGCACACTCGTCCCTCAGCAGTTCCCACGGTCCCCAAATGAGAGCTGTTGGAGATTAGTTTTTACTTCTAAACAGTGGTCTCAGATTATTTACTTGGTGACATATAATTCCTAACATTTCACTGTTCCCCTTGGTTTCAAACATTAAGTATTGAGGGCCCAGGCCACAGCACCTGAGTGAGCACATATTCATGAGCTCGGAATTACTCCATGTAAACTTCACAATGACCCCATGAGGAGGTCCTACTATTGTCCCCATTTTACAAATTAAGGAGTTATTAAGTTTAGGAAGTTTAAGTAACTTGGCCAAAGTCACTACATGGTGGCCTGAAGATTTAAACCCAGGTATGCTGGGACCAAGGCCTGGGAGCACCTCTGGAGTGCAGATAGATACTCTAGAACAGTTCTCAACCACAGCCATGTATTAGAATCACTTGGGTTGCTTTTAAAATATACTGATTCCTGGGCCCACCTCAGCCCAGTAAAGTCAGAATCTCTAGAGGTAGAGATTGTAAAGAAGATCCAGGCTGAGAACCACTCACACACAGGAAAGAGCTGAACTCATGCCTACCTGAGTGTTCGAATTTGAGATCCCAGAGCTGATGTGAGTTCTAACAGCAACAATAACTTGCTGGTTTTTCCCTGCAAAACCTGAGTGTTCTAAAATCCCTCAGTTACTCTGCCTCTTCTCTCCCTGCTGAGAACCAGTAGCTCTATCCCCTTTTATCTGGATTCTAAATGTAACATGGCTGTTAACTGCGGACATAGCTCACAGCACCCAATTGCTTATCCTCTGTGAATTCTCCCCCTGCACCCATGCCCCTCTCACTGTCCCTCCTCCAGAGTTAGTCATTCCTTCTTGCAAGCTCCACAAAACTATGATCATCCATCCTGTAGAGTACTTATCTCATTGTACTTATCTCACTGTTTATAAAGAGTGTCTCTGCCCAACCCCGAGACTGTGGGTAACACAGGAACTGGGGCTGAGTCTGAATAGTCTCTGTACCCCCACTGTGTAACAAAGCATTAAGCACAGAGAACAGACGTCTGGTTGAAAAAATACTTTCAGACATAAAGAGCTAGATTCTGATACCAGAAAAATCTTTAGAGAAATTTTTCTCCTTCTGTTGCCACAACCTCTCCTTCCCTTCACCTCCATTTGACACAAAGACTTTTTACAGGAAGCAAAAAACAAAAGTAATTCCCACCCTCCAAGGTTTGGCTCAAAACCTATCTCCAAAAAAAGATGTCTCTTGGGTTGCTCCCAGCTCATAATGATCTCTTCTGGTGAATTTTTATAGTCATCACTGTCTGTGTAATTCAGTTGTCAATCGCCTTCTCCTGTTACTGTCATAAATAGTTGTTTTTCTTCAATGCTCCCAGGTGGATGTCTTACCTTCCTAACCAGGCAGTGAACTCCATGAATTTAGGGACTGTCTCTAAAGTGGTAGACCATTTTGTTGGCATGCTTGATATCTCCTGACAAACTGTAAGCTCTATGAGGCCTGACACTCTCTGTCATGACCCTTCAGAGGAAGCCCCAGGCTGGCACAGGTCAGGAGCTCAGTGGGGCTGTGCTAAATGAAGATATTCGGTAACCCCTCCTAGCCCAGTGCCCTGAACTTCCTAGGTACTCACTAATCATATATACTGACTGGGTGTGAAATGAAAAAGCGGAGTTCTTATTCTGAGATGTGGTTCCTATGACATGCAGAAATTCTCAGATTAAGCCTTATTTCCTTTTCTTTTTTAGCTTTTTGTAACTGCTTATTGGCTCTGAGATGGAAGTATCAGGGAAGAATCCCTCATGCACTCCCAAATTCCTTCCATATCAATTTGACACAAAGCCTCTAAACCTTCAGTTCAAATCTCTGGATGCATACATCTCCGTGATTAAATTCAACAAGTCACTGCGGGAAAAGACCGCGGAGCCAGCTGGGCTGGTTGGTGGCTGCACACGCACACTCGCTCCTAGGTAGGACTTCTAAATATGGAATCAGGAGTGCTACTTAACTTCTTAATGAAGGAAATAGAGATGCTGCTCAGCTGTGCCAGCTAGGAAACACAGGTTTCTGCCCTGTTTTTCTGACTGATGATTCAGTAGGGTCCCCCACAGATGGCAGGCTTGGTACCCAAAGGCAGCCACATTGCCAAACAGATCGCTGTTTTCTGTCTGTTTTTCCTTTGGTGCAGTGAAAATGGGGTGGGGAGAAGGAGGACAAAAGAAACTAATGAGTTCACCTGCCCCAGAAAATCGTCGCACCACCCTGTCGCCCAACACCAAATCCTAGGCCCCCGTTTTCCGCCTCACAGCTGCTGCTGCCCGGCACACACAGCTGTTGCCACCGACTTCTAATGAGCTGCAGTTAGCAGGGTAGGAAGAAGGGAAGGGCTCCGATATCACTGTTGAGGGGGCACAAAGACAGGCGCTCAGCAAAGCTGGCTTCAGAGCAGGTGAGTAGAAGGAAGGAGGGCAGAGCCAGATGACAGTGTGCCCCAATGTCAGAATCGGAGGCTAAGGTGGCCTCTGGAACACCCAAGTGTGTCTCAAAGCCACCACCAGCTGGACCTGGTTGCCATCCTTCACCACAGGCAGAAGAAAGGGCATCTTGTTTGGCCAACCCACACCCAGCTCCAGCCATATGGGCATCACCCCTTTGGCAATCTTTGAACTATAACAGCTGCTGTGGATGTCTCACCACTACAGGCAGCTCCGAAGATCTGTAACATCCGTGATGCCATGGTCAAGGAGTGCAAGCTAAACTACCTTTGGCAGGAATCTAGCTAGTCTGCAACTAGGCTGGAGGGGGGCGTGCTGAGTCTCTGTATTCAAAAGGCTCCGGGCTCCCCCCAACAATTCTTTCTCTTAGTAAAGAGTGATGGGCAGACAGATGTTCTTGTTTTTTGTGTTTGTTTTTTTAAATCAGTAGTGACTGTTTCCCTCTTTTAATGGTGCCTTAGAAGAGCTGGGAGATATTATTGAGGGGATAAATGCTCTCCAAAGAGGCCCAACAACAGAAAAGGGAGAAGGGCCATTACTTCCAACCCTTGTCTAGCTCCTCAATATGGTTATTAAAAATATATATTAGAATAAGATTTGAGGGAACAAGTAACCTATCTGTTTTATATATACTGTTGGTAAAATTTGGGTCACCTGACTCCCTACTCTCAGGGGAGCTTGACCACTGTGATGCTCTGCCTTCTTGTTCCTTCTCACACTGTAAACCAGTGCCTTTTGCAGTCTATTTAGGGCCAGGTTTTTTCACATTTTGATAGGTCTTTTGTTGACGGTGGTGATTTTGCTGTTTAAAGGGGCCCCCCCAAGCATAGTATTGAAGTGCTGTCTAGTGTTTGATGTGCCTACGGAGAAGATATGGGTGTTAGATGAGCTCTGTTCGAGCATGACCTGTAGTGCTGTGGCTGTGAGGTTACTGTTAACTAGCCAACGGTATATATTAAGTAAAGTGCCTCTAAACAGAAACACATTTATGACAAGGTTTCATCAGTTAGTGGAAATGCTGTAACCAGAGGCTCACAGAAACCTAACTCTGTATTTCCTCATGAGCAATGCTTCAGTATTCACTAGTTTGGTGTTTTCAACAATTTTATGGAACATAACTATTGCAAATCACAAGAATCGACTCTACTTTTTGGCATAATTTGACAACTCAGAATGGTTTTTATGGTATTTCAAATCATAGAGACTGCAGGATAAATGAGCAACAAAAGGAAGGGTAGATAGGAAACAGTCATATTACACAGTATGAAGGCGAAGAGCATCAGCTATGGGGGAAGGGGGACGTGTATTTGAATCCTGGCTCTGCCACTCCTTTGCTGTATGAGTTTTTTCTTGCTGTGTAACTAATTACCACAAACAACATTGACCATTACCTCTCGGTTTCCATGGATCAAGAGTGTAGGCACAACATAGCCATAGTCAAGATGTCAAGTTGGGGCTGCTGTCTTGCCCAAGGCTCGGGGTCCTTTTCCAAATTCTAGTGGCTGCTGGCAGAATTATTTTCCTTGCCATTGCAGAACGTGCGCCTTGCTTCTTCGAGGCCGGCAGGAGAGAGACTCTCATCTCTTTTAAAGGGCTCACCCAATTAGGTCAGATCCCCCTAAAATGATTTCCCTTCAAGTCAAGGCTTAAAAGTCAACCGGTTAGGAACCCTAATTACATCTGCAAAATCCCTTCGCCTTTGCCTTGTAACATAATCACAGCATATGACCATTGCCATGTTCCCAGTAGGTGAGTGTCTTGCTTACGTAAGATGAAGGAAGGCAAGGGTGAGTCACCTCCGAATGCAAGGACGAAAAAGAAAGATATGAGGCCCTGACTAGGAGATCCAGAATGAGGCTGGAAAAGACGCCGTCTTGGGTCAATGAACTTCCTATTCTGGGTGGCATAGGGGAAGGCGCAGCACTTTGGGCAGCACTGGAGTATTGCTTGTCTTGCTCCAGATCACAGCCACCAAGAGCAGGCTGCTCCATCTGCAGGCGCCCAGGCCCTAGAGGCTTGTGGTTTGCATCACAGGAGCCCACAGATAGGAATCCACTCTGAAATGGTAGTTGTTCTATTTAAGCTTCCTGATCAGCAACAGGTGCTGGGGGAGATGGTGTACTCTGGGGCCTGGAAGGCAGCTTGAGTGAGAGAGGCCTCAATACTGCCTATATGTGTTCAGAGACCTGCCCAAGAGTCCTCAGGAACCTGTACTGTAATTATTAGAGTTGTCCCAGCCCCAGTGTCCCACTGGCAAGTAATTTCACATGTAATTATCCTCACAACAAAGATTTTTCCCAGCCTCCTCCCTGCCCTTCTTCCTCCTCTCTCTACGTTCCTTCTTTCTTCCCTTTCAACTCCCAAACAAATCCAGTAACATCCACATCAGGATGCAGAGGAATCAACCTCAAGGTCACCCTCTATCCTGGCCTGGGGCTGCTCTCTCCTTGGAGAGCAGCCTGTCATGTTCCCTGACACCGTCAAAGAAAGTTCGGATGGCATTCCCCTCCACCTTCCTTCAGACAAGACTATTTGGCTTGCTATCTTTAGATCAACTGTCTCTTCCTAAAAACTCACCTTGGGCTCAGGGAGGGACGAGATTTATTGTTGAAGGAAACTGAGCAAAACGCTGGCCCACGGAGGTCAGACCAGCTGTGACGTGGCCAAGATTCAATTAACTACTTAATGAATTACTAGCACCTGATGAGTAATTTAGGCTCGAGGCCATGTTGAATGCTTTGTAGTGGTGTTTAGTCCTTGCAACAACCCTATGTTATTATCCACATTATGTAGATGAGTAAAAGGAGAAGTTAGATAACTTTCCCCAGATCACATCACCCATCAGTAGCCAGCATGGTCTGCGTGACACCTGGCCCAAGCATTTAATCGCCCTGCTCTGTTACCCTATGTGTAATTGGGCTTCTACCCACATTGTTGCTCTCACAGTTTGGTTATTGGCTATTGGCAATTTCATTGTGCAAATGATAAAGCAAAATATCCAGCTCCCCAGTATTCATTCAGCGTCCCCTACTCAGCTGTCAGTGCCGCCAGCCATGGCTTGCTTGTCCTTAAGGTACCCACTGCATTTTCAGACAAGCCTACCTCGCTTTGCAGAGGGAAGCAGGTAACATACCCACATTTCGGGACAAGAAAACCTGCGTCTCTGGACCAGTTGCAAAGCATCAGCAAACTCCAAAGGGAGAGAGGAGTCACAACATGAAAACTCTTAACTACACACTGGGCATCATTGCCAACAGCCCAGAGTTCAGTCTTTGGAAGGGTAGAAGACAAGAAATGGGCCTGTAGTTCCTGGAGCATTAGCCACAGTCCCTGGGAAGTTAAGAACGCTCAATGGACCAGGACTAAGGAGATTGGAAGATAGGAGGCCATTATAATACATATAATAACATAACTAAACTGATTGGGCATGTGGCTTAGAGAAAGTAGTCATTTTATTTTTTATTTTGGGCTCTCATCTAACTTGCCAACAGGAATTGAAAGGCTTACAAACCCAGTTCACCTGTAACAAAGCTGTTAAATTAGCTCTGGCCTCCTGCTGTCTTGAAGCCTAGGGACAGCTAACCCCAGAGACAGCTCACCCTCCCTCTTCCTATCTTCCCCTCTTTCCCCTCCCCCCCCCCCCCCCCGCTCTTCCTATCCTCACCCTCCCTCTTCCTATCCTCCTCCCCGCCCCCCCCCCTCATGCACTGAAGTCTACATAGGGCATCATGCAGAGCTTGGGTATTCATTTCCAACAGCTCCTCTAACAAATTATCATAAACTTGGTGAATAACACAACAGAAATTTATCCTGGAAGCTGAAGTCTGAAATCAAGGTGTCAGCAGGGTTGATGGCTCCCTCAGAAGTTCTGGGAGAGTCTACTCTATGCTTCTCTCCTGGCTTTGGGCATTTGCCTGAAATCCCAGTGTCCCTTGGCTTGTAGCTGCATCACTCTGCATCTCTGTCTCTGCCGTCACATGGCCTTCTCGTAAGGATGCAAGACAGACATGGGATGGAGGGCCACCCCCGCTGATGAGTATAACCTCACCACAACTAAGCTCATCTGCAAGGCTGCTTCCAAATAAGGTCGAGTTCTGAGGTTCGGGGTGGATGTGAATTTTGGAAGGGGGACTCTATTCAACCCAGGACAGCTCATCAATGGCAGTTTTGGCAGATCCCACACAACAGCAGGGAAAGGATTTGAGCTTCTCAAGAGGAGGGGTCTATGCAAGTGGGGAGGTGAGGGGAGACCACCCTGAGCAGTCAGTATCCATCCATGGCAGGCTGAGGCACTGCCCTGTATCTGAAACATTTCACAGAAATCAAGCCCAAAGGAGCCAAGGAAGTCACGCAGAGAACAAAGACAACTTCCCCCATAGCTCAAAACACAGCAGCCAGCCTTTCTTCCAAAGTAAACCATTTGAATTACCCAGGTAAAATGCCAGGTAATTCAAATCATCTCACTCTGCATCCTTCCCCCCCCCCCAAATCCCCCCTCCACCGTCCTACCTCCAAGCTACATGAAAAATAGGTAAATGCCTTCAATCTCTCCTTTCATTTCCCTTTTAACCCTAGGAGAGATGGGGACACCCAGGAGCTCAGGCCATGAGGCCTCCCACTTAGCCTCCCAGACCATCCCAGGCAGGAGGTCTCAGGGCAAAAAGCCTCATGGTCCCCCAAGGCGACCCTGCTAGTAGGAACTCGTTTCTGAGGTCTTTGGAGAAGGGCTGTGCAGAACTGCATCTAATCTGGGCTAAGCAGATTAGTTCCCTCCCAGCAAAAGGTTCTGGGCTGCTGAGCAGGGCACAGTGGCAGGGGGCTGTCATTACAAGGCCTAGATAGGACATAATTACATGCTCCCTGAAAGGAGCTCCTAATTGAATTATAGGGTGTCCCCTGAGCATCAAAGGCAGCCAGGCTCAGAGGTGGCCCAGCAGCCCAAGAAATGGTGTGGGGCAGGACTCAGGCTGAGGAGTTGCTCAGGGACACACGGGAAGGGGAGGGGGGGATGCTCAGGGCACACGGGAAGGGGAGGGGGGGATGTATTCTCTAGTCCCATGTCCCCTGCAACCTGGAGGAGGTACAGAGCCAAAGGGCATGCCAGAAATTCACTCTGTTATTCATTCATTCATTCACTCGTTTGTTCATTCAGAAGACATTTTTTGTGTGTCCTTACAATGCAGGGGTAGGGAACATCCAACCCTAGGAACGTGTAAGGCCCAAGAAATCATTAGATCTGGCCCTGCCAAGGCATTAGGGGTGAATTAAATGTTTGACTAAATATAGCAGACTAATTTTCAAGTTGATAATTTTTTATGGCCTTCTAATGATGTTATAAATATAAAAATGGCCCTTGGTTCCTCGTCCTGCTATAATGGGACACAGAATGAGGCGCTCAGAGGGATGGGGGAAGAACCAGGCATGGCTGTGGTCTTCCTGGGGACCATTTACTCCTGAGGCCAACTTCTACCTACAGCTGTGTGTGATGCACAAGCCAGAGCCAATTGCCCATTCTCTCAAGTCCTTCTGGTTGACTGGAGGGGCTGTGCAATTATTCCAATTTAAATTCTTTTGAATCACACTAAACGGAATCCCAACCAAAGGCAGGGGCAGTGCCTTTGTGTGGCCACAGCCCTCGGAGTTCCCCTCTTTTACAACAACTTTCACACCCTCCTCTCCTCCACCAGACTGGGAACTCCCTGAGGACAGGGGCTATGCCTTTTCTCACTGTGCTCAAACCACAGTATGAGCTCAACAAAAGTCTGCTAATTGGATCCTCAGCAACTGACACCCGTCTCCCCCCCTGCCCCCCCCATTACTTCCTGACTCATTGATTTGGAGGGCACTCACAGGCTCTCCAGGGGCTTCCAGTGAGACCCCCCCCCCCATCTCCTGCTGTCTTCTATCATCACCCCCTCGAACCCTTGATCCTGGATGCCTTCAGATATCACGGAGTCATCAAAGGAAACCCCCCTGAATCTCAACCCATAGTCCTGAGCCAGCCCCCCCCCCCCCCCCCCCCCCCCGTTTTCCAGGCAGCAGGGCAAAGTATTGCCAGCTGGCAGTTTCTGGTGGTGACGTGACACCAGCAAGGACCCTCTGTAAACTGGCTGGGGCAAGGGTGGGTCTCTGTCAGCCGTCCAGGGTGATGAACCCAGATTTCTGAACTGGCGTCAAGGAGTCCACTGGCCCTTGCCAAATTCCCTGGGCTTAGCTGCCCCTGGTTAAGAACAAAGACCAGTCTGGCTGTTAAGGAAAAGATATGAGGTGTGCTCTTAGCTTCTTCTGTATGAGGGGAGGAAAGCCTGATGCTTTCAGCCTCCATACCTTATTCTGATGCTAAAAATATGTACAACAATAGAAAGATCACGTGATTTCAAAGATCTAGGTTTTGATACCAACTCTTAAAAGTTTCTTGTTCTAAGGTAAATTATTTAATCTTTCATAGATTCGATTATGTAATCTGAAAAAAATGGTAATATTAACCCTAAAGGTTTAACGATATCCTTATACTTTTTAATCTTTTCTTATAAATATTACAAGTTTTATTATGTAAGAAAAATAACCACTATAGTAATCTATCTCCCACCCCAGATCTGAACAGTGGTAAAGCCCAGGTAACCAACACTGTGCCCTGGATTCTGATATTTCTCTAGAATACTATGCTATTATGCTCTCTCCCTGGGGCCACTCTCATCAAAACCACTTTAAACTACTAGACTCCAGAATTTTCAAAGCATTGTACATATATCAGTTCCTTTGAAAGATGGCCTTTGGCTATGTTCATTCTACTCACTCCCCAACGCCCCAAAAGAGGAAGTATATGTTCTTCCAGCAGTCTACACCAGTTAATTAAAATATCATTTCTCTTTTGAGACAACAAGATGGCGGCAGAGGTAAAAGCCTAACTGCAGCCGCCCTCAACAATTTAAAAAAATACAACTAAAATATAGAGTGGACACTATCCAGAACTACAGGAAAGTTGACTGACTGGAAATTCTACAACTAGAAGGAAAGAGAAAACCAGAAGGAAAACCAGAGGAGCCGTAAAAGCCTGAGGTACGGAGGCGCGCGGTGCGCGCGCGGGAAGAGGACGGAGCCGGAGAGGAGGGGCGGCTGAGTGCCTGGCTGGCGTTCCCCAGCGGGAAGGAGATAAAAGCTCCGGACCGTGCTGAACCCCAACTCCGACTGCACTGAACCCCAGTTCTGGGCGAGACCCCGGGGGGTCCCAGGCTCATACAGAGGGAATCTGGGCTGTAAGGCGGAAGCTCAGCGGAACAGCGGCTAAAGGCTGAGCCCCGGAGTCGCGCACATTGCGCGCAGAGGAGGGACTGTTCGCTGAGCTGCTGAATTGCCCCAGCGGGAAGGACTCAAAAGCTCAGGAATGTGCTGAGCCCCAGTTCTGACTGCACTGAACCCCAGTCCTGGGCAAGACCCTCGGGCCCCAGCCTCATACAGGGGGAATCTGGGCTGTAAGGCAGAAGCTCAGGGGAGCGAAAAGCAGATCCCCTGAGTCGCGCACTTTACGCGCACAGAGGACAGACTGTTGTTTGGGCCGCGAGACCGCCCTAGCGGGAAGGAGACATAAGCTCCGGACTGTTCTTAACCCCACTTCCAACTGCTCTGAACCCCAGTTGTGGGCTTGTTGGGGGAGAGACTACACTGTCTGGATGCGGGCGAAGCTCCAGGGCGCCTTTCTCTCAGAGGTGCTTGCAGCGAGTACCAAAGGACACTGAGGAACACTGAGACTCAGGAACCTCCGAGGGCGGGGCTAACCGGAAGCCAAGGCTGTAGGTTCCACCCTGAAACTCTGCCCCATCCAAGCTGAACTCAGAGAGGCTTTTGCAGGTTTCCAAGTCTAGTGGAATAAGGTTATCTCCTGGCATAGACACAGCTGATCCTCCCAACCTACCAACTCAGGGAAGCAGCGAAAATGTCGAAACGAGGAAACAGATCACAAACGAAAGAAATGGAGGACAAAAAGCGACGGGATATAGAGTTCAAAACCACACTTATAAGGTTGTTCAACAATCTCCTAGAAAAGGCCGATAGAATAAATGACACCTATGAGGATATGAAAAAAGATCAACAAGAAATAATAAAGGGTCAACAAGAAATAATAAAAGGTCAACTAGAAATAAAGAATACAATCTCTGAAATAAATAATATTATACAGAGTCCTAAAAACAGAATGGAAGATTGTAAGAATCAAGTCCAAGATTTGCAACACAAAGAGCCAGAGGACACTCCTCCACAGAAGCAAGAAGACAAGAGAATCCAGAAAGTTGAAGATAATGTAAGAAACCTCTGGGACAACTTCAAGCGAACCAACATCAGAATTATGGGCATCCCAGAAGATGACAGAGAGCAAAATACCGAAAACATATTGAAAGAAATAGTGACAGAAAACTTCCCCCACCTGGTGAAAGAAATAGATTTACATGTCCAGGAAGCACACAGAACCCCAAACAAAAGGAATCCAAAAAGAACCACACCAAGACACATCATAATTAAAATTCCAAGAGCTAAAGACAAAGAGAGAATATTAAAAGCAGCAAGACAAAAGCAGGTAGTTACCTATAAAGGGACACCCATACGACTGTCAGCTGATTTCTCAACAGAAACCATGCAGGCCAGACGGGAATGGCAAGAAATATTCAAGGTGATGAATAACAAGAACCTACAGCCAAAAATACTCTACCCAGCAAAGCTATCACTCAGAATCGAAGGCCAGATAAAGAGCTTCACAAATAAATTTAAGCTAAAGGAATTCATCACTGCCAAGCCAGAATTATATGAATTGTTAAAAGGGGTTCTTTAGGAAGAGGAAGAAAATAAAGATAAAAATTATGAACAAACACGTAACTATCAACAAGTGAGTCTAAAAACCAAGGGAAGTAAAAATGATGAACAATATTAACTGGTGAATATAATAGAATCAGAGGTATGGGAGGGGGGTGGACTGATGATTCTTGGGGAAATGGGGAGTGGAGCGGAGCGGGAAGAGACTGAACATAAACTGCACCTATGGATGAGGACAATGGGGGATGGGGAAAGGGCAGAGAATTGAATGGAAACTTGGTGTAGGGGAGCAATGGGGGGGGGGGAATGAGGAACATTTGTAATAATATGAACAATAAAGATTTATTTAAAAAAAAAAATAAAAAATAAAATATCATTTCTCAAAAAAATATATATATATTTAAAATTAAAATTAAAAATGTCATTTCTCTCTGCTTTGGGTAGAACTATATTAACTCACTATAGTAACACTAGTTATCTGTTGCTATATGTTATGAAAACAATGGAAATCTAATTACTTTTCAGCTCATAAGCTTCTAAAATATGGGTTCTATGAGGAGGGCAGATAAAATGGTCTGTGGTATGAATCTGTTTGGGAACTGCTGGTCAACTTTATGAAACCCACTAGATCAGTAGGGGTTCTGGAATATTCTGGTCTATTAGGAACTTATCTGTTTCATGTGCCCAATAGGAATGTATGTTCTTGTGGATTCACCCTAGGTTGTATAGGATGAGGAAGAGTATGAGTCAACCCATTTTCCCCATTAGGATTAGTCCAGTATTGGCAGGATGGTGGTGACTTCATGCTAATAATGGAGACTCCTAGATTCTTTATCCCATGAAGTTCTCTCCATCTCTTAACCCTAGACTGGCACTGACAAGCATTTGGCCTTTTCTTTTCGCATGCACAGTTGAGCCCAGACACAGCCTCAACAATCCTCTCCAAGATGCCCCTGGACAGCCACCACTATCCAACTTAACAAACATAAAAGGCATTCTATTGTACACCCCAGCCTGTGCCCTGGGCCATGGGCACCTGACGTCACACACTGTGCCACCTAGAGGTGAGAATGCTCTGGCTTTCAGGGAGTTCCTGGAAAAGCATCAAATTACAGCGCCAAAGATAAAGATGGGGTGCCTGCTGGATCCAGCTAAGTCCAGCTGACCAGCTGACCAGCAGTCCAGAAGGGGAAGGGCGAGGCAGAGAAGGCTGTCATCTGCCCTTGGTGAGCATGAATGACAGGGAAACTTTCTGTTTCTGTCTGGAACACAGGCTACTCTGGAAATCCAAACCCTGGAAGAGGCATTGAAAGTGACTCAATCCCCAAATATTGTACCTGAAAATGACAGCAGATTATCTTCTGACGCTAGAGTCCTGGAAAGGACAGAGCTGAAGAGGGAGAGAAATGACCCTGGTAGCCTTGAGATTTGTGTCACTGAGCACCGGGCCCTATGCATGTATTCTGTTGATCTAGGCAGAGGCCAGCTTAATCTTGGCTGTTGAATCAGTGGTCAGCTTGATGGATTTGATGGGGCTGGAAGCTCAAGAGGTGGCTATTCTTCTCATTCTCTAGCTTATTGCTTCAGCATAGACCCTTGTAAAACCAATGCTCTCTCTACCTGCAAACCTTACACAATGTGTCTGTTTCAAAGTGATAGATGACTGTCCCACCTTACTTAGAAGGGACTTCCTTCTAAGTGACATTGAGCACCACTTCCAGATGCAACCGCTTAGGTAGCTTACCATGGAATCCCCATGACAACTTCATTTTTCCACCCTACCACTCAGTATCTTAGAGAGGATTATTGAGGCTGATTACTGTTGGGTTGGGGTGGGGCAGAGAGGAACTCGGCTTGACACAGGGCAACCAACATGTATCTGGCCAGTGGTCTTCACATGGCCAAGTTGGGGAAATGGTGGGGGGAAGGGGGAAGAGTGGGGAGCATGGAGGAGAATCAGAGTCTCTCTCTTGTAAATCTGAGCTAGAAAAATAGAAAGATCTCCCAGGTAGGAGTTGAAAGCATTATGGAGGAGAAGCAGTGAGATAGGATTGCTGGTCATAGAGGTATTGCAAGGTGGAAGCTATGAGGGAGAAAGCCACAGAGAGAAGCAAAGATGCCAGGAGGCAGAGACCACATGGCCTAGAGGGGAGCACATCAGAAAGAGAAGGTGGTCCCAGGGCACCCTCAGCCTCTGATGGTTTTCTGGTGCAAGTTTCAGTCTATTCTGGATCCTCACAACTCAACCATCTTGTCTTAACATCCAGATGACAAACACTCTGTGGAGAAGGAGAAAAGAGCACCACTGGGAGTGGTTTGTTTCCTGGGAGATATCAGTCTTCTTAGCATTATCGTAATGATAGTTCCTTCCATTGAAATGACAGGCTTTCTTAAGGGATACACAGCTCACTCTTGATCACTCAAGGAAATCGTAGATCAGACAGTGCACAGAAGGCAGCCCAACTATAGGTGCCAACAGTGTGAAGAAAGGGGCTATAGGGACTAGAATAAGAATAAAAGAGGAGAGAAGAACATCCAAGATGGCGGCCTAGGCAGTCTCCTAAGCTGCCGCCTCATCAACAATTTAATTAAAAAAACAACTAAAATAAAAAAGGACTTCACCAAAACATCAGGAAAGCTGGCAGAGTGGAGTAGCTACAACTAGAAAGAAAGAGAGAGGCTCACGGATCGGACTGGGAGCCGAAAAGCACTGAGGTAGGGAGACGCTCGCGCACGCGGCCGCCGAATACCTGCCTGGCGGGAGGGGAGGAATCCCCGATTGCACGGAACCCTTTCCGACTGTACTGAACCCAACCCTGGCTGAAATTCCGTGGTCCCAGGCTCATACGGGTGGAGTCTGGACTGCAGAGAAAGGCACCCAGAGACCCAGAGACTCAGAGACTCAGAGACCGGGGACCGGGAGCCGCAGTCGCAGTCTGCAGGGTCTACAGACTCGCGCGCGCGAGCAAGTACGCGCTGAGGTCTGACCGCCGCCTCTCTGTAGCGGAAGGAGTCAGAAGCTCCAGGTCTGACCGCGGAGGCTGCCACTGCCTCTCTGTACAAGGTGGCGGCCTCTCTGTAGCGGAAGGAGTCAGAAGCTCCAGGTCTGACTGCGGAGGCTGCCGCCGCCTCTCTGTACAAGGTGGCGGCCTCTCCGTAGCGGAAGGAGTCAGAAGCTCCAGGTCTGACCACGAGGCTGCTGCTGCCTCTCTGTACAAGGTGGTGGCCTCTCTGTAGCGGAAGGAGTCAGAAGCTCCAGGTCTGACCACGGAGGCTGCCGCTGCCTCTCTGTACAAGGTGGCGGCCTCTCCGTAGCAGAAGGAGTCAGAAGCTCCAGACTACAGAGACCAGCCCAAGTCCGGGTGAGCCCCTGGGGCACCCACACTCTTGCTTGGGGAAACTGGGCCGGTCAGGCGGAAACTCAGGCGAGCGCACAAGGGCAGGGCAGAAGCCAAGACTGTCAGTTCAGCCCTGAGACTCCGCCCCATCCAAGCTGAGCAGAGGCTTCTGCAGTTTTTCAACTCTGATCCTATAAGACTGTCTCCAATACAGAAGTTATCCCAGAGTAGACACAGCTGATACCCACATCCAATTGGCCTGAAGGTCAATTCACAACAATAGAGACTTAGCTACAACAAGGCTGTGCACGCAGTCCACAAAGGGGATCACCAAGAGTGTCTACCTCAGGTAACTGAGGAGGCTGACCCACTGTGCTATATAGGACACCAAACACACAAAGCCATTCTACCAACTCTGAAAAATAGTGATAATGCCGAGACAAGGAAATAGATCTCAAACAAAAGAGATGGAGGATATAGAGTTCAGAACTACGGTTCTAAGGTTATGCAACAATATCCTAGAAAAGCTCGATAAAATTCATGAGACCCAACTAAAAAGTATAGATAAACTGACTAAATTGGAAAATATTATGCAGAGATCCAACAGCAGAATGGAAGAACACAAGGATCAGGTCAAAGAGCCAAAAGACACTCCGCTGGAGAAGGAAGAAGAAAAGAGGATCCAGAAAGTTGAAGATAGTGTAAGGAGCCTCTGGGACAACTGCAAGCGCACCAACATCAGAATTATGGGGGTGCCAGAAGAAGAGGGAGTGCAAAATACTGAAAACATATTTGAAGAAATAATATCAGAAAACTTCCCTCACCTGGTGAAAGAAATAGACTTACAAGTACAGGAAGCCTATAGAACCCCAAACAAGAGGAATCCAAAGAAAAATTCTTCTCGACACATCATCATCAATATGCCAAGGGTAAAAGACAAAAAGAGGATCTTACAAGCAGCAAGAGAAAAGCAGTTGGTTACCTATAAGGGAGCACCCATACGACTATCAGCTGATTTCTCAACAGAAACCATGCAGGCCAGAAGGGAGTGGCAAGAAATATTCAAAGTGATGAATAGGGAGAACCTACAACCAAGATTACTGTATCCAGCAAAGTTATCATTCAGAATTGAAGGGCAGATAAAGAGCTTCACAGATAAGAAAAAGCTAAAGGAGTTCATCACCACCAAACCAGTATTATATGAAATGCTGAAAGGTATTACTTAAGAAGAGGAAGAAGGTCAAGTGAATTAAAAATCTCAGGAGTAGAATAAACTGGTGAATATAATAGAATTAGGGGCAAAGAAAGGGAGTGGATAGATAATTATCAGGGTGAAAGGGGTGTGGGGTGCAGAGACTGGATTAAAATTGTATAACCTATGGATGAGGACAATAGTGGGGGGAGGGGGTGAGGGCAGAGGGTGGGGTGGGAATCAGGTGGAAGGGAGCTATGGGGGAGAAAAAGGAGAAACAATTGTAATAATCTGAGCAATAAAGATTTATTAAAAAAAAAAGAATAAAAGAGGAGACAGGACTAGAAGAAATGGGGTGGAAGGCACTGAGTGTGAGCAGACTGGACACCACAGCACCAGTGCCTGCAGCATATACAGTAGAAAATGAAAATATGCAGCAGGAGGTGTGTAGGGGGAGAGGGAGAGAGAGAGAGAGAGAGAGAGAGAGAGAGAGAGAGAGAGAGAACACAATAGAAAGTAAAGTATGATCAGGGAAATACAGATTTTCAGACATGAAGACTTGCAGCCTGGGCCATGGTTAGCTCTAGTGATGGTAGCACAGTACACCCCACATCACCACAGTTCAGAAAGAGAGGGTCTGGTGGTAGGAGGGTTCACAAGGAGAATTCACGTGTGTTACACAAGGAGAAAACCAACAGGGAGACAAATCAGACCATAAGCTCTGGCAAAAGATGGACTACTAGGGAGAAAGTATTAGTCACCCATAATCTATAATTTGTTCTACTGCCATATTCTGAGTATTAAGTTACTATCACGATGTCACTCCTTCTGAAAGAACCAACAAACAAACATACAACAGAGTGTTGTTTGTATCACAAATAACTGGTTTTGTGAAACCTCACAACCAAGTGATAAATGAACTGGGCTCCATCAGGGACAGGTTAACCAGGCTGTGTCTAGGCATGCTGAGCCATTGCTGGAATGGGTCAGGATGGTGCCACATCAATGATCAAACTTAAATATAACACACACACATAGTTTTCATAAAAGCAAATTCCTCCTTACGAATAAGTTTTACTTTCAACTTGATTTACTCTACTTCTCCAGGTAATTTCCTACTTGGGTACCAAGTAGGTGATAGGGGTGAGAATATAATTTCTATGCATGGTGATAACTATCGTGCCACCTGAGAATGTTTATCCTATGCTTTCCTTCTTGGCCACGAAGCAGAACTCTCAAAGCATTTGATTCCTCCAAAATGCTTCTGGACTGTGCAGAACTTAAATATGGGGAGTTTGCTCTATTTGTACATCAAGGCATTCTTCTCTCCCAACGATCAATTATATCCTACTGGCTCTAGGCCAGGGTTTCCTATTGTATTCTGGAAGCACAATTTAGTCTCTCCTTTTCAAAACAACAAGAAAACAACACCTTGAATGAGCTGAAGTCCTTAGCTCTGAATTTCTACTACCTTCCTTGCGGAGTTGTCGCGGGCAGAGCCAAAAGGTGGGAAGGAACGAGTGCTCCTACACCATCCAAACACATCAGGAAAGTTGATGAAAGGTTGGACGACATGGAAGAGTCCTCCCCACTTACCCACATCACTTTGCCCAAGTGTCCCTTTCCATCACTCCCGTGAGTGAATGAGGAAACTTTGACCTTGCGAGCCAGGAGTTGAGACAAAATAAGCAAGGCTGGGCAAGATCGCCATCAGTACCCCTTTATTATTACTGCCTGAGGTCCCAACAAGCACCCCTCCAAGGAGTGCACAGGAGGGCTTGCGCCGGGCATCAGCCAGTTTCATTCTCTCACTGGCTAGTCATGTGGTCAATCACAATGTGCCTTCTGAAACCAACCTGACATTCTCCCTCATGGGATATCCAACCCTGCAACACTGAGCTTTCCGGAGGATGGGTTAATGTGAGAAGACCGAGGCGGGCATGCATATGGTTCCTGACCAAGGCAGAGAGAGGGGTGCTGCCTTATCCAGTGTTGTCTGAGAACCCTGCACCCTTAGGACTAAAACAAATGAACTAAGAAGGCTCTGGACTTGCAGTGATTTCTGCAGACATATAACATTCGGGGTGCTTTATGGATCCTGGAATTGGAATATGTCCTTCTTTGCTATAATTTTTGACAATTTCAGTAAGAAAGAAAAAATTATCAGGGTGCGGGACCTTTCTGGATATAATATCCAAAGCTCTGCTGAAAAGGCCACATAGCCTGTGATCACTCCTTTAGGCCCAGAAGTGATCGCTCCTTTAGACCCAGAAGTGATCGCTCCTTTAGACCCAGAAGTGATCGCTCCTTTAGACCCAGAAGTGATCACTCCTTTAGACCCAGAAGTGATCGCTCCTTTAGACCCAGAAGTGATCACTCCTTTAGACCCAGAAGTGATCGCTCCTTTAGACCCACTAGAAATGTCCCACTGTGCTAAGTTCCCCCATTCAGCAACTGGCATAGACATGGATACCCTCCTTCAGGACAACTCAAAGCCATGTACATAGTTCCACCACGAGTTCCATGGAGCCATGGGTCCTGGTGACCAACTGGCTACCTAAAGCTGGGGAGAGAGCCGTCACTGGAAGGCAGGCACTGAGACAGAGGCCAAGGGAAAGGGAGGGTCACCACTTCTATCTGACTCCCACCCTCACACCGCTTGCTTGCAGCTCATGGCTTTTCTCAAGCACAGAAAGGGCAAATGAAAGCAAATGACCTCCCCGGGTGGCAGGAAAGAGAGGATCATAACACTCTGCTAAATCAAAGGGGAAAAAAGGTGGGGGAGGGAAGGGGGAGCCTCCTTTGTTGCAGACAAGTTGGAGAATGTTTACATTGTGTCCAGAGCACTCCAGACTTTCCTAAGTTTTGATGGAAAGGTCCCTAAGGGTTGAAAGGGCAGGGAGCAACCAGCCCTGGTGGAGAATGGCCTGCATCATTGTGAAAACATTTCATTATTTCATGGGACAAGGTCTTGTTTGCAGTTTACCAGCAGGGCCTGAAAGATGTCGCCTTTTCTCAATAAGAGATTACTAAGTTAAAGTTGTGTGTGTGTGTGTGTGTGTGTGTGTGTGTGTGTGTGTAATTTCTATGGGTTCAATATTTTCCTTCTGAACAGTCTCAAGGTGAACCGAGAGATTTAAAATAATGCATAATATATTCTTAGTGTTGGTTAAGATATTAGTCACATAATATTCTTGGATTTGTACTTCCAGAGCACCTTCCACAAAAGAATTTCCATATCCTTTCCAAAGCTGATGTTTTTCTGATGGGTTAAAATAAAATGGAAAAGTCCAAAGATATTAAATCTGTGCCCTTTAAAAACTCCTTTCCAACTCTAACTTGCTTTCCTAGACAGCTGCTGGACAAGTTACTTTCCTTCTCTGAATCCAGCGTCATCATTCGTGAAAATGGGAGGTCAGACACCTTCCAGCATTTTTCCCCCCCACAGGATGTTTTATTTTTATTTAAAAAATATATTGGTATTGCTTTCAGAGAGGAAGAGATAGAAACATCAAGGATGAGAGAGAATCATTGTCTGACTGCCTCCTCCACGCCCCACACTGCAATGTGCCCTGACTGGGAATTAAACCATGACCCCCTGGGACATAGGCTGATGCTCCCTGAGCCACGCAGGCCAGGCACCTTCCAGCTTTAACAATCTAATTTTGTTGGGAAATATGTGGCACAGCTAATACACCATTCTACTTCAGAAGAGGCCTAAGCTGTTTAATTACAGCAGATCTTGGCATTTGCATATTTGACATCTGTGGTTTTGACTACTCCCACAGACCCCAAAGGTCCATGAGCTCCAGTAATCTGTTATGTTGCAGCGGCGTGCTGTGAGCCTGGGCTTCAGGGGCCAGTCACATGTTCAGTTAGTGAGATTAACGTGCTGGCAAAACCCACAACTCTGTGAGGTTTTGCTATTGTCAGCTCAAAGGCCACGATTCTCATTGTGTGCAGCAGTGGTAGTAAAAAAGGTAGGGATTCTTCTCAATAGTATCCCTCTCAAATGTCAAGAGTTTATTGTAATGTGGGTTTAAAGTAATCATGTACTCACCCCCATGTCATCTATTTCACTACTATCCCGATGGCTACTCTGAAAACTTTAGTGGTGTCATGCATACAACAATGATATTTTATTTATCTTTTATTGAACTTATCTCAACCATATACTTCTCCCAACCTGTCTGTCTACCTGCATCCTCTCCACCTGAGAAGATCTTTGTGAGCGGGGATGCCAGCTTGTCTTTATTATCTCCAGAGTGCCTAGCAATGTGCCTGGTACGCAGCAGATACTTGATGAACATCTATTGAATGTCTGAGCACCTTCTACGAGCAAGCGTTGTGCATTTTCTTCATATTTGTTTTTTTTTTTAATTTTTGTGTACATAGCTTACCATTTTCTTCATATTTGAATGTAGTACTTATCACACACCTGCAGGTTAGATACCATGATTCCTATCATCCCAACAAACTATCTGGGATTCAGGTGAAGTGCCGTGTTCAAAGTTACACAGCTGGTGACTGATGGATTCGCACCTGTCTGTCAAGCTCCAAAGTTCATGTTTTTCCATCTCATCATCTTTGAAGAAGGAAAGCATAAAGCCAAATAAGTGAATTCATAGATCCAACATTGGAACATAAGCCCGGCTTCACCTGGATAGACTTAGAAGAGTGTGGTGGGGGCAAAACTGACAATGCTACCAGGCGTGGTGGGCAAATAGAGCTACATAAAGAGGGAAAGATGAGAAAGTGCCAGTGTTGCCGGCACCACACAGCTTCTGTCTAAGTACCCTGAGGGTTTCAACTCCAAATTGGGACCAATGGCATCAGGAGGTTGTTAGAAATGCAGAACCTCAAGCCTTGCTCTAGACATTTTGAAACATAATCTGCATTTTAGCAAGATCTGTGCGTGGTTCATCAGCACATTAAAATCCGAGAAACACCACTCTCAAGATATTCTACGGTCCTTTCTGGCTCTAATCCTTTAATATTTTAGGAGTTGAGACTAGGAATCTTCTTGATAGCCCAAAACTACCATGCTTATTAATGTGGGTCACACAGAGATCCAAGCAACCTGATCGCCTCCACAGCCTCTTCTGAAGAATGTTGTTAATTCATCGATATTGCTATCAATGGCCTCATTCACTGAGCAAATACCATGTACAAGGAACAGAGCATACAATATCTTAAATCATCATTAACAGTTCTGCAAGAAACATTACTATCCCCTTTTTACTAATGACAAAATAGTCTCTTAAATCAATAAAATTCCCCAAAACTACATGGTTAGATCTATAGTAGAGACAAAACCCTAATCCACAGTATTTAGAGTCCGTGGTTTTTTCAGCTGCATTTTACTGCCTCCAGTAAAATTTAAAAGTATCAAGTATAGGGACGCAATGTGAGGAGAGACTAGCAGGTTTTGGACTCCATCTTCTGCAATGAAGAAGACCAAAGGGGTAGTCTAAATCTACTAAGGTCTAAGAAATAATACACAGGAATAGTGGGGAACATAGACTCATTCATCAAATCCTAGAATACCTGGACCAGAATCTCAAATGTGTGGAATACACTTAGCACCAATATCACTCAGAAGTGATCATCTATGAAGCATAGTTACATTCGAGCTGAAAACACAGATGGGAAGATTTAGTATATTTAGAGATCCTAGGTGCACAATTGATTATTCATGGGACAAAGAAATTTGGAACCAAGCTGCTCTCTCAAAAACTACCCTTCAATGCCATTGGTGAGTAGGTACTGAACTAAAGGAACCACAAGTCTGTCAAATTATAAAGCCAGTGCTGTGGTCCTGATGTCATTTAATGCCTGATAGTAACCTCTTATATACTGGCATTGCCATAAACGTGTATGAAATCTCACGGAGTTGTCTGTCCAGCGTAGGTCTGTCCTTCGTTTGTATGTATAAACACTCTCCCCAGAGCACATATAAATGGATCATATTCTCTAGATGGCACATGTTTTTACTTACGCTAACAAATGACTATCCTTCCCAGCAAAATGACTAAACACAGCTCTAATAAATCAATTTGTCAGTGGCTATTTCACTTCAGGAACAATATCCCCTGACCCATCTTTGGCTGGTGCAAATATGACCTACATTGAGTGGCCTATGTTAATAGTACAGAAAAGCCTAGAGCTGGGAGGCACTGCAAAAAGATCTGGTCCTGCCTACATGCAAGAAAAGTGTTGTTACTCCCACTTTACAGATGAGACTATTTAGTTCTAGAGCTAAGACTAAATGACTTGCCCAAAGTCACATTATTAGGAAGAATCTGAAAAAAAAAAAAAACAAGAGCAGAGTCTCCTGAATGACTCACTCAGCTATGTTGTCAGCAGAATCCAACCTCTTTTAAGCCCTGTCCCAAGGCTGGACCTGGGAAGAAGCTTTTCTATGGCATCTCTTTTTCGGATCTATGGATCCCCTTTTCCCATGAGTTCTTCTGCTTCTCTGGAAGTTTGTGTTTTCACCTACCACTGAAAATGTTTCTTGGAGCAGTTTAACACACACACCCCCCCTATTTCTATATACCCCCTTTGCTCTTCACACCTTCTCCTGCCACTGCTCATTGTTTGTGGTCACCACAGGAACACAGAGACAAGGTTCCCCTTTCTCATCCCCATCCTTCTTGGCCACCCTGGAAAGTCTACCCTCCCATAAGCTGCAAATCCTGGGGAAAGTCATTCTATGCTCTTCTTCTCAGCTAATCTATCTGAAAGAGGACAGAGAGCCCGGCATAAGAAGGTTCAATGGGGAGAGTTACAGAGGCAATACAAATGTAATACCCACAGTGTGAGAAGGACTAAATGGGGCCCTTCACCTGAAAACTATTTCAGGAGGATTCCAGACTGTGAGAAGAGATGGCCACACAGAAGATGTGTTCTCTCCCACAATTTTCAAAAGGCATCTCCTTCACTGTTTAGACAGAATTTGGAGCTTAGACCTGTGACTAAAGACAATGGCTGCTGCCCTGGGAGCTCTGCTCCTCCAACATACATCCAGTACCCAAGCCATACGAACTCACCTCGCCTAGACGAGGCAAGCCTCATAAAAGAGCCTACAAGCATTTAAACAGATCCCCAAGTTTCAATCAATTTTGCAATTTCCAAATTGAAGGAGAGGTAACTGAAATCTGGTTGTACAATACAAATACAATATGGCACTGGGAGGGGGAAAAAAAAAGCCAGTGATTTCTTGAGGATGTCCTAATTGGGCTAGCGCTGTCTCGGAGTGAAAAGGATTGGCTTCAAAGCTTATAGGAGCTCTTGGCACAAGGAGAGCGGGAAGGAGACACCCAAGTCATCTCCTAGCTCTCGCTTAATCACAAGAATTCTCCAAAATCTGATATCAAAATTTCTGTCACCCCACACCTCCACCAGCCATCAGGTTGAGTTTCAGTAGACAAAGTAGACAAAAATCTGTGTCCTGAGATCCTGTCTCAGGATTCCTTGCCTAGAAACATTTAAAAGCGAGAAAACTGAAGGAGAGTTTGGAAGCAGAAACTGCCAGTTAGTGTCTGCTGATCCTGCATACCTGTGATGGAACCAAAGTTTTATATTAACACAAAGCCAAGGAAAATTTTAAAAAGTGGTGCAGAAGGATAGAAGGATATGGCAAGGGATAGCAGGGGATAGAATACTGAAAGTTACTTACACAGTTTCATTATTCTTGAACTCCAACTCCCCATATATGTCTTCAAAATCCTCACCACCACCCTTGGCTGTCCCTTCCACTGTCCTAAAGGGGACGATGACTGTGCCGTTGGCACCTGATGTCCGCAGAACCTTGACCTCCATAACACCAATACTCTCACTGATACGAATAGTGTCACATTCAAAAGTGAAGATGCCTGCATGGTCATCATCCAAGATAGTGACTCTGGCCACACAAGGGGACACCAGTACAGCCCTGGAAGGCAAGGGAAGATTATTCAGTATTGTTGGAGCCATCCCTTCTTCTTGCTGCTCATCCTCTATGCGGACATTGATTAACCTCACAAAGAAGTACTCATCCTCCTCAAAAATGTCATCATCAATGATGCCCACAGAGAACTCCTTCTTGGTCTCTCCTGGCTTCAGAACCAGGGTGCCCTCTGTGAACTCATAGTCAGCCCCTGCATTGGCAGAACCATCCTCTGTTTTGTAGTCCACATACATGGTCTTGGATGTGTCCCCCCCTTTCCTCACCACTGTCAGGAGTATAGCCCCACAGTTCTCCAGGCAATGGTAAGAGCATGGGTCAAAGAAGACCTTGGAGGCAAAGTCCTCAGGCTGATCGGCGTGCACTTCACTCATAGCAGCGGACTTCTTGGTTTGTTCTGCAGCATGCTTCCTCAGGATATTGCCTCCACCAATCATCATACGGATGGCTTGAATCCGGTAGAAGGCGCGGCTCTTCTGTTGATGGGAAAGAGCATAGTAATTGGCCATCTCTACCAGCTGATCTAAGTCCTTATCTGGATGTTTTTGCTTCAGATCCTTGAGAATCCGGATCATCTCCCTTCGGGACTCATCCACTTCTTTCCCTTCTGATGGCACCAGATTCCCATCTAGAAAGTGGGAATTCATCATTTTCCCATCCATCTCAATGCTCTTGGAGTGGCCACCCTCTGTCTCTATGATAATTCCTCGGTGTTTACTTGTACGGTACCTTTTGTGCATGTATTTGTAGAATAGCAGTCTCCTATCTGCTATCCAGGCCAGAAGCACACACACTGGGAAAAAAAAGAGAGTGAGGAGGCCTTCCCAAACCTGGACCACACCAGGAGAGAAGACTGCCAGGATCATATAGAGCCAGATATAGGCAAAGATGCTCCAAGCAGCAGTGACAAAGAACACTCGTAGGTGCTTGATCTTACGAGTCTCTCCATCGGGGATCACGTACACACAGATGGCAATGATGATGAACATATTGTAGGATGCACTGCCTACGATGGTAGAAGGTCCCAGATCACCAGCAATGAACCCGTGACCACACACCTCAATTAAAGTGAGGAGGATCTCAGGAGCAGAGGAACCCAGAGCCATAAGGGTCAGGTTGGAGACAGTTTCATTCCATATCCGGATCATTGTTGTGCTGGTCTCTCCATTGGGCTTTTTGATAGTCACCTCTCTCTCTTGAGAAGTAATGACTTCAATAGATGCCATGAAGCGGTCAGCAATGATGGATACCCCAAGGAACATGTATATCAGGGCCACAAAATAGACAATGACCCTGGCAATCTTATCCCCAAGGGAAGGGTTCTCTGGGTACCAGATTGGTAATATGACACCCTCCTTGCATTCCAATGACCCCCAACAGGATTCATTGTTCTGCCCTGTGCTGGGCACATCCTCTGAGCCACCAGTCTCTGCCCGAAGACCATTCAGGAAGAGCACAAAAGTTATCAGCCCAAAATGGAGGAAGGCAGAGGTGAGAGGCTGCAACCTTAACCACGCCATACATGAGACTTAGCCACTGGCTTCCACTGCAGCACCAATGGTCCTCCTGGCAGGCCAGAGACCTAGAAAAGACCAGAGAGGTAGGAAAAGGCATGAGGAAAAGGGAGACAGCAATGGCAGATTCCCACCAATATAAACGGGTATTTCATCTTGAATAACATATTGCACTAACATATGGGGCAGTCTTTCACTTGGAAAAATACATATCAGTGGGAGATACAAATAGCTGCTGTGTCCTCAGGACCATCTGGTGGAGACTCGGTTGTAGAATGGCTTAAAATAGCTGGGAATATTGGTAATGGAAACATAAGTGATGCCGTCTTGTCCTGTCTCCCAACCCTACTGTTATCTGTGAGAGTTCTCAAGAATCAACTTAAGCCCAGGTGTTGCTCAGTGGTTGAGAGTCGACTTATGAACCAGGAGTTCACAGTTCAATTCCCAGTCAGAGCACATGCCCAAATTTCGGGCTTGATCCTCAGTAGGAGGCATGCAGGAGGCAGATGATTAATGATTCTCTCTCCTCTCTCATCATTGAAGCTGCTATCTCTCCCGCCCCTGCCTCTCTTAAATCAATAAAAATATATTTTTAAAAAGAATCAACTTAAAATAGGCCAAAGATGACCTGAATTTTTATCCCCACTTATACTATTTCTAGGGTTTTCGGTCTCCTTTACCTCAATGTTATCATACTCAAGAATCTTGCATAACATAGGTTTGCAAGACTTGAACTTATTATAAGCTAAACTCCAAAATAGAACACCTTGTCTATGTGTAATTGAGCCCTCAATGCAAAACTTTAATAGCAGGAAATCTGTAATTCTGAGATTGCTTGGAAAATCAAGAGGATTGATTCTGTAGTGAGTGCTACCTGCAGTGTAGCTAAAACAAAGTCCTTTAAGTTGTGCCTAAGACCCAGTCCACAGCAGCCCTTAGCCCTCGAGCAAAACATACTTATGAAACAGTTTTGGTTTCCAGTTACAGGAAGATGAAGATCAGTCAGCCACTCAAATTCCAAACCAAATCCTGAATGAGCCAAGTGGTAGAAATCACTATTAACAAAACGTGTCAGTGGCTCTCAAATAAATGTTTTTAACTGGAGACAAGATTTTGGGGTGAAATGCAGCCTCGTTTGGAGGCCTCAAGCCATTAAAAGGGAATTCAGAAGAATGGAAAGAAACTCAACTGAAACTAAGACTCATCCTTCCACTCATTGCCTCATTCAGGTAGAATGAGAATGCAAATAACCATGTAATAGCTTTAATTTATTTTATTTTATTTTGACTGGGTACAGTGAACTTTATTGATGGTGCACGACAAAGTAGGGCTCCCTATGCCCCTCACCTTCTTCAGGGGGTCTGGGATGGAAATGGTGGTCAGGAGATTCTCAGTGTGCCCTGGGACTGATCTGGGGCAAGGACTCCCCAGCAGCTGAGGGCCTTTCTTCCTCTATCATGCAATAGCTTAAAAAAAAAAAGGCTACTTGCCAATTTTTCTACTATTGCTACAACCATGTGGGGAACTTCTAGTAATAGAGAAATGCTCATTTCCATCCAGACCTGCTCCTCCTCCTCTGCTGTTTCCCATCTCAGAAAATAACACCTCCATCCACCCAGTTACTCTGGCTAGTCTGCAGCCTTCCTCTCTGACCTGCCCCTTGTCCAATTCAGCACTAAATCCTATGAACTCTTCCTTGGTCTCTATCACCACCATCACAGCCCAAGATACCATTACTCCTCACCTGATGAATCTATGCAGCAACTACCAAACTGAACTCACCACTCCAATTCTTGCCATTTTCTAGTCTATGTCCTCATATAGCCACACTAATCTGTCTTTAAAAAGCAAAAACAGCCCTATCTGGCTTGGCTCAGTGAATAGAGCATCAGCCTGTGGACTGAAGAGTCCCAGGTTCGATTCTGGCCAAGGACACATGACGGGGTTGTGGGCTCAATCCCCAGTGGAGGTGTGCAGGAGGCAAAAGATCAATTATTCTCTTTCATCATGGATGTTTCTATCTCCTTCTCTCTTCTTCTCTGAAATCAATAAAGAAATATATTTTAAAAACAAAAACAGAAGAAAGACACTATCACTTCCTTCTTTTCCCCCTTTATCTCCTGCCACTCATTCTTTTACTGCACATCAGCAACCATGAACTTCATATCAGGTTGTTTTCCACCTCAGGCCCTTTGCACATGACATCATCCATGTATTCCTGAAATGACTGTTTCTTCTTTGCATCCCCATTCTTAACAATCCATATCATAGCTTAAGTTGCCTTCTCAAGAAAACTTTCCCTCACCCCCCACAAATGATCCAACTCCTTCTATTATGTTCTCTCATCACACTCTTTTTCTTTCACAGCATTTATAAAGTTTTGAAGTTACCTGTATTTTGTGTGAGATTATATGATAAATGTCCAATTAGATGAATTATATTCATCTAATAAACTATGAATGGCACAAAGGCAAAGACTCTGTCTATTCTGTTTATCATGGTATCCTAATAGTGAGATAGTTAGGTGTTCAGTAAGTGTATGTTTTTGGAATAAATATATGTAGTCACTAAGGAAGTTTATTCAGTGCTATAACTGAATTGTGTCTATCCCCTTCACCCCACACATCCATGAGTTGAAACCTTAAGCCCCAATGTGACTGTATAGTGAGATAGGGCTTTTAAGAGAGAATGAAGGTATAATGAGGTCACAGAGTGGAGTCCTACCCTGATAAGATTGGTGACCTTTTAAAAAGAGGGAGAGGGCAGAAGAGAAGGGAGAGAGGGGAGGGGAGAGGAGAAGAGGGGGAGAGAGAGGAAGAGGAAGAGATCTACCATGTGAAGACATAGCAAGTAGCCATCTGAAAGCCAGGAAGACAGCTCTTGCCAGAAACGGAATTGGCCAACACCTTGATATTGGACTCCCAGCCTTCAGAACTGTGAGAAAATTAATTTCTGTTGTTTAAGCCACCCAGTCTATGGTATTTTGTTTTTGGAAGCCTGAGCAGACTAACGCCACTCCATTGTCGGCCTTTAAAGCCATTTTATGATCTGAGCATAGCCATTTGTTTTAGAAACAGAATATACAAATACCATAGACAAATTCTCACTCAATTTTAGCGGTTATATAGGACCTCTTTAAACTCCCAAGGCTTGTACTCAAAGAGAAGTTCTCTTCGGACACAGTACACCTTGGTGCATGCCTTCCTCCCAAAGGGCTGGGTGGATTAACTTGGTTTCTTATTCCCCAGAATGGCAGCCAAGTGCTGAGGCCCACATTCCCCATTAGTCCAGGTGCTGGGAGGTCATCATAGCAGGTGTTTGGGGCCTTGACCTCACTCTAAAGAGAAAAGGTTACAAGAATGACTGGAAGAGCAGTGTGGTTGAAGGGGTTCAGCATCCATATTCGAAAGATTGAAAAGGCTCTCATAATCTATGATGTACACAGAAACCCCATTCACAGGTTTAACAATCACTCGCCCTGGAGAGATATGGATAGAGACAGATCTTGGCACCCTGCATTGACCTCTGGAAACCCCATACCTTGTAGATTCCGATAAGCCTCATGCAGAAGGAGACAGAAGGTGGGCACAGCTGGAGCAGTTCTTTGATCAAGAGCCAATGAAGTGACAGGAGGTGGCAGCTGGATAGACCAGCAGCCCCAGGAAGGCAGGCTATCCCCAGGTTAGGGAAGAAAGCTAGCCTTCTGCAGTCAAAGGACATGGAACAGTGAGGTAGTGCAGTTATTCTGATTAACAGGGATAAGGACTCCTACTTCCCTTACCCACCAGGAGAATCAAGGAGGATCATGGTCTTTGTTCTGCTCAGTCTTATGGACACCTGTGGCAACAAGTTTCTATGGAAAATAAGCTATCATGTGATCAGAATCAGAGGCCAGTTTATAAAGACTTTTCCCTAAGAAAACAAATGAACGGAAGGAAAGGATGAAAGAATACAAGGCAAGAAGGAGGCTAGTAAATGCCTGCACCAAGTTTTTGGAACTGAAGGTAGAAAAATGACCTGTGAATTCCCAGTTCTTTCCAGCCCTGCCAGGAAATGGTTTCTGCCTCAGGTTTTGAAGGGAGAGGGGCACCTCTCATGACCAAGCCAATGGTCACTTTTTGTGTACTTCCGACACCAATTGAAACAGATCCCAACGTCCTGGGGTCCACCCCAGCCCTTAGAAACCCAAATGTTTCTAGAAGGCTCTTCATCACCCCTAAAGCGAACTCAGGAATATGACTCAGCTAGCGATCCCTGAGAACCACCCCAAATGATGAAGATACTAACAGCAAGTAACACTTAGAACTGACTATTGTGGGATAATGCTAAGTACTTCCTCAGTTAATCTTCATAACAATCCTGTGATATCTATACTATTTTTATTCCACCTTAGTTTTAGGAAACTAAGGGTTAGTTAAGCCATTTCCTCCAATTATAAAGCAAGGAAGTAGAAGAGTCAGAACTCACACAGAGCCATAAATGGTTTGGCTCAGTGGATAGAGCGTTGGCCTGTGGACTGAAGGGTCCCAGGTTCAATTCCGGTCAAGGGCATGTACCTTGGTTGCAGGCACATCCCCAGTGTGGGGTGTACAGGAGGCAGGCTGATCGATGTTTCTCTCTCATCGATGTTTCTAACTCTCTACCCCTCTCCCTTCCTCTCTGTAAAAATATCAATAAAATAAATCTTGGGGGGGGGGGGGAGAGAAAAAAAAGAACTCACACAGAGATGGCATAAAATGGTCTGGTCTGGTTTTCACCACTCCATTTTACTAAGATGTCTCATTTTGTTAGAAAATGCCCATGACCCCCAATCAGTTTCCAGTCCCCTGTGGGATTTAGGAGCAATATGACAGCCCCACACACCCTAACAGGAGAGACTAGCCATTTGGTACACTGGCTCGTTGTCCAATGCAGTCTCCCGCCCAAATATTCCCCCATCAGTTCATGTTGACAAAAATTAACAAAAGCAGGTGATTTTCCAGGCCTGATACTAGAAATGAAAAATAAGATACCGGGTTTGTCCTCAAGGGTACTATCAAGCAGGGATGGGGAGCTGCACAAACGGGCACTCTTACTATGATAAGTGAGAACGTGAGGAGGGCTCGGAGCCAGCCTGGGGAGTCAGGGAGGTATGCTGAAGGAGGTGATCCCTGAAATGAGTCTTCAAGCATGAGTGAGCTTCAGTCAAAAAAAAAAAAAAAAAAAGTGGGAAGGGTATTCAAGTCAAAGAGAACGGCCTAAGCAAAGACACAAAGACATGGGGAAGCCTGCTATGTGTGGTTGTGTGTGTGTGTGTGTGGGGGGGGGGGGAATACAAGGAGTCCTGTGGGAAGTGGGAGGGGCAGAAGATGAGTGTTCAGAAAACTGGACACGCAGGGAGGGCTCAATTTATGGCATTGTATATGCCAGGCTGAGAAGATGGGGTTGTATCCTAAGGGCAGGGAAAAGCCAATGATAGGATTTTAAACAGGAGAATGACATGGTCTGATTTGTAGTTCAGAAAAAAAACCAATTCAGCAAAAAGGGTTTAGGCATGGCTGTAAGAGGGATAAGACCAGAGCAGGAAGATCAGTTCGAAATCCTTTGGAAATAGAAAAGATACAGATGAAGAGGGCAGGCCTAGTGTATAGACAGTCTGCAGATGATGACCCTCTGTACCCATGTCACATTCCTCTTCCTCAGCTGAATGGATGTCCCCGGCTCAGCCCACGGCCTCTCATCTCTTTCCTGGATTATTTTCCTAACACCCCCTGGGGCCATCTGCAAGGTGCCTGTGTCCTCAGCAGTGGCTCTTGACATCTTTTAATATCACTGGCAAATTTAATTAAAGTCACTGTTCCTCTGCTCTTCCAGATCATAATAAAACAGTGCCACCAGGCCAGACTGAGCAAATTCTCCCTCTGCTATGCCCTTCACTTTCTCCAATGGGAACACTGCTCCGGGCCTGTCACCAGCCTGTGTAGAGTCGTTCTCTGCTTCTAAATCTGGGCTCCTACACAGGCATCACAGTCAATTTACACTAAAATGTTAGGTGCAGCCAGGCTGCACTGGATCCAACGTGTCACTCAAGTCCAAGAGCACTCATCTTCGTCACTTCCTCTGCCTACAGAGCATGCGGGTCAGTGCAGAGCCCTTTCCCTCTGTGGCCATGCACACCCTCCCCCCCCCCCCACCAGAAACACAGGAACTAAGTCCCCTGCACTTCCAAGAGTGGAAAATATGTGACCTCAGCTGCTTAGGCGATTTGGTTGTCACCACTGGAACTTGCATCCAAGGAGGAAAACATAACAAAGCTGGGTTTTTTTTTGTGTGTGTGTATTATCTCTTCAAATCTTTATAGTAAAGGAAGTACTATTATCATCATGCCTTTTTACAGACAAGCAAATATGAGCTTGTAAAGATTAGTCTGCCCAAGATCACAGTTATTAAGTAGAAAATAAAGCATTTGATTCTGGAAGCCTGACTCCAGAACATATGGTTTTAACCGTGCTGGGTATGTACTTAGGGTTTGGGGAGCCCCCTTTGAGCAAGGCCCTGGAAAGGGCAGGGGGAGTCTTTCTGGATGTGGAGGCCTCACCACAAGTGTGGAGGCTCTACATACTCCAGGGCAGCCTAGAGCAGTGGTAGAGCCCCAAATGTGAAAGCAGGGGGAAAGAACTTTCTTCCCAGCCATGTCTCAGCAAGCTGCGAGACTTTGAAGAGTCTGTGAACCTCTCGGGGCATTAGCTTCCCTATCCAGAAAATTCATATCAGGTTGGATGATCTCTGCAGTTTTATTAAGACAAAGATGCTTTGAGTGCAGGCAGCCTGTCTCTCAAAAGGCAAAGAAGGGACAGGACACAGTTGAGTTGGGCCTGAGTAATGTGAGGGCCAGGTACAGACTTGAGACTCCCCAAGAGACCTCAGTAGATAAGAGAGTAGGTTAAGGTTGGGTGGTAGAAAGGGGGAGCCCAAAAGAAAGTCAAGGAGGGCCTACATTCTGGATTTACCAAAAGCTCCTTGGATCGAGTCCATTTTTTGAACAACTACTCTTTCAATGCCCATTTGAGGCCAAGCAGATGTTTTGGTGATTGGGAGTACAGCCATGGATGAGCTATACTATATCCCCAACCTTAAGAGAGTTTATCTTCTGAGGGTCAGAGACAAGCAAGTAATTACGGGAGTAATGGATTACAATGATGTCATAGGAAATTATATCTTTTTCTTGTGCTGCTCTGAGCTCTCAGGTTGGTTGCTATACAGCTCCTTCAACCATGTGGTCAGTGGCTGCAATGCAGCATGGCTTTAGAACACAGATAAACTTGCTGTAGTACATGATACAATATTTGACTGTTCTTGCTTCTCCGATCTCATGCAACTGTGCTATTTTGCCTTCCCCAAAACCCCTCACACCCTTGTGGCATCCAAACCACATGACAACTTCATGGAACCCTGCTGACATTTTCCCAGGCACTACCACCCCAGTGGAAGCCCCCTGAATGGTGCAGGCCTCCTTCTCCTTGTGTTCAGGACTTTAAAAATGACAGCAAAAATCATATCTACTCATTGGGTACCTACTCTATGGCTGGCACTGCATTAGGCACGTTTATAGCTGTTACTTAATCCCTAAGGACCCCACAATAAGACAGGGATTGGTGCATGTTTTAGAAATGAGGAGTCTTGGGCTCAAAGACAAATAATTCAATAGCTGAGCGAGGGACACCGCTATCTATTACCAAAGTCTGCTTTTCAACCCTAGGTGGTAAAGGGTATGGTGAAAGAGAAGGATATGAATCTGGAGCCCTGAGGTCAAGAACCTAGAATCCCAGAACCTTCTACCTGCCATGGGAAACCTTCCCTGACAACACCCTCTTCCCCCACTTTCCAAATGAATCATTTGTACCCTGTTCCTCCAGCACTTTGTTCATCAATGAAGCACTTGGCACACTGACCTGAGCTTACCTGTTTACATGTACATCTTCTACATTCATGTAAATTCCCAAGGGGATTTCAACTCGACATAGGGAAGCTTTATTTATTTATGCATTTATTTTGGAGGTGGAGGACAAAAAGTGCTCACACTCAGTGGAAACCTACTGATAGGCTCAGAAGTTGAACCTGAATTCTGTTAATCCCTTATGCCTGCCCTAAAAGTCTAGGATTCAAAACCTTGTTGAGCAGAAACCGGTTTGGCTCAGTGGATAGAGTGTCAGCCTGCGGACTGAAAGGTCCCAGGTTCGATTCCGGTCAAGGGCATGTACCTTGGTTGCGGACACATCCCCAGTAGCGCGTGTGCAAAAGGCAGCTGATCGATGATGCTCTCTCAGTGATGTTTCTAACTCTCTATCCCTCTCTCTTCCTCTCTGTAAAAAAAAAAAATCAATAAAATTTATTCAAAGCCTTGTGGATTCTATGATTCTTAGGTTTACTTTTACCAGGCTCCGTGGAAGCCAGAGCATTTTGCCCTATGCAAGTCTTTGGGATGCACAACAGTGACTGGGTGGGCCAGAGAAAAGGAAGGGCTTTGCCCACTTAAGTTCCACTTCTCCCACTGCTGGATCTACATCTGCGTCCAAGTCATCCCCCAAGGCGGAGGCTCTACCAGCAATAGGGCCACATGCTAGAGAGGTTGTGCGTTAGAATAACTTTGAAGCTCTAAAAAAGACAGACAGCTGGGTCCTATTCCAGACCTAAGTTTCAGACTCTCTAGGAGGAGAGTCTAGATATTCAGGTTTAAAAAAAAAAAATTCCTTAGTTGGTTTTGAGTACACCCAAAGTGGAGAATCCCAGGAGAGAAGACAAGGAACATAGGCTGACTATGATACATTTGCATCTCACAGATTCCAACCATTAGGGACTTTCTTTGGACCAGGAAAAGGACTCTCAGTGTATCATGAGCTGACTCACAAATGGGTCCCACAAAGCCTTTCTAATCTAGGCAATGAACAAACATCCTATCCTCCTGCACTCTCATTTTCATACCTTGCCAAAGATAGTCAGCATCAACTCCCTACTCACGTAAGTGGATTTTCCCTCTGTCTCTCCCTAAACCTGCTGTCTGCTTGGTTTACACTTTTACTAAAAAATGTAGAAGACCCAGTGTTCCCTAATTTTCACAGGAATATGATGCTGCTCATCAATGTTCAGCAAGACCTATTTCTGGTTGTTTTTTCTTTAAGGATAATGGCTTAGGTTAACTTGGCCACACTTTTCCTCAGGGCTTCTTTGTTTGTTTATTCATTTTGTTCATTTATTTATTCATGCATACATGCATGCATTTGCATGAAGCCCAGTCTGTATGTCACAGGTTGACTTTCATTAAATTATACTGAAAAAAATGCACCCAACTCATTTTTATTTATTTATTTTTTTTTGCACACTCAAAAAAAATCTACATAAAAATTCCTAGAGGGTAGACATTTTTATCTGTTTGGTATTTCTGTATCCCCAGTGCCTATAACAGTGCCTGCTATGTAGTAGGTGTTCAGTATTTATTTATTGAATGAATAGATACATTGATTAAAGTATGCAAAAATAGAAGGCATAACATCCAGTAATTTTTCCCCACTCTTGGCAGTGTTCAAATGGAGCATCCCATCTGTCAGGGATGCTATGAGCAATGTTTTTCAAATTTCAGTAAGATGAACAAAATATAATTCCTGGTTAGGAACACACTTCACTGGAGAACAGTGACAGAAAACCAATTACAACAAAACAAGGATTAGGTTTGGAAGCATTTGCAATGCTCCAACAAGCTCAGAGGAAGAAAGCTCTGAGGCTGCCTGAGATTGTCAGGGCCAGTCCATGAACCAGGTACCTTTAGACCTAGGATCTGGAGAATGAACAGGAGTGAACTGGGTAGAAGCCCATGCTAAAGAGCCTGAGGTATTTGAAAAAAGCTGCAAAGGTAAGTGAGGACTAGGTCAGAAAAAGGCCTTGTACGCCCAGCCAAGGAATTTGGGGCGTCATTTTGGAGGCAATCAGGAACCACTGAAAGTTTTATAATCAGAGGAGGGACAATATCAATGTTTTTCCTTTGAATAGCAGACGTAGAGTGATGACAGCATGGACCTTGGGTAGGTGAAGAAAGCAGAGCAAGACTTGGAGGGCAAGACTAGTTCAGGGTCTCTCACGGCCTTTGAGAGGCAAGGAGTGCAGGCCTACTGAGGAAGGAGTGGATTTAAGAGCTCTTTCAAAAGTAGAATCAATACATGCTGGAGACCAATTGAAAACAGAAGATAATGGTGAAAGAGGAATGAAAAGGTAGAGCAAGGACCAAACTGTATGAGGCACCTTCATCATCCCAATGGGCCTGCAAAGTTCCTCCTGATTCAGGGATCTCCAAGCCCAAAGAAATGGAATCTGAAGGAATCAACATAAAACTATTTAACTTAAATATATGTTTAGCTTCAGGAATGTCCTGTGACTGTGAGATCAATGAGGCCAGTGAGAGTTCTGGGTGCTCCAGGGAGGCAGCAGGAAGGCCCTGGACTTCAAGCAAGACACCAGAGTGCAGTCTCATCGCCTTAACTATTTGTTGATTCAATAGTCCAGACGAGGATGAGCTCTGGAGATGCAGTGACGAAGCAGGTCTGGTCTGTGCCGTGGAGAAGTGCAAAGAAAAGTACACAAGATCAGTATCTAAATGTGGGTTCTGGGAGTCATGAACACTGGCTGAAAGCATCATGGAGGTGGATTTCTCATGTCTACTTCAAAGAAGAACACAGTTTCGCAGAGAAGAAAATGAACTCATGGGAGGTACTGCCCCTATGAAATACTACCTAAATATATATAATCCTCACCTAAAGACACATTTTTATTGATTTTAGGGAGAGAGAAACATTGATGTAAGAGAGAAACAACGATGAATTGCCTCCTGTAGACATCCCAACCAAGGATGGAACCCGCAACCCAGGTATGTGCCCTGATAGGGAATCAAACCCACACCCCTTTGGTGTACAGGACGATGCTCCAACCAACCGAGCCACCTGGACAGAACTAAAAGGTATTTTTAAAAGCTCCAAAATATTGAGATGAACTCAAGTCCTAGAATGACTACAAGAAAGGCTGATTCTGCCTACGGATTTGTTCATTGGGCACTTGCTATGTGCCCATCACAGCTGTAGGTTCCCTGAGGATCATCTCTGCCTAGCTGTGCTCCCAGGTTTATGAGTGCCAAACGTGTGACCACTCTGATCTAGCTGTCGGAGATTCACATGATAACCTCACATCTGGACTACTACAATAGCTGCCCATCTTGCCCCATCTCTTACAGTCTACTTGCCACAAAACAGCCAAAAATGTATTTTTTAAATATAAATCTAATAGATCACGCCATTCTTTGCAACTCCCCCTCCTGCAGAAACTCCCACGCCCTTACTGACCCTTAACCCACGGCCCTTAGCTCCTGCCACTCCAATGGAGGCGGAGTCCTCTACGTTTCCAGAACACACCAAGCAAGCACCTGCCCTAGGACCTTGGCACTGACTGTTCCCCCCGCTTGGAACACCCTTACAGAAAGATCGCCGTAGGTCACCTTTTCAGTTGCATTCAGGCCTCAGACGCCCCTTTCTCAGAGGCTTCCCCCACTCCTCTGATCTAAAGGTGATCCTTTGTCTGCTCCCCAACACTGCCACCAATTTTCATTTTCTTTAGAGCACATATCACTTGCTGAGATTGTCACTGTTTCGACTTGTCCACTGGTTTGTCACAGAATACAAACTCTATGATAGCAGGAAACGTGTCCCTTTTGCTGACCACCGTATGAGTGGAGCCCGGCAGAGTGAATGCCGGTACTTGTCGAGCGGATCAATGTTAAGTCTGCAGGATTAAGTGTGGACAGATGCACCTGTGAGGGGAGACTTCAGACTTGCTGGGAGAGGTCAATGGTGAAAGCCAGACCTCAGACAGCAGGCAGTTTTGTTCATTCAGCAAACCAACAGGACCACATAGTCTGTGGGCGGCAATTGTGAGGTTGTTTCGCAACACAATTCCTTCCTCCGCTACAGCCCTCTCATTGGCACCTTTTCTCCACAGTGTGTGGCATAATGATAACCCATATTTATAGTGCATCGTTAATTCAATAAATATCAAGCAATTCTATGTGCCAACCGTTTACAAAGGCCTTCTCACTCACATGATCTCATTTAATCCTCTTGTAAGGATCTTCGTACAGATGAAGAAACCGTAGCTCAGTTAATTGCCAAGAGTCTCCATGTCAACAATTAACGGATCCAGAACCAAGCTTTGGTCTCCTGGCTGCCAGAGGTCTCCTTCCACCAGGCCTAAAGCAGTGTAATGTCAGTTAAGGACCAGGAACAATTATCCCCTGACCCTACAAGGAAATCAGGCTGGGTCAGGGGAGTGAGGAACCCAGGACAACCTGAGGGGGCACTGTTCCTGCCCCTGCCTGTTCCCCAGAGGGAAGCACCTGGGCCCTAGCTCTTATGGTCATCCACAGAGAGAGTGCCAACACCTTTCTGCCCTGTTACCCACCCACCAGGGGGCATCTGGTGATTAGCTGCCTTTATATACCTTTTCCTCAGCTCATTCTCCAGGAGCTTGCTTTTTATTTTAATGCCATTTAATCTCTCTTAATTTTTAGGTGTTGAAATAACAGAATTAACTGATATCATTGCCTGAGTGAAGAACAAATGGATGCTGGCAAACAGTCCAAGTCACCTCTCTGAGACATGGCTAGGGTAATTTTCTGGTACAATCAACTACGAGGGTTCTCTGCGCTCCCCTTTCACAAGAGCAGGTAGGAGCAGATGCCTAGGGTTCTCAGCAGCTCCGCCACTGACTTTGCTGCTATGCTCACTCCACACTCTTCTCATGATTCTCCCTGAAGTTGATGTCCTGGTTAATTCCTTCTGAGAGCCTGGAAGCACTGGCTCAGGCTGACTCTCCCAGCCGGTGGGCTGGGCCACTGGATTGCTACTGAGCAGAGCGGTTCCACACAGACTCTCGACAGAGTCAACAGGGCTCTAAATGCATCCTTCCTGGGTGGAAAAGGAATAACAGAAATGACAGAAGCTCAGGAGTAGAGGCAGGACTGGCTGGAGCCTTTGGGGGCCTAGAGCACCACTATAGGCATTCTGGGAATGCCCTGGAGTGTTGCAGTGGGAGGGGGGGGGTGTGACTCCACATGGAAGTGCCAACCTAGGGGCATCAGGGCACTTAGCCAGCTTGGGGTCCCTCACCCTCAGACAGTCAAGGTGGCTGGCCATGTTGACCACCACAGATCCTATGTGACAACAGACAAACTGGGGGCTTCAAATTGCAGGTAGACGGTACTATTGGCACTAAAAGTATTCTTAGCAGGAGGCAATCCGCTGGGTGTGGAACAAGACTCACCATACAGAACTGTCAGGCCAGGGAGGTTGCTTAAAAGTCAACACATCTGCCGAAACCGGTTTGGCTCAGTGGATAGAGCGTCAGCCTTCGGACTGAAAGGTCCCAGGTTCGATTCCGGTCAAGGGCACATACCTTGGTTGCGGGCACATCCCCAGCGAGGATGTGCAAGAGGCAGCTGATCCATGATTCTCTCTCATCGATGTTTCTAACTCTCTATCCCTCTCTCTTCCTCTCTGTAAAAAATCAATTATATATATATATATATATATATATATATATATATATATATTAAAGTCAACACATCCAACATAACCTCTTTGATGGGTAAGGAATGCAAGACCCAGAGAGCATAAGTGGGTCTTGCCTATGATTGTCAGGAGAAATAAGGACTAAAACATTAAAACATAACCTTCTCACCACCAGTTCAGCTCTGTTTCCATGACACCTCGTTGCCTGTTCCTCGCTTGATTTTTTTTTTTTTTACTCCACCACTGGCCTCTTTTTTGATAAATGGCATAGACATTTCAATAGGTGTAAGGACCACGTGAAAAACAGATGCTGTGCTATCAAAATTCAGAGGAAGGAACTGCTTTCGCATGATGCCTCCCCATCAGGAAGAGCCATTTGAATTGGGCAGTAACGAAAAGGTGGGTTCGTTACTCAGTGAAAGGTACACCGTGAACAAAGCACGGAAGAAAAAGGCCAAGCTTACCGAGGTGCCCCATGGAAAATGAAAAATGTGAGACCAGAGATGGCGTGGTGAACCATGCCACAGAGGGCCTGGAATACGAGCAGTTGGGACTGCTGCAAAGGTTGGGAGGCCCTTAAAGGGTTGTTTGTTTGTTTTTGCTGGAAAATGACAAGCCTAGAAGGGCGTTTTAGGAGAGGAATCCTGTAGCAGGCGTTAAAATTAATTGAAGGGGGAGGCTGAAGTTGGGAAGATATCAGAAAGCTATTTTTATAGTATCATAGCAACTACTTACTACAGGTCAAGAAGCATTCTGCAAGAGTAGCTGCCAGGTGGTATACACACACACACACACACACACACACAAATGCTGGCTGCTTTAATAACAATAATTGCTATTATTGTCATTATTATGTAGGAAGTCACCAACTCTATACTCAGGTTGTAGTAAGATGGATAGAATGGGAGGAGGGGAGGCGGTGGACTGAACAGACATTAGCAATACTCGGGGGACAAGGGAGAGGAGTCAGTGATAAACGCGGGGTTTTTGAGCCAGTGTGACTGGAGGTTGGCTGGTGCCATCAGTGGAAAATGGGAAGCCAGGAGGAGCAGCACCTTCAAGCACCAGTTAGCAAGAATTTGACTTGAGGAGCTGACAGGAGAGCCTTTTGGAGGCACTGCGCAAGTGGCTGGAAACAAGGCTCACTGGGATTGTAGAGCTGGAGTGACAGACCGGGAACTATCGGCGCTGGAGTAACAGCACAAACCACTGCAGGAGACGCTGAGGGCTAACAGAAAAGGGGAAACCTGGGGGGAAGGAGAGAATATTGGAGAGTGGAAGAGGCACCACCTAGAGAATTAGTGGGACCCAGAGAGTTCGGTGCCAGAGAAGCCAAAAGGGGAGAGTTTTAAAAACTACCGGTCAATCTTATCTGATGGAGGGAGAGGGGTAGATTAGATAAATAGATGATTGATAAGTAAATAGACAGGTAATCAGGAGGAAGTTGTTATGTTTTAGAGAATTAGAAGTCCTTGGTAGATGCCAGTTGGCCAGAGGTGGAGAAAAGTGGGGAAGCAAGGGCCTAAATGAATGAATGAGTGATGAGAAAATAAAGACAGGTGATTACTCTAAAACCGCAAGAGTTTTTTTTGTAAGCAAGAGGGGGAAAGAGCACGATGGGGGGATAGAAGAATTAGACAAGTGATGTTCATTTTAGGACAGGGTTTGAGGGCAGGGCCGGGTGGATCCTGGGCACTATGCAGAAGGGGGAGGGAGATGAGAGACAGGGAAGGATGAGGAACAAAGTGGGGAGAGCAGGGCACAAAGAAAGAACATCAACCAAGCTCGCCCTGATTAGCTTCATTCTGCAGGATGGACATAGCAGTGCGTGACTTGGAAACTACCACATGAAAGCCAGGGCAGGATTATGGTTTCCAGTCCCACTTCCGGATCCAGTCCCTCACATGGCCTATTGTTCTTGCATACCACCAGAAAAGCACTATTTATCTTTCCAAATGTCAATGTCATCCATGCTACTTGGCTCATTCCAAATTACATCCAGCGCGAAATAGAGCTGTTTTCCTAGAACTGACTCTGTGTACCATATCTGAATACTCTTGATACTGGAATTAGCCTTTATTCACTCTTCCTACTAACAAAACATAGAAACACACAGACATTTGTGAGTCTTCCTATCTAGATATCTTTGCTCAGTTGTCTCTAGGTATATACATACTTCTTACCCTTCCAGATTCCTTCGTGGAGCCTTCTCCAGCCCCGAGAGATCTCTTATCTTTGAGGTTCTCCTTGCAGCCCGGTAGGCCAAGAAGTATGTTTTACACATGCTGGAGCCACTTTTTCTTTCCCCAGGTTTGACCTGCCCAGTGCTGGGTTTAGAGTGCCCATTCAAAAACCAGACAACCAATCTCATTAAAAATAGGGGAACTTCTCTCAGGTCCATTCATGCTGTTGCAAATGGTAAGAGTTCTTCCTTTTTTTTTTTATAGCTGTGTACTATTCCATTATGTAAATGCACCACAGCTTTTTTAATACATTCATCTGCTTTTGAGGTCACTTGCATATGTATATATGCATAACCCATGGACACAGACAATGAGATGGTGAAGGCCTGGGGCGGGGGGTGGAAGTGGGCTAGAAGAGGTCAATGGGGGGGGCGGGTGTTGGAGAGTGGACATATGTAATATTTTCAACAATAAAGATTTTTTAAAATAATAAAATAGTAGAACTTCTTTCTAGAAGGGCAACTCTGCTTTGTATGCTAAAACAGAAAGAGGAATCTCCTACCCTCCTTCACAGGCCACCAGGACAATGATACACTACAGCTTCTACCACAGCCTCCTAATGCCCTGCCTCCTTCTCTCTACATCCCAGTCTCCACATATTATCTGAAATACAAATCTGGCCCTGCACTTCAGTACTGAAAACCTCCCTAAGCTCCCAAAGGAAATTCAGTGGAAATAATTAACATGGAGTACCAGTCCTTCGAAGTTTGGCCCCTAGAGCTTCTCAAAACTCATCTCCCCGAAGTTTAGCCTCTGGCTTCAGTCATTTGGAAGAGCTCTCACCCAATACTGATCCCTTCCCTCATAACACTTTCTCCCCCGCTCCACCATACTTTCACCAAAGCCAACTCCCACCTAGCCTTTCTTTCTGAGATTTAGCAATGTGTTGTCCCTAGGAAGCCCTCCTTAAGCCACATAGAGAGGTGATCTTCCCATATGCTTCCATTGTGCCCAGGATTTACCCTCCACTAAAAAGGGTCATTTTATATAGATGGTCATTTTATATAGATGGCCATTGCTGAAATGAATGTGTGTTTATGAGGAAAGGAACCATTCTCTTTTCTTTGCCTCTGTACCCAGCAAATACCTGGCAGAGTAGGTTGTTGTTGAATATTTATTGAATAAACTAGAGGCCCAGTGCATGAAATTGATGCATTGGGCGGCAGGGAGTGGGGGGTGGGGGGGCCCTCAGCCTGGTCTGCACCATCTCACAGACTAGGAACCCTCAGAAGATGTCTGACAGCTTAGAGTGGGGAGCAGGCCTAAGCTGTCAGTCAGACACCTTTAGCACTGCCACGGAGGCAGGAGAGGCTTCTGGTGAGCCCGGCTTCTGGTTGAGTGGCACTCCCCCTGTGGGAGCACACTGACCACCAGGGGGCAGCTCCAGCGGTGTGTGTCTGCCCCCTGATGGTCAGTGCACGTCATAGTGACTGGTCATTCTGCTGTTTGGTCAATTTGCATATTAGCCTTTTATTATATAGGATAACTTATTGAATAAGTAAGTGAATGTTTTTTTTTCTTTTGGAGTCCAATGTATTTCTGAACGCCACCCAATATTTGAATCTCTAGACAAAGCAACCAGACTTGAGTGAAAAGGGAGTTATCTTCTGTTCTTATCTGACCTTGGTAGCTTGAAGAAAAGCCAAGATGTGTAACACATTCCCCCAAGTCCAGATTGTGGGCAATTCAGACCATGGAACAATGCCTACGATGACCATCCATGGACAATACCAGCAACTGTGCCCAGAGCCTGTATAAAGAACTGCCTTGCACAAAGATAGGAGGTCACTGCCTGGGCCTTACTGCCTCAGCCCAGGGAGTAGCCTGGGGGAAGGGAATGTTTTTACAGGGTCAGTTTGATAACTCTCTCCTCCCTTCTCTTACTAGAAGGCTGTGGAGGGCAGTGCAAGAGATGCCAATGTGGAGCTCAGAGGAGCATGAGCAGAGAGGAGATGTATCGCCTCCCTCCAAGTCTGTTTATTTAATATAACAATACTGAATAACTACTCTACGGTGGGCACAGCGCTAGGCTCTGGGGATACAATGTGAGTAAATTCACCAGCTGTCTTTCCTCCCTTCCTGCAGCTTATGGTCTAAAGGTGTAACTGGCATTATTCAATCACATTTATAAATGTAATGTACATCTTTAAATTACTTTAAAATAACTGGTTCTGGTTATCCCATATAATCAAAGGCTAATATGCAAATCAACCAAATGGCAGAATAACGGGTCCCTATGACGCACACTGAGCACCAGAAGGCAGGTGTTCAACACAGGAGCTGCCCCCTGGTGGTCAGTGCGATCCCACAGGGGGAGCGCCACTCAGCCAGAAGCCAGGCTCACAGTGACAGGAGCCTCTCCCACCTCCCTGGCAGCAACTGCCAGCTTAGGCCTTCTCCCTAAGCCGTCAGTCAGACATCCCCCAAGGGCTCCTGGACTGCGAGAAGGATCAAGCCATGCTGAGAGACCCTCTCCCCCACCCCCCGCCCCAAGTGCATGAATTTCATGCTCCAGACCTCTAGTAGGTATATAAAATCAGGGGATCTGGCCCAGGAAAGCCCGGGAGGCTTCCTGGAGGAGGTAACCAGGGAAGTAAGTCCTGCCCTGCCTTTGTGCAAGGGGTGAACAGGAGGACATTAGACACCCAGGGGAGTTGAAGTTCAGGAGAAGAAACAGCCTTCCCATCTTCAAGAACCACTTCAACCAAGTTCAGCTCCGTAGGTTCCACCCACTGCCCTTCAACCCACATCTATATTCTACTTAAAGAAAAATGAGGCTGCGGTGTGGACTTTTTTTGTGTGGGACTACCCATAGGAAATGCAGATTGCCGTGAGAGGCTGGGGGACCCACCCCACGCCTAGCCACCCACGCTCTGATCACTCACCATCCTCATGGGAAGAACTGCAAGGCATGAAGAAGGGACAAGTTCCTCTCCAACTGGGACCCAGCGCGGCAGGGAAAGAAGAGCCGGTGCGAGGCCAAGTGCCCAGACCGATTGCACTGACCCCCCTATTTCAGGAAGAGCCTGGCGCAGCAGCTATATTTGAAAATCGAGGTAAACAAGAGCTCGGCTCATGTGGATGGGACACGACAGCTGTGGAAGATTAATCGCATGTGGCTCTAAGTCACCGGGTTGCCAGAGGCCCTGGGCTCCCCTCTCCGCGCCCCAGCAGTGGGCCAGCTGTGCTCCTCGCACCCACCCTCAACTCCCTCCTCTTGGGTGTTTCTGGACCACCCGGGAGCTCTATGCCTTGCTCCCAGCTGCGGCCTGCATTTCTGAAAAGGGAAAAAGGGGGGGTGGGGGGAGGGAAAAGGCCCCTAATTTCAGCCCTTCTGCCCAGGAGACAGACCACCAAAACCTTCTGGGTTTGCTTTTCAATCGCCAGAGGGGAGGAAAACCAGGGAGAGGGGGGGGGGGGACCAGGCGGGCAGCGAGCGAGCGGGTAAATTTATGGCACTGCATTAAAGGCGTTTGTTCTATTTAACCACACTCCAACCCTCCACGGTTAAAAATAAAACACGGTGGGTAGAGACGAAAAGCTTCTTTTTTTCCGCCCCCCCCCCCCCTGGATTAAATGGCTTTCTTTATGTCCTCCAATGGCTCCGGTACTCAAGGCAGGTCAGGCAGGGTCTGCAGGAGCAGCCCTAGCTTCTGAAGGAGGGCGTGTGTGCGTGTGTGCGTGTGTGCGTGTGTGCGTGTGTGCGTGTGTGCGTGTGTGCGTGTGAGTGTATGTGTGTGTGTGTGTGTGTATGTGTGTGTGTGTGTGTGAGTGTGATGCAGGGAGCGGGTGTTGGAGGGGGTAGTTACATACTTCGATTCTCTCCACCTGGCCCGGGACTGCCCAGACCGCCGCCGTCTGGAGGGCACAGGACGGGAGACCCTCCTCCTCCTCTCCGCCCGGAGGCCGCCGCGGGCGGGCGGGAGGGGAGGGGAGGGGAGGGGAGGGGAGGGGGCGGGCGCGCTGGGGCTGCAGTTCCCGACTCGCTGCCGTGGAGTCCGGACGTTGGGGGGGGTGCGCGCGTGCCCGGGTGCACGCGGGCGCGCGCCGGCTGGATTAACGCGCGCCCCCCCTCCCTCCCCTCCTCCTCCTCCTCCAAGCCCCACGCCCGTGGGCACGGGGAGCCCCCCGGAGCCCCGCACGCCTGGGCACAGCCAGCACGCACGCACGCACCCAGCACGCAGCCCAGCAAGCCTGCCTCCCACCGCGCACCCGCCACCCCCCCCCCCCGACCGCACACACCTGGCCAGGCACCTCCAGCTCCGCCGCCCCCGCACCCCCTCACCCCTGCTAGACACTCCGCCAGAAGCCCCCGCCCCGCCCCCCCCCCCAACACCGCATACAAAACGTCCACTTTCCGGGGCGCCCTCCCCCACCTCCTCGGGAAGGCAGTGCCTAGGGATGCTCTGGAGACACAACTTAATTAACGTCGCTCTCCACGCGCTGGAGCCCTCTCCTGGGGACACGCTCCAGCCCCCCCACCTCGGCCTCCCCCGCCTCGGCCGCCCGCTGCGGGGGAAGGGCGAGAGGCTCCCCCGTCACTCACCGCTCCTCTCCGGCCTCCCGAGCGGAGTGGCGCACACGAAGGGGTGAGGGAGGCGTGCGGAGCCCCCTCGGCCGGCCGGGCTCGCGCTCACCGGCCGCCGCCGCTCATGGCCCCCGCGGGCTGCCCGCCGGCCGCAGCCGCGCCCGGGGCATGTCCGTCGGCCGCCGGCGGGCCGCGGCTCGTGGGCGCGCAGCTTTCAGGGGCCCGCGGGGCGGCGCATCCGGAGCGCGAGGGCCGGGGCCGGGGCCGGGGCCGGGGCGGGGCGCGTGGGGAGGGGTCCCTCGGCGCGGATGTCAGGGGCAGGGAAAGCCCGCCCCCAAGACCCCCCCGGACACCCCCGACCCCGGGCTCCGGACTGAGCCCGGGAGAGGCCCGGAGTCCCGGCCGCCGGCTGCAGGGGATCCCTGCCGGGAGGGGCCGGAAGGCGGGCGGCGCGGGCCGGCGGCTCCAAGGGACCCCGGCTTCCAGTCGCGTCGCCGGGGTTTCCCGGGGCTGGGAGAGCGCCGCCGGCTCCCCTCCTCGCGCGCCGTCACCGCGGGCGACGACGTCTCGGCCTCGCCGCGCACGGAGGGGAGCGCGCGGAAGGGCTGGTGTCGGGGGGAGAGCCGAGAGCTTTGCCCACTAAGCTGCCGCGAGAAGCCGAATCAGAAAGCCAATCTCTGAGCCTGCACCCCGAACGTCACCCTATCGGCTGGGGGAGAGCGCGCTGCGCGCTAGGGCTAGCCGCGCGTCTGCACCCTCGCCCGCCGCCCGTGGGGGGAGTGTTCAGATCGCTTCCCCGGCGCCGGCGTGGTGGGAGTCGAGCCTGCACCTCGTGGAGTCCAGAGAGACCCGAGGACGGATGCAGACACCACCCCTCGCCCGCCCGCGGCCGCCCACCCACCCATCCGTCGGAGCCACCCTCCTCCGGGCCGGGCCGGCGGTACTTCCAAGACGGCGGCGGCGGCGTGTCCTGACCTGGATTCCGCCGGCTCCGGGCAGCAGGCGGGGAGGGCGGGCAACGGGCGGGCGGCGCGCGGCACCGGCTTTCCCCTTGTCCTTAGGAGACGCCGTCTGCAATTCCGAAATCGAGTGTTCCACCAAACGCCTGTGGTTTTTAAATAGAGCAGGGGTGCGATTACCCAGGCAGGGTCCACCCAGGCCTAGGGGAGGAGTTGAGGAGGATGGAGGTTGGCAGTGGAGGGAAAATAAAAACTCCTTCCATTCCTCCCCCCCCTCTCCCCCCTTTTTTCCCCCTGCTGTTCTTGGTGCAGAACTCAAGTCTGTCATTTTCTCAACCCAAATCAAACAACAGCTTGTGAGAGACGCTTGGGTGAGCGCTGGTATGTTTTGGTTTGGGGTTTTTAGGGCTAAAAATAAGAGGGGGCTGTCTCCCAAATTGCTGCTTACTCTGATCCTGGAGCCTGGAAGAGAGATGGTCCTTTGATGCAGCAGCAGAATTAGGGTTTGGGGCTTGGCTCGGGCGAAGTGTACACAAGTAGCCTTAAATCAGATGCCTGTAATTTCTGCTATATTTGTCAGGCGTGGTCCTGGGGGCATGAGGGGCGGGCAGGCCTCTCCTAAGAATGGGGTTTCACCTCCCTAGGACATCGATGGCGTTGCACAGATGTAAAAGGATCATGATGGCTGGCCTTTTGTAGACACACCGATGCAGATTCTGGGACAGAATATAAGAGGGGGACGTTGTTTCTCTCAGGCCTCTGCTACCTAAAGCCAAGTGTGTGGGGCCAACAATACTTCCCAATTACCAGCACCTCGTTAGGGCCCGGAGCTTTGCTACTGAATTTATTCAACTCTCGCTAAAGGCAGTATGACTAGTGCGTGCTCTCTGAAATAACAAAACCCAACTCAACATTCTGAGCCTCTGTGTCCTCAGCAGTAAAATGCTAGTAATAATAACATCCACCTCAAGGAGTTGTGAAGATTCAGTGAGATTACAGTCGGGTATAGAGTAATTCCCAAGTATGTGAATTCTCTTTCTCCTCCCAACCCTGCTTCTCTCCCACTGGAAGTTCTACACCAGACTTCCTCCTGTAAACACTACAATAGAGTTTCTCATCTATTTCCTTCACTCTACTACATGCATGCAGGGCTGGAAAACAGTAAATTTGATGACAGTTGACCTTCGATTTCTGCCATTATTTATTCCTTTATTTGTGCTAGAACTCAAGAGGATTGTCACAGGAAAGCGAGCAAGCAAACCGTTGACAGTCAGCATTCAGAGCAAGAGCCACAAACTTCATTTTAAGCTGGGAGGACACTGACTTAGTCCAGAGTCCAGAGCCCAAAGAAGGGAGGGGATTCGATCCAATCACAGAACTCTACAAGGATAGAATTCGTTATGGGCTGAACTGTGCTGTCCCTCCCCCCAACCCCCCAAATGTGTATGTTGAAATGGTAACCTCCAGTAGCTCAGAAAGTGACTGCAAAGGGTAATTAAAGTGGGGTTGTTATGGTGTGCTCTCACTGAATAGCTGGTGTCCACGCAGATAGAGGGACGACCATGTGAAAATAAAGCAGGAAGTCAGCCATCTGCAAGCTGAGAAGAGAGGCTTCAGAAGAAACCAAGCCTGCTGGTTCCTTGATCTTGGACTTCTAACCTCCAGAGTGTTAAGTAAATAAATTACTGTTTTTAAGCCACCCAGTCAGTGGTAATTTGTTATGGCAGCCCTACCGGGCTAAGACAGAATCCAAGTATCCTGGCTGATTCTATCAGTCCTTATTATACTCCAACTTCAAGGAGTTACCTAGGGTTATTTGGAACCTTGAAACATGCTGGATTTTATAATGTAACAAAACGGAAGCAAGGACACCAGCTTTTATTGAATGCCTGCTATGACCCTGTACTATGTGTTGTTTTTAATATATTTTCATTGATTTGAGAGAGGAAGGGAGAGGAAGAGAGAGATAGAAACATCAATGATGAGAGAGAATCATTGATTGGCTACCTCCTGCACGCCCCTACTGGGAATCCAGTCCACAATCAGGCATGTGCCCTTGACCGGAATCAAATCTGGGACCCTTCAGTCCACAGGCCAGCACTCTACCCACTGAGCCAAATCAGCTAGGTCTGTACTATCTGTTTTTATACGTGTTATTTCACTCAACAAATACAAATTTGTGGAACACCTTCTATGTGCCAAATACTATTCTAGTGTGGGGATAAAACTTAATAATGAAGATAAAATCCTTGCCCTCATGGAACCTATATTTTTAAATCTTTTTAAAATTCTAGAGCATGGATGGACCTGGAAAGCTAAATATGCAAAGCAAAATAAGACAGTCACAGAAAGTATCACATGATCTCACTCATATGTGAAATCTAATCCTACCTTAAAAAAGAGTAATATGCAAATTAACCATCGCTCTGCTAGACCCATAAGCCACACCCACCAGCCACGCCTGCCAGCCAATCAGAGGCAAATATGCAAAACTCAGATAAGATGGCTACAGCCACAGAGAGCAGGAGGGAGGCTTGGTTTCCCGGCAATGAAGAAGGCCAAGCTTTCTGCCTGCCCTTGCCGGCCTAGGCCTCACTCAATGCTACAAAGTTTCAATTACAGAAGATAAATTACAATTCCAACAGAAATGGCTACTGACAAGGAGCAAGGAGAAGGCTTGGCTCCACTCCAGGCTACAAAGTTTCAATTGTTAGAAGATACATAAATCCCAGATACCAGGGCCTCTGCTTGGGTCGCCAGGGGCATGGCCAGCCTGCAAACCACCACAGGCCCTTCGCCCAGGCCACCCCACACCCCAAGAGAACCCCCACCCTGATCTGGGACATCCTTCAGGGCAAACCAGCAAGCCCCCCCTACCCCCATGCACCAGGCCTCTATCCTATCTAATAAAAGAGTAGTATGCAGATTGACCATTACTCCAACACACAATATGGCTACCCCCATGTGGTCAAATATAGCCGCCCCCAGGTGGACACAAGATGGCCACCAAAGATGGCCAGCAGAGGAGGGAAGTTGGGGGTGACCAGGCTTGCATGAGACGGCAGTTGGGGGCAAATAGGCTGGGAGGGGAGCAGTTAGGCATCAATCAGGCTGGCAGGGGAGTGGTTAGGGGGTAATCAGGCTGGCAGGCAGAAGCAGTTAGGGGCAATCAGGAAGGCAGGCAGGCGAGCAATTGGGAGCCAGCAGTCCTGGATTGTGAGAGTGATGTCCCACTGGAATTGGGCCTAAACGTGCAGTTGGACATCCTTTGAGGGGTCCCAGATTGGAGAGGGTGCAGGCTGGTCTGAGGGACAACCCCCAACACACAAGAATTTCGTGCACCGGACCTCTAGTGAACAAAATAAACTGATGAACAAAATAGATCCAGAGACATAGAAGCACGGAACAGACCAACAAATTTCAGAAAGAAGGTGGAAGTGGGGCAGGGGATTGGGAGGGATTAACAGGAAAACTTACCGTATTTGCTGGCGTATAAGACGACTTTTTGGCCCTGAAAAATATGCCTCCAAGTGGGGGGTAGTCTTATACGGCGAGTATATAACAAACTCTGTATTTTTAGTGGAAATGTTAGGGGGTCTTCTTATACACCCAGTCGTCTTATACGCCGGCAAATACGTATTTTTCAGGGCCAAAAAATCGTCTTATACGCCGGCAAATACGGTATCCTATATAATAAAAGCCTAATATGCTAAGTATCCAGTCGTCCAGTCATATGTTCAACCAATCAAAGCATAATATGCTAAGGCCACTCAACCACTCACTGTGACTGTGCAGTGACCACCAGGGGGCAGACAGTCATCCGGTTGACCCATCGCTATGACATGCACTGACCACCAGGGGGCAGATGCTCCAACCAGTAGGTTAGCTTGCTGCTGGGGTCCAGCTGATTGGAACTGAGGTGGGCCGGACATGCCCTAAAACCCTCTCAAAGCCCCTCCCCCTGGCCAGCCACACCCCCGGTGGGCCCCCATCAGGGTGGGCTGGCCCAGACCCCACCTATGCATGAATTCATGCACTAGGCCTCTAGTATGTAGATATGAACATAGACAATAGAGGCCTGAGAGGGGCAGGTATGGGGTGGAGGAAATCAATTGGGGGTGGGGATAGACAAAGGGGACATCTGTAATACTTTCAACAATAAAGAAAAAATTAAGTGCAAAAAAATATATGTATTTTTTAAATTCTATTAAAATGAATTTTTTTAAAAAGTATTTTACTTTTGTATCCAGTTACCTTATTTAACTATTTAAATAATAGCCTAACACTTATGGAAAACTAACAAAGGGCCAGACATTGTCCTAAGTATTTTATGTGTACTGGAGTCCCAGTGCATGAAATTTGTGCACAGGGGAGGCTGTGTCCATCAGCCCAGCCTGGACCTAAACAGGCAGTTGGACATCCCTCTGCTGGTTGCTGGCTCCCAACTGCTTGCCTGCTTGTCTGCCTGATTGCTCCTAACCACTCCCCTGCCAGGCTAATCAACACCTAACTGCCCTCCCCTGCCAGCTGGTTCCTCCCAACTGTCCTCCCCTGCAGGCCTGGTTGTCCCCAACTGCCCTCTCTTGCAGGCCTGGTCCCTTCCAAGTGCCCTCCCCTGCTGGCCTGATCACCCACAACTGCCTTCCCCTGCTGGCCATCTTGTGGCAGCCATCTTGTGGCCACCTGGGGGCGGCCATATTTTACCACATTGGGGGGGGGCATTTTGTGTGTTGGAGTGATGGTCAATTTGCATATTGCCTCTTTATTATATAGAATTAGCTCATTTAATTCTCCTAATATCCCTATAAGGTAGACCAGTTATATCTAAAGTAGATATATAAGCTCTATAGATGAGAAAAGTGAAACAAAGTAGAATTTCTTAGATTGTTTTTCTAGGAAAACAATCTTCTAATCTGAAAATAAAAATTTTACTATTTACCAATATTGATAATTTTTCATTTTATTTTCTTATATTGGCTAAAACTTATAAAACAATATTGAATAACAGAAAAAATAATAGTCATCTTTGTCTATAAAATATACCGTATTTGCCAGCGTATAAGACGATTTTTTGGCCCTGAAAAATACCGTATTTGCCGGCGTATAAGAGACTGTGCATATAAGACGACCCCCTAACATTTCCACTAAAAATACAGAGTTTGTTATATACTCGCCGTATAAGACTACCCCCCCACTTGGAGGCATATTTTTCCGGGCCAAAAAATCGTCTTATACGCCGGCAAATACGGTAAAAGGACTTAATATGCAAGTACATTCCATTTGTGCAAGTATCTTCCATCCTTAAAGAGATCCTTTCTCCAGCCCACAACCCTGTCAGGATGTCTTCCCTCTGTAAGTAATGAGGTATTCAACAACAGTAGTTTAAAACCATAAGCAGTCCCAAGGAAAGTGATCTCAGGGTAATTCGGCAGTTCCGTAATGTCATCCAGGATGTCCCTGGCGTGTTGACTTTTCCCCTCGTGCTTGTAAGTTCCAGAGTTGGCAAGAGATTTTAATGCAGGGCTAGCTGTTCTTATGAATGTTCTTATGAGTTAAGTATCATGGGTGAATTAGGCCCCGCAGGATTTCTGCCATTGTGGGCTTCTCTGGGTCTTTGAACACTAGTCATAGTCTCTGAGGCTCAGAGGTGAGGTCCAAATGGAGACGAACAGGTTTCAATGATGATGAAGTGCACAAAGGAAGTTATTCCTGACATTTGCAACAACATGGATCAACCAGGAGGTCATGCTAACTGAAATAGGCCACACAGAGAAAGACAAATACTGTATCTTATATAGAGAATCTAAAAAAGTCAAACTCATAGGACCAGAGAATAGAATAGTGGTTGCCAGGGGGTGTGAGATGGAGGAAATGGGGAGACATTGGTCAAGAGGTACTTTCAGTTGTAAGATTAATAAATTCTGGGAGTCTAATGCACAGAATGATGACTACAGTTAATAATACTGTATACTTAATTTGCTGAGAGTAGATATTGTGTTCTCACCACAAAAATATATATGTATATTAAGTCATCACACTGCACACCTTAAAAGAATAATGTCATACAACCTAAATATATGCAAATTTTATTTGTCAATCATACCTCAGTAAAGCTGGCAAAAAAAAAGAATCCCCCCCCCCCCCGGGAAAGACTGAGGCTCTAAACCAGGGGTGGGCAAACTTTTTGACTTGAGGGCCACATGGGTTCTTAAACTGGACTGGAGGGCCAGAACAAAAGCAACCTGACCATGCTGGCACTCTCATCTTGGGCTGCTGGTGAAGGAGCGGAGGGGAGAGCAAGAGAACCCTCCGCTCTTTCGGCTCCGCGGGCCGGATAGAACAGCTGAAGGGGCCGAATCCGGCTCCCGGGCCGTAGTTTGCCCACGGCTGGTCTAAGGGGATTCCCCAGGGGAAAGGTTGGGGCGGGGGGGGGGGGGGGCCGACGGACGAAGTAGACACGAATACAATTAAAAGTCTTGCAGTGAACAAGATGAGGGAGGGACACAAAAGGGACAAATGTATTCAACATCAGATTTCAAGTTACTGCAACTTAGTGATGGGAGGTAAAGCGGCCACAAAACCGCCTTCTCAAGTGAGTTGAGGGGGACGATTTGTTCCTTCATTCATTGATGACACAATTATTCACTGAAAGCTGACTACACATAACATGCCAGTGTCCGATCATGGAGATTCAGCAAGGAACAAGACAAAGTTCCTGCTCTCGTGGTGCTTCCGTGTTCAAGGGAGATAATCAACAAGTAAACTTAGGTGTGTTTTTATAAAACTTAAGGTGAGAATAAATGACAAGGAAAACTCAAGCTAGATGGAAGGCTGCGGTGGGCATGTTTTAGCAATCTGGACTGAGGTTCTCTGAGAATTCTCTGAGAAGGCCTCTCAGGAGAGGTTAACACTTGAGCAGCGACATCAGTGGAGTGAAGGGAGTGAGCCGTGTGCAGATGTGGGGGCGGAGGAGCAGTGGTCGGGCTGGAGGAATAAGAAGAGCCTCGAGAGTGATGGGGGAGAACAGAAGGAGAGGAGGGAAAACCGCTGAGGAGGAGCCAGGCAGCCAGGGGTCCCTGAGGCTTTTAGCTTGATTTCGTCTTCTTTAAATACCTTCTACCTCAGAGACTGTATTATTCCTCCTCTTGATGTAAGTGGTCCTGTTCCCAATGAAGGGCTGTTTCCTTGGGTAGGTGGGTGGGGGTGGACTCTGTTGCCCACCAGCAAGGTACTTTGTATATTGCATATTTGTTTGCCTATAGTTTAGAAGTAAACAGAGCGATAAATAACAAAGTCTGACCTTGTCAGCTGGCTTAGTTGGAGCATCCTCCCATACACCAAAAGGTTGTGGGTTCAATTCCCCATCAGAGGACATACCTAGGTTGTGGGTTCGATGCCTGGTAGGGGCACACAGAGGAGCAATCAATCAATCTTTCTCACGTCGATGTTTTTTTTTTTTCTCTCTCTCTCTCTCCCCCTCACCCCTTTTCTGAAAAATCAATAAAAACAGCCTCGGTGAGAATGAAAAAATAAAAAGAAATCTCAGTGGAACACCAAGATTAACCTGCAAAGTTCTGCATCGAGCCAGAAGCAGCAGGAAGCCAGACAGAACAGCTCCAAACACCCTGAGCAGTCTCTTCCCTGAGAAGTCATCACAAAACTTGTGATCTTGATCTACTCGTAGTGATGACTCTCTGCTTCACCAGCAAGAAAGGAAGAAATTGTCCTGATGAAAAGTAGACAGCCCTTGAAAGGTTTGCTCCTCTCAAGATGGTGAACAGTGTGTACCAGCTGTTGCAACTACATCTTATTCTGTGTCACTAATTTTTTTTAAAAAGATGGGGGGAAATGGACATTTACATAATTATGAAAGAAATATTGTTGGGAAATTAGACATTCAGAAAGGTATAAAGAAAAATTATCCAAATATCATCACCTGGAAATATTATTAAGATCCTAATTTTAAATAATTACACACTTAATATACTATATTCCGGGTAAAACTGGGGTCATTTGGTATCCTAATTTAAAATTAGCACTATTTAGCAATCACTTTGCCATTGACACTCCCTTTTAGTTCCACAAGCTGGGCTGGAGGCTCTAGTGACACCGAGGGAAATAGTGCAGAGAGGGTATGGCTCACGAAGGCCAAGCTCACCTCCCATGTGGTTGCTTTCTGAGGTAAACACCGCCCTGCTACAACCTTGGCAGCTTCTTGGCTCTCCTCTCCAATTATAAGAGGGTGTCACACAAAGAGGATAGGGGAGACTCAGAGATCTAAAAAGAGCAGATTATTTTATTTGGCGTGGAGCAGTTGACCAGACATGTTTCAATGCATAACACATTGCTGAGGAACACACACAGACACTCCCACACAAATGGTATTTGAAATTTTTTGACTGCCCATCTCATTGCACACACATCCTGACTTTTGCCCTAACAAGTGGGCCTTTCTAACTAGGAAAACTGACTGATTCCTACTCTCAAGAGACAAGGCGAGCTGTCTTCAGCAAAGATACGATCAGATTGTTCTCTGCCTGACTTAGAACTACAACTTCAGTTGCCTCCTTATACTAGTATTTGGCCCAGCTCATCCTTGTTATGCATTGAAACAAGTCTGATCAACTGCTCCACACCAAATAAAATAATCTGCTCTTTTTAGATCTCTGAGTCTTTGTATGACACCCTCTTATAATTGGAGAGGAGAGCCAAGAAGCTGCCAAGGTTGTAGCATGGCGGTGTTTACCTCAGAAAGCAACCACATGGGAGGTGAGCTTGGCCTTCGTGAACCAGCTCATCCTCTTAATGGTACTTGTAATGAGTTTAGCCTATGGAGGCTTTTAATTGATTTTTGTATTCCTACCATTTTGGTGTCTTTGTCATTTCTTTCATTCTTATCATAGCAAGGTCTAAAGAAACCAATCATAGACCAAGGCCACTACTATTAAAGAAGCTAATCATAGCATATAGGTAACTTTATTGTTATTTTTTCTTACTTATCAGAGCACAATATCATATGATCTTCCGTATCATATGAGCTGCTTGTCCCACAGAATTTCTCCTTTAAAAAAAAAAAAAAAAGCACTTAAAAAGTAGGAATAAAAAGGTTGAATTCACAAATTGTGACTGGCCTAAACCAATCATGGGGATTTTAAACCCCCTTGCCAAATACTGTTCAGCTGTCTTGCAGTTAGGGATGGCCATGTGATCCAGTTCCCTTATGGGCTAGGAGAAAACCTATAAAATATTTCCTTCCAAATGAATGGAAAAAGTATTTTTCCTTTGCCCGCTTTTCTCACCTTTAAAAGTAATAAGAAGAGCTAATGCCTAGAGCTGTGTTAGCCATCTTATGACTGGATGGTTGATGACATTTTTTAATATTCTTTTTTTTTCTTTTTTAAAAATATTTTTTATTGATTTCAGAGGGGGAGAGAAATAGAAACATCAATGATGAGAGAGAATCACTGACTGGCTTCCTCCTGCACATCCCCAGCTGGGGGGAATCTAGCCTGCAACCCGGGCATGTGCCCTTGGCAGGAATCTAACCAGGGATCCTTTAGTCCACAGGCTGATGCTCTATCCACTGAACCAAGCTGACTAGGGCTGTTGATGACATTTTTGAGTTGCCAATCATTTCTAGAACTGCCCACTTTGAATATCTCTCTTAAGAAACATGGACATTTTGCCTACCAGTGTGGCTCAGTACTTGAGTGTTGACCCATGAAGCAAGAGGTCACTGGTTCGATTGCTGGTCAGAGAACATGCCAGGTTGCGGGCTCCATCCCCAGTAGGGGGTGTGCCCATCAATGTTTCTATCTCTACCCCTCTCCCTTCCTCTCTCTAAAATCAATGAAAACATATATTTAAAAAAAGAAACAAGAACATTTCTTATGGTTTAAGGCACCTTTCTTGCAAGTAAACCTATCCTAATTGATACCTACCCAGGGTGGCCAATGAGTGAGAGTTTCAACTTTTCTGAAGGGCAGCTGCAAACTGTAGTAATGCAAAACTACAAACTGACAAATTCTATTTCAGGAGTTGACAAACTGGGTGAACAGGATGCATTGCATTTATCTTTCAACTGGTAGACGCTGATCTCTCCAAAAGATGGACAGACTTAGATCAAAGAGTGGGCAAAAAAAAACCAACCAGAATCTATATCCTGAAATACCTTACATACAGAGAATGTGGCACACTCTTCAAACATTTTCTCTGTTAAATCTAAGACATGTTGGCATTAATATTTATGTTTCTGTCAATGCCTAGTGGGGAAAGGTTAACCTATCCTATATAATAAAAGGCCAATATGCAAATCAACTGAAGAGCAGAACCACTAGTCGCTATGACACACACTGACCACCAGAGGGCAGACGCTCAATGCAGGAATTGTCCTCTGGTGGTCAGTGTGCTCCCACAGGGGGAGCGCTACTCAGCCAGAAGCCGGGCTCATGGCTGGCTAGCACAGCAGCATTGGCAGGAGCCTCTCCTGCTTCTGCAGCAGTGCTAAGGATGTTCGACTGATGGCTTAAAGATGCAAGAGCACTAAGAATGTCCAACTGTTGGACATCCCCTGAGGGCTCCTGGGCTGTGAAAGGGTGCAGTCCAGGCTGAGGGACACCCCCCCCACCTCCGAGTGCACGAATTTTGTGAACCAGGCCTCTAGTACAGTATAAGAACAGAGAGTTACATTCATGATTAGAGACTTCTCAAAGAACTTGGGACAGGCACTGAGGAAGAGCATGGAGTTTAGCCTGAGCATGCATCCATCTCAAAGTAGATGGTACAAATTGTGCATTTTTCAGGGTCAAAGGAAATTAGAGAAGTGTCTCTTGATTTCATCTACTTTATAACTAAACATTTTAATTTCCATCTATTTTTAGTGAATGGATGACTCATTTTACAAATTCATTCACTGTCAGTTTTAAATAGTCATCTTCCTTACTGCACCTAACATACTTTTGAATCTATAAAAAAAAAATGAATTATGTTATCTCTTCAGGAACATGGTGTTAGAAAGTTCCTGAACTTTGAAGTCTGACCAGAAATAATTAAAATTTTCTGCTCTTTAACCATCTGTGACTTTGAATATATACTCCTTCATTTCTTTGAGCCACATTTTATAATAATACAGCACAAATGGCTGTTGGGTGATTTAAGTAAAGAATGTAAAGTATAAGACACATTGTAGATATTATAAGTAATAGTCTTTGTATCAATTAAATTCTAACTGGAAATAAATGGAACATTCAAATTAGGATATTTTAAGATTTTCTTTCTTACAAATGGATTATTTCCAAAGGTGGGCAAGACTTAGAACTACATCTAAAAAAAATTATGATAATAATCCCAAGGTAAACAAATAATCCTGCTCTCCAAATTAATTTATAAGAGTGTTTATAACATCACTGTTGTCTTAGGGAGTCTCAGAAAATAATTTAGATGTCAAGTATAGGCAACTGTTACATTCATACAGAAGAATACAATAAAGAAGAAAAATAATATTGTAAAAGTAAATGTATTGTCATCAAATATATTAGTAATACAATGAAAAGAGCTGATTTTAAGATATTATGGAGAGTAGACTCTCTTCTACTAAAATTATATATGTACATCCTATCTAATAAAAGGGTAATATGCAAATTGACTGTCACTCCAACACACAAGATGGCCACCCCCATGTGGACACAAGATGTCCACCACAAGATGGCCAGCAGGGGAGAGCAATTGGGAGGGACCAGGCCTGCAAGGGAGGGCAATTAGGGGCAATCAGGCTTGCAGGGGAGGGTAGTTGGGGGTGACTGGGTTGGCAGAGGAGGGCAGTTGAGTGTGACCAGGCCTCCAGAGGAGGGCGGTTGGGAGGGATCAGGCCTGCAGTAGAGGGCAGTTGGGGGGGGGGGGGAGACTAGGTCTGCAGGGGAGGGCAATTGGGGGTGATCAGGCTGACAGGGGAGGGCAGTTAGGGGCAACCGGGCCAGCAGGGGAGCAGTTAGGCGTCGACCAGACTGGCAGGGAGGTGGTTAGGGGGGCGGATCAGGCTGGCAGGCAGAAGGAATTAGGGACAATCAGACAGGCAGGCAGGCAGGCAAGCCGTTGGGAGCCAGCAGTCCTGATGAGAGGGATGTGTGTCGGGCATCCCTTGAGGGGTCCCAGATTAGAGACGGTGCAGGCTGGGCTAAGGGATACCCACCCCCCATCTCCCACCCCCGTGCACGAATTTTGTGTAGTTATATTTATAATCTAAATTTATATCTAGATATGATTATTTAAAGCCAGGTTTTAGGATTCTTTGGGAATCTTTTATAAATTGCCAACTTTTTTCCAGTCCTGACTTAGAGTTGATTTTACTAGGGGGGAGGGGGCGGGGGGGAGGAAAGAGATGGGGCTTCTCATGTGTGTTTGAATCAAAAATATGTCTGAGATGCTGTAACTTCTTTGGAGTGAGGTGCATGGTGAATGTGGGAAAATGCTGTTGCTTGCTTGTGTGAATTTAGAGAGCACTATCTTGCAAGTGTTGCTTGTTCCTTTTTGGTTAATTATGTGCAGGGTATCTGGAGCCAGGAAACTCAAAACTGCAGGAAGGATGTGAGGCAGGATCTTCCCTTTAGAATAGACTATAAAAAGTAATTGGACTGGCCACACTTTAGCTCAACATGGGCTGGATGATTGATGTCCCTGTGCAGAATTGCTTAGGGCAGAATAACCCAGAAAGCACAGCTGCTCTCTTGTTATGATCTGATCTGATTGTCTGGCTTAATCTATCTAATGGTAGAGGGATGGAGTTCTGCCTACAGCAAGGAATGCAAACTGAAGTGCTTACACTGTAGTAATAATTATAGTAGGAAGCATTTATAAATGCCAAAGAGTGTTCTAAGGGTTTACTTGATTACTTTAAATCCTCAAAAATCCCTCTGAAGAAGATAGTATTATTACTAATTCAATATTATACTAGTAAACTAAAACCTATACATGAGAGGTTAAGTAACTTGTCTAAGGCTACAGAGCCGTAAGTATCTACGGGAAGAAGTTGGAAAACAAAACTTTACTAGTGAATGCTGGTAACTGTTGATAGCCTTTGACCATTTCCTAAATTCAGAAAATAATTCATATGTTTGCAAATAGGAATAAAGACAATAGAAAATATAAAAATCCATGGACTTTTAGAGATGAAAGGGGGGGGGGGAACCCCAACCACTACCTTACCACCCTAAAATGTAAAAATGAAGTGTAATAAAAACCTTTGAGTAACAAAGGCTAATTATAACACAATTTTGAAGCAGAGGTCAAATTAAAAGTGTGCCCATTATAACTTTGTGAAAACCATTAGATGGATTAAGGACTTCGGGGCAAAAAGTCAATTAGGGTGTGGTACCCCCAAAATTGCTTATTCAGATAAAACAACTTATGTATCTTCCCCAGCGACCTCTAATAGACCCAAGTTACTTTATATTAAAGGGGTTGGGAATTAGAATATATGTATGTGAGAAAAGAGAAATATAACACCCTAAGAAAGTATATCTTATAAAAAACTAGGGATATGGATCTGGCACATACAGCTGATTGGAATAAAATAGATAGGAAGTCTGTTGAATTTTGGGTAGTTTTATTGCCAGAGGAAGTAGGGCAAGAAAGCACTAAGAAAACCATGATCCAAAAGAAGGATCTGTTGCTCTCTATTTCAGAGGTGGTCAAAAAGGACAAAAAAAAAGGAAATTTTTTCCAGAAGGTAGAGTCAGGGCCACAAAGAACAATGGAACAAGAAATCCCTCAATTCTCTGTAGAGTAACTGAATCAAGGAACATTCCTCACTTCAATTATGGAGGGCGTTAGCAATATTTGCCCATCAAAACTTCAAAATTGCCGAAACCGGTTTGGCTCAGTGGATAGAGCGTCGGCCTGCAGACTGAAAAGTCCCAGGTTCGATTCCGGTCAAGGACATGTACCTTGGTTGCGGGCACATCCCCAGTAGTGGGTGTGCAAGAGGCAGCTGATCGATGATTCTCTCTCATCGATGTTTCTAACTCTCTATCCCTCTCTCTTCCTCTCTGTAAAAAATGAATAAAATATATATATATTTTTTTTTTAAAAAAAAAAAACTTCAAAATTGCTATGGAGCAAATGCAGGATAGCCTTACAGAGTCTAAGATTTACTTCTCACTCACATTGCATGCCGGTCTTCAGTTGGCTTTAGATATTCAATCTCGGATCAAGACCCAAGGAATTGCTTCGGTCTGGCATACCACATTACTGTAGCAGGGAGCAACTCAGAACAACAATGTGACCTAGAAGGAGCACATTTAATTATGCTAACCTTTAATTGCTAAAAGAAATAATCAATCAATCAATCACATGGCCAAGCCTATTACTGTACTTAGGTATTAATGGGGTTAAAAGTATAATACTTTAACAGAAGCAGGCCTAGAAGAGAGGGGCCTTATAAGGAGGAGCTATTAGGAAAGGTCAGTGAATATTTTTACAATAAAAGTATCTACCGTATCAAATGTAAAACTGATCCTCATAAATGGGATTTGTCTAAACGATCTAATTAGAAGTCAAAGGTTGTCAGACTAGATTAAAAATGATCCAACTCTAGGTTCTTTGTAAGTGCCTCACCCAAAACATTTGAACAGAGAAAGTCTAAAAGTCAAGGCATGGGGAAAATACTAAACAAGGAAATCTTGTGTAGCTACACTAATATCATACAAAATATGAGATTTTAAAGCCAAAAAGTATTTCTAGTGATAATGATGGCCACTACATAAAAATAAAAACTTCAATTCATCAGGAAAATGTAGCAATTCTAAACTTATGCTCTTAATAGCACAGTCTCATATGAACAAATTCACTATCTTAAAGAAAGATTTTAACTTAATTTCCTCACAGTAAATTAAAAGAACCAAAAAAATAAGGATATAAAATAAATCTATACAACACAACTAACAAGCTTAATGAAAAATATATGTATAGAACACCACACTCAACAGCAGCAGAATATATTCTTTTCAAGCACAAAATATTTATGATAGTTCATAAAACAAATCGCAATAAATTTCAAGCAATTCATATCATATAGAACACTTGACAAACATAAAATTAAGTTAAAAATCAATAACAACAGCCAAGTAGAAATATTGCCATGTATTTGGAAAGTTTATTTGTGGATTAAAAAAAATGTCTTAATGAAAATCAGAAACTTCTTAGAGCTGAATGATAAAGACATATTCAGTACTTGGGAGATACTGCTAAAGTCTTATTTAGAGGAAAATTATATATTCCTAAATAAGCACAAAAGAGGCTAAACATTAATGAGCTAAGCATTCCATCTTTAGACATTAGGAGGGAAATAGAATAAACTTTACAAAAGCAGAAAAGATACAATCAAGTTTTTAAAGGGAGAAATAACATAATTACATGAGTTATCTTGGGCCAAACACAATCATCGGCTACATGTTTCAATCCAATCAACATGTCAACAGCATCTTTTACAATCCATCCTCATAACTATACTTACCAAAAAGGAAGAAAAAGAAATTGTAAGGGAATGAGGGGAAATCACAGAGGCCAAAGGAAGAAGCAAAGCAAGAGTGTGGTTTCAGCTCAATGTAGCCCAAGCATGTCAAACTCGAAGGCTAACACGGGCCAGATAAACAAGGTTTTAAGTTTATGTGGGTCACAAAAATACAAAAGCTTCAATTTTCATAGAAATGTAGGTTTATTTCGATAGAGGCATGCTGAATACAAAGGGCTGAAATAAATGAGCACTCATTAACATAAAATAATAGAACATTTTAATAAAAATTAACATTTTTTCTTGAACATTAACTTACCAGACACTGAATAACTGCACAAATTAATAAGCATAATGCAAATAAACCTATTTTTCTTGTTCTCCGAAAGTGAAATATTTCCTGTTTCGCACATCAAACAAGTCAGTCCAAGACTAATGGCATGGCAATCAGTTGCTAAAATATTCACTGCTAGAATTCAGTGAAGAGAAATGCTGCACCTGCATGTAAGGCGCATAAGGGAAATGAATACAACACCATGATAGTAACCAGTCATTAGCAAACATTGTAGTTCATATGAATAATTATGTATAACAGAACATTGTAAAAATTAAATTTGAAATTTTTGTTAAAATGCTTCTTCTATATCGTTATATTGGGGGGAGGGCACAAAAATATTCGTTGTGGGCCACATGCAGCCCATGGGCCGCAAGTTTGACATGCTTGCTGTAGCCTTAGCCTGAAATTTCCAGGAACTCTAATGCATACAACACCTCACAGTCTTTGCACATTGCGACAAGGATGTGAGGGTTTTGTACCTCCATATCAGGCATTAGGCAGTCACTGTTGACTGACTATTACACGGATGAGTGGAGCATAACTTCCAGACACCTCCTAGCGATGCTCCAGTCTACTAAGAAGGGCAAGCCTTCAGAAAAAATGTTGCAGGTGTGACCCATTAGTAGCATCGTGTGAGGCGCCTGGAGAAGAGTGGGCACACAGAATCAATATAATGAGACCCAGGAGATCTAAACAGAGCACCAACACCATCTGCTGTGCTCCACTCCTTGTACCACGCAGGTCCACTTGCCTTGCACGTTAGGTTCGCTCCATTCTTTTACAACTTCTCCAGGATTCTGGTCGATCGCAATTTTCAAGAAGCCATAGACAATATGTAGATGATGAGTGTGGTTATGTTCCAACAAAAAGTTTGTAAAATAGCAGCAAGCCACGTTTGGCCTCTCAACCACAGTTTGCTAACCTCTGCTTTAACCTCACACTGTATCTGAATGATAGTGCTCCATGTTTGTAGGATATCATCTCCACGCTGTTGCTTCAGCTGTGTTTCGTAGAGGCCTTTCCATTGCTCTATCAGGCTAGAAGCGTATGAATGATGTGGAATGTAGCAGCACCAGTGAATCACACCACAGGCATGTGCCCACTACTGAATCTTTTTTCATAAATTCAGTACCTTGATCTGAAGTGACAGTATGTGGAAGATCCCATGTCAGTGAATCAGATGCTCTGTGAGCCCCTGAGTAGAAGTGCTGACTTTCAAAACAGATAGGAAAGGTAAATTCACATTTAGAAAATACGCCAATCTTATTCAAAATGAATTGCTGTCCTTTCCAGGGGCAAGGGGTCATATGTTATTAAGTGCCACTAAGTGGCTGGTTGATCTCCTCAAGGATTCATGCATGATCAAAGGCTTAGTATCAGGCTCTGTTGTTGGCAGGTATGGTGGCAGAGGTAGCAAGGTCAGCTTTGGTGAGGGATGCCATGCTTATCTCTCCATCATGGCTCTTCAATTCATGAACCCATTAATCAGCACTGTGGTGAGTGTGGCTGGTTGACATCTCCATTGCAACTCTCCTTCTGATGCTTTCTAGAGATCCCACAAGATGTCTTAACCACCGATATTTCTAGGATCACTACAGGATCACCTAAGGCAGTATCTTCTAGTGAAGTAATTTCAATTGAAGAGGGGCAAGTCTACGGAGAACCATGAGAGTATGACCTGTTAGCAGCATCACTGGCAGCAGTTGGGGGGTGGGTGTGCCAAACTGGTAAAAGGACTCCCGGAGATCTGGGTGAGGCACCAACAGCATCTGCTACACTGACCAAGCTGGGTTTGTCTCATGAATAAAGAATTGGATTAGAATGCTAATCTAAAATTAATCTGTGTGACTTATCACAGTAACATCTTAAAGGAGAAATATAAGATAATCACTTCAATAATGGGGGAAATTTCAATCATTCCATGTCCACCATAATAGCAATGTTATTAGCAAACTACGGCTAGAAATAGGTGAACCCTGGGTGGTGTGTCTCAGTTGATTGTCATCCCATGCACCAAAAGGCTGTGGGCTCAATACTAGGTAGGGAACCTGCAGAAGGCAACTCATTCATGTTTTGCTCTCACATCAATGTTTTTCTCTCTCTCACTTTCCTCTCCTCTTAAAAAAAAATCCATTTAAAAAATATTTAAAGAAGTAGGTGGCTGAAACCAGTTTGGCTCAGCGGTAGAGCATCGGTCTGTGGACTGAAAGATCCCGAGTTCGATTCCAGTCCAAGGCATGTACATTGGTTGCGGGCACATCCCCGGTAGGGGGTGTGCAAGAGGCAGCTGGTCGATGTTTCTCTCTCATCGACGTTTCTAGCTCTCTAGCTCTCTCCCTTCCTCTCTGTAAAATATCAATAAAATATATATATTTTTAAAAAGAAGTAGGTGAAGGCAAACGCTATAGTGATATCTGATATGCATATACATAACAGAGGTTTGGTTTTGTTTTGATTTGTTTTGTTTTAGGGGAAACTTGGAACATTTCAGCAAGACAAGGTCCAATTCCTCCTTTTTCTCATAATCCAATGCAGAGGTAAGCAGGGGCCAGAGCACTGTTGGATGGAGGTGTGGTTCTACAATGGGGGCCAGGGAGATGTGTACTCAATAGCCTTGCTATGGACTTATAATTATTTACTAGTGGCCTGGTGCATGAATTTCATGCATGGGAGGGGGGGGTCCCCCTCAGCCTGGTCTATATCCTCTCACAATCCATGACCCCTTGGAGGATGTCCGACTGCTGGTTTAGGCCCGATCCCACAGGGATTCCTGCGGGATCAGGCCTAACTGGCAGTTGGACATCCCTCTTGCAATCTAGGACCGCTGGGCTCCTAACAGTTCGCCTGCCTGCCTGCTTGCCTGATCACCCCTAACCACTTGCCTACCTGCCCGATAGCCCCTAACCACTCTGCCTGCCTGCTTGCCTGCCTGATTGCCCCTAACCACCTCTGCCTCTCCCTCCGCCACCGTGGCTTTATCCAGAAGGCTGTCCAGAAGGTCATTCGGCTATCTGGTCTAATTAGCATATTACACTTTTATTATTATAGAATAGAAATGGCCTTTAGTGTAGAAAGTATAGTTAGCAAGCAATTGAATAGATGGCAGCAGTTCAGTAATTTGTTTGCCATGATCTCCTGCCCTTTTGCTATCCTAACATCCATGCAAGCATCAGAGCAGCCTGTATGCAGGGAATAATCAGTCAGGACCTAGACACTAAGACAGCTAGGTTTAGAAACCAGTCAGTCAGATAATTATCACAAAACTTCAGCTGCTTTTATTGATCATTTTTTTATAACAGCCTCATTAAGATATAATTTATAGACCATAACATTAATCTATTTTAAGTGTATAAATAAACTTTACTGTAACTTATAGTTATAAAAACACCCCTCCACAACCTAATTTTAGAACATTTCCATCACTTAAAAAGAAACCTCATGTTCATTTACAGCCATTTTCCATTTCCATTCCAAACCCTAGATAACACTAATCTATTTGCCTCTTTTGGACATTTAACATAAATAGAATAATACAATGTGTTCCTTTGCTGATGGCTTTTTTTCACTGAGTATAATAATGGTTTTGCAGTCATCCACGTAGTAGCATGTGTCAGTAATTCATTCTTTTTTACTGACAAATGGTATTCCCCTGTATAACTATACCATGTTTTATTTATCCATTTACCAGGTGATAGACATTTAGGTTGTTTCCACTTTTTGCCTACTGTGAAAAATGCCACCATGATAATTGTGTTCAAGACTTTGTATGGTCATGTTTTCATGTTTACTGGTAATCTTAGGGAAATTCGATTCAGGCACCTTGAGGAAGAAGAAGAATATCCAGTCCTGAAAAAGGCTCAGGCTTACTCCTCCAGCTGACCTGGGGAGAGGAAGTGTTCCCAGTCCCAACTGTTTTATAGTCAGGCAATCAAAGGGCACCTCAGAATCACCATCAGTCAATGTAGAATATCTACAAAAAATCTATATACTTACTTTATGGTAAAACCTTCTTTTTCACAATCAGGAGCAAGACATTTCTATACAGCATTGTACTGAAGGTTCTAGCCAGTTAAAGGCAAGAAAAAGAGTTAAAAGCAAAGCCTGGAAAGGAAGAATCAAAACTGTTATTATTTAGAGCCCTGACCAATGTGGCTCAGTTGGTTGGGCATCATCCCGTGGCTGCTGGTTCGATTCCCAGTCAAAGCACATGCCCGGGTTGCAGCTCGACACACACACACACACACACACACACACACCTCACCTACAGTAGGTCCTACATGAATGAACATGAAAACTTTCGAAAGTAGTATTGAAAAGAAAAAGCACCCAAATAGTATGCATAGTATGATTTCATCTATATTAGTTAATAAACATGCAAAACAAAACAATATATAATTTAGGAATACTTACATCTATGATTAAAATGTAAAAATAAAATAAGAGGATAATCAAATAACCAAATATCCAGGGTAATTAATACCCTGATTAACTGGGGGATTGTTTATGAAGGGTGAGGCATGAAATCAGGGAAAAGCACTTCAAATATATAGGTAATGTTCTATTTCTTAGGTTTGGTGATAGGTCTAGTATTTTTCAAAATTGCTACTTTTATACTTTAATCATAAAGTATTCTTTTGTGTTCATTAAATATTTAATAAAAATCATTGCAGATACAGTATAGGGATGGACCCTATTCAAGCCAAAGATATCAAAATCTGGTTTCAATGTATATATACACACACCAAGAAGGTATGAAAATATGTATTACTCATATAATGAGAACAGGGTGGCTCCAAACAGGCCCAATAATGGCTTGACAGAACAGGAAAAGGTTGGTTTGGGGTTTTTATGGTGACCAGGGAGGGTGACTTGAACAAAGCTTTCTGTGCATGGTTTAAACTTCCACAGGCACAAAGAAAGATCATGTGGGCTTTCTTTCTTTCTTTCTTTCTTTCTTTCTTTCTTTCTTTCTTTCTTTCTTTCTTTTTTTTTTTTTTACTGTTCTTGATGAGTTTATATGGTTATAGGAGAGGTAGACACATAATGAAATAACACAAAAAGTGGTATGCATATTCAGTCTGACATATATCCAGAAAAGCAATTCTGTAGAGTGAATTTTTATGTCTCCCCCACATGTGGGCTTTCTTACCGGTGTGTCCACCTGTGGGACAAAGAGGGGAAAGGGAAAGATGAGGCTTAAAAGATGCCAGTCAAACATCAAAAAATGGTGTCACACTCTTTATTACAAAAATATTTCAGACAAAAATGTAAAGGGAACAAAGTGGTATCTGCCATTTATATATATATATATATATATATATATATATATATATATATATATACATTTCAGAAAGAAAGGGAGAGACAGAAACATCAATGATGAGAGAGAATCGCTGATTGGCTGCCTCCTGCACACCTCATACTGGGGACTGAGCCTGCAGCCCTGACATGTGCCCAGACCAGGAATCAAACCGTGACCTCCTGGTTCATAGTTCAATGCTCAACCACTGAGCCACATTCGCTGGGCTATCTGCCATTTTATAAATAACATGTCTGCAGATAAAAGAATGTCACTTCTCCCATTCTTCTCCCCAGGAATTCTCCACTAGAATAACTATGGTCAAACTGTTAATTTGGTAGAAATTTAAATTTTTTACTATTCCACAGAAGAAACCGAATATCAAGAGGGATTATGACTATAACATAAGTCAGCTACCGAGTCCTGTGGAATGAAAAGAGTAAGAATTACTCATGAATGAAATTATTTATCCTGGGATTATGCAGTAGAATAAATATCATGTGGGTCTCTGGTAGTACATTCTTTACCATCATGGGAGTGAAGAAGTTCTCTAACTTTACATCCACTCACTACAAATATATACCAGGCCTGAAGTTTTCCCAGAAGAAAGTAATTCATTCTTACTGAAAAGAGACAGACAATGAATGAAAAGTGTACATCAATTTTTGAGCCACCTACAGTAGAATTAAAGTTGAAGAAACATTGCTAAAATATTCTGCATTCATGAAGATTGGGATCGTGGGATAAGTAAAGAACGAGAAGAGGGAGTAAGTTCAAACTGGAAATATTTGAGGAAGTTTTAGAAAGAGAATTGTATACCCTAAAATTCTAAGCTGCTGGCACAAATGGAATGCAAATTCCTTTATCCCCTCCCCCGCCCCCGCCAATCTTTAGTAGTCTTATATACACATACCCTTTTGAATTCGTCTGAAAAAAATGAAAAGTCTGAGCTCAACATCTGGTTTGATGTTTAATATCAGGTCAGAAAAATTATAATACTGTAAAAAAAACCTTATTATGTACCAAATGGTGTTCTAAGCTTTTTACATACACTAACGTATTTAAGTGTTGAGAAGTGTCAAAGTCACATTTGAGAGGTCAACATCATGCATCAGATCATGCAAAATCAAGATCAAGCAAGATAAAGATTAGCTGAAGAAGTTAAAATCCAAACTGAACAAGACATGAGGGATATACTGAGACAAACAGTTTAGTACAGCAGCAGTGATCAGTCATAGCAGAATGCAAACGTGGCTTTTAAATGGCCTTGGCTGCTTCTTTCTAGGAAACACAACAGTCTTCTAGTTGCTTCTCCCCCCTTCCAATGCTATCCTCTTCCTACCCATCCTCTATACCAGTGGTCGGCAAACTCATTAGTCAATAGAGCCAAAATTAACAGTTCAACAATTGAAATTTCTTTTGAGAGCCAAATTTTTTAAACTTAAACTTCTTCTAACACCACTTCTTCAAAATAGGCTCGTCCAGGCCTTGGCATTTTGTGGAAGAGCCACACTCAAGGGGCCAAAGAGCCGCATGTGGCTTTCAAGCCTCGGTTTGCCAATCGCTGGTCTATACTGTTGTCAAAATAATCTCAATAAAATGCAAGCTTGAGTTTTTCACATCTCTGCTTGATGCCTTTTAATCCTCACCACCTCCAAAAGTCATCTCTAAACCTGTAAATATGACATACCCTATCACTTGTTGTCAAGGTCCCAACTGCCTCTTCAGCCTCATTTTCTAGCATTCTTCCCGTGCCACCATACTGAACCATATCTGTTCTCCAAACATGCTCTCTTCTCTCACACCTCTTGTGGGCATACATGTTGATACCTGTGCTGCTAATGTTCTTCAATATTTCAGGCAGCTGGGGAGTCCTATTCATGTTTCCAGACTCAGCTTCACATCACTTACTCTGGAACTCCTCATCCTTTTTTTTTTTTTTTTAAGAAACAGTTTCTTTTAATTGAGAAGAAGGAAGAGAGATAGAAACATCAATTATGAGACAGAATCATTGATCATCCTGCATGCCCCCTACTGAGGATCAAGCCCTGACAAAGAATCAAACCATGACTTCCTGGTTCATAGGTCAATGCTCAACCATTGAGCAACCTGGGCCAGACCTCCTCATTCTTTTACACTTTATTTTTTTAAAATAAATCTTTATTGTTCATATTATTACAAATGTTCCTCATTTTTTCCCCATCCATTGCTCCCATCCACCAAGTTTCCATCCCACCCTCTGCCCTTTCCCCACCCCCATTATCCTCATTCATAGGTGCAGTTTATGTTCAGTCTCTTCCCACCCCCCAACCCCCCATTTCCCCGAGAATCATCAGTCCACTCCCCTTCCATACTTCTGATTCTATTATATTCACAAGTTAATATTGTTCATCATAATTTTTACTTCCCTTGGTTTTAGATTAACTTGTTGATAGTTATGTATTTGTTGTTCCTATTTTTATCTTTATTTTCTTCCTCTTCCTAAAGAACTCCTTTTAGCAATTCATATAATTCTGGCTTGGCAGTGATGAACTCCTTTAGCTTAAATTTATTTGTGAAGCTCTTTATTTGGCCTTCGATTCTGAGTGATAGCTTTGCTGGGTAGAGTATTTTTGGCTGTAGGTTCTTGTTATTCATCACCTTGAATATGTCTTGCCATTCCCTTCTGGCCTGCATGGTTTCTGTTGAGAAATCAGCTGACAGTCGTATGACAGTCCTTTATAGATAACTACCTGCCTTTGTCTTGCTGCTTTTAATATTCTCTCTTTGTCTTTTGCTCTTGGAATTTTAATTATGATGTGTCTTGGTGTGGTCCTCTTTGGATTCCTTTTGTTTGGGATTCTGAGTGCTTCCTAGACTTGTAAGTCCATTTCTTTCACCAGGTGGGGGAAGTTTTCTGTCACTATTTCTTTCAATATGTTTTTGGTATCTTGCTTTCTGTCATCTTCTGGGACACCCATAATTCTGATGTTGGTTCGCTTGAAGTTGTCCCAGAGGTTTCTTACACTACTTCAACTTCTGGATTCTCTTGTCTTCTTGCTTCTGCGGAGGAGTGTCCTCTGGCTCTTTGTGTTCCAAAACTTTGACTTGATTCTTGCAATCTTCCATTCTGTTTTTAAGACTCTGTATAATATTTTTTTTTATTTCAGAGAATGTATTCTTTATTTCCAGTTGATCCCTTTTCATATCCTCATAGGTCTCCTTTATTTTATTGGCCTTTTCTAGGAGATTCTTGAACCGTGGTTTTGAACTCTATGTCCAGTCATTTGTTCTCCTCCATTTCTTTCGTTTGCAATCTGTTTCTTTGTCTTGGCATTTTCGCTGCTTCCCTAAGTTGGTAGGGTGGGAGGATCATCTATGTCTATGCCAGGAGACAGCCTTATTCCACTAGACTTGGAACCCTGCAAAAGCCTCTGTGTTCAGCTTGGATGGGGCGGAGTTTCAGGGTGGAGCCTACAGCCTTGGCTTCCTGTTAGCCCTGCCCTCTGAGGTTCCTGAGTCTCAGTGTACCTCAGTGTCCTTTGGTATTCGCTGCAAGCACCTCTGAGAGAAAGGCGCCCTAGAGTTTCTCCCGCTACTAGACAGTCTAGTCTCTCCCCCAACAAGCCCACAACTGGGGTTCAGTGCAGTTGGAAGTGGGGTTAAGAGCAGTCTGGAGCTTATGTTTCCTTCCCACTAGGGCAATCCAGCGGCCCAATTAACCGTCTGTCCTCTGCGTGAAATGTGTGCGACTCGGGGGCTCTGCCTTTCACCGCTTCCCTGAGCCTCCATCTTACAGCCCAGATTCCCTCTGTATGAGCCTGGGGCCCAAGGGTCTTGTCTAGAACTGGGGTTCAGTGCAATCAGAACTTAGGCTCAGCACAGTCTTGAGCTTTTGTCTCCTTCCCGCTAGGGCAATCCAGCAGCTCAGTGAACAGTCTGTCCTCTGTGCGCAATGTGCGCGACTCCATTGTTCTGCCTTTGGCAGCTCCCCTTAGCTTCTGCCTTTCAGCCCAGATTCCCTCTGCATGAGCCTGGGACCCCAGGGTCTCGCCCAGAACTGGGGTTCAGTGCAGTCAGAGTTGGGGTTCAGCACAGTCCAGAGCTTTTATCTCCTTCCCACTAGGGAACTTTTTTTAAAAAGAATTTTCAGTTACCACCAGATCCTCGCCCCAATGACAATGACTGGTGCCCCACCCTGGTCTGGCACCCCCGTTCTCCTGTTCCACCATCCCACCACAGCCAACACCCATCATGTTCCCTGCACATCCCCTGGTGGTCAGCACATATCAGTGACTGCTTGTTCAGTTTTCTGCCGTTCAGTCTATTTGCATATTAAGGTTTTATAAATATAGATTTTTTAGCCTTTTACATGTGATAAATAATGGAATATTGATTTTATGTGGTATGGGATAGAAGTCATGATTTTATTTTTTGCCATGTGAATATTTTTTTTATTTAAACACTAGATATTTTAAAAATCTGCCTTTACATAGTATTTTATAATGCCTTAATTTTTTAATAAGAAATCAGGTATTGACATACAATACCTGGTCTTTTAGTTCCTGGAATCTCTATTATTTTTAGTCATGTCTATTTGTCTGTCCTTGCTCATGTACCTTAATTACTGTCTTGGGCAAATCTTGGTCCTTTGACCTTCCATTTAAAAAATACATATTAATGGACAGACCCCCCCCCCCAAAAAAAATGAAGGAAATGTGAGAGGCAAGTTACCAAAAAAATAGAAGCACATCAGATTTATGTAAGACAACAGAGTTTTTAAAAACCAGGAAATCAGCATTGGTAGCATATACAGTCAGAGTGAATAAAAATGAGTAAGTACTGAATTTAGAAAGTGATAGGTCACTGATGATATCATTCAGGGAAACTTAGAGAATGAATGGGTAGAGAAGAAACTCAAGCAGAAAATTCATTATTGGGGATGAGGGGAGAATGTTAATAGAAAATGAGAAAACTTGATGTATACCTGGTACTGTAAAAACACTCTTCTGTATGTTATTCCATAAAAAATTACTAATTTTATCAGAAGAAATAATCTACCTTGAAGATGTTACAGTAATAATGAAGCATATATAAATAATATGATGTTCTATTCTAGTACTTTTGTTGGAGGTAAGATCATTGAATACTTTTGTCTGCTGGACTCCAACTATGCTCATAAGCCAATTAATATATTTGACAAGACATCAAAGATAAGGCTTATAACCCTTCCCCCAAACAGACTATTTTATGTTGAAAATGAAGTGACTATAGCCTTGGCCCCATTAGTATAATTGAACTTAATTTTGACTGAAAGTCCTACCTCCTGTTCCAAACCTTTATCCTAATTATGCTGTTATAAGGACTGCAAAAGCAAACAACTTGCCCCAAATCACACAGCAAATAAAGGGAGATGTCTGGATTCCAACTCGGTCAAGGCCTGATTTCAAGGCCTAATCCTTCCAGTTACACCAGTGTTAACTTGTGTTCCCTCGAGCAATGGGAACAGTCCCCATTCTCAGGGCGCCTAGTGAAGACGGGACAGGAACACTTGAAGACACCACTGACTATCCTAGGAATGGTAACGTGCTGAGGGTCAGTATGAGAGGGCAGGGCGAGGCTAACTCCTGACTTTTGTGGGGCAGGGCAGATTGTGTAATGACCCTAGCCCTCACCCAACCAATCAGGGTCAGCCTAAGCAGTGACATCACCACCCTTATAAAACCCCTGGACTTGTCAAAGTTCGGCCTCTTTTTCCACCATGCTGTTGGTGTGAGTGGAATGGAGCCCATGCTAGCATGGAAGAGACTCTCTTGCTAATTGCATCAGATTTGGTTCCCTGGTGGTCCTTGGGGATCACGAAATCTGGGCACAACATATGGGGGCTCGTCCGGGATCCCCAAGACCCCGAGGTACCCCAGATCTGGAGAGCCTTACTGGCTGCGGTGAGTGTGTGTGTGTCTGTGTTTGTTAGCTGGCTCTGAAGGGATCCCTGTGGGAAGCGCCCAAACGGCCTAGTGGACGCACTATTGAAGGCCTGGGCCAGAGTGGTCAAAAGACGTTTTGATCCTCCTGTAGGCGGGCGGCGTGAGGCCGTCTCGTTAAGGTTAAGGCGGTTGGAGTCGTTGAGGTGGTCGGAGTAAGGCCATCAGTTAGGCGATGCTTCCAGGGAGTTGGAAGCTGTTCATCGGGCCCCACCCCCATCTGTTCCTGTGTTCTTTGTATAACACTGAAGATGTTGATGGGGGGAGTTCTCCTCTTGTTGGTCATTGTGATTTTCTGTGTTGTGGAGGTTAGTGGGGACTCCCTGACCTCCCTGAGTCTGGAGACCAGCGTGGGCTGTCTCAAATGCGGGAGAAATTTGGAACTTTTCCCAGGTATGTGCGGCTGCGGCTCGTGGCCGGAAAGTAGCAGTGTGAGGTGGCACCATGTCAGATGGGGCTGCGGAGCGCGGCTGGGGGTGTGGGACCTTTGGCGACGGGCCGGGGATCCAGTGGGTAGTGTGGTGTCCCAAGACAGAGCCAGCAAAGCAGGTGTGAGGCCGGCGTGCTGGCGCAGGCCCCCTGGTGGTGTTGAGTCCGGGGGAAGGTCTCCCTCGGGGCTTGTGGGCCCACGGAGGCCCAGACACCCAGGCGGGGGCAGCAGCAGCTCTGGACGTGAGTTGGGCCCTTCTGGTGGACCACCCAGGCTTCGGCGGGCATCGTTGCCGCCTCTGGGGCCATGGTTCCGCGAAGCGCATCGCCTCTGCCGGCTCCTAGCAAACGACTTAGGGCTGAGGTGAAGCAAGGAGGTTTCATGGGCAAATTTCTGTGCTCATGTAAAGCGAAAAGGCCGGTTCAAAATGAGTGCACATAGTTTTGGGCCTTGCTTAAACTCTTTTCTGGATACAAAAATGAGCTTAAAAGATGGTAGAGAATTGCTTTTGAAATGTAAAAGTATTATTGATTTAGAAAATGCTAAGTATTTGATTTGCTACCTGAAAAATTTAAACTTCTGAAAGTTTAAGTTCCCTTGCCATGAAGAGGTTTTAAAGCTACCCCTTATTTTTAATGGAGGAAGGGGTGGACCATACTTCCCACACAGAACAGGTAATCCAATTCCAGCCAGCAGCTATCTTTAAAGAATGCTCATTTGCTTTAAATACCTTTTGCTCACTTTCCCAAGGCAAAACAAAAACAAAAACAAAAAAACACAAAACGTGGTTTAAAGTTAATTGTTGGATTTTATAAAGGTTTATTAATAGGGAGCTGCTGGATGTTTGACTTGCGAGCTCTGAAGATTTTGGGATTCTGAATGAATTGGGAAAAGTTATATAATTGTGGTAACTAAATGCTTAGAGTATAGCAACTTGTTTTTGAGACTTAAATAGTTACCTCTTTTCAGGTATTTTACAGCAGGTGATTTATTTACTAACTGAATTTAAAATTTGTGATTTTGTTTAACAAAGCAAAGTTTGATTAAAGTCAGAATTACTCTGAAGGGACAGATACATGAACCAGTTTTACATGATGGTGTATATTAGAATATGCTGAACATAGGATTAGAACAATAATCTATGTGATACTTAAGCCCTATCCAGGTTGTTTTATACAGACCTAAGTATAGTGTGCCTCTTGTGAATGGTTTAATTTGTTTGTTTTGCTTTATTTGTAATCACATTGTAAGCTTGAATTTAGGTTTGTACCTGCATTTTGTGTTTTGTGCATTCAGTTGTTTGTAATTTATTTAGAATTGTGCTAAAACAATGTGAAAATGATTATTTGTATTTAACCCCTGCTACTGTGTGGACAACCTTCACCGATGTTCTGGGGAGGGAAGCGCTTAGAGATGCATGTAGGCCTGTATCTGTAGGGAAAATGTAGCATTTTAAGATTTAAAAGTTAAATTTCTGGAGGAGGCAAGATGGCCGCATAGATAAACACTTGTAAGTGCTGCCTCTCACATCCACATCAGAGCTCCAACTGGGGACTGTATCTGAGATCTGAAAAAGCCACAACCTTGGAGATCACTGAGCAGCTGTTGGCCCCTGATCGATGTGAACACTCAGATTCCACAGAAAGGTTGGATTTTACCAGGGATAAGTGGGTGTCAGTGTCCCAGCAGCGGCAGCTGCTGCAACAGCAAAGACAAAGCTCAAGCGCTGGAACTGCACTGGGACTGCGCGCAGAGATCGCTGGGACCGCGGAAATCTGTGTCCAAAAAACCCTCCGCTATTGGGTCTGGCGTGACCCAAGAGAGTGGATGGGGTCCTCAGGGTTGCCAATTGTAGGGTTCTCCAGAGAGCAACCCATTCTGATCGGACACAGAGGGAGAACATAGTTGCAAAGGTATACAGTCTGTATGTAAGTGCGTGCAGACTGGCCCATTGCGCACCAAGTCTGGTTCCCCTGCAACCCTTTGCTTCTGATTACAAAGGAGAGGCCACCCGGATTGGCTGGCCCTGAGAGGCTGCAGGGGGAAACTGCTTTTCTGGAAGCTGAGAAGCAGAGCCGGGGAGAGACCAGCTGCGATTCAGCTCAGAGGCAAAATCGGCATTGAATCCCATAGAAAAAGGCTAGAATAGCTACACACACACACACACACACAAAAAAAAAACCCGAGAACATAAATCCAGAAACACTGCCACCTAGGGGCTGGAATACAAATTGACTGTGTTTATTACTAGTTTTATTTAATCAAAAACCAAGAAACTAAAAAATCAACGTCTTAAAATTAAGGACTAGCTTACAACACTGAGGTGCAGAGGAACGCAGGAAACTGCAATATTGTCTGAACTGAAACAGGCTCACCAAACAGAATAACGGAGGAAGTGAATGACCTTCACAACTGCACATTTTTATTGCTAATTTTTTATTATTTTTTTATTTTATTTTCATTTGTTTGCATCTTTTACTTAAGAAACAAATTGTTTCCTTTTTTCCTCTTTTGATTTTACCTTTTAAATTATTACATTTTTAGGTTCAATCAGCATTATTACTATTGCTATTTTAACTTTTTTTGTTTCCTTTTTATTTATTTCTTTTTTTTAAAGTGCCAATTTATTGTCTCTTTATTTTACATTGGAATTAGTGTTCTTCATTCTATATTCATTTTTCTTTTCATTCATTTTTCATTTTTCTTTCTCTATCTTAACAAAACCTTTACAACATCACTCTCTTCCTAACCTTTCCCCTTATGCTATCCTGTTTATCTTAACCCATTCCTGCTTTAGATTTTCCCTAGTCTTTTTGTATCCCCCCTACTAAAATTTCTACCCTACTTACATAGCTAATTTCCAATCCACTGGGCCAAGAGCATACACACCCCTCTCTGAGCTGTATTAACTAGCAAAAAAATATTGTTTTCCTCTGTTCTTTTGATACTGTTTGTGTGAATATTGATTATATTGTATTTTTATGCTTTTAGTGAGATTATTTTGCTTAATCTTTAGTTGATGTTGTTGCTTGGTATTTTTGTATTTGCTTTGTTTTTGTTTGTTTGTTCTTGTTGTATTTTTTTTTTTTTACTTTGCTGGATATTGTGGGTGTTGTAGTTTGTATTATTCGCCAGGTACTGTTGCCAGCATTTGCTGGGGTTAGTGGTTGATCGACTGAAATTATCTTCCCATATATATACAGTTTGTTCCCCTTTTCTCTATTAGACTCTCTCTTACTCTCCCTGTTTCCCAATTTCATCTAGACACTCCTTTTTCTTTCTTTCTTTCTTTCTTTTTTCCTATCTTTTCTCCCCCCCGCCTCTTTACTCTTTACTCGTCTTCTTTCTCTCCTATCTCCTAATTTGCCTTTCCCTAGTGGTCACCTTTATTGAAGGTTATTAACACTGTAAATACATTTCTGTTCAGTGCCTTGTGTGTTGTACCTAGTTGTGTTGTATTTTGGGCCTTTAAATCAACGCAGAGGAGAGAGATCTACATAACCAGACGTCCTGAAAAGAGAGACGATGGGGGAGACAAAGAAACAGCCCACAAATCAAAGAAAAGCAGGCATCACCAGAAAAGGAAGGAAACGAGTTAGAGGCAAGCAACCTACCAGAGCAAGAATTCAGAGTAATGATCATAGGATGGCTAAAAAGAATGGAAGACAAATTTGACAATATGAGTAAGACCCAAGAGGAAATGAAGAAGAACCAAGAAGAAATGAAAAATGACATCGCTACTGTAAAGAACTCAATAGAAGGCATCAAAAGTAGGCTAGATGAAGCAGAGGACCAAATCAGTGAACTAGAAGACAAGATGGAAAAAAATACCCAATTAGAGCAGCTTCTAGGGAAAAAAAATTAAAAAGCAGGAAGAGAGCCTACGGGAACTTTGGGACATTACAAAACAAAACAATATTAGAAAAATAGGGGTTCCAGAAGGAAAGGAAACACAGGAAGGCATAGAAAAACTGTTTCAAGATATAATGACAGAAAATTTTCCTGAGATAAGAGAAGAAAAAACCCACACAAATAGAAGAAGCTCGCAGATTCCCAAGCAAAATGAATCCGAAAAGACCAACACCTAGGCACATTATAATAAAATTGCAAAATACCAAGAATCTTAAAAGCAGCCAGAAAGAAACAGAAGATCACATATAAAGGAACCCCCATCAGACTAGCAACTGATTTCTCCACAGAAACTCATCAGGCCAAAAGGGAATGGGATGAAATATACAAAGTCATGCAAAGGAAGGGTCTGAATCCAAGAACACTGTACCCTGCAAGGCTATCAATCAAAATTGAAGATGAAATCAGAAGCTTCACAGACAAAAAGAAACTAAAGGACTTTATCTCCACAAAACCAGCAATGCAAGAACTGTTAAAGGGTCTACTGTAAAAATAAAGAAATAGGAAGCAAAGAAGGAACACAGGGGTATAGAATAAAAATAGCATCAAATACTTACCTATCAATAATAACTTTAAATGTAAATGGTTTAAATGCTCCAATCAAAAGACATAGGGTAAGAGATTGGATAAGAAAGCAAGACCCATATATCTGCTGTCTACAAGAAACCCATTTCAGAAAAAAAGATGCACACAGACTGAGGGTGAAGGGATGGAAAAAGGTTTTCCAGGCGAACAGAAGTGAAAAAAAAGGCTGGGGTAGCAATACTTATATCTGACAAATTAGATCTCAAAGTGAAGGACATAAAAAGAGATAATGAAGGCCACTTCATAATACTAAAGGGAGCAATCCAACAAGAAGAAATAACCCTGGTTAACATATATTCACCCAATGTGGGAGCACCCAAATACATAAAAATCTGCTGGAGGACATTAAGGGAGAGATTGATTGTATACAATCATAGTAGGAGATTTTAATACCCCACTGTCACATTTGGACAAATCACCTAAACAAAAAATCAGCAAAGAAATATCAATCCTAAATGACTCACTAGACGAGATGGAATTAATTGACATCTTCAGAACATTCCACCCCAAAGCCACAGAATATACATTCTTCTCAAGTGCACATGGGTCATTTTCAAAGATAGACCACATGTTGGGACATAGGCAAAGTCTCTTCAAATTCAAGAAGGTAGAAATCATATCAAGCATCTTTTCAGATCATATGGCATAAAACTGGAAATTAACTACAATAAAAATAATCCAAAGAAATCAAACACATGGAGATTAAACAGCATGCTTTTAAACAAGGACTGAGTTACCAGAGAAATCAAGGAAGAAATTAAAAACATCCTGGCAACAAATGACAATGAAAACACAACCATCCAAAATCTATGGGACACAGCAAAAGCAGTTTTGAGAGGGAAGTTCATATCTCTACAAGCCTATTGCAAAAAACTAAAAAAAAAAAAAAAAAAAAAAGGTAACAAATTATCTAACTCTACATCTCAAAGAGTTAGAAAAAGAGCAACAAGAAAAACCCAGTGTAAGCAGAAGGAATGAAATAATAAAACTCAGAGCGGAGCTAAACGACATAGAGACCAAAGAAACAATACATAAGATCAACAAAACCAAGAACTGGTTCTTTGAAAGGATAAACAAGATTGATGAACCTCTAGCCAGGCTAACCAAGAAACAAAGAGAGAGGGCCCAAATAAACAATATCAGAAACGAAAGAGGTGAAATAACAACAGACCCCGCCAAAATACAAAGGATTGTTACAAAATACTGCGAACAACTCTATTCCAACAAATTGGACAACCTGGAGGAAATGGACATATTCCTAGAAAAATACAACCTTCCAAAACTCAATCAGGAAGAATCTAAAAATCTCAATAGACCAGTTACTTGGGAAGAAATTGAAACAGTCATTAAAAAGCTTCCAGCAAACAAAAGCCCAGGGCCAGATGGCTTCACAGGAGTGTTTTACCAAACATTCAAGGAAGAACTAAAACCTATCCTCCTCAGACTATTCCAAAAAATTCAAGAGGAAGGAACACTTCCAAACTCCTTTTATGAAGCCAGCATCACCCTAATACCAAAACAAGATAAAGACAACTGAATGAAAGAAAATTATAGGCCAATATCCCTCATGAACATAGATGCCAAAATCCTCAACAAAATTCTAGCAAATCGGCTCCAGCAGCACATCAGAAAGATCATACACCACGACCAAGTAGAATTTACTCCAGGAATGCAAGGATGGTACAATATCTGCAAATCAATAAACGTGATACATCACATAAACAAACTGAAAGTTAAAAATCATATAGTCATATCAATTGATGCAGAAAAAGCATTTGACAAAATCCAACACCCTTTCCTGATAAAAACTCTCAACAAGATGGGAGTACAAGGATCATACCTCAGCATAATAAAAGCTATATATGATAAACCCACAGCAAACATCATACTCAATGGGCAAAAACTAAAGCCATTCCCTCTTAGAACAGGAACAAGACAGGGATGCCCACTCTCACCACTCCTGTTTGACATTGTACTGGAAGTACTCGCCATTGCAAGTAGACAAGAGGAAATAAAAGGCATCCAAATCGGAAAAGAAGAAGTAAAGTTATCCTTATTTGCAGATGACATGATATTGTTTATAAAAAACCAAAAAAACTCCATAAAAAAACTAATAGACTTAATAAATGAATTTGGCAATGTAGCTAGATACAAAATTAACGCCAGGAAATCTATGGCATTTCTGTACACCAACAATGAATTTACAGAAACAGAGACCAAAAAGCAATCCCATTACTACCATCGCATCAAAAAAATTAAGATACCTGGGAATAAATTTAACTAAGGAGGTAAAAGACCTAAATACAGAAAACTACACAACACTGAAAAAAGAGATAGAGGAAGATGTAAACAGATGGAAGAAAATAACCATGTTCATGGATTGGTTGAATCAACATCATCAAAATGTCCATACTTCCCAAAGCAATATATAGTTCAATGCACTCCCCATTAAAATACCAACGGCATATTTCACTGACCTAGAAAGAACTCTCCAAAAATTCATTTGGAACATTAAAAAACCTCGAATAGCATCAGCAATCCTGAGAAAGAAGAGTAAAGTAGGAGGGATCTCAATACCAGATTTCAAGCTGTATTACAAAGCCACTGTTCTCAAAACAGCCTGGTACTGGCACAAGAACAGACATATAGATCAATGGAATAGAATAGAGAATCCAGATATCAATCCAAAACACTTTGCTCAGTTAATATTTGACAAAGGAGGCACGAGCATACAATGGACTCAAGATAGTCTCTTCAATAAATGGTGTTGGAAAAACTGGACAGATACATGCAAAAGAATGAAACTAGATCACCAACTTACTCCATATACAAAAATAAATTCGAAATGGATACAGGACTTAAACATAAGACAGGAAACCATAAAAATACTAGAGGCATCCACAGGCAGCAAAATCTCAGACATATGCCAAAAGAACTTCTTCACTGATACTGCCCCTAGAGCAATGGAGCTAAAGAGAAAACAAATAAATGGGACTACATCAAAATAAAAAGTTTTTTCACAGCAAAAGAAACCATCAACAAAACAACAAGAAGTCCCACGGTATGGGAGAACATATTTGCAAATGATATTACTGATAAAGTTTTAATCTCCAACATCTACAAACAGCTTATTCAACTCAATAAAAAGAAAATAAATGAGCCAATTAAAAAATGGGCAATGGAACTAAATAGAATCTTCTCAAAAGAAGACAGAAGGAAAGCCAAGAGGCACATGAAAACCTGCTCAAAGTCACTACTTATCCGAGAGATGCAAATCAAAACAACAATGCAATACCATCTCACACCTGTCAGAATGGCCAACATTAACAAATCAACAAATGATAAGTGTTGGCGAGGTTGTGGAGAAAAAGGAACCCTCATGCACTGCTGGTAGGAATGCAGACTGGTGCAACCACTGTGGAGAACAGTATGGAGTTTCCTCAAAAAACTGAAAATGGAACTCCCATTTGACCCAGTAATCCCACTACTAGGAATATATCCCAAGAAACCAGAAACACCAATCAGAAAGGATATATGCACCCCTATGTTCATAGCAGCACAATTTACAATAGCTAGGATTTGGAAACAGCCTAGGTGTCCATCAGCAGATCAAAAAACTGTGGTACATCTGCACAATGGAATACTATGCAGCCATAAAAAAAGAAGAAATTCTCATCATTTGCAGCAACCTGGATGGAATTGGAGAGCATCATCCTGAGTGAAATAAGCCAGTCAATGAAAGAGAAATACCACATGACCTCACTCATTTATGGATAATAAAAAACAGTATAAACTGATGAACCATAAGATAGATATAGTGACAGTAAAGCAACAAGCAGACTGTCTAAATACAGCAGGGAGGGGAGGGAAATATGGGGGAGATAAGAGATCAACTGAAGGACTTGTACACATACATATAAGTATAACCAATGGACACAAAACTCTGGGGAGGGAGGGCACATTTTGGGGGGGTGGGCAATGGTAATATATGTACACAGATAATAAGTTAATTAAAAAATTTAAAAAATAATAAAAATTGTAAAAAATAATAATAAAATAAAATAAAAGTTAGATTTCTATAAAGGTTGTAGAGAGACTATCCTGACAGGTTAATTAGAAATTCCCTGCTGGACAGCCTATTCAGTCCTGACAGAGCCAATGGGACCCAAACATCAGTCCAGGGAGCCACTGGACATCAAGGAAGGACTGTAGACCTTGGAAGGAGCACGTGCCGGAGGAATGCAGCTGCTGAATTTCAAGACTCAGCACCTGCCATAAGCCTTGCCAGACGTCGTGAAGCCTTACGTGAGTGAGGTAAGGAGCATTGCCAAAAGACAGACTCTAGGTCCCTGGAAGAGACCTGTTGCCTAAGAGGCTGAACCCTGGATGGTCCAGAAGAGCCCATTTGTGGCTGCATGGTCACAGCACTGCCATCATCAGAGGCAGAGGTAGTCACCCTAGACCACACCATTTGAGCATGGAGACACTGTGCCATCCACAGTGAAAGAAGGTTACCGACTGCAGCCGGAAGGAATTGGCTGAACAGAAGTGAGGCACCGAAGGACCAGATGATAGGTAGACCCTCCAGATGACAAACTGTTGGTCCCAGAGACTCTAGGTCAGAGTTGCCCAGTGACACCAGGTTGCCCACTTAAGTGTCACCAAGACTTCTGAACTTCCTTCTGTGGGCCAGAGTTGCTAAAAGTACTGTCTGTGCACAGGTAAATGCTAAGCAAGGTAAGGGGTTCGGGGGTCCTCCTAGGAATTCAGGTCCCAAGAAACTTTCCCAGGAGGGCATTGGTAAGTGGATTTCACAGAGAGTAAGCCACTAGCATTTAGGTTTAGTTTTGGTAGAGCAGGACTCTGAAAAGAGGTTTGACTAAAATCGGTGAAGACTGGACCAACCCTCTGTCTTTCGCCCTTTTATGGGCCAGGTGTACCCTTACTGGGAGTTTCCCCGCTTTTTGAGAACCATTCCCTTGCTCAAGTCCTTACAGGCTCAGCAGTTTGCTTGTTCCAGATGCACTGCCAGTACCCACTAGAGACCCTGTAGCCCGGGAACTCAGTGTGGGTAAAGGCCCAAAGACTCAAAAGGATCCCAAGCACGCCCACAGCTGTTGAAGTAGATGGCACCCAGACCTGGCTACATGACTCCCAGCTCCTGCATGGCCTGGATCCTGGCAACTAGTGGCTTCACCTGTGAGACATGGATTCCTAGCCTGAGCTCCACGCAGGCCAGGAGGAGATTTGATGCCTGCAGGAGAGGAACTGAACAGTACTGATGGGAACTGTGGTACTAAAGATCTTGGTAGGATGAGTCAATGGTTTGACTCCATGCACATAAGACAAGGGGGAAATGAGAGGGCAGGGCGAGGCTAACTCCTGACTATTGTGGGGCAGGGCAGATTGTGTAATGACCCTAGCCCTCACCCAACCAATCAGGGTCAGCCTAAGCAGTGACATCACCACCCTTATAAAACCCCTGGACTTGTCAAAGTTCGGCCTCTTTTTCCACCATGCTGTTGACGTGAGTGGAGTGGAGCCCATGCTAGCATGGAAGAGACACTCTTGCTAGCATGGAAGAGACTCTCTTGCTAATTGTATCAGATTTGGTTCCCTGGTGGTCCTTGGGGATCACAAAATCTGGGCACAACAAGTACAAAGAGTTATAGAAGCAAAAAGGAGAACACAGCTATCACTTTGGGAGTATACCACTTAGCAGACATTGTGCTAAACCCTATAAATGTCCTTAAAGCTATTTGAAATACAAATTAAGCCCATTTCATAGACTAGGAAACTGGTGCATGAAGATGTCCCAAATTATACAATTATAATTTAAGTAACTGCATTTGGCCCCAGGGATCCTGAGGAGCTGCACGCTGTAAGAATTGGAAAATGCAGCCTCTGTAATCAACGAACTTGGGTTAAAATTTGGCTCTGCTGTATGTTGTTACCTTCAGTGAGCCTCTCGGCCTTAAGGAGGGCCTTCTAAAATCTCCCTATCCATCCACCACCCAGTGGGACCAGGTTCCCAGGTGGAGCCAGGTTCCCAGGGTTCAGCCGACCCCCTTAGATTCCTCGACTTTGCTCCCACCAGCGGAGCCCCGCCCCTTCCGGATCCCCGCACCACGCTGCTTCCTCCAGCCGCTGGCTCTCTCCTCTCCCAACACAATCCCCAACATCAGGATGCCACAGCCAAGAGTCTAGTTCTGGCGCCAGTCGCACTTTGTGATCCACTAGGACAGTGATTCCCAAACTTTTAACATATGTGTACCCCCTCTATAATTTTCGTAATGCTGAGTATCCCTCATCAAAAAAAAAAGGATGTATTTTAATAACAATCAAAATATATTTATTTTTTCTTTTTGTGGTACATACACAAAATAATAAACAAAAAATAAAATTATTCATAATAAAATATATATAAAAGTTATATTATAAATAACATTTATTTGCATACCTGACCATCTCATGCCTCACAAGACTGTCTTGACTTGACTCATGAGAATGTAGAATTAGGCGCAACAAAGCACGGTGCAGTGCATATCCCCACCAAACTCTTCCCATACCCCTGGAGGTATGTGTACCACACTTTGGGAAACACTGCACTAGGACAACCTGCCCCAACAGGCCCTGTGCGGTGCCCCAATAGCTGCAGCTCAAGCTCCTTTGAGGACAAGGACTCAGGCTCTCAGATCGGGGTCCGGGGGGGGGGGGGGCCTCTGCCCCCACCCCAGCTATTGATCCATTGTAACTTACTCAGGCATCCCCCGGAAATGGCAGCACGAATGTTTGGTTCCGGCATCGGCATGTAATTGGAATTTCCAGAGTTTAATTCCTAATCCCCTTTACCATCAAACTGATAGAGAAACCAGTACTTCCTGTGTTCCAGTTCTTGACTAACATCTTCCCACTCAATAAAACCAGCCATGGGGGGGGGGGGGGGGAATTATTGTAAAGCCAGCACTCTAGCCTCTGGATAGGGAGTTTACAAGTTTTTATTTTTAAGTGCTACGAAAGGTTCGGTTGAATGGTAGCAAACAGCCTACTGTCTTGATATAATTGGATCGTTAATGCTAGTGCCTTTGCTGCCAATTTTTTGTCTTTAATCTTCAGTCATTTATGAATATGTACTTCCTGCTCATTCAACAACCATCCAACACACCTTGCAGGTCATTAGAAGGCTCACGGAAAACAGAGATGTAAAGATGCATGATCCCTGCCCTAAAGAAGCCAGCAATCTAATAGGCACACATTCATGCCTAAAGTACATCCGTAGCTTAGGAAACAGACCCCCACAGGGGCAGTTGGCCAGAGTGAATCAGAGAAAGCCTCACCTATCAAATATTATTTGAGATCACAATAATATAGAGTGTAGGTGAACAGAGTAACATTTCCCACAATATCCCTAAAATATTTCCATTTGTCTTCATCTCTATTTGCCACCGAAACACATCTAGTTTATTTTCTTACCATCTTTCCATTTATTAAAGTAGTCCTTAAGTGGTCTCCACAGGAGAAATTCCTAATCGCCAATAACACATGTCTACCAGACTGTGGGGTCAAATATGAAAAAAAAAAAAGGGGGGGGGGCAGGGAAGAAACCATTGTAATTCTCAGGTCTTACCTTAGACACAGTTGAAAGTTACCTAAAAGATATATAAATGACAGGAACCTCCTGCTTTTGCATACAATATTCATTCTGATTTTCTTAGCAAGGAATTTCAGGCCTTTTGTAATATAACAGACCTGATTCCTGCTACTATGCCCTTTTCACTACAAACGCCATCCTAGAAGAGACACAATTCCCTGAGTGTTCTGACTAGCCTCAAGAGTATACATGTTTCCAGTATTTTTTCTTCAAAGGACTTATTTTCCTACTGTGAGTGCCTATGAGGAACATAATCCCTACCATTCAGGTGTGTTTGTGTGTGTGGTAGCATACCATAAAACTGATTTGAGCAAAGAGGCTAAAACCTGAATATTCATTAGTTGATGAAATCTGAATATTCATTAGTTGATGAAATCTGAATATTCATTAGTTGATGAAATCAAAGAGAGTTTAAGTGATCCCATTTCCCACACAAAATTCAGTGCAAATGATGGTGAATCAGGACATCTAACTCTTTAGTTCATCTTTTTCATTTTACAGAAATAGGAGTTAAGCTTGAGTTAATTCCCATTCCCAGAAAAGCACAATATAATTATAATTTGGCTCAACCATGGCAATATAACTCCTCACTCCAGGGATCACAGACTGAGCTGGAGCAGCCAAGTCTACTCTGCTCACAGATATGGGAAGCAGGCAGCAAAATCCTCCCTGTGAACCTTCAGACTCCCTCTCCTTTAGTGCCAGGAATATAATCTCCAAAAGAGTAGAGCCCTTCTATGCTGGTGCTCCTCTCCCTGTCCCCTCCCCCCGGCTCATTATCTACCTGCTGCAGCAGCTCCGGACTTTGGGAGAGACCTACACATCGAGATGGTAGGTGATCTGGGGATGGCAATGTAAAATTAAACCAACTCCTTTGGGAACTTGGGGGGAACATTTGTCATAACAGATAAAAAAGGAATAAATGGTTTCAGGACTTTGATCTCTCTGGATATAGATTGGGATATGAAATGACATATAGGTGCATCTGGGTACTAAAAATTTTAATGAGTTATTTCAAGATTATTTCGCCAACCACAAACAGTTCAAAACTGAACCATCTCTTTCCCAAGTTCTCATTCCTCATGAACAGAGGAGAGGAAGAAATGGGGCTTGAGATTTGGGAGTGGAGCCAGATGTGTAAAAGGTTGGAATGCTGATTTTTTACCTATTACATATTCCAGGACGAACACACACACACACACACACACACACACACACACACACACACACCACAGTGTCACAAGACAAGATGGCCTTCCTATGAAATTCATTCCCAACTTGGGACTTGTGGTCTGACATAAATCTGAGACAGTCCAAGATCTCCTCTAGGTCCCAAACTCAGTGTCATATAGTCTTAGCTCGCCCTCTGGTGGTGTCAAACAGTGACTCCAAGGCTTTCTCAGACCAAGGGGATTTCTGATGGGAGCATAACAGACCAAAATGAAGCCTCTTAACCTTTCAGTACTCAAAGTCTAGCCTTCATTCACCATCTAGAGGAAATCAGATATCCCATCTCAGAAACCTTTGTCCATTTTCATTCTATCATTTTGTAATGTTTCCAGCAGGTTAAACATTTAAGGGTTAAAAGGTAGAAAAACAACCAGAGAAAATTGTTTCAACTTGACAATATTTACCATCTGTAAACAGATTATTTTCCATCTACTGGTCAATAATAATAATAGCTACCATTTTATCACCTTTCTTTTCTTTGCCTAATTGACACAGACAACTACAAAATTCCAATTCACAGATGAGGTGACTGAAACTCAAGTGGGTTATGTAATTTGTGTAAAATTAGAGTTTGCAATCTGACAAATGGACAGAGCCAAGATTCCAATTCAGGTCTGTTAGTTTGCATGGTTTCCCACTGCACTTTGCTGTTCGTAGGAGGCATACATGAGATCACTTAGAGACATATTTCCACACAGGATTAACTGCTATTAATTTAATAAATGGCTAGGCAGTATTATTAAAGTACTATTTTATTTTTAATATATTTATTTATGTCTTACAGAGAGGAAGGGAGAGGGATAGAGAGAAATATCAATCAGCTGCCTCCTGCACACCCCCCAGTGGGGATGTATCCGAAACCAAGGTATATGCCCTTGATCAGAATAGAACCTGGGACCCTTCAGTCTGCAGGCCAACACTCTATCCACTGAGCCAAACCAGTTAGGACTAAAGTACTATTTTAGATATGACGTTTTGATAAGAACTTTTGTTGTCACTAATAATCATTTTCTATTTAATAATGATAGCCATGCCAGTTACAGACTGCTCTCTCTATGCCAGTTATTGTTCTAAGAGCATTACATAACTAAATCACAATAACTCTACTATTATTACCATTTCCATTTTCCACATGAGGAAACTGAGGCAGGAAGCAACTAAATAACTTCCCCAAGATAATGCACACACATACACTAACTATATGTATATTTAATTCACACAATATAATGTTCCCTTCACTATGGTATCTGTGATAGAAAGGAGCTTATGTGCAGAGGACCTGGAAAGAAGTGCCAAGCTTTGCAGGAGCAGGGGAAAGTCTTGCTGTGCATATGAGAGTAATGAGTTAGGGGGAGAAAGCATGCATTGGGAGTGTATCAGTTAAGAGCAAGAGAAGATGCAGAAACAGAAAAATCAGGATCTATCAAGGCTGGGCCCTACATAGGAAAATGGCCAAGTGAGAAGAGGATGGTTGCCATGATGAACTTTGGGGGAAACATTTAGTAAGAGGATTTCCTAAGGTATTCATTATATGGTGTGCGGTGTAAACCGTTTCTCCTCTATAAAACCTTCAGTACATTTTACATTGATTATTTAATACCTTGTGTCAAGAAGCTGAATTTTCTTTAGGTTGGGGAAATCAAAAACAATGATAATATACCAATCAACTGCATTATAAACTGAAATGCTACCATGGATTCTCAAAGGCAAAAGGTATCAGTGCCTTATGTCAACATATTAATTCCTTACCAGGAACTTGGAAATACCTTCCACAGCAGGTCAGCTCAGAAAGCACGGTTGTGAGAAAGAAAAGAGAGAAAAGATTGGACAGGGTAATTAAAAGAAACATTCTCTGCCCTGAGGATGAGTCTTACCAAATGCTACTGCCATCCTTGTAAGTGAATACAGCTTTAGTGCTGAACTCATTTATTAGTTATAATAGTTTTTAGTGGATTCCTTAGAATGTTCCACACGTATGGGGTCATGGCATCTATAAGTAGAGGTCATTTGACCTGCTTCCAGTCTAGATGTGTATTTCCTTTCCCTGCTCCTAATCGATCTGGCTACAACCTCCAGTTCAACCTTGAGTAGCAGTGATGAGAGCAGACATTCTTGTTTTCTCTGTGTTCTTAGAGAAGAGCACTCATTTTTTTGCCTATGAAGTATGATGTTAGCTGTGAGCTACATTTTTTGTTATTGTTGATGTCGATGCCTTTAATCGGGTTGAAGATGTTTCTTTCTACTGGTTTATTGTTTTTATCGTGAAGAGATGTCAAAATGTGTGATGTTTTCCTGCATCTGGATATGATCATGTGGGTTTTGTTGTTGTTTGGTCCTTAAGTCTATTGACATAGTGTATTACATAATTTTGGATTAAATCAATCTTTCATTCCTGAATGCCTCACTTGGTCATGCTGTATATTCCTTTCTATATGTTACTGCATTTGATTTGCAAGTATTTTGTTGAGCATTTTTATATTTACATTCTTAAAAGATATTGGTTGCCCTAGCCGGTTTTGCTCAGTAGAAGAGTGTCAGCCTACAATTAAAGGTTCCCAGTTCAATTCTGGCCAAGGGCACATGCCTGGATTATGGGCTCAGTCCCCAGTGTGGGTATGCAGGAGGCAGCCAATCAATGATTCTCATAATTGATGTTTCTATCTCTTTCTCCCTCTCCCTTCCTCTCTGAAATCAATAAAAAATAAAATAAACTGAAAAAAATTTAAAAAAGAGATATTGCTCAGTAGCTCTGATGTCTTTACCTTGTGATGTTTTTGTATTAGAATAATATTAGCCTCATAGAATGAGCTGGGAGGTGTTCCATTCTCTTCTATTTTGGGGGAAGAATTAATACTAATTCTTGTTTTGCATATTTGGTAGAATTCTCCAACAAAGCCATCTGGGTCTGAGCTTCTCTTGTGGGTATTTCCCCCCCCAAAATATTTTATTTCTTTCAGAGAGAGAGATAGAAACATCAGTGATGAGAAGCATTGACTGGCTGCCTCCTGTATTATTGGGGATAGAGCCTGTAACCTGGGCTGGGAACCTCCCGGTTCATAGGTTGATCCTCAAACTCTGAGCCACGCTGGCCAGCTCCTGTGGGTATTTTTAAAATACTAATTCAATTCTCTACTTGTTATAGGTCTATTCAGATTTATATTCCTTCTTTTTTATTTTTTATTTCAGGGAGGAAAGGAAAAGGGAGAGATAGAAACATAAATGAGAAAGAATCACTGATCGGCTTGCCTCCTGCATGCCCCCCCACTAGGGATCGAGCCAGCAACCCGGGCATGTACCCTCACCCATGACTGAATATCAAATGGTGATCTCTCGGTTCATAGGTGGATCTCAATCACTAAGCCATGCCGGTGGGGCTTATATTCCTTCTTACGTCAGTTTTGGTAGTTTGTGTCTTTCCAGAAATTTATAATCAAAATTATCTAATTTATTGGCATATAATTGTTCAGAGCATTCCCTCATAGTTCTTTATTTCTCTAAGGCTGCTAGTAATGTCCCTCTTTCATTCCTGATTTTAATAAGGAATCTTCCTTTTTTTTTATTTTGGTAAAACTAAAGGCTTGCCAATTTTATCAGGTTTTTTTTTTAAAACCAACTTTTGGTTTTAGTGCTTCAAGTATTTTGCTGCTGTGTCACTAGGTGCAAGTACATTAAATAATGTTCTCCTTGGAGAATTTACTTCTTTATCCTTCTTCATCCCTGACAGTTCTCCTTGCTCTGAAGACTGCTTTGCCTGAAATTAAGTATTTATTGCTCCCTTCCCCTCCCTTTTTCCTTCCTCTCTCTCCCCCTCCCTTCCTTCTTTTTCTTTCTGGACTCATGTCTTCCCTATTGATGACCCCATCAAAGGCATTCATTTCTGATAATGTTTTTAATTTCTAGAATTTCCTTTTTATTCTCAAAACTTCCATCTTTCAGCTTACATTTCACAACTGTTCTTGTATATTGCGTATTTTTTTCCATTAGAGCTCTAAGCTCTATTTGTCAGTGATTTTAAATTATGTCTGATAATTCATCCCTGCCATATATGAATGCCTCTAATGCTTGATTTGTTGCAAACAGTGCTTCTTCTACTAGTAGTATGCCTTGTAGTTTTTGTTGTTGAGTTGGACATGATACACACTAGACTTGAATGACAGCACTAATGTGGAGGGAGAGGGGAAAATTCTATGGTTTTATGATTAGGTCCCAGTCTTTTAGTGATCATGGGCCCCTGAGATGGACCTTCACAACTGCTTCTCAGTCCCCACTCACATTTAGGTGAGACAGGAAGGCTAGAGGGGGCTGGAGTTGGGTATTTCCCATTTGGTTAGGTTCTTTTAAAACCCAGTGTGATTTGGCTCTAGCTAAACAGTTTCTTTTGAGGCCAAGCTTTTCTTTAAGAACAGAATTCGGGGAGTGGGCATATTTCTGAATAACTACTTCCCCCTTCCCTGCTGAAAACACAAAGACATTTTTCTCTGATAGTCGCTGTGAGGAGCTGGTGGACTCCAGGAAGTAAAACTTGCAAACGTGTACCCCCAGCCTGGTACCTGGTAATGAGTTAATTACCCTTTAAATTATTCTCAGTGGTGATTTCCCCTCCTGTAATGTGTGATTTTCTGTATTTGTCTCAAGTGTTCAGAGTGGTGGGGTTTTTTTTGTCTTGTGACCCGTTATTTCATGGACTAAAGAGTAGTCATGGATTTTGTTTTTCAGCTTTTTTCTATGTTAGGATTGGAGTTATGATTTCCAAGGTTCCTATAATGTTGAAATGGAAACCAGAAATCTCCTTTGTTTTTTAAGAAACTGCTAAGACATTTCCCAGACTGGTCATACCATTTATTATACCAGCAATGTGTGAGATCTAGTTTCTCCACATCCTTGTCAGCATTTGGTATTATTGGTTTTTTAAATTTTAGTTGTTCTAACAAATGTGTAGCTATTTATTGATGGAAGCTAAATTTGTATTTCCCAATGGCTAGCAATGTCAAACTTTCTTTTCATGAGTTTATTTGCCATCCATAGATCTTCTTCAGTAAAATATCTGTCTTTTGCCCATTTTCTAATTGGATTGTTTTTAACTGTTTCATTTTCAGAGTTTTTTAATATATATCCTAAATATGCATCTTTTGCCAGATATGAGACAATATTTCCTCATTCTGAAGATTAAATTTTTATCCTTCAAACAGGGTTTTTAGAAAGCAAAGGCTTTTAATTTGATGAAGTGTCCACTTTTTCAAGTTTTTCTTTATGAACTTTTTGGTAAGAACTATGCACTAGGTCCTAATAACTTTATTTTTTCCTAAAAGTTTTATATTTAAACTAGAGGCATGGTGCACAAATTCATGCACAGGTGGGGTTCCTCCGCCTGGCCGGTGATCAGGGCTGATTGGGGCCATCTCACCCAGTCCCAATCGGGGCAGATGGGGCCAGCCGGCCAGTAAGGGACTGTGGGAGGGCTCCAGGGCACGTCTGACGCTCTTGCCCAGCAAGCTAACCTACCAGTCAAAGCATCTGCCCCCTGGTGGTCAGTGCATGACATAGCAGTCAACCATTCAGTCAGACACTTAGCATATTACACTTTTATTATACTAGAAGCCCAGTGCACGAATTCATGCACGGGTGGGGTCCAGGCGGCCTGCTCCGATCAGGGCCAATTGGACAAGGCCAGCCAGGGGGAGGGGATGTGGGAGGTTGGCCAGCCGGCACCACCCACAATCAGGGTGAGGGGGGCCAATCAAGAATGGGGCTGGCTGAGGGGAGGGGGGAGCTGCCCACAAGCAGTTGGCCGGCTAGCCCAGCCCCTTGGTCAAACTCCTGGTCAAATTCCCAGTTGAAGAGATATTTGCATATTAGCCTTTTATTACATAGAATAGTATCTAAATCTGATCCATTTCAAGTTAGTTTTTATACAAGGAGTGAAGCTTAAGTAGAGATTTAGTTTTATTTTGTTTTGTTTTTGCCTATAAAACTCAATTATTCCCTTATATAACTAAGTCTTATAAGTCATCTCTAGCACAAATTATCCACTAGGTAATCAGCTTGCTTTGCTTTTTGCTCACATTAACCCACTGAAAACAGAGATTTTTGTTGTTATTATAAATCCTCACACGAGAATATTTTTCCATTCTTTTTGGAGACTAGAAGGGAGAGAAGAGAGAGTGGGAGAGAGAAACATCGATGTAAGGGAGACACACTGAGTGGTTGCCTCCCGCACACACCCCAACCAGGGCTGGGGATTGAACCTGCAACCCAGTACATACCCTTGACCAGTAATTGAACCCACAACCTTTCAGTGTGCAGGCTGACACACTAACCATTGAGCAACATGAACCAGAGCAAAAATAGTGATTTTTATTGGGGAAAAGGTGGGTGGATTTATAATTTTTTTTGGCAATTATGTAAGGAAACAAGGCTAACAGAAAGAAAACTGAGTACAAAAAAACTAACTTTCCTCAGTTATACCCTTTTGCCTAGCAATTATGTATTTGGGTATTCCTATACTGGGTGCGTATATGTTTACCAGAATTATTTCTTCTTGTTGGATTGCTCCCTTTAGTATTATGAAGTGGCCATCTTTATCTCTTATGTTCACTTTGAGATCTAACTTGTCAGATATAAGTATTGCTACCCCAGCTTTTTTTTTCATTTCCATTCACCTGAAAAACCTTTTCCATCCCTTCACCCTCAGTCTGTGTGCATCTTTTTTCTGAGGTGGGTTTCTTATAGACAGCTGATACATGGGTCAGGTTTTCTTATCCAATCTGCTACCCTGTCTTTTGATGGGCATTTAATCCATTTACATTTAAAGTTATTATTGATAGGTACTTGTTTGTCGCCATTTTTATTCTTTACCCCTGTATTCCTTCTTTGCTTTCTATTTCTTTTGTTTACAGCAGACCCTTTAGCATTTCTTGCATTGCTGGTTTGGTGGTAATAAACTCCCTTAGTCCTTTTTGCCTGTGAAGCTCCTGATTTCACCCTCAATTTTGATTGATAGCCTTGCAGGGTACAGTATTCTTGGATTCAGACCCTTCCTTTACATGACTTTGTATATTTCATTCCCTTCCTTTCTGGCCTGATGTGTTTCTGTTGAGAAATCAGTCACTAGTCTGATGGGGTATCCTTTGTAGGTAACTTTCTGTCTCTCTCTGGCTGCTTTTAGGATTCTTTATTGGTGTTTGCCAATTTAATTATAATGTGCCTTGGCATTAACCTTTTGGGGTTCATTTTGCTTGGGACTTGTGAGCTTCTTGGATTTGTGTGGGTTTTTTCTTCCCTATATCAGGGAAGTTTTCTGTCATTTCTTCAAACAGGTTTTCTATTCCTTGCTCAGTTTCCTCTCCTTCTGGAACACCTATTACACAGATGTTGTTTTGTTTCATGGTGACCCAAAGTTCCCTTAGACTCTCCTGCTTCTTAATTTCTTTCTTTTTTTTTTTTTTGAAGCTGCTCTACTTGGGTATTTTTTCCTACCTTGTCTTCTAGCTCACTGATGCAGTCCTCTGCTTCTTCTAGTCTATAGTTGATACTTTCTATGAGTTATTTACAGCAGCAATGTCATTTTTCATTTCTTCTTGGTTCTTCTTCATTTCCTCTTGGTTCTTACACATATTGTCGAATTTGTCTTCCATTCTTTTCAGCCACCTTATGACCATTTCTCTGAATTCTTTCTCTGACAGGTTGCTTGCCTCCATTTAGTTTACTTCCTTTTCTGGTGATGCCTGCTTTTCTTTCATATTAGGGCTATTTTTTTGTCTCCCCATGATCTCTCTTCTCCGGGTGTCTGGTTATGTATTTCTCTCTCTCCTGCATCGATTTAAAGGCACAAAATACAACAAAACAAGATACAATGCACAAGGCACTGAACATAAATGTATTCACAAAATTGATAACCCAAAATAAAGGTGACCAGAGAAATGCAAATTAGAGGAGAAGAAAGAAGAGAAAAAAGAGTGCAAAAATGAAATTGGGAAAATGAAAGAGAGAGAGAGAGAGAGAAAAGAGAATAAGAAAGAAGGGGGGAAAACTATATATATGGGGAGAAAACTCCAATAGAACACCAACAAATGCCAGCAAAAAGTACCTGGAGATGAATGCAAACTACAAACAACAACTAATATCAAGAGAGGTGAGAGAAAACAGAAGCAAAAAAAAAAAAAAAAAAAAAACACCACAAAAAAAAGCAAAAGCAAAACAATCTCACAAACAAGCATAAAAAACCAATATAATAAAAAAATCAAGCAAATAACAACAAAAGGAGAAAAAAAATTTTTTGAATAGTGAAGAGAAGAGAGAGGAGTATATGGACTTGGAGCAGAGGATTGGAATTTAGATTTATAAGTAGGGTGAAATTTTAACAGGGGGTAAAAAGAAAGAATAGAGAAAATCTAAAGCAGGAATAGGGTAAGAAAAACAGGACAACAAAAGGGGAAAAGTGAGGAAGAGAGTGTTGGCATAAAGGTAAAGTTGAGATAGAGTAAAATGATGCTAAAGGAAAGATGAAAAAGGTAAAATAGTAGTAGTAATAATACTGATTGAAAATAAAAATGTAATAATTAAAAAGGTAAAATCAAGTGAGGAAAAAAGAAAAAAATAGTTTCTTAAGTAAAATATGAAAAGATAAAAATTAAAATGTGCAGCAGTGAAGGTCATACACTTCCTCTACTGTTCTGTTTGGCACACCTGTTTCCTAGTCAGGACATTATTGAAGTTCCCTGAGTTCTATTGCTTTTCAGTGTTGTAAGCCACAGTCCTGATTTTTAAGCAGACAATACGTCTTTATTTCTTATATTCCTTTATTTGTGTTTACACAAGAGTCAATTTGTGATTCAACCCATGGGTGGCAGCTGTGTTTCTGGACTGACCTCTGGGTCTCTAACTAGTGTTTAGATTTTGTTTTCCCTGTGACACTTAATACCGGTTTGGGGGATTGGGTTGCCCAGAGCTGGTTCTCTAATGGTTATTCCCCACTCTGATTCCCAGGTTCCAGAAAAACAACTTTCCCCTGTAGTCTCTTAGAATTTCCCCAATTGGGTGATGCTATGTATTGGGCTTAGTAATCAAAAGCTAGGATTTAAAGAGAGAGAAAAAAGAGCGAGAGTAAGCGTTTAAACTCCGGGGCTGCGCACAAGTGCATGCTAAGTCTGTGCAGTCTTTTTTTCCCCTTGAGTCTAAGCAGACAGCACACTTTTTAAAAATTTTAGGCTGTTCTTTTGCACCCAGATCAAAATGGGTTGCTCTTTAGAGTCCCCTTCTGTTAGCAGTTCTGTAGACCCCCTTCTACATTCACGGATCATGCCAGTGTCAACAGCCACGGATTTTTCTAGGCGCAGACTTCCCTATGTTCTCAGCTCCTGCTGTCACAGTTCTCTCTCCTACTGGGACCACAGACCTCACCTTATCCCAGGAAAAATCTGGCCTTTCCGTGAGGGAGTGTAGAACTCTTCTGAATCCGCGTGCTTGTGCCACTTGGGGACCGGTGTTCTTGGCTTTGCAGCTGTTCTGAGGCCATAGTTGTAGAACCCCCAGGCTTTCAAGGCTTCCGATAACATCCACTTTTCCCTTCAAGATGGCTTGGTCTCTGCGTCCAAGCCAGTGGCTCTGGGAGGGAACCCAGCAGCAGCGGTGGGGGCTGCCTGGTCCAGCAGTCCCCCCAGTCTCCTGAAGCTGTCCCTCAACTCACCAACAAACACTCCCTGTGCACTCACACACTCTCCTTTTGTTTTCTCATTCACACACTATCTTGCAGGCTGCCTTCCCGTCAGCAGCCATCTTCTTCCTCTTTCCTCGCCTAATGCTGGCCCAGCCATATAGCTCAGTTAGAGCGTTGTCCCAACATGCCAAGGTTGTGGGTACAATCCCCATTCAGGGCACATACCAGAAGCAACTAATGAATGCATAAGTAAGTTGTATAACAAATCGATGTTTTTCTGTCTTTCTCCCTCTCTCCTGTCTTCTCTCTCTCTCTCATCAATAAAAAATAAAATAGATCGTAGCAAACACTAAGTTAAAAAACTATAATAATTTGCATGTAATCATGTTAAGGCATAAAGCATATCTTAAATCAGGGTTTCTCAAAATATAGTCATCTGTAGATTATCTGAACAAATTTTCCATATCTGCATATAATATGCAATACCTCATCACTTCTGTTTTAACCAGGAACAATATAATTATCTTAACACATATATGGTATCAATACAATCATTAAGTGATGCTTTGGAGACTGATTAAGTACACCATGTAAGATACTAGAAATAAAAAAACAAGATTCTTATCAATATTACTTTCCTACATAGATTTAACATATGGCATTACTATGAGAATTTAGATCCAGACCTACAATTCTCATTAGGAATAAAATTGAAGTATCAAAATATTGGTGGAAAAGAAATATGGGTATGTATTTGTTAGTGAAAAAAAATGACAATTTTTAAGTAGCAATGTTCATATTTTTATTGAGTGCTATAAAATATACGTTTGCAAATGACAGAGTTGGGAAGCAAAAACTTGAACCTGATTTTTAATCATAATTATCTGTCACCAAATTACTCACAACCAGCCTTCTGCAGATCTGAAATTTTCTTTCCACCAGACAGGAGTATGTAGTGGAAAATCAGTTGATAACAAAAAAAAAAAAACAAAAAAGAAAAAGAAAAAAAAGAACCAGCATGAGTCAAGCTGTCTTTGTCTTCAGGGTTTCTGGATTTCGTCCTTGGAGGAGGTCAGGATCTTCCCAAGGCCTGGGTCCTCGAATATTCTTCCAGTCATCAAAAGCAGAATCCTTTATTTTCTATAGAGCCACAAAAATTAAAGTATATAAGAGTCCTTTGGCTTTGATTAGGACATCACGAATGAATGAATGAATGAATGAATGAATGGAAAGAATCCAATAGGCCCTTAATTATAATGTTAGCAACAACAACAAAAAAATCACTGCATATAAAGCATAACAACTAAAGAAATTTCTTAGGATTTGGAATCTTTCTTACTTGCTATTTATGTAAATGCCTACCTTTTCCTTCATCAGAATAAGTTATTCTATTAAATTGAAGAAAAATAAAAGAGTGCACATGCTTTATTTTTGAAAGCACAAAGAAAGAGAAGAAGCTAGGAAAACAAAAGTCTAACTGTGAAGGCTGGTCCAGCATAATAATGACTAGCATGGGTTAGCATGAGTGATAGTAGTAAATGAGAGGAAAAGGAAAAGGTGGAGACCCTAAAGTCTGCTGGAAGGAAAAAAACACAGACCAAGATGATTTGTCCTGCACCTGAGAAATGAGCATGGTTTTAAGAATGAAAAGACATTCCTTATAGCTGCCATGAGTAAAGCTCTTTCAGGTAATAAAAACTAGTCAACTACAGTTGGATCCCTGTACCTTTAGTTATTGTGAAGTGTCTCCCAGGAATAAAAGTAGGATAAAAGGGAAAAACATGAGTGTTTCTTCACTTTCTTGCAGTAACTTTCATTCATCTGCTTTCATTGTTCTGGAGTAATTTAGTGAATTAAATAAAAAAAGAGGCTCAGAGAACACAGGCCACCTTATGTCCAGAGACAAGAAATAACATACGTTTACAATGACACTTGAATTCTAAGCTTTATTCTTTTACTAATGAACTGTATAACCTTAGGCTATCTGGGCACTAATTCCCTCATACTCATAAGTAATAATAGAACAGTTGGACCAAATGATCTACGTGGTTTCTTCAGTTAGCAATTTATAGGTTTCTAAAAGAACTAAAATCTACTCTGAGATAAACCCTCCACAGCATCATTACTGACCTAGTGCTTATATATTGAGAAGTAGCAAGTTATAGTTTTAACAAAATAAGAGGGAAGTAGTGAATGAAATCATTCTCTAAATTTCACTTATAGTCTTATGAGTTTATATTAAATAGATATAGATATAGATATAGATATAGATATAGATATATAGATATAGTTATATAGATTAGCAAATTTTTATTAATTTAATGTACAAGAAAAAAAGTAAATTTTCAAGTATAGTTATGAAATGATCCATTTATAAAAAGGTTTTAAGAAAGGATAATGGTCTCTACCCAGATAACATAAGACACACATGCTCAAGATAATTTAAGAGTAATTCTTAGATGGGATGCAAAGTTGACAGAACAACTTCATGTAAAAGTGCTCCAGTCTTCAGAGATCTTTGGAGAATAAAAGATTCCCTATAGTATTCTGCAATATACCCAGCATTACTGATTCTTCAAAACACATAGTCACTAAAGTTTAGGCTACCCATGTCTGAGCAAGATCACCTAAGACTCACGAATTAACAGCCAACTGCTATAGAACTGACTGGGGAACAGAGTCAAGAAGTACTGAGGAAAAGCTGTGTCAATATTGGGTTTTCAGCCCTGTCAGAGGGACTTAATACCTAGTTGCTACCTTGACATACAGTTGAGATCCCCAAAAGGCTGCTCTTCAGGAGCAAGAATTATGCCAAGAGAAAGACATACTTTATACTCACCCAACAAAGCTTAAAACCAAGTAAGCTCCGACAAGATCCTTTGAGGGGACAATTTGGAGTGAGACTACAAAGAGGGGTTTAGGAAACACCACAGCCTTTCCACAGTTTCTCTGTTATAAAGCATAAACTAAGTTCAAAATGATCAGCCAATAATTAAATTGCCTGCTAAAAGTTCAAATTTCCTCAATGTATTGTTCACAATGTCCACCTTTCAATAAAAAATGTCCAAACACACAAAGAAATGGAAAAATACAGGGGTGGACAAAAGTAGGTTTACATAGTACAGATAAATAATACATTAATCTATATATATAAAAGCCTAAGCAACCGTATGACCAAACGACTGGAACCAGTCGACCAGTCACTATGATGTGCACTGACCATCAGGGAGCAGATGCCCAACACAGGAGCTGCTCCCTGGTGGTGAGCGCACTCCCACAGCCAACCTCCCACAGCCCCTCCCCTGGCCCGTCGGCTCCATCAGCCCCTGGTGCTAAACCATTAGTAGAGGCCTGCTTCTAGGTTGGGGTTTTATAAGTAGAGAGCAGTTCCCTTGCTGCGATCTATTGAAAGTCAGCCCTTGACACAAGGGTTTGTCTCGCTCCTGTCCTCTCTCTTCCCTGGTGCTGCCTACCCACTGCAGTGGTGGCATGGTGGTGAGGGAATGAGGAAGGGGGAAGGTGGGGAGCCACGCGGTGGCAGGGCACTGATGGTGGCATCAGCATTTGTTCCTTCCACGCCTGGCCCAGCAACTATCGCCACCTCTTCTGACTCCACCAGGGCCTTCGGGCCCAGGCTGGGATGGGGAACAGGGGAGTGGGTGGTGGTGGACACGGCCCCTTTCCCAGGAGGGACTCATTGGGGCCGGCGGCCAATCTCCCACAGTCCCTCCTGCAGCCAGCCAATCTCCCACGGTCCCTCCCCACCCATGTGCAAATTCGTGCACCAGGCCTTTAGTAAATAAATATTAGAATAACTGTGTTTCGCATTCTTGCAACTACAAACCTACTTTTGCCTACCCTTGTATAATCTAGCCAAAAAAATGAACTAAAAGAGATAGAGAACATCCTACCCCACAGTATATATTACAAGGTAATACTTATTACTCTTTGATTTTTGCTAATAAAATGGGTAGAGACACCTCATTATAATTTTACTAACATTATAAATTGAGCATCTCTTCATATGTTTAAGAAATATATTTATTTTCCTTCCCCTGAATCTTTTTTAAAATATATTTTTATTGATTACAGAGAGGACAGGAGAGGGAGAGATAGAAATATCTTAGATAGAAATTACAGAGAATCACTGATCACCTGCCTCCTGCATGCCCCCTACTGAGGATGGAGCCCACAAGCCAGGCATGTGTCCTGACCAGAATAGAACCATTGACCTCCTGGTTCATAGGCTGACACTCAACTATTGAGCAACACCAACCAGATTCCTCTGAACTCTTTACATGCTTTGCCCATGTTCCCATTAACCAACTGAATGGCTGAACTTTTCCACAGTGATTTGCATATGTTCTTCATATTTCAACTAGAGGCCCGGTACATGAAAATTCATGCACTGGACAAAGGGTCCCTCAGCCCAGCCTGCCCCTTTTACAGTCCGGGAGCCCTCAGGGGTAGGAGGTGACCTGGTGGATCAGGGGAAGGCACACCCATCACACCTCTGCTGCTGCCACTGATGGCAGTCCAAGCCTCGGCTGGCCCTGATTACCTGAGCCTTGGGCAGCCCTGGGCAGCTAGGCAGCCACCATCTGAGGCTTCCCTGCACCCCAGGCTGGCCCTAGGCAGCTGGGGGGCTGAGAGGACTGGAGGACTCTGGAGGCAGGTGTACAGAGTGGCTGGGCTGGCCACGTGCTTGCCACCCCAACAGGGCTGAGGGGTCTGGGCACCACCATCTTTGAGGGCATGGCAGTCAATTAGCATATTCCCTCCTTATTGGCTGTTGGTGCTACCATATTTTGTGATGGTGTGAGGGTCAATTAGCATATTCCCTCTTTATTAGATAGGCTAAGTTAATTCACCATAGGATAAATAATATTTTTAGTATTTCTCACTTAACTAGTGACTTTATATACATTATTTGTTTTTAGGCTAAAGTTTAAAATTTTTAAGTATGAACTAACTCATCATCTTTACTTTTTAAGCTTCTGAGTTCAGTATCACATTATTTTAAACAGGTTTCTTATTCAAGACCACAAAAAAGAATGTTCATTTTTTTCCTTCTAGTACTTTTAGCATTTTATTCTTTTATTATTTTTCTGTTAATCCTCACCTAGAGATTTTTTATTTTCGTTGATTTTTAGAGAGAATGTAAGGGAGGGAGGAAAGACAGAGAGAGAAACATGGATGTGAGAGAGACATCAATTGGTTGCCTTCCACATGCACCCTGACAGATGCATGGGATGGAACCTTCAATCTAGGTACATGGCCTTGACTGGAATCAAACCCATGATCCTTCAGTGCTTGGCCAAAACTCTAACCACTGAGTGACACCACCCAGAGCTTATTTTTAAATACTTGATCCATCTAGAATTTATTCATTTATAGTATATGAAATATAGATACAACTTAGTTTTCTTTTCAAATGACTACACAGTTGTCCCAATACCATATACTTAAGATAAATACTTTTTGCCTGGCTGGTGTGGCTCAGTGGTTGAGCATCAGCTTATGAATCAGGAGGCCACAGTTCAATGCCTGGCTTGTGAGCTTGAACCCTATCAATCATTCTGTCTCATCACTAATGTTTCTTTCTTTCTCTCCCTCTCCTTTCCTCTCTGAAATCAATAAAAATATATATTTTTTTAAAAGATAAACAATTTTTTCTGCACTGTTAATAATTTAAGTTTACCTTAAGGCAGACAGAACCAGTCACTAATAAAGAAGATTGTTAAAGAGAGACTATATTAACACTGTACCTCATACTCTGATTCCAATGACACTTGATTCATTTTCAGTTTTTTTTCTAATTCAGGATCAATCTGTAAAAAAAGAAAGAAGAGCCATATGTTAAGTCTGCAGAATTAATTTTCAATTTAAAGTTATATAAGGGATGGCTAGGATGGCATTGAAGATTATAAACACATGGCAAAATCTCCACCATCCAATCGCATAATGGTAACTAATGTAGTAGTACCACTACCACCAGCAGCTAATACTTACTGAGTACTTGTTATGTGCCAAGCATTTTGGCACATACAATATTACCTCTTTTAATCCTCACAAAAACCTGAGATAAGAATTATTATGATCACAAGTAAGGTTAATATGACACAGGGAATTGGAATAATCTGTCAAAGAGGCAGAACTTGACTCTGAACCTCGACCCTCTGCCTCCAGAGATACGTGCTATTAGCCACCACCCTTATTATTTAGAAATGTTATAAAAATAAATAGAATGTTGCTCTTAAAAACAAAAGAGAACACCTTCCATATGCTGTAAACAAAGAACTATCTATGAAAAAATTCAACAGGACTCCACAGTAGTAAATAGGAGTTGACACCATATTACCTGTGTATGGCAAAATCTTTGGGATAGCTGAATGTGACTGAACATAGCTTAAGGTCAAATTAGTACCAGAAATACAACCTGAGGATTACACTCGAATGATGCACAAAGAGATGGGATGAATGAAAGAAAAGGTATATTATGAAAGCTAGATGCACAAGTTCCAACAATAATTAAATAACTAATCAGTAATTAAATGAATAATATATAGAAAAAAAATAAGTCTTTAGACTGAAATACCACAATAAAAGATAGCCATAAGAAAATAAACAAAAGCCCATTCTTCGTCAAATAACAGCAAACTTTTAGAATATTAAGGATAAAAAGAAAGTCTAAAAAGAAAAATAAGAATGCAAAAATAGCTTATTTACAAAGGGAAGAGAATTAGAAAAAAAGACTGTTGATCAGCAATTTAAAATGCTAAAATAAAATGAAAATATTCTTCAATATTGATTATCGAGAGATTACTTTGAACCTCAATGTTACTATTACTATATTCTCACTTCTTCTTTCTTGGCTTCTACTTGATTGAGGTTTTCTCTATCACTGTTTTGAGTGGTAGAAATGCACACAAGCATATCAATAATCCCAGTGAATATTGAATTCATCTATTAAATAGTTTTTTCGGACTGAAATTTTTAGAAATCCAGCTATATACCATACTATTTATAAGAAACGTACTTAAAAACTATTGAAAACACAAAGTTGAAGGCAGAAGACTACAAAAATGATACAACACAAAAAAATACTAGTGGGGGTGGGGGTGGGCGTTCAATACATAGCAATATTTTTAATGGACAAAAGTTTCAGGGCAAACAACATAAAAAAAGAAACACTTTATATTGATAAATGCAACAATTTTTCAAGATGTGACCACAACTGCTTTGAAATTTACACAATAAGAAATACAAAAAAATGTACTATAGGAGCTTAACATATCTTTCCCAGAAAGTAATAGATCAGGCAGATGATAAATAAATATTATTTTTTAAAGTGAGTAAAATAATTATGTTCTTTTTCTAATAGGTCTATACAGAATTTTGAACCCAACAAATTTAGATTGCTACCATCCGCTCAAATATACATACTAATGTCATATAACTGTTCCCACTCCCCAAACATCCCTCTTTAGCTGAAGATGGTACTTAAGGTGATGGCTTGGACCATTTTGGGAAAAGTCTTACTAAGTTTTTCTGGGTATCTCCCATGTATTCAGGAGGTATACATATTATTAAACTTCTGTTTGTTTTTCTCTTGTTAATCTGTCTTTCAGGGAGAATCTCAGCCAAAAACCTGAAAGGGTTAAGGAAAAATTATTTTTCCTTCCCTACAATTGATTCAATCACTCTGAAAAATAGTTTAGAACTTATATACATACCCTATACCCTAGCAATTCTTTTTTTGTACACATGCAATAAAAGAAACAATTAAGAATGTTCAGAGCAGCATTATTTTCACTAGACAAAAAAAAATGCAAATCAACCCAAATGTCTATCAGAGGTAAAATAAGTAAAAAATTATACTACTTAGAGGAATACCACCTAGCAATGAAAGAATCATGGGGTCAGCAAGTATGGTCCATAGACAAAATCTATTGTAAAAATTAATAAAAAGAAACCTCACTTAAAATCAAGTTGGAAAGCCAGAAGGGGTAACTCTCAGGATCCACACTGATCATGAAGCCCAACAGGAAGAACTCTGTTTATAATAGTTCTCCCAATTTCCTCTTTTCCTCCCACACTCAAATTCTTTTTTCTATGTTTTGTAGTATGATCTGTTTTGGTTAACTCCCTAATCCAGTTGTAAGTGTCCTTCCATCTGCCATTAAAATAACAGTCATGTGTGTGTGTGTGTGTGTGTGTATTAATATATTAGAAGGAAGGAAGGAAGAAGAGAGAGATAAAAACATCAATGATGAGAGAGAATTATTGATTGGCTGCCTCCCGCATGCTCCACATTAGGGATGGAATCTGCAACCCAGGCATGTGCCCTGACCAGGAATCAAACTGTGGCCACTGAGCCATGCTGGTCCAGCTAGCTTTCTTTTACAGAGATGTCTGGATCATACTGACATTGGTTATTATTATTTTTCTCATTTCCATTATCTGAATCTTAGAAAACCTGGTCACAATATTTGTAATGTTAAAAATTAAACTAGCACTTTTCTTACAAAGTACAACAAACAAAGCAAAAAAAAAAAAAAAAAGAAACTGGTAATGCTCAGAATTACAACACACTTAACAGCACACTTCTATCGTAATACTTGGCATTATGCAACAATGGATGACCTATTATTGCGAATCCATGGTTGTCAGCATTAGGAATCAGGAGATAAAAGAGCAACTGCCACTAAGGAAGACAGATAAACTATGTTATATCTATTTCACACTGAAAATTTGACAGCTATTGCTTTCAGTTTATTTTCTTAGCCCATCTCATGGTTTCTATTTTTTCTTTTCCAATTAACCATTTGCCTGCCATAAGCATCTATAGACCAACTTTAAAATCATTGTGAGGCCGAAACCGGTTTGGCTCAGTGGTAGAGCGTCGGTCTGCGGACTGAAAGGTCCCGGGTTCGATTCCGGTCAAGGGCATGTACCTTGGTTGCGGGCACATCCCCGGTAGGGGGTGTGCAAGAGGCAACTGGTTGATGTTTCTCTCTCATAGACGTTTCTAGCTCTCTATCTCTCTCCCTTCCTCTCTGTAAAATATCAATAAAATATATATATATAAAAAAAATCATTGTGAGAATTTTCAACCAAAAATATTCAAGAACACCCGAATTGTAATATATTTATTTTTATAATATTTATTGCAAATTTTAAAAATTAAATTCAAAATATCATGGCGTGTGGGAATGGTTTCCATTTTGGACACGTGGCAGTTAACTGGTTAAAACAATTTATTTTTTAATTATAGTTTATACAGCTTTTAGTTTCTGCTTTACAACATAGTGATTCCAACATTCATAAACCTTATAAAGTGATCACTGCAATAAGTCTAGAACCATCTGTCACCATACATAGTTATTACGGTATTATTATGATCTCACGGCTAGATGGACCAAGACATTCTAAAGTTCTAGAAAACTCTGTTCCCTATGCTGTACATCCCATCCCTGTATCCTCTCATTGCTTCTTTTCTTCCCTTTCAACCTTCTATACACATGACTGAAAAGCAGGAACTTTTATGTCCTGGGATGCTGGACTTTCAGTCCTAAAATCAGGACAGTTCCATGCAAACTAGCATCGCTGATTATCCTGAACCAATACCATCTTTATCTATCCATCCCAAAACTTCTCTGCTGAACTTATCCTCTCTTGCTTTGTCTCAACCAATTATGTCCTCTCAACCCCACTTTTTACCCTCCTTGACTTTAACCTTAGCAAACTCGCCCTCTTTACTCCCCTTGATCTCAACCCATGTAGCACCTGTCAATCTCAAACAATTTTATCCTCTCAAATTTAGTCCACCTCATCCTCCCTACCGTTTAAACACAACCTCACCCAAAAATGACTCTTGACTTCACCTCAGTTTGACTTCTTAACATCAGCCTCTCAATCTCAGTAGGTCTTGCCCTCTGATCCTTGTCACGTGAAATCTGTCCTCTCCCCGTCCTTCCATAGGCTGTAACCAACCACACCTCCCATCCGTACTCCTGTTGTTCTCTTAACTTCAATCAACCCTTTTCTCTCAACTGTACCTTTGTTCTCTTTACTTTAACCCTATCTTCTAGACCCCATTATCCCAATCTCCCTCATTGTCTTTCCTTAACTGAGTGATACCATCACCATTTATCAAATCCTCATAACCAAAACTTCTAGTCACCTGAGATTTATTCATATTTTTATATTATGTACATCAATCACATCAGTAACCAAATACTATCAATTTGCTGCTAAACTTTCTTCTGAAACCCATTTATTTCTATCTTGATTGTACATGTTTTATTTATTTCAGGTTCCTTTATTGTTCACCATTACTACTGCCAAAGCAACATAACAGGTCTCTCCACCTCCAGTTGAAATCTCTTCCCTCCATCTCACTCCCCCAAACACCATCATCCACCCTGTCTTCTTGTTACAGGAAATATATTTCTAAGATGAAAATTTGGCCATATGTCTAATACTCCCTCCCCTATGTGCTTTAGAATAATAATCATTTCTACCATTTAGCTCTTACTCATTCTTAAAACTTTAATTCAAAGGTTGATACCTCTAGGAAACCTTCTTGAATAACTTTTCCAAGTCTAAACTGAAGTTCTAGTAATGTCTTATACAAAATTCTAATATAGCATTTTTCTCAGCATATATATATATATGTTAATGGCCCTTCCAACCATTCGACCAGTCACTATGACATGCTCTGACCACCAGGGGGCAGACGCTCCAACCAGTAGGTTAGCTTGATGCTGGGGTCCGGCGATAGAGGCTGGGCAAGAGGGGCCGGACATACCCTGGAGCCCTCCTGTGGACTCCCTCTTGCCCCAAACATGCACCAGTAGGTCCCTCAGCCTGGTCTGCATACTCTAGCAATCCGGGACCCCTCAGGGGATGTTGGAGAGTCAGTTTCACCCTGATACCTGCAGGCCAGGCCCAGGGACCCCACTGGTACACAAATCTACAAACTGGGCCTCTAGTTGTTATATGTTTGGGTACATATTTATATTTAGATGTCTTCCAATCTTGATTATGCAATAAGCTTTGTAAAAACCAATTTCTTAAATTTTTACCTATAGGATCTAACACATAATAAATATGATAAATATTCAATTATTTTTCAAATATGTATATGTCTGCCCTGGCCAATGTTGTTCAGTGTTTATAACATCGGCCCAAGCACTGAAGGATTGTGGATTCAATCCCCTGGTCAGGGCGCATTTAGGAGACAACCACTGGATATGTCTCTCTCATATTGATGTTTCTCTCTCCCTCTCTCTCCCTCCCCCCACCCCCTTTCTCTCTCTCTCTCTAAAAAAAATCAATGGGGAAAAAATATATCCTTGGGTGAGGATTTACAACAAAAAATGTATAGCATTCCACTTCCAAAATTCAGATTATTATAACTTTCATCTTAAAGCAAAGGGGAAAAAATTCCTCAATAAAATAATGGAGAATGTTAATAGAAACTTTTTATTTTAGTTGATGATAAGTGTTCTATTCATTTACAGAAACCATTGTACCACATACTTTTAAAATGAATGTAATATTTATTCAAAACCTATTGTCTTTAAGATTAGCTAGTTGATGTTTCTCTGAAAAAATAAAATTAACCGAGCACATTGAATATTCTTTATTTTTGCACCCATATTACTGAGGTCTGCTAATGAAATATATATATTACTTAGGGAAAAACTTCCAATATCAGATGTATGTTAGAAACAAAAACTACCTACTTATCAATCAACCAGAGTTCTTATGTAGCATTTGGCTTAAATTTGACAGTAATTATGTAACCACAGAGTGTGAGAATACTAGCTCTACCCCTCAACAGCCACGTGACCTTACACAAGTTATTAAGCTCTCTAAACTTCAGTGTCCTCACCTGTAAAATAAAAACAACCATATACATATGAACCAGTACAGTCCTTCCACAAAGGCATACCTATAAAGATAGGTATAACTATTTATTATGAAAAACAATTTTTTTAGTTACTAATGATGCATAGCAATATAATGTATAAAATTACTGTTATTAATATGAAATAGCTAATTTATAACTAAAGTAATAAAATGGAGTGAAATTGTTGTCCCATGTTCTTTAGTCCCTTCTAAATCCTAAAAATAACTATATCAGAGCATGTTGTGGCAGAAAGCTAACAACATTGCAAATTTTCTAGTGAATGAGGAGAAAGATTAGTAAATTCTTCACATTTCATGATTCATTTCCAAGTGATCATTAATGTTATTTTAAAGAATAAGCAAGAGCCCAATCACTATATATCAGTCTTGAAGAGCTAGATAAAACTCAGACTGCTTAGTATACTGAGTAAACACATCTCCCAAACCAGTACACACATATACACAGACATAAGTCAATCCCAAATACAGTTCTTACTTTAATCTTCACAGCATCATAACGGATTTGTGAAAACTCACGAAGACCAAAAGAACCTCCAACAACCAACAACTGAAACAAAGAAAGGAAACAATTAAACAAAATAGAAGGGCAGAATTCAGTCTACCTGCAGATCACTTATCTAAATGCCAATAGTGACAGATTATACAAATCTATAGATTATTTTTCCATTCATCTTTCAGAGTAGATGCTTTATGTACTGTCACTGGGAAACAATTTAGCACATTACCAAATACAAAAACCAGTACTCCATACCTGTACTTAACCTTACAGTTTAAATAATATCATCACAAGCATTATATTAGTTGATCCTTATAAAAGACCCATGAAATAAAGAAAAAAATCCATTTAATAAATGACTTGTTCATTATCATAATGGATAACGCCAGGAATAAAATTCTGGCCTTGTTTCTCTAGGACCAATGGGAGAGCATTTTTCTCCATTATCTTACCAAGCAATAAGAGAGAGTCTCATGAAATATGCCATACTTCTCAATATACAGTCAATCTCAAAAGAGCCCTCAAACTGTCCTTGCTGCTTTATCAACTCCTCCAATAACCTAATGAGCTTTCATTCCTCATCCTAAAGCTGCAAAAGTATAACAACTTGGAAAACATTCTTTTATATCAAAACCAGTGTCCCAGTACACGGATCCGTGCACATTGAAAGGAAATTAATTGAAATATTTTAATATCGCTATCCACCCTTTCTCTATAACAGAAGTGTCAAACCAAATTCACAATCAACAATGACAGATGGAAACACATGCCCTAGCTGGTTTGGCTCAGTGGACAGAGTGTTGGACTGCGCACTGGAAGGCTCCAGGTTCGATTCCGGTCAAGAGCACATGCTCAGGTTGCAGGTTCAATCCTCCAGTAGGGGGCCTGCAGGAGGCAGCTGATCAATGATACTCTCTCATCATTAATGTTTCTATCTCTCTCTCCCTCTCCCTTCCTCTCTGAAATCAATAAAAAAGAAAAAAAATTAAAGAAACACATGCGAGTGATTGGCATCAGTGAGAGCTTTATATGTATCTCGCATGCACGAGTCAACCTAGCCTTTTATATAGAGAGAGTAAACTTGCTTAAATAAACCTGCTTTCTGATGTTGCTAAGCTTTTTTCAGCCCAGGGAAGCACCCCAGCTTCTCTTCCAGGTAATTGTCAGCCACACAGCAGTAAATATCAACACGAAGTATATTATTATTGTAGATCACACAGGGAGAAGAAAGGATAAAATATTTAACTGCAGCAGTGTTTGACTATATTCTGGGCAATGAGAAAACCTGAAGTCATTTTCAAGGTCCACCATTTCTTACTTCTTTTCAGTTGGGTCAAGTTTCTAAGCTTTCTAAATCTCTGTTTTCCAGTTAATGAAAAGAAAATAGGATTCAACCAAGTCTCCTATCTACCTACTCCAGGACTTCTGTGAGGATCAAATGAGATGAGGCACATGAAAATGCTTCACAAATATTTGGTTAAAGTGTAAAATGTTTGCACCTGGCTATAAAGCAAGTCATGTTCCTAGGTTGAAGAAACTCTGAGGCTAGTTGCTAGGGAGAGGAAGCTGGATACTGCTATGTGACATCATTATCTGACAACCATTTCCGGACTGGACTGGGCTGTGGGCCCCATTTTGTGCCAATAGGGTCTTGGCAGCATTGGCTGTAATTTTGTGGGGGGTTGCTCTGGGGTGGTGGCAGGGTCTGTGTCCCACTTGGGAGAAGCTGAGTGTTGATTTGTTGGCACCCGGTTCAGGGTGCTGTTTATTTTTAAATGGCCAGTGTACACCATAGCAGCTTCTGTGTTGAACGTCTGCCCCCTGGAGGTCATTGTGCATCATACTGACTGGTCAGCCTTTTATATATAGATATTAATATTACCAACTAAGGAAATACAAACATATATGAAACATCATGACATATAAAAAGTTATAAATTTTGAAAATGTAATACCAACAAAACCTTGAGACCATGAATTTCAAAACCCAATAAATGACCACATAAAAATTTAAAACATCTATCCCAACAAATACATGAAATTAAAACAACACAGCCCCAGCCAGCTTGGCTCAGTGGATAGAGCATCAGCCCAAGGACGGAAGGGTCCTGAGGACTGAAGGGTCCCAGGTTTGGTTTGGGTTCAGTTCTGGTCAAGGGCACGTACCTCAGTTGCAGGCTCAATCCCCAGCATTGGTCAGGACACATGCGGAAGGCAACCAATAGATGTGTCTCTCTCCCATCCATTTTTCTTTCTCTGTTACTCCCCCTCCCACTCTAAAAATCAATGGAAATATATCCTCAGGTGAGGATTAATAAAAATAAAACAACATAAGTCAAAAGACCACAAATCAGCTATATATCTGTTATATATAATCAGTTATATTATATATATATATATATATATATATATATATATATATATATCAGTTAATATTTGCAATGTCAATATGTAAGAATTTTTTGTAAAGTGAAATACTTTTTATCTCTTTGTTTCAATGTAAACTCCTCCCAGTTTCCTTCTATTCATTCCTCACCTTTACAATCTTCACACCTTCTACCTGGTCACGACCAACACTACGTGATGTATTCCAGTTCCTCGGGTTTAAATATAGCCTCTATGACCTAACAACCTCCAAATGTACATTTTCAATGGGAAACATCCCCCTGAACTGAAGACCTGCCTTCCTATGGGACCTCTCCACTTAAAAGTCTAACAGGTATACACAAATTGACTTTTTTCTCTTTTTTTTAAGCCTCTTGATTTTTACCCCAACACACTCTTTCTGCCCCAACCTGCCCCTAACCAATCTTTCATGTTCCGGAAAATGTCAATTCCTTTCATCCAGCTACTCAAGCCAACTTCTTTGGAGTCATCTTTAGCTCCTCTCATTCCTTTCTCAAATCAGTCCATCCCTGATTTTCAAAATATTTCTTGAGTCTGGCGATTTCTGACTTTGTCCCTCTCTGCCCACAGGAATCACAGGACCCAGGTTACGGTCTGGTCTTTGTCCCAGGTTCCTGGAAGGGAGCTAGTAACTTGGAATTTTCCGAGTTCTTTAAAAACATATAAACATCGACCTTGCGAGGGCCGCTACGATCGGGTGGGCGCCGTGCTCACCACTCGGCTCACAAGTCTTGACGCGGCTCCACGGCAGCCTGGGAGAAGCCAGTTCAGAAACTGGGACGCTGGGGAATGGAGGCGCCCGAACCTGGGCCGTTAAATGAAGTAAACCCGTCTCGTTTGGGTGACCCCGCGTCTCGTCGAGCTGTAGAGGGGATATGGGTGGGTGGGGTGTAGGGCGGTTCGGCAATCATTCAGATTTGGGTTGAAATCCGGTTCTCGTGTCGCTCTCGGAAGCAGCAGGGGGGGAAGGAAGGAGGGCGGACTCGCGATGCCATTACCAGCCGGAGGAGACAGGGATGCCTAAAAGCTCCAACCTTTCCTAGCCGAGGGCACGGCATCCCGGCTCTCCCCGGACAGACAGCCCGCCACCTCCACCCAGACACGCTCGAGGTCCCACCCCTTCCACCACCCCGCCCCACTTTCCCCTTCCGGACTCACCAGCATGGGGACCCCGTAGCGAAGGGTCTTGTTCTTGCGCAGGGCGCGCGTCACCGCGTGGGTAAGCATGACGGGCCTCTCCGACCCGCGTGGACACCCGGCCAAGCTGGCCCGGCGCGGCCTCGCCGCCTAGCGAACCCCAGGAGTTCAACCTCCTTTCCAGACCAGGACGTCCCGGACTCAGCCCCTTCCTTCCCAGGCCCTACCGGGCAGGGTCCGCCCCCGTCGGGCTTCCGCCAGACAAAAGCAATCGAGTCATCGTAACCGACTCGCGCGTCCGCCCGGAAACTCGAGTCTAAGAGCTTTGATTCCGCACGCTGGCTGGGTGTAGGGACTGAATGATTTGAAAGTTGTTTGTACCCGTGGACAAGTGATATGGTAACCTGTACGTCCAACGTCCTGGGACTCGACCAACGTCTTCCCAGAACACTCCCTGGGACTTACTTTTTTTTTTAAGGAAAAGGTAAAGTGGGAGATCGTTTCTATGGCTATTTGTGGGATGAGGAGTTTACCAGCTTAATATCGATTTCCAGAAATACAGAAGTCGCCACACAAACGGTTAGGCTGAATGGTAATCGATATAGTGTCATGCTATTACTGAACCTTTAATGCTTTTACTGTGAAATAGCCTATAATCTTCATTATGAATGTCAATTCCACAGTCATTCGAACGAGCACACCTTTTTGCAGGTCATTAGAAGGCTCCAGGAACATAAAGATGAAAATATAGGATCCCTGCCTTAAAGAAGCTGGCGATCTAACGGGCACTTAAATAAACATATGTCTAACTGCTGTGATAGTTTAGGGAACCTCCCAAGATGCCATTGGCCGGGGTGAGTCAGAGAATCAACTGTTTCCCTTTTTAATGCACACATTTCTCTTGTGATAGTGATCATTAACATTCTAATTTCAGAATTATTCATATACTGTCTTATTACTTTTTTGTGGGATATAAGCTATGCCATGAATGGGGTTATGTCTAATACGTGTCCACCCTCCATGATTTCCTTTGTAGTCCTAAACCACAATCCATAAGTTCTGGAAAAACAAATGAAGTGGCAACGGGAAAGGTGACAATGCTATGTCAAAGAAAAAAACTGCTGTGTAACACTTTGGAGAAAATCAAAGCTAATTCTTCTGCACAAAAGTGCTAGAGGTCTCTTCTGTACAGATTAATGAAACAAAACAAAACACATAGTTAATTGTGTTGTTTCGAAGGGCTCTATTACCTAGATTGTAACACATTTCATCAGGGAGAGCACATCAGGCAAACTCTAACCTTCAATTGCCCCTGGCAGCTAAAGCCCATCTTAGGCTTGGGAGTAAAGGCAGAAATCACAGAGACAGAAAACCCACTAGGGTTGTCATGGTAGTGCATTCATCATGTCCTGTATTATCTGTATTTTGATGCTCTGACATATGACCCTCTTGGGGTAGGCTAATTTTTAGAGATAGTAAACAATTCTATTGTGAGCGCACTTCTTTTCTTCTTCTTTTAACCCTCATCTGAGGATATGTGTGTTTTAGATTGATTTGAGAGAGAGAGGAAGGGAGAGCGAAACATTGATGTAAGAAAGAAACATCCATCAGTTGCCTTCCTTACTCGCCCCAACTAGGGATTGAACCCACAAGCTAGATATGTGCCCTGACAGGGAAATCAAACATGAGTGCCCTTTTCAAATACAAATCTTCTAATCCAGAGCCCACATTCCAACCATCTTCTGTATTGAGCTCTCACACTCAGGGTCATTATTCACAGGCTCTAATCACCCCAAGGCCAGGTACCAGGCAACTGGGGACAGCCCCTTATGCCCCAGAGACCACTGACATCACTCAAATTAGTCAATCTGAAGTCTGCTTACCTGGCCTGGCCTGTTCCTTCCCATGGAAACCACAATGAAGGCTTTTGCCTGAAGGTCCTCCTCTCCTTCCTCCTTGGGTCCAATGCCAGTGCTTCCCTGTGTGGCCCCACAGCATGGTATGTCCCCTTGGGAACTGTAACAAACTGTCTTTTCAAATTTGGCTGTCTCCTGATCTTTTGGTCTTACTATACCTCAAGTATTCTACTAATACACACTGTTTAAAAGAGGCAGGAGGACCCAGTCAGTGTGGCTCAGTGATTGATTGTCAACCTATAAACCAGGAGGTCATAGATTCTCTTCAGGGCACATGCCTGATTGCAGGCTCAATCCCCAGTGAGGTAGCCAATCAATGATTCTTTCTCATCATTTTCTCTCTCTCTCTCTCTCTCTCTCTCTCTCTCTCTCTCTCTCTCTCTCTCCTTCCCTTCCTCCCACCATTCTTCCCTCCTTCTCTGAAATCAATGAAAAATATTTTTGTAAATAAGAGGAGAAAGCTACCAATCCTTTCTTATTCCTTCTATCTGTACCCAGAGATACACTATTTTTTGTAACTAGTAGTACTGAATTGTTCCATGTTTTCTACGTACACTACTTTCTTCTTAAACTCAAGAGATAAAGGCAGTATGGTAGAGTATAAGGAACACAGAACAAGTTCTGCTTTTGGCTTCAAATCTTGAGTGTTAAAACCCAATGACACTAACAAGGGACTTCACCTCTGTAACATTCTCTTTTCCCATCTTTAAAACAGGGAAACGAGCCGAGACCAGTTTGGCTCAGTGGTGGAGCGTCGGTCTGTGGACTGGGGGTCCCGGGTTCGATTCCGGGTCAAGGGCATGTACATTGGTTGCGGGCACATTCCCGGTGGGGGGTGTGCAGGAGGCGGCTGGTTGATGTTTCTCTCTCATCGACGTTTCTGGTTCTCTCTCTCTCTCTCTCTCTTCCTTCCTCTCTGTAAAATATCAATAAAATATATATTTTAAAACACACACACACACACACACTCACAAAAAAAAAAAAAAACACACAGGGAAACGATTTCAATCTAGTTAGGTTTTTAAAACACTAAGTGACTTCCACCACAAAGTGCCTGGTGAGTATAGAATATCACTAGTATTTTTATATGAGTCCTTGAATTTTGAGTGGTGTCCTGGCCATGCCAGGGGCTCAGTCAGGTCTGACAATGATCATTCTTCACCTCATTACCAGAATGACATAAAGGGCAATTTTTGTTGGGTTTTCTCTGGCTTTCTTGGGGGGGTAAAAGATTTAAAAACACACACACACACACACACCCCTAGAAAATGTGTCAAAGTTCTTCAGTCTTGAACTCAAGAGACCAACATTTGGGCCCTTTCTCCTCTCAGATTTACTCCTGAAAGTCCATCGCAACCTGCAATAGTCTTTGTTAGCGGTCCTCAAACTCTGGTCTGGCAGGGCCTGCTGCTTTTGTAAGTAAAGTTTTCCTGGAACACAGCCACACTTTTGCTTAGTTACAGTCTATGGTTGCTATCACATTAAAACTTCAAAGAACCAAGGCCCATAAGCCTTACATATTTATGATCTGGTCCTTTACAAAAAAGTTTGCTGGGCCATGGCTTTTGCTGTTCAAATTCTAGTTTCTTTCTGCGATGGATTGAAAAGGATCACCAACTCTTTGCACTACCTCCCATCAAGGGGTGGAGTTTAGGGCCCCTTTCTTGGTGACTCTAGGCTTGGCCAGGGCTTGGTCTGGCAAATAGGACATCAGCAATGTGAAGAATGCAAAGCTTGATTAGTGTTTTCCACATTGGGGCTGGCCTAAGACCCCCTCCCCTGGCCCAGTCTGTGAGGACCCCAGTCTAGTAGATTATAAGATGAAATGCAATGTGGAGAAGACCTAAGGCGCCTAGCTAGTAGCCAGCACTAATGTCCAGGACTACCTATGTCAGCCGTGGGCAAACTACAGCCCAAGGGCCGAATCCGGCCCATTCGGCTGTTCTATCCGGCCCGCGGAGCCGAAAGAGCAGAGGGTTCTCTTGTTCTCCCCTCCGCTCCTTACTAGCAGCCTAAGATGAGAGTGCCAGCATGGTCAGGTTGCTTTTGTTCTGGCCCTCCAGTCCAGTTTAAGAACCCATGTGGCCCTCGAGTCAAAAAGTTTGCCCACCCCTGACCTATGCTCTGCTCCGCCATCAGAGAAATGTAGCTGCACGTGAGCCCAGGTGCTATCAGGAGGAGAAATACTCAGGCAGCCCATAGAATCTTTTAAAAGTTTATTAAAATATTGTTTTTAAGTCACTTAATTTTGCAGTGGCTTGTTATATAGTTGATAACTGACATCTGTGCTTCGCCCATCAGGGAGAAGGAGGCCATTGTGTACCCACAGCAGATACAGATTCGCACTTGGACTCCGGGCCTGAACTTTGCTTAAGCTCTGTGACAGAGCCATAATGACCAGTGTAAACTGCCTTTCCTGTTCACAGCAGTCAGTGATAAGCAGAGTCAATATTCAGTTCTGACAAATCCCTTTTCATCCTATGGCGCAAACTCATTTCTGCCTCTATGTACCTTTTATGGCTTTGGGGGATCAAGGCGCCAGAAGATACTAAAGGTTGGCAATTGCCCTCAAACGTTGTATGCAAATACAGAAGAGTACAGCTACTGCTATTTTGTACCTAGTGTAGCCAATTCCCTTTTATCCGAAATGGAAGGCTGAGCTAGCATGGTTGAACCAAATTCAGTAAACTAACCTTTTATTTTCTGGATTGCTGAGAAGTGAACTCCTCATTGGCTTTAAGTAAGTTCCCAGATCTGGAACTAACTAGCTATGTATCAAGTGCAAGTTAACCTCTTTAAACCAGGAGTTACCTTATCTGTAAAATGGGATTACTGATACTATGTTGCATAATTGGGAGAATTTATCTTAGTTATGCAAAAGAGCACCCAGGGCAGTGCGTGACACCATGGAGACTCGGAACAGTTCAGTGCCATGGTTATGTGTACAGGTTCTAGCCCAGCCATGGGCAAACTATGGCCCGCGGGCCGGATCCGGCCTGTTCGGCTGTTCTAAACTATTGAAATAATAATAATAATAATAATAATAATAATAATAATAATAAAAGACCGTACCCTTTTATGTAACGATGTTTACTTTGAATTTATATTAGTTCACACAAACACTCCATCCATGCTTTTGTTCCGGTCCTCCGGTCCAATTTAAGAACCCATTGTGGCCCTCGAGTCAAAAAGTTTGCCCACCCCTGTTCTAGCCTAATAACTTGGGTGGATTAATCTCTCAATGCCTCACTCATCTCACTGTAAAATGGGAATAGTGACAACAGTTGTTGTGAGGCTTAAATGAACACATGTTTAGGACAGTAGGTGAAATGTTGAAAAGAACTCAATAATTGTGAGCCAGTTAATAGTGGTACACGATAGTGCCCTTCCTTATCTCCTTAGTCAAAGCTAAGCCTCAAATTGATCATTTCGATTTTTCTTTCCTCTTTCCATTGTTTTGTCAGAGGCACTACCCTTAAAAAGTTGGCAAAAAGAAAAAAGAAAATTCAGTAATCTCCAAAATAAGGTGGAAAAATTATAAAGATCACTGACAAGTCCAACAAGTTTTTATTAAATGCCATTATTGAGTGAGGCACAGTTGAATCTCATTTGCTCTATCTGGTATCAAATAGCAAAGCTTAGGAAATTATCGTCTATTTGATGGCCTCACTAACCTATTTAATCTGAAGTTATATTTCCTAGAAGATAGTTTTATGCCCATGTATTTTCCAAGATGCTAAAGATGCTATTTAGATCCAGGAATACAATGTGACACTAGGATCAAAGTAAAAATGAAGCAAAATAAAATAAGGTTTATAAGGCAAAATAATCTTATAAGAACTAATATGGCCCAGGGATAAAATGCACAAATATATAGCAATAATAATTTCATATTCAAGTCAGCATTGCAGATACAGAATTAAAATGGAATTGTGTGATTCCATTTGCCAATCTGCAAATGAAGGATTATCCAACTTTCCTGATTGGTCAATACATTTAATAATTACAGTAACTACAAAGTTCTTTTGTACATGACTCTGTTAATGATCGATTTGCACCTGAAAACATTACCCAGTCCTCTCCCTTTTCACCCAGCAAAAAGAACATGAACAGTAAGGACATAATTTAAAGAAACAAGACCTGGTGTTTGGTACAACTTGATTCCTTAGACACAGCAATGCATTCTTGTATGTTATTACATCATCATCAAGTACATCAGGTAAGAGATTAGGTGCTTTGTAGCCCAAATATAAATATCAACATCAGGCAAGAGTTTATGGCAGTTAAGAACCTGGTTCCAATCAGAACAGAATTCCTTAAAACATAGGCTCCCCCCCCCCCTTTTTTTTTTTTATCACAATTACCCTTTTAAATGTAAATGCTGATTCTGGTCTCTAAGATTTGCAGATGAAAGAGAAACAGCAAAAGGAGCTTACCCAAGATCATAATCACCTCCCAACTTATAATAGCTGAGAGGTAAAGAGTTTCATAACTCAATATTCTGCTTCTTGGTAATGTTAGAAAAATAATTTAACATCAAGATCACCAATAAATACTCTGCCATTTCCCAATAATGAAATTTTAGCTTAAGAGTGACTATATGTTATCTTTGTATCTTTAGCACCTGGCATGCACTCATTTGCTGAAGGAAAAGAAAACCCTCATCTACAAAGGTAAGTTTGGCTAGATTTGACTACAATAAAATCTTTATTGGCTCCACATGAAATTATATCTTAACTGCTTATTTATACAATAAAAACAATGTCCAATGTCAAAAAACATACTTCTCTAGAACTATTGAAATTAGTCTCAGAAGAGCTCATTTAATTGAATTTGATGTTAGATCTTTCTCAGATTATTCTGTGACATCTCTCTCAATTATTCATGAAGTTTGCAACACACTTGTATAGTCAATCAGTTCCTTTGGTCTTTATTTAAGACCCAAAGAGAGAAGATGGAAGTAGATTGAGATTAAAAAAAAAAAAGAAAAAAGGGAGTTTTGTATGTGTTCATGTAGTGGATATATTCAAGATATAAAGATGAAATAGAAAGAGCACTTAGGCAACAAAGCCTAAGTGTGTGATCTGGGTTAAGTGAACTCACCTCCCTGAGCCTTGTCTCCTCATCTCAGACAAATACATCCTAGCATCTTCCTGGTTCCTTCTGCTCCAGTGTTCTAGTTTGTCTCTGATTGAACAGATGCACAACCTGAAACGCTATTCCATTTTGCTGGAGGTTGATCAGTGATTAACAAATGAGAAGCCAATAAATGTTCCACTTCTTATTCTACTTCCATATTTTGGACAGAAGCTCATGGAAAGGTAGGCTCTAAAAATGCCCAAGTGGCTGGCCAGCATCGACCTAGGAATCAAGAGGTCACCAGTTTGATTTCTAGTCAGGGCACATGCCCGGGCTGTAGCCTCGATCCCTACAAGAGGTAATCAATGATTCTCTCTTATCACTGGTATTTCTCTCTTTAAAAAAATCAATTAAAACACATTTTTAAATAAAAGCTTCCATTTTAAGAAAAGAAAATAAAAAGGCCCAAGTGAAATCCTCATTTTTGACTGGAGCCATGTCTTTATGTAACTTAAATGGTGTCTGGGTTTAAATGCCTGGAGTATTTTTTGTTTTGTAGTTTTCTTTGTGTTTTTTATTTGTTTTTTCACTGACACTGCATACTAGAATCACCTGGTAAACTTTATTTTATGATGCCTGACTTCCACACGCAGAGAGTCTGTTGAATTGGCCTACATACAGCCCAGGCATCAGAATTCTCATAAGCTCTCCAGGTCATTCTAACCTGAGAAAATGGGGACATTTATTGGCATTCAGAAATGATTCTTAGACGTTGGCTGAATCCATCACCTTGGAGGGATTATTACAGATTGCTGGGTGCCCTATTCAGTTTCTGAATCAATAGGTCTGGGATAAAACCCAAGAACTTGTTTTCCTAGCAAGTTCTCAGTGATGTTGATGCTGATGCTTTTAACCAGAGACTTCACTTTGAGAACCACTGCCAGTGAGGAAATATCACTGATGGTGGCACCTGAAGACCTGAGTTTAAATATTGATTCTATTACCACCTTTGCAATCTTAGGAAAGTAATTTTATTCTCTTTAGTGTCTTTATAACAATACTTAGATTTCAAAGTTGTGAGGCATGAACAAATAGTGTTACCAATCAGGGTTTAGTACAGTACCCGGCACAAATGCAGTAACAAACATTAATCTCCCTTTTCCATTACACATGACTAGAGGGTGTGGTTAATTAAATTAATAGCACAGATTAAAACTTGGCAGGAAATGGAAATAGACAATTGAAGCAAACAATGTCTTATTAGAATTATATGCACAATATAGGATGATATAGAGAAGTGTTCTAAGTACATAGCCTTAAAAATACTTACTTTTTAAAAACTTTGAACACAATAATTTAGGTAGTAGAAATAATACAATCTATAAAATGGCAGGAATATTCTATTTAATTCATAAAGAACATGGATTTTTTAAAGACCTACAAAGGATTCTGACATCTATAATGTAGTCTTCTAGAGAATGAGAAATAAAAACATAGCACACCTGCCTAAAATGTTAATATATTGATCTTTGGATGCTATTTAAATCCAGGGAAAACCAAAATTAAAATGCATCAGAATCCCTATTATCGACCAAAGCAAAATTTCTACCAGAGATGGGATAGGTGTTCTCTTCCTTTACATATGCCAACAAATAAGGAACTAGAGCGAGCTTTCCTTCCTGCTTGCCCTTTGCTTCGCTCGGTATGTATGTCTCAGGTCCTCTCAAGAATGAATGTGCACACCCTGCAGTGAACCCTGGGAGGGCAGCAGGCCCCTACAGAAGTGAAATGGCTACACACACTTCAGGTACGGGGAGGACCCCGAGGCTGAGCCTCCACAGTGGGCAGTTTGGGGTGAGAACTGGAATACTGTCAGTGTTTCTCTGAGGAATGTACAAATGCCAATTGTCTCTAGGCGAACAGTCCAGGTTTAAAGGTATAAGTCACATCAGGATTGTTTAAAGCAATTCCTATTCTCCCTATAGGAATAGTTGACCCAGAGGCATGATCTTACTGGGATTTTTATTTTGAAAAGCCTTCCCTTTCCACTCTGGCCTGGTGTCTTTATGCGGTAGCTTTCTTTTTTCTGAATACCTTTAAAAAATGTGATGGCTGCATTTCGTTGTGCATAGTACCATTTCTTTTTATTATTGTGTTCAACTGTCACTTAACCTGATAACATGTGACTTTTCCTAACTAGACTGAGTTCCTCACGGGTCCTTAACGTGTCCTCTTCCTCCAAGGATCTTTCTCAGTGATGGTTACTCAGTTCTCAGTAACTGCTCCCTGTGGCTATTTGCGGTGTACATTTGACACCAAAGTTACATTGCCCTGACTATGTAGATTCCATTTTTACGGATATAGGTTTGGTTCCCAACTGGAACAACAACAACAACAACAAAAACCTTTAGGATGGAGGCAATATGTATTTTCTTTCTTTGTAAAAGTGTCTTAACAAAGCTGATGTCCAATCAACGTTTGTAAAATACTTGTTAGATCATCTATGCTAAAAAATACACAACTGCTTGCCTGAGGGGAAGTCCTCACACTCTTGTTGTCAAGATTGTATGGACAAGGCCTGTAGTCTAGCTAGTATGTTTGGAAGATGGAAATGGTTTTCTTAAAGCCAGAAAATTAGGCTTGCTTCAGCTCACCTTACTGCTTTAAAGCCACCCTTCAATACCCCTTACACAGGACGGTTCCCACCTCATTATTAACCTTAGTATTCCCCGGCATCCATTCATCTGCATCTTTCTCTTAAGGTTTCCCTAAGAAACTTCCCTCCCCCTAAAACAAACAAAACTCTTTTCTTCCCCTTCCCTGCAAAATGGTTCATTCATTAAAAACCATAACCAGTGTTTTGTGTTTGCTTTTTTGTTTTTAAATAAATAAATAAACTAGCAACCCAAACTCTCTAAACTGAACTGAATCAGAAGCAAGGCTGGTTTCATGCCCACCCTGCCGAGAGCAGTTCCCTCGCTCAGAGTTTGCCTGTGATTAGCCCCCCAGAGAGGGGCTGGCAGCCTGGGGGTTCAGGCACCACCTTAGAGGCACTATCTTTTTCCTCTGGAGTTTTTTCACTGGGTTGTTTTGGCCCCATCACTACAGCTCTGACCACAATCATTCCGGCTGATCCTTTCACAGGCTGTGAGGTATCAAAAAGTCACTAAGGTAGGCCAGAGATTGGTAAGATTGATCTCTAAACCTTGAAGGTTTTCTGACAAGATTGACTTGCGCAAAGATGGATAATGGCATTTTGCCTCAACTTCACCTTAACTGTTATGAGAAATAAGAATTCTAAGACTTTAAACTAGTTGCTTCAGTTGCCTTCCTTTTTCTTGGGACTCAAACTGGGCATCCTGTCGGGCTCACTTTCTTACTCCCTCAATTAAATCACCCCTTCCTCCAGAAATCTAGAAACCAGAGCAGTTTCCTACCTCTTCAACTCTCCATAAGGCTTCACTATTATACTATCATTTATGCAGATATGTGTATACATGTGTAAATACATATATTTGCTTTTTAAAAAGTAAAAATGGTCTCCTCGTTGTATTTTGTTTGATATAGGCACCCAAGTATGTCATTTGAAAGTAAATAAAGGCCACAAAAATTTCCCAAGGAAGATCATTAGAAAGAAAAAATCCTCTCTTCCTCTTATATCGCACAGCTGGCCTTTGAGGCAAGCCAGCTAAGAAAACACGTGTCACCATGGTGACGAGAAGACTGGACTTTTCCCTCTTTGGTTGTAGCTGATTCTATTGGCGGTCCTAGTAAAACACACAACTCTTCATTTGTCCTAAGCAACTCTTTCTTCAGCTTTCCTTCAAACAAAGCCTTTACTCTCCCATCAGAAAGCGAGGACTTGGAGATTTTGAAGAGCCAGGTTCTGGTTGGGAAGCAGTCTCTTTAAATCATGTGTGAGCTATGCAGAGAGAGGGCAAGAGATGGGAGAATGGCAGGGGAGGAGGAGGAGAGAAAGGAAGAAATGTTATCTTCATCAGGGGCACTGGAAGAAAGCGAGCTTTTCAAAGTTATTGCCGGTATCTCATCAAGGCCCAGGCTCCCAGCATAGTGAGGGCAAACAGTGGCACCAGCACCACAGGCATGGGAATACCGCTGGGCTCCCCTTCGCCTCGATGTCCTAGGGGGCCATTTTGCACCTGTAACTGGAAGGGAAAGAAAAATGTTAACTCTAGTGAACAATATGCGATTTCCACAACCGAAATGTCCCGGTTGACACATTACCTGGGTCTATAAACTCTGGACTACCCAGAGAGTGTCCTCTTGGTTTGTCCTCATGTCAATGTCACTGATTCTTCGGAAACAAAGTAAGTCTGATGGGGAGACATTTGCCTTTTCTGTGCTACTGACCTAAAGGGACCCCCAGGAATGAGCCAGATAACCTCTTTCTGCTTTTGTAAGGCCTCCACCAAGCTATATGTGTATCACCTCAGGAAATGAAGACATGAGATGAAGTCTACTGATTCTATAGGAAACCTGAAAATTATTGGGCTGGACAAGGGGGATGTTTACTTAGAAAGAATCAGTCAGTAGAGTGCAATAAGAACAGATCTGACCAATGTTATTTAAATTATCTGTCATATAAGCATAAATTGCATAAGGGTAATTCCATTATTTTCAACTCAAAAGGCACCCCACTCCCTCCTAAGATGAGGTTGTGTCCTTCCTCCCCTATTTTGTGAACTAGACACAAATAAAGGTGAAACCTGTATGGAATGGAGGCAAATAGAATCAGAGGTAAAGAAGTGAGAAGAAATCACATCCACGCATCAGTTTAAGAGAGGATAACTTTAAAGACACACCAAACCTGTGTTGCAAATGCCCCCTAAATCTTTGCTACGGGAGAAATTATGTTTGCAGGCTTCTCTTCCCATCATTCACATTATAAGGCACTGGGAACTAAGAAGTAGATCCAGGGATAGGTGCTGTCTTGACTGAATTTTGGATTCCATTTCCATTTTCCTGGAGCTCAATTTTGAGCACCAGAGCTTTGGTCAGGAGAGTCACCAAGATGATAAGTAAAGTGCTCATGGAGGTGATAGGGGAAAGCAAGCACACAGTAGGTAGGTATGAGAAAATTTTCCATCTTGTACTTAGAGTTTTATAAACAACGATGTCCAATGGCAGACACGTTTTCCTTCCCCACTAAAAAAATTGATTGTGGTTGTACACTCTCCCTACCCCATTTATTTCAATTTGGTTGTCAAGCTATATCTTTAAAACTAGAACCTAGGTTGCAAAAATACTGTTATGAATGTCCTTTGATTATGCGGAGAGTTCCAGAAGACCCCTGCCAGACAAGCTCTTCAAAAGAGTGGGAGTGAAAGGAAAAATGTCTTAACACACCAATGAAGATTGCCCCACAGGGTTTATTCACAATGGCACAAATGCCCGGGGCCAGGTGCTGGCTGCAAAGGACACGACACCTACCCTGTGCTGTACTTTCAGGGATACAGCGTAGCCAGCATTACGGAAGAGGTTTACAGCATCCTGATGCAGCAGGTTCTTTAGGTCTTGGCCATTTACCTGTAGCAAACAGCAAGAAAAAGGAGTAAGAGTTAGAATGTAAACTCTCTGAAGTCAAATATTTACTTTCATGTGATCGAACATTTAAAAAACAACTCCTATAGAGCAAATTCCAAGAGTTTGGAGAATGAATAAAGTCAACTCAGTGTAATGTTTTTCATTTTCAAGGCTATGTTTTCCTAAAACTGAGTTCCATGGACCATTTGAAGAGCACCTAAGTTTAAATTAAAAAGACAAAAATAAAAATGGCAGTCTTGGCCTGGCCAGCATGGCTCTGTGGTTGAGTGTCAACCTGTGAACCATGCGTCACGATTCAATTCCTGGTCAGGCCATACACCCAGGTTGAGGACTCAACCCCCTGTGTGGGGTGTGCAGGAGGGCAGCCGATCAATAATTCTCTCTCCCCTCTCTCTCTCTCTTTCTCTCTCTCTCTCTGAGGGCAGCCGATCAATAATTCTCTCTCTCTCTCTCTCTCTTTCTTCCTTCTTCTCTGAAATCTATCTATCTATCTATATATATATATATATATATATATATATATATATATATATATATATTTTTTTTTTTTAAAGAGGTAGTCTCTTTCTTCTTAGCTCCTATGGCCTGTCTCATTGGGACACCTGGAATTGTTTACTGTATTTGTGTGTCTTCCATGAGCATCAGTCTGGCTTCCTACAGCTCTCATGGTCTTCCGGATTTATTTCTAATCCATGGCATTGCCAGCTTTCATCTCTAGGAATATAATTATATGAAACTCTCAATTTATTGTGATGTGGTACAAAATCTCCTGGCCCATTTCATTGGCCTTGTTCTACTGTGAACAATTTCCCTTGATTCCATTGATACTCCTATCCTCCCCTTAAGTTTCTGTGATGATCCAAACTCATAAAAAATGTTTCACCATAGGTCAATCCTACCACTCAGGGGTGAGAGATGTGAAGAGCCACTGGCATTACTACATTTTAGTGTCGGGAATGACACTGGCCACAGTGACCTCTATCCAGGCTGCACTCCGTGACGTAGCACGGCCTTCCTTATACAAGATCTACATGTCTTTCACGCACGTTAGGGTCATCAACAGCAACAGCAGCAAAAACACCTACTATATTTACTTGATAGGCCCTGTGCTATACGCTTTACATGATGAATTATCTAATTTAATTCTCACAATAATCCTATGAGGTAGACACTATTTTTTAGCTTGTTTTCACAGATGAAGAAACTGAATCTTAGCAAGGTTAGGGAATGCACCCAAAGGCACAGTAAGTGTAGAAACCAGGGCTAGTGTGTTTAAATACCAGAAGGAAGATAGAAGTACCCTGCATTTTACTGCTCCTTCTGCATTACTCCTCTGCTCTGACTCACCAACTATTCTCTGCTCAGCTGAAGCTCAGGTCATTGGCATATTCAAACCTCTTACCTTCCTTGTCACAGTGTTCCTTCTCCAGATGTTCAGAACAGTCCTCCTACTCTATCTCCTGCCAATATCCTTGGTGAATTCATCTACCAACAGTTTGGCCTTCCCAAATTAATAGTTTCTAGCTCTATTACATATTAGTCACCAAGTGGCATAAGCCTTGGACTTCAACATTGGGCAGTGAATTCCTATCACCAAATCTTACAGTAGCTTTCAGCCTTCAGACGGCCTCCTCTGTTTTGCAGTTCTCTCCTGTTTTAGTTATGAACACTTAGCTCTCTTAGTTCTTATACTGCACCTTTCCTAATTCTTTTCCTTCTTAAGGCAAGTAAATATTCCTCAATGTCAGTTGTCTTTTGTCCTCTTATTTTTTCTCCCATGTGATTATTCACAATTTCAACTGTAATCTGCAAGACAACTCCAAAATTTATATCCTGCCCTAGCTGGTTTGGCTCAGTGGATAGAGCGTCAGCCTGCAGACTAAAGGGTACCAGGATCAATTCCAGTCAAGGGCACATGCCCAGGTTGTGGGCTCGATCCCTAATAGGGGGCTTTCAGGAGGTGCAGGAGGCAGCCAATCAATGATTTATCTCTCATCATTGATGTTTCTTTCTCTCTTTCCCTTTCTCTCTGAAATCAATGAATATATATATATATATATGTATATATATATATATATATATATATATATATATATATATATTTCCTTTTAATTGTATTCCTACTTCTATTTCTGGATTTACCTATTTCCTGCTGGGTACCTGGCACTTGGATATTCTGCTAGACCCCACCCAACATTTCCAAATCCTCTATTATTTCCCATAAAACCGGACTATCCCAACTTTCTTTTATTGCCACTACCATTCTTTCAGACTAAATCTTTGATAATAGTTTTAAACTTTCTCCACTCTGTCAATCTTCACATACAATATATTGGCAAATCCTATAGTCTAATATAGTGACATGCCTCATATGCTATTATTTTGTCTAGTACCTCTCTCTTTAGACTGGGGATACTTTTAGTTGAATTACCATAATCACCTTCTCTCTGATTTACTTTTCTAGGTCCTCCCTCATACTATTCTATTCAAACACTACATCCCCAGACCAATCTTTTTTTTTTTTAAATATATTTTATTGATTTTCCACAGAGAGGAAGGGAGAGAGATTGAGAGCTAGAAATATCAATGAGAGAGAAACATCAACTAGCTGCCTCCTGCACACCTCCCTACTGGGGATGTGTCCACAACCAATGTACATGCCCTTGAACAGAATTGAACCTGGGACCTTTCAATTCACAGACCAACGCTCTATCCACTGAGCCAAACCGGGTTCGGCAGACCAATCTTTCTAAAATTGTTTATACCACTTTGTGGCTCAAAAACAAATACAGAAGTTGAAGCAGGGGAGGAAAGAGTGTATGCCTGGTTTCTCATTCTGATATGTAAAGTTCTCCCCTTGGAACCTACCTTCCCAATTTAATCTCTCATTACTCCCTTTCACGTATCCTATTCTCTAGCTAAATCACATAACTCATTACCCTGAGACAAAAAAACAACAACAACAACAAAAAAAAAACACCCATATATTCTTACTTTCATACCTGTGCTTAAGCTATATCCACTATCTGAATACCCTTTCCTTTTAAAAAATTCTACTTCTAAGATTGATCTTAAATAGGATCAGTTCTGATACCCATAGTGTAGAAATGAATACAAGGTTTTCTAATTGATGGACTTTGATCTCATGCTACTAAACCATATTCTGATCATATCTTTTGTGTGTGTGTGTTTGTTTGTTTTTTTCAAGATATGCCACAGGGAAAAACTTCCAGATATCTCAGTGACTCAATTATTTTGGTTAATTCCTGGGGAAAGACTGTTGATTGTAGTGAGAATACTCACCTAACTAATTTAGCCTGTGATAACTGTATTTCTCATTTAAAGAAATAGGTATTTATTTCCTCTCAGAGACAAATAAGTTAATGTAGTCACGTTAATAAATGCCAGATGTCATAGTTCAATATCAAGAGCCAAGTTTCATAATAATATGAATGCATATGAGAGAACTATATGACATTCAACAGCAAGAATACAGAGTTCATCCCTGGCTGGGTGGCTCAGTTGGTTGGAGTGTTGCCTTGAACACAAAAAGGCTGCAGGTTCAATTCCTGGTCAGGGCACATACCTAGGTTGCGGGTTCAATACCCAGGTGAGGCGCATATGAGAGGCAATCCATAGATGTTTCTCTCCAACATCGATGTTTTTTTCTCTCTCTAAAAAAATTGATAAAAACATATCCTCAGATTAGGATAAAACAGAACAAAACAGTGAGTTCAAAATAATCTTTGCCATGCTAGTCAGTAAAAATTGCCAGTAACCACTGCATATTTATCATAATCTCTGGAGCTGTCCAGTCATTTTACATGTAAAACTTATTCAGTTTCACAACAGTCCCGTAAGTTAAGAACCCCTATGTTGTTGATAAAACTAGAGAGGTTATGCAGCTTGTACGTGGCATATATAATGGGAGCAGCAAAGCCAGGATTCAAACTCAAGCTGCCTGGCCCCAAAACTTTCACTTTAAAACACTAAACTATAGAAATTTACACTGTAAGCAAGAATTTTATTTCAGTAACATATCACCATCCATCACATTAATACTATAAATTGAATTTTAATTGATTTTGCAGTTTCATTTGTATCTAGGTTGTCCCTCCAAAATGTATGCATACAAGTTGAATAATTATAAAGGCAGTGTTTATTAAAATACATTTCATTTCAAAATTGAGCTATCAACTGTTAAAGTGTATATACATTTTTGGGGGAGAGATGCCTGTATGTAACACACTGAAAAAAATTTAGAGCTGTATAAAAATATAAGGTGTTTATATATTAATATTTTTATTCATTTGTATGTATTGAAGTAGCGTTAAAATTTAAAAAGCAATTTAGTTAACTGCTATGTCACTGACAAGGTCTTTCTAGATGTGACTGATTTGCTACTTTGAATCTCCATAATACATAACCATCTTAAAGTCAAACCAAATCATGCCTTATAACATAATCACTTTATCTACTACTATAAATATCTTGGAGAGCTTATATAGAAACTTACCATTGTAATCCCTAATAGTGTGTTGAATAACACTTGAGTATAAGAAATGTCACATGATTTTCTGAAGGTTGGTTGCAGAGTACACCCTGCAAACAGCCATAAGTCACTACACGAAGTCTGAAGGACATATTCTCAATATGACACAAAGCTGAGAAGCCTGTGCTCTATTAGCAGCTTTACACATGGATGACTCGGTGTGTATGAGCCTCCTTCTGCTAATGGGGAAGGAAGATATTGGTGACATCAGGCAAAAGAAGGTGCTCTACAGGGTACAGGCATATTGTCTAGTTATGCCTTCTGACCTTCCTATTTAAGCCTAAAGGTATTCTAATAGAAGCGGATTTTTACGCTGCTTAAAAAAAATAAACAAATGAAATGCCACACAAGAGGCCTTTTAGAAATGCAAAGGGAATTTCTTTTTTTAAGAACCATTTTCATCCTTTGCCCAAGGTAAGCCAGCCCCATAAAACAAATTATGATTCTTTCTCTCTTGGCAATGTCACCTCTATTCCAAAGACAAATTTGCTTTCTAATATTTAGCTCCTCTAAGCATTTTTACAGATTCCAGTTCATTATTGATTAACCATCAAGTTCTGTAAGTTTTACCCCTAAATATACGTGACAACCTTTCTTTAAAAAAAAATTTATCACCTTTACTTATATAGACCAGAGAATCTCAGTGTGGTCCCAGAATCGGCAGCATTAGTATTACTATGGGAACTTGATTAACATGGAAATTAGGCCCTATCCTAGTATTCTATGCTTTAACCAGGCCCTCCAATTGATCCTGAAGTTTAAGTTAGCTCTAACCTAAAATGCCTGAAATTGTCTTCTAACTGGTCTCCATACCCAGTCTACTGACTTTATTTAATATATACTCTATGCATCCACAGATTTTATCACTGATTTTCCATTTACTGGAGTAGTGATTTAAAAATACATACATACATATGTATATATATATATGGGTCTGTTGACCTATTACAGAAGATAATGAAGGCAATCCAGGAGGTCAAGACCAGTATTAAATTTTTTTAAAGTAAAATTAGAAGAAAACACAATATATCAGAAATAATCACATATATAGATTATTTGGTTAAACTTTGCTTCAGTTGTGTATGTGTGTGTTTGTGCGCACATACACACACGTATATTTCCTATTTAAAAGACATCTGCCTAGAGCAGTGCTTCTCATACTTATTCTCACTCACCCAGGGATCTCGTTATAATGCTGGTCAGAGGAGGTCCCTGAGGCTCAGCATTTATTTTCACAGGTTTTCATGTGATGGCCAGATAGTCTTGGACCTCACTTCTAGTACCAAGAGCTATTCAAATGAGAAATCTTAGACTACTGCTAAACTGCTACTTCAGCTTCCATAATTCATGGCATAGTGAGTTTTATTGAACATGAGATCCAGCAGATTTACAATATGCTAGAAAATTTTACTAAATGTTCAGAGAACTGGGATAGTGGTGTTCTAGGTGTTCTGATGGGAAAACAAAAATTTTTGCTTTAATTATGATTGTTAGCAGTCTTTAAAAATGAGTTTCCTATTTCCTGGAAAATTAGGAAATGAACAAAATGAGTTAAAATTTGTTTTCTTTGATGAGTAATAATTTTGAATTGCCTCAGGATAATCTAGCATTATCTCAGGATGTTAGTTACAGGAATTCTATAACTATAGGATAATATAAATGTATGTGTAATATAAATGTATGTAGAAAAATTGGGTTCAATTTAATAAGCACTGGCCTCAGGTTAAATACTCTGGGTATTTACATTTTTAACCAAAACCCTGAAAGGAACTGCAATTGGGGGGAGGGGATGTCTCTTTTTTATCAAAGTTGAAGGGGAGAACATTATCTAGCTCCAATTAATCAGGGTCAACCATGCTATAATTCATTCACAGAGCAACTAACTTACTAGATGCTTACTCTGTGTCAGCTAAAGACCTACGTGCTGGGGACACAGAAATGGGAAGACAAAGTACCTTCTGGAGAGTTACTTTGTCTAAAGGATTCTGTATATTTCAATGTCTCTGCAGCTGACTGGATGAGAATTTTTAGTGGGTCTTTCCTATTGATTTCTAGATAAGGGCAGAAACAAGACTTTCATTTTTTCTTTTAATTTTCCACAGCACCTGGCACAGTGCTCTGCAGGCCATCAAGTACAATAGTTGATAAATCTCAATGACTACTCAACTCTTTCATTCACCAAATTAATAAGTGTACTTGAAGAGAATATGAAATGCAGCTGACTAATGGCCCAATCTGTGTCATTTTTGTTATCTAAGAGGTTTGGTCAAAATGAAACATTCATCTGTGCATTATAATAACCAGCTATATCACCCTGAGCTTTATAAAAATATATAGTTCACTGAGGATTTACTATTTTTGACTACCCACCTGACACATGGAAGAAATGAGAAACCTTAACAGATCCCCCTCCCCGCCCCCGACAAAAATAAAATTTCCTCAGATTCTCTGGTAACCTATATAGATATTATACCATCTTTACCATCACACACAAAAAATGAACTTTGGGTGATGAATCGCCAGTCCTCAGCTCAGCTTCACGTCTGTTCTTCTATTGGTAATATCTGTTTTTTTGTTTCATGGTTATCAGATGTCACTATGACACACACTGACCACCAGGGAGCAGATGCTCTGATTGGTACGTTAGCTTGTTTCTGGGGGGTCCAGCCAATAGGGACTGAGTGAGAGGGCTGGACAACACCCCCCCCCCCAGCCAGCTTTCCTCCCCTCCACCATTGGCCCCAATTGGAGCTATATATATATATATATATATATATATATATATATATATATCTCACAGTACAAAGAATGATTCAAGTTTATGTTTTGTCCAGTTAAGGAAAAGACACGTGAAAGAAGAGAAAGGAAAATGCAAGTCAGAGACGGAGAAAGATACAGAAGACAGAGAAAGAGGAAACAATGGAGCATATATAAAGTCAAGGCTCATCATCCGGGCTGATGGGGGTGGGCCAGCGAGGGAGGGATCATAAACTTGAATCATTCTTTGTACTGTGGTATATATATGAGGCCCGGTGCACAAATTCACCCAGTCTCTATTGGGGCTGATGGGGTGGGCCATCGAGGGAGGGGCCATGGAAAGTTGGCCAGTTGGCCCCAATTTTACATCCATTAAAGAAAAGGTTTTCTTTCTTTTCATTTTAAATCATCCACAGTGATCAAAATAAAAATTAAATTTCACGTTTAATGAGAAAGGGAAACTGAAAAATGAATTATGCAGTTATTTAATTTTAGAACTTGAAAGTAAGACAAAACATGAGTATTTAGGGGAGAAATGCAAAGATTAAATTAATAGTCAATAATACTCACAAGAAACCTAGATTACTTAATAATACTGCTACCCTGTTTCCCCGAAAATAAGACAGTGTCTTATATTAATTTTTGCTCCCAAAGATGCGCTTGGTCTTATTTTCAGGGGATGTCTTATTTTTCCATGAAGAAGAATACGGTACATATTTATTGTTAAATGAAAATAAAGGAAATTTATTACCTGTATACAGTACGGTAGTACGGTAGTTGTCAACACAAACCAGACAAATTGTGAATCCTGGGGGCCTTATTTCCGGGGGATGCCTTATATTTCACTCAGAAGGAAACATGTGAGTAGGTCTTATTTTCGGAGGATGTCTTATTTTCGGAGAAACATGGTAGTAGTTATCCAAAATGGATATGTGCTCATGAAAGGGCATATTCTTAGTTTGATTATCTGGCAAAAGTTATAAGAAAGAGTTGGGGCATATTTTACAACATGGACCCATGTGAGAATAGAAAAGCTCATACAGAATAAATGGGAATGTAGACTAATAAATAATTTAACATCATTTTATAGAGACTCCAAAGCCAATAATAAATAAGTACTTAAGTACATCAAAGGGATAAAGTGAGCTAAAGCATAGATGTAACTGTTTAAGGATTAATGGGTAACTAGTTCACTTTAGGATATAGAGGGAACAGGATGGTGAGACAAGAAAGTCACTAATTCTTAAAGAATGGGATCTAGAAGAATTTTGGAGCAAAGTCTTGGGAGAGAAACTGGCATCAGTGACTATAGACCTAGATAAAATGGAGAGGACTGCTGGCCTTTTCCACCTATATATGCTCCATTGTTTCCTCTTTCTCTGTTTTCTGTATCTCTCTCCATCTCTGACTTGCATTTTCCTTTCTCTTCTTTCACGTGTCTTTTCCTTAATTGGACAGAACATAAACTTGAATCATTCTTTGTACTGTGATGCCCGGTACACAAATTCACCCAGTCCCGATTGGGGCTGATGGGGGTGGGCCAGTGAGGGAAGGACCATGGAAAGTTGGCCGGTTGACCCCAATTGGGGCCATTAGGGGAGGGGAGGAAAGCCAGCTGGGGAGGGGGCTTGTCCAGCCCTCTCACTCAGTCCCAATCCGCTGGACCCCCCAGGAGCAAGCTAACTTACCAATCAGAGCATCTGCTCCCTGGTGGTCAGTGTGTGTCACAGTGACTGGTCAAGCGTCGACCAAACCATTGACTGGTCATACGGACACAGCATATTATGCTTTTATTATATAGGATTTATACTATTTACTAGCTTGTATAAATTTTTGTAATACTTCTTTTATTTTGATAAAGTTAAAGCCTCTTTGCTATAAATTTTAAAGTCAAGCGAGCTAAGTTATCTAGACATCTACTTTTCTCATGACATTTAACTCCTACCCTTTTTTAAAAACTTGTGTAGCCTTCCAATTTCTTTCTCTATGAGGTAATGGCCCATATAAAAAAGGCTCATCATCTCAGCTTATGTCTAACAAATTCTCTCACATTGAGGTTTATGTCTTTTTCCCCCCTTATCTAATTCTACCCTTTATAAAAAGACTAATTTCAGTTTCTATATAAAACCATACCTAAAATCTACTATTAATTCACCATGCAACTTTCTGTTTAGGATAACTAGTCCTAGCTCCTTGTTTACCTGTTAGAAGGCAGTATAGTTTACTGACTAAAAGAGTACAGGTTCTTGCCGGAACCAGTTTGGCTCAGTGGATAGTGCGTTGGACTGAGGACTGAAAGGTCCCAGGTTCAATTCCGGTCAAGGGCACATACCTTGGTTGCGGGCACATCCCCAGTGGGGGATGTGCAGGAAGCAGCTGGTCGATGATTCTCTCTCATCGATGTTTCTAACTCTCTATCCCTCTCTAATTTTAATCCTCTGCTACTTACTACTTACGTGACTCAGGGCAAGCTGCTTGATCTTACCAAGCCCCAGCTTTCTTAGCTGCAAAATAGGCATAATAACTGTACCCACCTCATAGGGTTACTACAATATTAAATAAGTTCAAAGTTCTCAGCATATTGCTTAGCATACAGTGCTCAAAAACTGCTAACCATTCTAATTTTTCCAATAGGCCTTTAACCAAAGATTTTCAAATAAGGTTTTCTTCTTAACCCCTATACTTTTCAAGTCCCTCTTATGTCAAAATATTGGACTGCATAGTTTCTAACTATGTGCTATACCTTTTGTTTTTAACCCACTCAAGTGTTCCTTTATGTACCACTCAAATTGATTTCATATTTTCAGAATGTCTTTCTTGGAGAAATAGGAAATAATCTGCTTCTTAACTTTTCAACATCCTTTGAGATAAAAGTTAGATTATCTTTGTCTCTATCTCAACAAATTAATTAATAGGGTCTAGAAGTTTAATGGACTAAAGAGAGGCAAAATGATCAGCGAGAAGGACTAAAATGAGAAATTACCACTCATGATACTTCATTAATATTCTGATCAGCTAACCTTGTTGGGTTTGCCTGAATTTACTAACTTGTTTTATTTGTTAAATACATATTTAACACTGTGCTAGAATGTAAAAGGTTAAAAAAAATATCTGGTCCCTGACTTGAAGAACTTCTAGAAAACAATAAAATGGTTACCATGAAGTAAGGGTCTTTACTAGAGACATTAACAGAGTTGAAATGGGAGCAAGCACAGTGGACAGATATCCAAATCAGATTGCATTCCAATTTTTTGTCATAATAATGGGTGAAAAGGGCTCTGGGTCTAAAAAGAACACTTAATTCCTACCTTCACTTTTTTGCCACTTCTGGTGTAAAGGGAGACATATTAACTTTTTAATCTACAAAGAGGAAGTGATAAAGTATAATGGAAGAAAAACCAAAATTGTGGATTTTAAGTACTCCCTCTACCAACCAGTCCCTCAACTCTCCCTGTTCCATGTTTTTAAAATTTGGGTAAGTAACTTTATATTCTAGACTTACTTTTGCTTTGTCTATCAAAGCAAGTGAATATACTCCATATTCTATGATAGCTCTGGAAAAGATGACTGATCAAGGTCCCTCCTATTGAACTCTACAAATTGGATATTTTCTGATCCAAAAAGCCAGGCAGGAATCTTCCCAAGGAAGGGGTAGGAGAAGGAAGTAGGGTCTAGGGAACAAGGGGCAGTGAAGGAGGCCGAAGCCAGTTCTCACCGAGAGGATCTTATCACCCTCCTGGAGCCGCCCATCCAGGGCAGCAGCCCCATCCTCTTTGATGCGGCTGACGTAGATGCCACTGTCGTTGGAGACATACTGCTGATCTGTCCCACCGACGATGTTGAAGCCCAGCCCTGAGAAAATCATGGAGGAGTTGTAAAGGAGAAAGGGGTGAAGAAAAAGAAAGGGTTTAGAGAAGAAGATAAAGAAAAAGGAAAGTACTAGTAGACAGGGGAGGCTGGTGAGTCAGACTGATGTAGCTGGTGAATATTCATGAGCAAGGTCAGTGAATAATATCACCAAGAGTGGTCAAGTGTATCTAGAATTTCCCACTCAGATCAGGTAGGACTAAAAATACAAACACCATGGTCAACAGACTTTGTTGAATATAAAAAGAAAGATCTATGTTAACTCAGTGAAAAAATAATGGTGATTCTTATGAGATGTGCTTCTGTTCACATTTGATTCTGATTCTATTGATGGCACTCAGTGGACCCAATTTTTTGACGTTCTTTTTATTCATGTAACAGGGTTAGCTGTGTCCATGAGAAGCTATGCTTTTAACTAATTAGCAAATAAGCTATTCTTAATTTAGTAGGAGAGAGATCACTAACCAAACTTTCCATACTTCTCCAACCTTTGGGAGAATTTGTGTATGGTGGTATTTTGGAAGAAATGGTCTTGGTAGTCTTATTTATTTTTTTTCTATTTTGAGTTGAAGGGGCAGTAGTGTAAGTGTTGGCAGGAAATCTGGGAAATAGAAAGGTAACTGATGCTTCATTATAGAACGAAATTATAAAATTCACTCTTCTTTCCTTTTCTACCTCAAGTGCAAGCAAGCTTGTACTTTGGTACAGTGATTGCTAAGTTTTATTTGCAGTAGAAAACTGATTAGCAATTCCCCATTTCAGCTTCTCCCTATCCCCAAGTAACCACCATTCTTTCTATTCTTCCCTTCTAGGGGTGACTATTTTAAATAGGCATAAAATTTCAATTACATAAGATTAAGCTCTAGAAATGTACAACATTGTAGAGATAACAATAGTGTATTGTACACTTAGAAATCTGTTAAGAGCCCTAGCCGTTAAGCTCAATGGATAAAGTGTTGGCCTAAAGACCAAAGGGTTCCAGGTTTATTCCAGTCAAGGGTACATATCTCGGTTGCAGGGCCTAGGCCCTGGTTAGGGGTTTGCAGGAGGCAACCAATCTATGTGTTTCTCTCACACTGATATTTCTCTCTGTCTTTCCCTCTCTCTAAAAAAAAAAAAAAAAAAAAAAAAAAAAATCAATGGAAAAATATCCTCGGGTGAAGATTAAATAATAAATAAATAAATAAATAAATAAATAAAAACTGTAGTGTTGATTATCTGTTAAGAGAGTAGATATCATTTAAATGTTTTAATGTAAATAAAACAAAATAAACCTGACTCTCAAAATAAACCTGACTATTATTTTCATGTACCAACCATTAAACTGTGGGATTGCAGTTTGTGAAAACCATTGTTATAAAAGGATTTTATCTATGCAATAAGAAGAAAAGAAAAAGAACTTCCCTAGAGTTTTCTTCATGTCAAGGACTGTAGAAGTGAAAACACAGAGCAAAGAAAAAGGAGATAGTTTAGAAACAATTAAACAATTAAAAAACAAAAATCTGGTAGTACAACTGGCAGAATTAGCCATAATCACTAGCCTACTTACTGGTTTCAATAGAAAGCAGATACTTAAAAAATGTGGGCTTTCTAAAAGTTCTCCTCACTGGTGGGATGAGAACTTACATATAAAGCTCATAATATTAATATACAAACTAGAAAATTAATATGTGATTTAAGAAAATGCTTGGCTGAAGAGAGAAGCAGCAGGAAACATTTTACTTAAATAGCGTAAATTGTGCACAATAGAATATCTGCGGCTAGAGAATGAAAAGAAGGATTTAAGATACATGACAGAAGAACTACTTCTGGAAAATGACTATTTCAACTTCCTTGAAGGGTAGGATATAAAAAATTTAAAGTTACTAAATGATTTCTCTTAGAACACTCTTAATTTGTATTATAGTGGGTGGCAGGTATTGGAAAGGGGCTGGTGGAGTTATTTGAGATAAAATGGAAAGGTAGGTGGAGCCTACCTTATGGAAGGCTATGAAATTACTTAAAAACTGTGACAGGTTTACCCTAGCTGGCTCAGTGGATAGAGCCTTGGCCTGTGGACTGGAGGTTCCTGGGTTAGATTCTGATCAAGGGTGCATGCCAGGATTGCGACCTCAATCCCCAGTAGGGGGTGTGAAGGAAGCAGCCAATCAATGATTCTCATCATTGATGTTTCTATCTCTTCCTCTCACTTCCTCTCTGAAACAAACAAACAAACAAACAAACAAAAAAAAAACACAACACAACTGTGACAGGTTTGAGCAAGGTGGCTCAGGTCAACTAGCCTCTCTCAATAATGGAAGAATTTATTTGGAGAAAATCTTTCAATGAAATCCAACATCCTAATCAAAAACTACTATAGGTGCCACTAGAAACCTTGGATAGAAGGGACATTTTAAGCAGATGAATGCAATATAGTAGTAAGAAAGAGAAGTGGCCCTGGCTGTTTTTCTCAGTGGTTAGAGCATTAACCCACACACCAAAGGGTTGAGGGTTCAATTCCCAGTCAAGGGCATGTAGCTTGGTTGCAGGCTCAATCCCTGGCTGGAAAAGGGTACATTCGGGAGGCAACCAATCCATGTTCTCTCTCACATTGATGTTTCTCTCTCTCCACTCCATCTCCTTTCCACTCCATCTAAAAGCAATGGGAAAATATCCTCGGATGAGAATTAAAAACAAGAAAAGAAAGAGGAGGAACTTTGCTACTGGTTATTTAAACCTATAGAACAGTGTCTAAAAAAGAAGAGTGGAAGAAATCTTACTGAAATGTTCTAAAAACAAACAAGTGCAGTCATTCCCTCCAGAAATCCAGGCATGTTTATAACCTACTGCTGCTTCAGTTGTAAATGAACCACACCAATGAAAACTCGTGGACTGATGTGAAATCCCTTTCTTCAGCCCGAACATTTACAGAACTGAACTCACTTATAATTCAAAGCACTGCTGCAATAAACAGAAGTCACCAAAGTACTGAGTAGCAGCAATATTACCAATTCAAACCTGGTACCTATGGATATCTAAATAATCCCCAGTTCATGTGTTCATTAAAAATTACTGGTGCCGTGTGCCCCAAGGGGGCCGGGTGTCCCGGGAGAGCCGTGTGCCCCAGGGGGCCCCAGGGGGCCGTGTGCCCCAGGTGAGCCAAGTGTCCCAGGGGGCCGTGTGCCCCGGGTGAGCCATGTGTCCCAGGGGGCCGTGTGCCCCAGGTGAGCCGTGTGTCCCAGGGGGCGGTGTGCCCCGGGGGAGCCGTGTGTCCCAAGGGAAGCAGTGGGACCCGGGGGGAGGGGTGGTGTGAACCAGGGGAGGAGCAGATTCTATTCGTGTGGTCCTGAGATAGTCACCATAAAATAAGCAGACTGCCAAATGGGGAGCGGATTCTATTCATGTGGTCCTGAGATAGTCACCATAAAACAAGCAGATTGTCAAATGACAGCTGGGAGGGGAAGGAGACCTGGGGGATGATAAGAGAACAACCAAAGGACTGGTATGCGTGCATATAAGTACAACCAATGAACACAGAACTCTGAGGAGGGAGAGCATGAATGAGAGGTGGGGGGGGGGGCAATGGTAAGCTATGTACACATATAATACCTTAATAAATTAAAAAAAGAAAAAATATTACTGGTGCCGAAACCAGTTTGGCTCAGTGGATAGAGCAGGCATGGGCAAACTACGGCCTGCAGGCCAGATGGCTGTTTTAAACTATTGAAATAAAAAATAAAATAAAAAAAGAGACCATACACTTTTATGTAATAATGTTTACTTTGAATTTATATTAGTTCACACAAACATTCCATCCATGCTTTTGTTCTGGCCCTCCAGTCCAGTTTAAGAACCCATTGTGGCCCTGGAGTAAAAAAGTTTGCCCACCCCTGGGATAGAGCGTTGGCCTAAAGACTGAGAGGTCCCGGGTTCGATTCCGGTCAAGGGCATGTACCTTGGTTGCGGGCACATCCCCAGTAGAAGGTGTGCAAAAGGCAGGTGATCGATGATTCTCATCTCTCATCGATGTTTCTAATTCTCTATCCCTCTCTCTTCCTCTCTGTAAAAAATCAATAAAATATATATATTTTTTAAAAATTACTGGTGATTGGCCCTGGCTGGGTAGCTCAATCGGTTAGAGCATCATCCCAATATGACAAGGTTGTGGGTTCGATCTCCAGTCAAGATGAGCACATACAAGAATCAACCAATGAATGCCTAAGTGGAACAACTTATCAATGTATTTTTGTTTTTGTTTTTCTCTCCCTCTCTCTACAAAAAACCCACCATAATGATAACTCAATAAGTAAATAAAAAATTACTGATTGACCATGTATCAGGCACTGTGTTATGTTCTGAGAAAGACATAAAGCTAAACTAGACAGTTCCTACTTTAATCATAAACAGAAATTTACCCCTTTTCCTGTCCCTTTTAGATTTTTCAAAAGCAAATAAAAATCAGAAGACTGGGTCACAAACTCAACTCCATAACGTAACAGATTTGTGGACTAAAAAAAGTCATTGCACCTCTGAACCACAGCTTTCTTTTCTGTAACATAAGGATTATAATGTTACCCTCTCTACCTCAAAAGGTAATTGTTAGGATCCAATTATCTTAATAAATCTAAAAAACAACAACAAAAAACCCTTATAAACTAGAATTGCACTAAAGTAGTTGTTAATGAACTAGTAGTACCTGCTTACAGTCCCAAACCAGATAGTTTGATGGAGAAACGATGAACAACTCTACAGTACAAATGTGAATAAACCTGAAATGTAGGAAAACAGAGAGATTAAAAAGTCCATCCAGCCTGCAAGTGTGGCTGGGTGGTTGAGTGTCAACCTATGAACCAGGAGGTCACTGGTTTAATTCCCAGACAGGGCACATGCCCGGGATATGGGCTTAATCCCCAGTAGGAGGTATGCAGGAGAGTTTCTCTCTCATCATTGATGTTTCCATTTCCCTTCCTCTCTGAAATCAATAAAAAATATATTTTAAAAATGTCCATCCACCCATTAATAGGACAAGACTGGACAAACTCAAACTTTAAGTATGTCTATAACCTGTAACCCAAACATTTCTCCTCATGAGCAGTATCTACAAAGTGTAGAATTTAAAATAAGCAATAATCAGTCCAGCACATGCACCAACCAACTACAACAGATGTCAGCTGGAAACAAAAAGGGAAGGACCTTCCCAGTACATATCTGTTGATTATCAGCTGTGTCTTAGAACAATCTGCCATAAACTGGGTGGACCACATTTCCTGTTGGTCAGCGAGTCTTGAAAAACTCCTGTAATAAAAATACTCGGGGAGACCGAAACAAGATGGCGGCCTAGAAGGTCTCCTAATCTGCCACCTCCTCAACAATTTGGAGGAGAACAACAGCTAAAATCGAAGGGGATCGCACCGGACCCACAGGAAAGCTGGCGAACGGGGAAGGCTACAACTAGACACCAAGCAGGGCACCACTGCTGCCATGTGGAGCTTAAAACTACGGCGAAACTGGACCTGCCGGAGCTGCTGCCGCCCGGAATGAGGGAAGCCAGACCTCGCTCTGCCCCGGGACCCAGGGAGTGGGCCAGCCCAGCCGGCCCGCCGTGGAAACCACGGAGCCAATGCGGGAACTCTGCCGCGCCTTAGGCACCTGCCCAGACGAGAAGCCTCCCTGCCCGCAACCATCCTGGCACGTAGCTGTCCCACCCGGCCCACCGTACCGGTGAGGTGCTGGCATGGCGTCTCCCGGCCTGTGGCCGGCTCGGCCCCGTCTCTGCGCGCGCCGTGCTGGAGGGGGATGGCATGGCACCTTCCATCTGCGGCCCCGCGAGTCCAGCGGCTGCCACCGCCGCCGCTCTCAGCCGGCTCCGCTCGGCCTGGCCTCTGCGCACACAGAGATGACAAAGAGATGGCGCAGCGTCTGTCTCCCAGCCCGCAGCCAGCTTGGCCCAATCTTCGCACATCGCGCTGGAGGGGGATGGCGCACAGTGATGACAAGGAGATGGTGCAGCGTCTGTCTCCCAGTCCGCAGCCAGCTCGGCCCAGCCTCCTCGCACCATGCTGGTGGGGGATAGTGCGGCACCTTCCCTTTGCGGCCCCGCAAGTCCTTTCTCTGCCAAAGCTCCTGCCACTGCCGCCATGTGAACTTTAAAACTACAGTGGAAATTGAACCACAGGAGCGACCGTTGCTGCATCACCCACCACTGCCACCTGCCACTGCACTGCCGCCGAGAATAAAGGAAATCCACCGAGAACAGAGCTCACTACGCCCCGGGCGCAGGGAGTGGGCGCCCTCACAACTTAGCCTCCGTGTCTGCAGCTACTCCTCTTCCGCACCAAACGAGACACCTTTGAGGGCGGTCACCCCGCCTGCAGCCATCTCAGCCCACCTGCAGCTGTCCCAGCCTTCCCACTAAGCTAGCGAGGAGCTAGCATGGGGCCTCCAATACGCAACCCCAGCGCCCCAGAGGGGCCGAGTGCCCCGGGTGAGCCGTGTGTCCCAGGGGGCCGTGTGCCCCGGGTGAGCCATGTGTCCCAGGGGGCCGTGTGCCCCAGGCGAGCCGTGTGTCCCATGGGAAGCAGTGGGGCCCGGGGAAGGGGCAGTGAGTACCAGAGGAGGAGCGGACTCTATTCATGTGGTCCTGAGATAGTCACCATAAAACAAGCAGACTGCCAAATGAGGAGCGGATTCTACTCATGTGACCCTGAGATGGTCACCATAAAACAAGCAGATTGTCAAATGACAGCTGGGAGGGGAAGAAGACCTGGGGGGAGATTAGAGAACAACCAAAGGACTGGTATACATGAATACAAATACAACCAACGAACACAGAACTCTGGGGAAGGAGGGCATGAATGGGAGGTGAGGGGGAGGGGATGGTAAGCTATGTACACATATAATATCTTAATAAAATTAAAAAAAAATAAAAATACTCCCCCATCAATTTCAAAGGCATCTCAGTTTGGACCAATGTGATCATCCTATCTATAAGGATGATGCAAGTGTATGTTAATTGCAGCATGTTTTGTGATAGCGTGGACTGACAGTAATTTAGATGTCTATTCTTTGGGGAACTGGTAACTAAAACATAGTTAAAAGTTAGAAGCACTGAATAAGCCTGTCTAATAAAAGTAAAATGCATACCTACACTACACCAACAAGGCATGCCCACCAGCCAATCAGGAGTATGCAAATTAATCCAACCAAGATGGCTGCAGGCAGGGTTTTGGGTGTCCCTGGCCATGGAGGAAGCCAAGCTTCCTGCACAGCCTGGCCAGCCCAGGCCTCCACTCAAGGCTACAAAGTTTCAATTATAAATTAAATAAATCCCAGATACCAGGGCCTCCACTTGGGTCACCAAGGGGCATGGCTGGCCTGCAAATCACCACAGACCTCTATCCCAGGCTGCCCCACACCCCAAAGGAACACCCCCTCTGATCCAGGACACCCTTCAGGGCAAATCAGCTGGCCCCCACCCGTGCAGCAGGCCTCTATCCTATCTAATAAAAGAGTAATATGCAAATTGACCATCATTCCAACACACAAGATGACTGCCCCCATGTGGGCACAAGAAGGCCACCACAATATGGCAGCAGGGGAGGGCAGTTGGGGGTGATCAAACCTGCAGGAGAGGGCAGTTAGGGGTGACCAGGCTGGCAGAGGAGGGAAGCTAGGGGAAAACAGGCTGGCAGGGGAGTAGTTAGACATCAATCAGGCTGGCATGAGAGTAGTTAGGGTGATCAGGTTGGCAGGCAGAAGCGGTTAGGGGCAATTAGGAAGGCAGGCAGGCAAGCGAGCAATTGGGAGCCAGTAGTCCTGGATTGTGAGAGGGATCCTAGATTGGAGAGGTTGCAGGCTGGGCTGAGGGACACCCCTGTTGTCCCCATGCACGAATTTCGTGCACCAGGCCTCTAGTCATATATAAAGTAATGGAGGCTTAAATTTTAATGTTGATATTACTAGAACAATATCCTACCTAATAAAAGAGTAATATGCAAAATAACTATCACTCCATCACACCCACAAGCCACACCCACCAGCCAATCACAGTGAGTATGCAAATAAACCCAACCAAAATGGCTATCAGAAGGGAGGCTTGGGTTTCCCCAGCAATGGAGGAAGCCAAGCTTTCCACACACTCTGGCGGGCCCAGACCTCCACTCAAGGATACAAAGTTTCAGTTATAGAAGGTAAACAAATCCAAACAGAAATGGCAGCAGCCACAGATCGAGCAGGAGGCTAGACTCCACTCCAGGCTACAAAATTTCAATTGTAGAAGGTAAAAAATTCCAGATACCAGGGCCTCCGCTTGGGTCACTAGGGGGCATGGCTGGCCTGAAAACCACCACAGGCCCCTTGAGCAGGCCGCCCCACACCCCAATGGAACCCCATCCTCATCCAGGACACCCTTCAGGGCAAACCAGCTTGTCCTCACCCATGCACCAGGCCTCTATCTTATCTAATAAAAGAGTAATATGCAGATTGATCATCACTCCAACACACAAGATCAAGATAGCTGCCCCTATGTGGTCAAAGATGACTGCCCCCTTGTGGACACAAGATGGCCACCACAAGATGGCCAGCAGGAGAGGACAGTTGAAAGTGATCAGCCCTGCAGGGGAGTTAGGGGTAACCAGGCCGGTAGAGGAGGGAAGTTGGGGGAAAACAGGCTGGCAGGGGTGCAGTTAGACATCAGTCAGGCTGGCAATGAGTGGTTAGGGTGATTAGTCTGGAAGGCAGAAGCGGTGAGGGGAAATCAGGAAGGTAGGCAGGTGAACCAGAAGGTAGGCTGGGAACCAGCAGTCCTGGACTGTGAGAGGGATATCCAGCTACCATTTAGGACTGATCCCTTGAGGGGTTCCAGATTGGAGAGAGTGCAAGCTGGGCTGAGTGACACCCCCCCTCACCCCAGTGCATGAATTTCATGCACTGGACCTCTAGTCTTCTGATAAATTAAAAACCCATTCACACAAAACAGTATTATCTATTTATAAAAATGCTTGCATATTTAAGGACATGTGGAGACATATTAGAGTGGGTAACTATTAGGGAAAGATACAGGATGAGGTTAGAAATGAAGGGTAAAAATAAAACAAAAACAAAAAGATATTGCATGTACTGATGATGACAATGTGTTATGGATCTAAAGGATATAATCAATTCAGTTCTCAGCATCTACGATCTGAAAGGGGTTAAGGTGAGAGAGCAAAGAAAACGACTGCTAGTAGATTCACTAGAGATAAAAAAATAAAATTTTAAATGTGATGCTGAAATATGGTAGCAATCATACTTTCGTGAAAACTGCTGTTTGAATTTTAACTCTTCTAGTCTGTCTCCTGCACCTGAGTAAACACAAGAATATGACCTGGAGGCTAAGGCAATTTTCCCTAGCCTGGGACCAGGAGCACAGGAGATTGATTCCCACTGACTCAGTAGCTTCATGGATAGAAACTGTAGATAACCTTTAGAGATTAACCACTGAATTCAGCTATCGCAAGATAGGGCCACATTCCGATGTCCTGCAGGATGTGACTGGGAAGGACCCTGCGAGCTGACCCCAGTTTTTAGAATGTAATCTTTAGGATTTAGAATTTAGAACAAAGGAAAGTTCTGTGGTTTGAACTGTTACAGAGTTCCCGAGCAATCAATGCAGAAGGAGAGTTTGGAGAGACTTGCTTTGTTCATCGTGCAATGGGCTTAGGGAGGATGAATTCAAATTCTAAGCAAGATTACAAGCAGAACTTCTCTTTTTTATTAAAGAGCCAGCCCTATGTGCACTTAGTGGTTATCTCGATGCTGGCCTTGAAAAAAATCCAGTTCTATCCAATTAAAAAATGCACCTAGCATGGTATTAGGATTGTGGGCATATCTAGTTTCTGGCCTACAAGGTCAGACAGCTAAGTTTATCTTCATCATTCTTCAAACAGGCTAAAGCAGACTAGAAAGCAACATTTTATCTAGGAAGAACAGCAGAAAATTCCAAACAGCAGTTTGTTACAAAACAGGGGTTTTCCTTCTCAGAACCATTAAAAAGAACTACCTGCCACTGAAACAGTGCAGTCATATGGAGTCCACCTGCGTGTGGTGCTCTCGTGGCTGTCCTGGCCAGTGATTTCAAGAACACCTTGCCTGCTTTTTTTAATCAATTATCAGCCTCCAGTGGTCTTATTTTGAACCCAGGGTTCAACCCTGCAACAATGCAAACCAAAACTGTAGTCACTAATATTGGGGGCCGGGGGGGGGGGGGGGCCTAAAATGGAGTCAGGAGGCTATTAAGAAAGTGGGGCCTAACAGCCTATGCACATTTGAGCCTCAATTCTCAGAGCTGCTATTAAGTTGCTAAATCTGTTGCTAAACACATCTCAAGGCTGAGTCATCAATATCCTGGAACAACTGCTACATGGATTCACATGGAGTTTACCTCCTTCCAGTAGTTTTTGCCTCCCTTGTTTGCATATTGGAACTAATCAAACCTTGTTAACCTTCATTTGCATGAAAGAATTACATTTTGTGATTTTTCCCTTTAAGAACCCTTATTTTGTTTTTCCTGGGACACAATTTAGGTTGCTACCTGAATCTATGTATCCTGGGCTGCAGCTTCTTTTGCTCATATTAATGCTTTTTACTCTTTACTACAATCTAAAATTAATTTTGGTTTGCAGTGGAAAGATTAAAATAGGTGGCTTAGGAAAAAAAAAAACCCAAGATGGAGGCATAGGTAACCGCCTAACTGCAGCCTCACTCAACAGTTTCAAAAAATACAATTAAAATATAAAGTGGACATTATCCAGAACTACAGGAAGGTTGACTGACTGGAAATTCTACAACTAGAAGGAAAGAGAAAACCAGAAGGAAAATCTGAGAAGCTGTAAAAGCCTAAGGTACGGAGAGACACAGTAGGGAGTGGGGAGAGGACGGAGCCGGAGAGGAGGGGCGGCTGAGTGCCTGGCTGGAGTTCCCTAGCGGGAAGGAGATAAAAGCTCCGGACTGTGCTGAACCCCAGTTCCAACTGCACTGAACCCCAGTTCTGGGCGAGACCCAGGGGTCCGAGGCTCATACAGAGGGAATCTGGGCTGAAAGGCGGAAACTCAGGGGAACTGCGAAAGGCAGAGCTCCAGAGTCGCGCACATTTGCACGAAGAGGATGGACTGTTCCCTGAGCTGCTGGATTGCCCTAGCGGGAAGGAGACAAAAGCTCCGGACTGTGCTAAGCCCTAGTTCTGACTGCACTGAACCCCAGTTCTGGGCGAGATCCTCCGGCCCCAGGCTCATACAGGGGGAATCTGGGCTATAAGGCAGAAGCTCAGGGGAGCGGTGAAAGTCAGAGCCCCTGAGTTGCCCACATTTCACGCAGAGGACAGACTGTTGATTAAGCCGCTGGATTGCCCTAAAGGGAAGGAGTCATAAGCTCCAGACTGCTCTTAACCTCACTCCAACTGCACTGAACCCCAGTTGCGGGCTCACTGGGGGGAAGACTAGACTGTCTGGTAGTGGGCGAAACTCTAGGGCGCCTTTCTCTCAGAGGTGCTTGCAGCGAGTACCAAAGGACACTGAGGTACACTGAGACTCAGGAACCTCAGAGGGCGGGGCTAACAGGAAGCCAAGGCTGTAGGCTCCACCCTGAAACTCCGCCCCTTCCAAGCTGAACACAGAGGCTTTTGCAGGGTTCCAAGTCTAGTGGAATAAGGCTGTCTCCTGGCATAGACACAGCTGATCCTCCCACCCTACCAACTCAGGGAAGCAGCGAAAATGCCGAGACAAGAAAACAAATCACAAACGAAATGGAGGACAAAAAGCCACTGGATATAGAGTTCAAAACCACGGTTATAAGGTTTTTCAAGAATTTCCTAGAAAAGGCCGATAAAATAAACGAGACCTATGAGGATATTAAAAGGGATCAACAAGAAATAAAGAATACATTCTCTGAAATAAAAAAAATATTATACAGAGTCTTAAAAACAGAATGGAAGATTGTAAGAATCAAGTCAAAGATTTGGAACACAAAGAGCCAGGGGACACTCCTCCGCAGAAGCAAGAAGACAAGAGAATCCAGAAAGTTGAAGATAGTGTAAGAAACCTCTGGGACAACTTCAAGCGAACCAACATCAGAATTATGGGTGTCCCAGAAGATGACAGAAAGCAAGATACCAAAAACATATTGAAAGAAATAGTGACAGAAAACTTCCCCCACCTGGTGAAAGAAATGGACTTACAAGTCCAGGAAGCACAGAGAACCCCAAACAAAAGGAATCCAAAGAGGACCACACCAAGACACATCATAATTAAAATTCCAAGAGCAAAAGACAAAGAGAGAATATTAAAAGCAGCAAGACAAAAGCAGGTAGTTTCCTATAAAGGACTGTCATACGACTGTCAGCTGATTTCTCAACAGAAACCATGCAGGCCAGAAGGGAATGGCAAGACATATTCAAGGTGATGAATAGCAAGAACCTACAGCCAAAAATACTCTACCCAGCAAAGCTATCACTCAGAATCGAAGGCCAGTTAAAGAGCTTCACAAATAAATTTAAGCTAAAGGAGTTCATCACTGCCAAGCCAGAATTATATGAATTGCTAAAAGGGGTTCTTTAAGAAGAGGAAGAAAATAAAGATAAAAATGATTAACAGCAAATACGTAACTATCAAGTGAATCTAAAAACCAAGGAAAGGCCAAAGCTGGTTTGCCTCAGTGGTAGAGCGTCAGACTGAAAGGTCCCAGGTTCGATTCCGGTCAAGGGCATGTACATTGGTTGCAGGCACATCCCTGGTAGAAGGTGTGCAAGAGGCAGCTGGTCGATGTTTCTCTCTCATCGACATTTCTAACTTTCTATCTTTCTCCCTTCCTCTCTGTAAAATATCAATAAAATATATATTTTTTAAAAATAAAGTAAAATAAAGCCGAGGTCGGTTTGGCTCAGCGGTGGAGCGTCAATCTGCGAACTGAAGGGTCCTGGGTTCGATTCTGGCCAGGGGCATGTACATTGGTTGCAGGCACATCCCCGGTGGGGGATGTGCAGGAGGCAGCTGGTCAGTGTTTCTCTCTCATCGACGTTTCTGGCTCTCTATCTCTCTCCCTTCCTCTCTGTAAAATATCAATAAAATATATATTTTTTTTTAAATAAAGTAAAATAAAAACAATAAAAACCAAGGGAAGTAAAAATCATGATGAACAATATTAACTGGTGAATATAATAGAATCAGGGGTATGGAAGGGGAGTGGACTAATGATTCTCGGGGGCGTTGGGAAGAGACTGAACATAAACTGCACCTATGGATGAGGACAATGGGGGATGGGGAAAGGGCAGAGGGTGGTATGGAAACTTGGTGGAGGGGAGCAATTGAGGGGGTGAAAAATAAGGGACATTTGTAATAATATGAACAATAAAGATTTATTTAAAAAATAAAATGGGTGCTTAGTCTCAACTTTCGAAGTCTTAAACACAACAAAAGTAAGTATGGCATAAGAATGACACCTCCTCCATAGGTCTGGGAGAGAGTGTGCCTAGGTTAAGAGCCTTGGAAATTTAAACAAGAAACGTCTTCTTGTGAACTGCTCCTATTTCCAGGTCTGGACCTTGAGCTTGTTTATGAATAAGATCAGTAATAGCAGCAGCAACACCTAATATGTATTGAGCATTAAATAGGTACCAGGGATTCACTATGTACTGCACATATAGTATCTCATTCAGCCTTCTCAAAAAAAAAAAAATGTTGCAGGTGAATTTAAAAGGTGAGACATAAAGATATTAGGTAACTTCACAAAAGGTCAGTTAGCTTTTCATAAAGCCAAGACACTAACCCTGGGTTTAATTCCAAAGTGTGAGTTTTTTTTATCACTGTATCTTTGCAGAAAATATAAAAAATGGCTATAGGAAAAAAAAAAATCTTTGGCTCTGAATAACAAGTGTTGGGATAATTGTAGAACAGTCCCCAAGGGTAATATATCCCAGAGAAAGAATTGGTCATTCTGGAGACCTTTAATTAGGGTCTCTATTGCCAAACTTTCAGGCCAGAAAAGGAAAAACCTTTAATTTATTCAGATTCCTATCTATTAAATCTAAAAGTTGTAAAATAAAAGACTAGTGTTTAACAATCTGTTATCCTAGAAATAATGTCTGAGCATAATTAAAATGAAAAAAAAAAACAGTTCACTAATATCAATGATAAATGCTGCTTGCTAAGTTATGAACTCCAGACTGACAAACACCCTACTTTCTCCCAATTTACTTACAGGCTTTTTCTATACAAGATAATTTTATAATTTTCCTTAGACATCAATCCAACTCTACTAAATACACAACCCCGTACTTATTTATTTTGTGATAAGATAAACATAACATAAAACTGTATGAGACACACAACTCGCTGTTTGGTTAGTAGTAAAATGAATGTAACATGAAATTTAACATTCTAACCATTTTTAAATGTGTTACATTAATTCAATGGCATTAAGTGCATGATTAATGTTGTGCAACCATCACTATATATATCTAGAACTTTTTTATCGCACCAAACAAAAATTCTGTACCCATTAAAGAATAACTTCTCACTCCTCCTTCCTCCAGCCCCTAAAAACCTCTATTATACTTTCTGTTTCTATGAGTTTGCCTATTCTACATACCTCAGATAAGTGGAATAATCCAATATTTGTTCTTTTGTCTTGCTTACTTCCCTTTGTACAATGTCTTCCAGGTTCATTCTTGCTATAACATATATCAGAATTATTTCATTCCTTTTAAAAACTGAATAATAATCCATTGCATGTACATACCACGTTTTGTTTATCTAGTCAAGTACACTTGATTGTCTCCATACTTTGGCTGTTGTGAATAATGCTGCTGTAACCCTGGTGTATAAGTCTCTGCTCCAGTCCAGGAAGTTGTGTGAGTCCTCAAACTTTGTTCTCTCTTTTAAAGATTCTCTAGTTGTTAGGATGTCCTTTGAGATTTCACATAAATTTTAGAATGGGGTTTTCTATTTATGAAAAAAGGTTGATAAAATTTTGATGAAGATTACATTGAGTCTGAAGACTGTGTTGGATAGCGTTATTTCCTTAACATTATTAATCTTCCAAACCATGAATGTAGGATATATTTCTACTTATTTTTGTCTTTAATTTCTTTCAGCCAAATTATATAGTTTTCAAAGCATACCTTCTTGGTGGAATTTACTAACAGTGTAAGTATTTTATTCTTTTTGATGCTATTGTTAATGGAACTTCTTGCTTAATTTCCTTTTCATATTATTCATTGTTAAATGTATAGAAACTTAGCTAATTTTGTGTTTTGTAACCTGCAACTTTGCAAAATTTGTTATTAATTCTAACAGGTTTTTTTGGTGTAGAATCTTTAGAATTTTGTACATATAAGATTGTGTCTTCTGTAAATGCCTTTTATTTCTTTTTCTTCCCTAACTATTCTGACTAGAATTTCCAATAACATGTTAAATGGAAGTGGCGAAAGCGGGCATTCTTACTTATTTCTGATCTTAGGAGGAAAAAACTTTTATTCATACATTGTTGAGTATGTTAGCTGTGGATTCTTCATATATGACCTTTGTCATTTTGAGGAAGTTTCCTTCTATTCTTAATTTGTTGATTGTTTTTAACACGAAAAGGTGTTGAATTTCCTCAAATACTTTTTCTATTGAGATAATCATGAGGGGTTTTCCTTCATTCTATTAACATTATGTATTGCATTGATTGATTTTCTTAAATTTCTTTGCACTCTTGGAATAAATTCCACTTTGTCATGGTATATAATCCTCTTAATATGCTATTAGATTAACACAATGTAGCTCTCTGATCAGCCTGATTTACTATATAGCAGCAATTTCTGGATTGTAACCACAGGAAGAAGGGCCCACGTACAATCTAGCAGCTTCACTGAGATGATGAGACATGAAATCAAAGTTTGTGGAGGATGAGGTTGCTAGAAATTATAGGGTAAAATTCTGAAAAGGAGGTAGTTAGAAAAAAGGAGTTCAGGGCACCTGCATGTTTCTTTACCAAGTATTAGGTCATGCATATGTTGAGTGAAACTCCACAAGGTTGGACACACAAAAACTAGGGAGTTGTATGCTGATATAATTCTCTTAGCTTACATAAGTCAGGGAGATCTTTAAGTTCAGAGGTTAAATTACTAGGCATTTTTAAAAACATATATATTTTATTAATTTTTTACAGAGAGGAAGAGAGAGGGATAGAGTTAGAAACATTGATGAGAGAGAATCATCGATCAGCTGCCTCTTGCACACCCCCCACTTGGGATGTGCCTGCAACCAAGATACATGCCCTTGACTGGAATCGAACCCCAGACCCTTCAGTCCGCAGGCCGACGCTCTATCCACTGAGCCAAACCGATCTCAGCTACTAGGAATTTTTTGACCCAAAATTATTATATATCTCCTGAAGATATATAATAATATATATTATATATTATGTATTATGTATTATGTACTATATATTATATATTATATATTATATATTATATTATATATTATTTATTATTTATTATATATTATATATTATATATTATCTCCTGGAGAAACCCTCTGAATCAAAGATGAAATATGTCACTTGTCATTTTGTTACCTCTCCCAAAAGACAGTAACAAGTATGCATTGACAACGACAGAAAGAGGGAAAATCTTTCACCTCAAAGGAACAGAAAGATGGTCCAACAATAAAAGCATGTATTATGCTCTCCTCACCCCAGTGCTTCATCTGACAGGGGCAACAAAGAATATGGCCTACCAAAGATATTTCAGGCAGTGCCTGCCAGGATCTATACCAAGGCCTCTTTTTATTGGTCCTAAACTTCGCTTTCAAATATCGAGGTAGGCATTCTTATTCTCTCATTCCAGAATGAGCCCTTGTTCAAGCACTGAACGTAAATGCCAGGCCTCTACTACATCATGTCTCGGTTTGCTTCATTGCTTTTGAAGTGTTTCAATCTCTTCATTTTTGCCTCAAAATACATTCTGTACCCTTTCCACTACCCTCTTTTCAACTTTCTCTTACTCCAACTCATATGGTAAATGGCACAATGTATAATCATTGCCATTGTCCGAAAATACTTTAGTTTTGTACAAGGGGAAAAATAACATTATCTAACTTGTTTCCAAAATGCTTCTTAAAGGCGTTTAATATTTTCTTGGGGTTTTTGTTGTTGTTGTTGTTTTGCCTGAAATGATTTATTGCCTCTGACTCTTCAAGGAACACAACATATCTGATGAGGATCCATAGCACTTTCATTATTTTACCTCTACCTCTAACAAATATTGAAGATATTTGACACATGCCTACCATAACTATCTTCCTATTGAACTGCAACATTCTTTTTAATATATTTTATTGATTTTTTACAGAGAGGAAGGGAGAGAGATAGAGAGTTAGAAATACTGATAAGAGAAATATCCATCAGCTGCCTCCTGCATACCCACTACTGGGGATGTGCCTGCAACCAAGGTACATCTCCTTGACCATAATCGATTCTGGGATCCTTCAGTCTGAAGGCCGACACTCTATCCACTAAGCCAAACCGATTAGGGCTCAATATTCTTTTTAATATATTTTTATTGATCTCAGAGAGGAAGGGAGAGAAATTGAGAGCCAGAAACATCAATGATGAGAGAGACCCAATGATTGGCTGCCTCCTGTACACCCATACTGGGAATAGAGCTCACAACCTGGGCATGTGCCCTGACTGGGAATCAAATCATGACCTCCTGCTTCATAGGTTGACACTCAACCACTGAGCCAGGCTGAACTGCAACATTCTTAAAAATAGGGATCATTTTTAAACTTTTTATTCTAGCATCCATGATTTCTAATCATAATGTAGTAAACACTAAATGAGTATTTTTTAAAATAGCTTCCCTTAATTTCTGAGTCTCCTGAGACCAATAGTTTGTTCTGATTCATAATCTAAATATAATTTTTTTTCTTCAATACATAATTTTGATCTTACTCAAATATAATAATTGGCTACTTTACTGCCTAGCCACATGACTTCAGAGAAGGGAGAGGGAGAAATAGAAACATCAATGATGAGAGAGAAACACTAATCAGCTTCCTCCGGCTGATAGTCTTAATCAAAGAAATATCTAGCCTTGGTCAGAAAAGCTTCTGAGGTGGGGACTCTTAAATTCAGTTTTAACCACTAAATACAAAGGGGAAGAAATCAAGATGGAACCTTAAAGAAAAGTTAAGTTTTGCCCTCGCCAGTGTGCTCAGTGGTTAGTGTTGGCCTGCGCAACAAAGGACTGTAGGTTTGATTACAGGCCCCACCAGTTGGGGTAGTGTGTAGGAGGCAGCCAATCTCTCTCTCTCATACACACACACTCTCTCTCCCTCTCTCCCTCTTTCTTTCTCTTTCCCTCTCTCTCCTCCCCTCCTTTCCACTCTCTCTAAAAATCAATGGAAAAAATATCATCCAGTTAGGATTAACAACAAAAAAAAAGAAAGGTTAAGTTTCCACAGTAACATGGAAAATTTTAATCATCCAATCTCTATCAATTTTAACAACCTCATCTTCCTTAACTCTCCTTCTCTCTAGGCTGGTTTACCCACTGAGTTCAGAATATGCTTAATTTATTTTATTTTCTCTATTACTGCTTAGGCCATACCCATCCCTGTTCCTCATATGAGCCTAAAGTTAATCTACAAAATAAACATAAGCTATATGTTCTTGTAATTGGTCAATCTGGCCCTTAACAACAACTCCATTCTTTGAACTTTTCTATCACAGGATCAGATGAACACATTCCCCTATATACTTCCTTTGCCCTCCCATTACATATATGCAGGTCATAATCCATAACCACCTGCATTTTTACACAGAGATTTAACTTTTTACATGAGAATGCCAATTATGTAATTTCCATGAGGGCTAGACTTCACGTAATCAATAGAAAATACAACAAGGATATAGCATTTCAGTCTCAGATCTATTTGGTACATGAAGGAATAGGTCACAAAACTGTCTCAGGTTAAACAGAAAGCACATGAGAGGTTTGTAGAGGCTTAAGTGCTTGGACTTAATGAGTTTTCTTGTTTTTAGGTTCTCACCTTGACATGCCCTGGCTCTGTCAACAGCAAACTATAAAAACTTTCCACTGTGGATTGTGTAAGTCATTTAAAATGCCTCAAATCCCTGGGAATAAGCATGATATTATAAAATAAAGGTCAGGAGAATGATTGGAATCAACTCCCTAAACATGGCTTCTCTACTGGAATGTAGCATATGAAACAGTAGAATCAAGAGATGTGGGTTAAATTCCTAACTCTTGAAACTCACTGGCTTTAGAACTTGGGCAAATACTTAATGTGGATTAATCACTTACCCTTAATGTGGATTATTCACTTACCACTCAAGGTTGCTGTGAAAATCAAATGAGTTAATACATATATAAAGTAACTAGCACAGTATCAAAAAGATATTTGCTTAATTATTCAGTATTAAAACATTACCTCCCCAGGGGCTGTGTGCCCCGGGTGAGCCATGTGTCCCAGGGGGCCGTGTGCCCTGGGTGAGCCATGTGTCCCAAAGGGGCCGGGTGTCCAGGGTGAGCCGTGTGTCCCAGGGAAAGCAGTGGGACCCGGGGAGAGGGGTGGTGTGAACCAGAGGAGGAGCGGACTCTATTCATGTGGTCCTGAGATAGTCACCATAAAACAAGCAGACTGCCAAATGAGGAGCGGATTCTATTCGCGTGATTCTGAGATAGTCACCATAAAACAAGCAGATTGTCAAATGACAGCGGGGAGGGGAAGGAGACGTGGGGGGAGATAAGAGAACAACCGAAGGACTGGTATGCATGAATATAAGTACAACCAACGAACACAGAACTCTGGGGAGGGAGGGCATGAATGGGAGGGGGGGGATGGTAAGCTATGTACACATATAATACCTTAATAAAATAATTTAAAAAAAAACACATTACCCCAACCTGAACAAGGAATCCTAATCCTAATACCCAATGTATAATAGGGTTGTCTTTAGGATCAATCTCTACCTGTTTCAGTGGTGGGTTGAAGTGGGGGGAAGCAAGATTAGATTCTAATCATACTTCTTAGAGTAACAGAGTTTTTCCAACATTAAGAATTCTCAATTATTTTTATTAATTTCTTTATTGGTTAAGGTATCACATATTTGTCCTCAATGCCCCATTCCAACTCCTCACCCCCCCTCCATTCATGCCCCCACTCCCTATTGTCCTTGACCACTGGTTAGGCTCATATGTGTGCACATAAGTTCTTTGATTGATCTCTCCCTTTTATCCTCATTTGATAAAGGAACAAGTAGGAGGCTTAAAGACTTAATCAAACTAGACTACCATAGAAAGAAAACTGATAGTGTTCCATAAAGCATAAAAGGTGAACTCTTCAAACCCTTGAAGACCTTTGAGACTGTGACTACAGTCTTTGACAATTCTTCAAGCATCCACTATTAGTCCAAAATGGCAGGAATCATAAAATAATGTGAAATGACCAAAGAATCCTGAACTCTTGGAAGTGGAAAAAATGTGCAAAGTCATCTGACCTAAGCCTCTCTTTACACAGTTGAGGAAGCTGGAATAGGAGAGAAGCCAAACTGCATGCCAAGCTTCTTTTTGCCTCCCCAGATACCTCATTGCTTTAATTTTCCTAAGATTTCTTAATTTCCTTTAAAGTAACCAAGATAAGACAGAATAGTTCATCTGCCTTGCAAAATGGACCCAAACACTGGAAATATCCAAGACTTTTGCCCCTGACAGAACATTGGTGACATAGAAAGCAAAGATATATACTCTGAGTGACTAGATTATTATGATCTCTGAACGCATAATAATATGGCCACTCAATATATATATATATATATAAATTAGAGGCCTGGTGCATGAATTCGTGCATGGGTGGGGTCCAGCCAGCCTGGCCAGGGGGAGAGGACATGGGCAGTTGGCCAGCCTGCCTGCTGGTCGAACTCCTGGTTGAGGGGACAATTTGCATATTAGCCTTTTATTATATAGGATAGACACTGAGTGGTCAGATTATTATGTGTTCAGAGATCATAATAACCTGGCCACTCGTTGTACATTCTTGCAGTTACCTGATTAAATTATCAAGTTCCTGCATAGGAAGTTCCTGTACACAAAGAGTGACAGTCGTGTCCACAAACAGAAATGCGTACTGAGAACTAGAGGCTTTTCATAGTTCTTCTATAGAAAGAAAGGTCCCTATGGGGACTACCAAAATCACTGGAAGTTTCCAGTGGTGATAACTGACTTCTTCCTAATGTTTCTGCATGATGATACAGTGAGAGAAAAAAAAAAAAAAAAAAAGCTGAATTAGACTGTGAGACTTCTTAGGAATACCACATACCAGGTAAAGAACTTAGGGAGGTAATAACAGAAGTCTGATACCTTTTCTTATTAACTGAGCCACCCTAACTTCAAATGATTGTTTTCATCTAAGTTCAATACAAAATTCTCTTCTATTTATCAACTTACATGAGTATTAAATGGAACCTACTTAAAGAAGCCACCAGGTGAATAAATATACATATAGTATAGAAATTAAACCCCTTTTGGGGGTTTAATATATTAGGTAGATATAGTTATTCTTCTTAATTAGTCCCTTGAAGTCCCTTGAAATATGTTAACTAGATACAGTTATTCTTCTTAATTACTAGTCCCTTGAAGTTTGTCCTAACTGCAATGATTCAGAAAAAAAAAAAAAAATGCTAACATCTGTAAGATCAACACGGAATTTTAGTGAATGTGAGCTAAACATCAAGCAACATTGTTAGGCAAACACCAAAAAAGGTAAAGTGATACTACACTGAACTTAAAAAATATTAAGTGACTAGAACATGCAAGATAATATCAGAGTTCTGCTCTCCTCTAATAAGGAGATCCTGAAACTATTGTTGGATGCCACAGCCAAGGGACTATGTCAAAGTACGTTAAATTCCTAAGAGACCAGAATAAAACCTCAAACCATATCACAAGAGATCAAAAGTAGGTTATAGCAGGAAGAGACAAAAGAGAAGCAGGGTGCCTTTAAATCTTTGCAGGCAATCAGAAAAGGAACTGCCATTGTTTTTAATGGGCCCTGTGGGAAGAACAAGTATCAATGGATGAAAAACATAAAAAACAGCCCTGCCACTGCAACTCACTTGGTTGAGTGTCCCATGCAACAGGAGGTTGCTGGTTTGATTCCCAGTCAGGGAACATGCCCAGGTTTCAGGCCGGGGCCCCCCAGGAAGGTGCATGCGGGAGGCAGTGGATAGATATTTCTCTCTCCTTCTCCCTTCCTCTCTGTCAAGTCAATAGAAACATATTTTTTAAAAATGAACAACAACAAAAAAGAAAGATAAATTTTGGTTTAATAATTTTTCTATGTTAGCTTCAAAGTTAGTTCCTTGAAGGTGAAAGGAGATATTTACGTAAAACAGGAAAAGAGAACCTAAGAAACTTGGGCATAGAGCCTTTGATAAAGGTTTAGGAGCTCATATAGTACATGACACTAAACCATGCAGATAAGCCATGAGTTATATTCTGATAAGTAAAGCCACCTTCCCATTTTTTTTATAACAAGAAATAAGGCAAAATATGAATGATTCTGAAAGCGATATGTTATGGGGGAAAATTTATAAAGGGTGGTCAGGCTATTACAAAATTCCATGTGAGAGAAGATAATGGACTGTTCTAGGTAAAACAGAAAAGAGTGGAAGGCTCACAGAAACATTTTGGAGATGGAGCTCATGGTATTGAATGACTTATCGGAGACTCTTGGAATAACAGCATTTAGTGGGATTTACTGTGTTAATCTCGCCATTCACCTATTAATAACAACAACAGTAATAGCAGATATTTACCTAGTGCTAACCATGTGTTGAGAAATATTCTAAAGGTATTACATAGTTGAATTCATTTCATTCTCGTGACCCTATGAAGTGTATTCTATTATGCACATTTTACAGAGGAGAAACTAAGGCTTACATCAGTCAAATGGGTCAGAGAATAAACATCAAAGGAGTAGGAGGAAATCAGATGCCAGATTGAGACCTACATAATCCCACAGCTAAAGCTCCTGAATCCATACACTAGACAGGTGCAAGGGAAAGGCAACAAAATTCGGGACATGCAGCATGCACTCCTGGTAGCAGCCCCGAGAGTGAAGAGCATCAGGGGGAAGAGGACTGTGGGTAAATGAAGATTTAGGCGGTATCAGAATCAGGGAACCATTATCCATGTCAAGAAACAGAAAATTGTTGGCACTCCAGAAACATGATGTGCTTGTTTAAACACAAACACACACACACACACACACACACACACACACACACACACGAACCCAAATGATAAAAATGCCTGCTTTGAATCCAAATTCCTAGAGAATACTTACCTAATACTTACCTTTTTCTTTTTCTTTTTTTTTTTTTTTTTTTTTTTGTAAGCAAAACCCTGGTTAATTTTGAGGCAGAACCAGGTTTGGGAACTTCTGTAATGGATCGCTAAGTTTTCTTTCTGCTTTAAAATTCAAGTTGACACGAAATGACTTTCCCAGAAGGAGAAAAGAGGGGGGGGGGAGGGGGGAAGACTGGCAAAGAAAACGGCTGTGCATTTACAGTCTACACCGTTTATAATTCCATGTTTATTAAAGTCTCTCGTTGAAACAGGTATGGACCAGGCAATGGGAGGAGGGGTGTGTTGTTAAAAAGCAGGCTTTCTCCCAAGATTTTCTGGTACCGTTAGCAGAAAGAAACCTGTCCTGACTATAATAAAGATGGCAATCCAACTTTAAAAAAAAAAAAAAAATGAGACGGATTCCTCAGGTCTTTGTCTGGCTAACGGTGGATGCCAAAATATTGTTCTACATGCTCCAAAGTGTGGCAGGAAACCTTTAGGTTGGGGCCTGCCATCTCTGAGTCCAAAAATATCTGGCTCAGAAGAAGAGGTGTCTGCTTTGCAACCACACTTCAAGGACCCTACTCCCAAAGATGCCCAATTCCGAACGTACCTGAGGGTCCTCGGGTAAGATTGATCTCTTCCTCAGTGACCAAATAATCCACTCTTCCGTTCATATTTTACTGCCTGTCAGGTTTCCCACCTGGTCAACTAGGTCTCGCACAGGTGAAGGTGAATCAATCTCAGCGGGGCGCCTAAAAACACGGTACTTTCAGTTTCTGCGGCCCTGGACCGGAAGCGGGAGCCTAGCGCGGGGAGAGCCAGGAATGCTGGGAATCGTAGTTCTGGTGGTGGAGGGGCTGCGAAATCTTAGACTCTGGATTCCAATAGTTACAGGCGGTGGTTGTTCCTTGTGATTAAGCTCCTAGGCACTGGAGCAAGATACTGCTGCGGGTGAGGGATGTAGGGAAAGCAAAGGTGAGAGACATAAGTCAGTGTTAAGGGAACATTAAAAGGAAGATACCCTGCAATTTCTAAGAAATCTCCACCAATGGAGCAAAGAAAAGAAAAGAAAAAAAAAGAAGAAGAAGAAGAAAGAGCTCTATTATTCTGTAATCATCAAACCAGACTAGGCATTTCACACAATTCCCCCATATGATTGCAAAGACAGACAGAAACTTGACTCTTATGTAGCCAGGCAGATACAGTGCACAACCTGCACGTTTTTCACGGAAGAGGACTTAACAGCACCGTTTGCTATACATCTTTTGGTAAGTCGCCTTTTTGGTGGCCATCTGTATTAGTTAATTGCCATAATCAAGAGTACAAATTAAAACTTTTCTATCTCTATGACAAGCAGGTCCTTACAGCTTTGAGCAAGGCAACTATAGACTTATAAAAGGGACAGTGGAAGGATTTATGGTTACAAATTCACTCAAGAAAATCCTTTAAGAAAAGGGAAAAGGGTAAAGTTCTCTTTGTTTTAGTAAAAGAGAAAGTTCAATCCTTTAAAAAAAAATTCTTACAGTAAGACTCGTGGGTGAACTAGCTGTGACTTCAACCCAGCCTTCCTGACTCTGGAGGTAAAATTCCAAAACAGGGTTTCAGGGGTCAAAAACTCACAAGCCTGAAGGATCAAGAAGGTGATTTAAATGTAGGAAACTACCTGTAGTTAGACCACCGGAATTGGTGTGGACTCTGGAGGACTCAACAGTGCAGTTCCCATTAAGGCATTCAAATTCAAATTAAATCATTAAAACAGAAGCTACAGTACTTACCAAGCAAAACAAGAAAGAGGTGGATTCCTCAGGAAGGCCTTTTATTAGCTAGTTCAGAGAGAAGTTAATATGGAATAGTGGGAAGAACACAGGAGATAATGTTAGAAGGCTTGATCTCAAGTTTTGATTTTATCTTCTTCCAGTTATCTAGCTTTGTGAGCAGGTAACATAAACATCTCCTGTGTTTCCCCCATCTGAAAAAGTTTCTTGTGGACTATTGAAGGGGAAATCACTAGCTTGGACCTGGGAATATTACCCTTCTCACCTGAACACACCCCTTCAAGAGAGACACATAGGACAGTAAAAGGAAAAGAATCACCAAGTAAGTTCAGGATATACTGGTAATTAGTGGAGTAACAGGTTAGGCATGTAAATCACCTCTATATCTTAATGTAAGTATAGTTGTTGGATTTTGTTTTGTTGGGGTTTTTTTTTAACAATGATGAAACTGTAATATGAAGGAAGAAAACTGAGGATATACTGATTTCTACTCAGAAAACAATTGAGAAAAATTATGGAATCAGGATAGTGATGGAGGATTGGTATTTAGGGAATAGCAAATACAACAAGTCTATGAGTGAAAAAAGAAGAAAGAATTGACAAGGTGATCAAATAACACTGAAAAAATAGTCTAGAAATAGATCGTGGAGGAACACTAGTGCAGAGATATGCACTTAATTCTATTTGTAATAGGCTAAAATGGAATTTTATTTATTTGTATTAAAGAATTCTGGAAATTGATTAGTTCAGGCCTCCTATTAAGATGCCTCAGTCCCCTGGCCCAGGTTCCTTCCAGCTTTCTGTTCTCTTCTCCAAAACTCTCTCCCAAATATGGCCTTTGCTTCATGGTCCAAAATGGATTTTGGAACTTCAACTCTCATTTACATTCCAAGTAGGTAGCATAGAAAAGGTAAAGAAATGTTCATTCCATACCTTTGTGAGACCTCTTTGAAGTTTTATGTATTACTTATATCTCAACTGAGGCCCAGTGCACAAAATTTGTGCACTGGGGGAGGGTGGTGTCCCTCAACTCAGACTGTACCCTTTCCAATCTGGGACCCCTCGGGGGATATTCGACTGTCTCTTGCAATCTAGGACCGCTGGTGCCTCACCACTTGCCTGCCTACCTGCCTGATTGCCCCTAACCCTCCTGTCTGCCTGCTTGCCTGATCACCCCTAAACACTCCCCTGCCATCTTGATAGCCCCCAACTTCCCTCCTCTGCTGGCTTGATCACCCACAACTGCCTTCCCCTGCCAGCCATCTTGTGGTGGCCATCTTGTTGGGACCATCTTGTGACGATGTGGAGGTGGCCATCTTGTAGCAGCCATCTTGTGGTAATGTGAGGGCACGAAGGCCACCTAGGATTTTATTAGTATAGATAGCCAGAAACCTGATTATACCTAACTGTAAGGGAGACCTAGGATATGTTGTTATATTTTAGTGGAATGGAAATGTGCCAACTAAAAAAAATCAGGGCTACTATTACGGATTAAAAGATGAGAATAGATTTTGGCAGGTAATTGGTAGTCTGACACACAAAGTAACATTGTCTGAACTAGCCTGTTTAAGCCTTATGACCTTGAAGTATTAAAAGGTATGAATCTTGAGTATCTCAGCCTACTATCTGCAACATTAGTGGAAACTTTGCCTCACAGCTTGAGAGACTTTATTTACAACTTGCTCTATCTTTGCACATTTCATGTCATATATTCACTTTGTCTTCTCAATCTTGTGTTTCTTCCTATCTTTCCTACTTCAATATTTTATTCTATCACCTCTCTGATGACTAACTCATAGATGTGTTTCAATTTAAGAATTCATCATCTCTCCTTTGATATGGCATTTGTTCTAAGTTGCTGCCCTGTAATTGACCCCTTTGGTTTCAGACTTACATATTGTATTTTTTTGTATGTTTAAGTGATTAAACCTCTTTTCTTGCTGTGTTATTATACTTAATCAGAGTATATTAGCTTGTTAGAGCTACCATAATAAATGCCAGAGACTGAGTGGCTTAGACAACAAAAATTTGTTTTCTTACCGTTCTCGAGGCAAGAAGTCCAAGATCAAGGTGTTTGCAGTATTGGTTTCTTCTCAGGCCACTCTGCTTGGCTTGTAGATGTCTGTCTTCTTTCTCTCTGTTTAAATAATTTTTCTTCTGTGCATGCACACATCTGCATCCAAATTTCCTCTTCTTATGGACACCAATCATGTAGATTTAGGGTTCATCTTAAAGGCCTCATTTTAACTTATTTTCCTCTATAAAGACCTCTCCAAATATTATTAACACTAGAGGACTGGTGTACAAAATTCATGCACTAAGTGTGTGTGTGGGGGGGGAGGCATGTCCCTCAGCCCAGCCTGCACCCTCTTCAATTTGGGACCCCTCAGGACATTCCTCTCACAGTCCAGGACTGTTGGCTCCCAACCACTTGCCTGTTTGCCAGCCTGTCTAACTTCTAACCACTCTCCTGCCAGCCTGATTGCCCACAACTGCCCTCCCCTGCCAGCTCAATCACCTTCAACTGTCCTTCTCTCCTGGCCTGGTCTCCTACAATGGCCCTTCCCTGATGACCTGGTCGCCCCTAACTGCCCTCATTTGCTGGACTTGTTGCCCCCAACTTCCCTCTCCTGCAGGCCATCTTGTGGTGGCCATCTTTGACCACATGGGGGCAGCTATCTTGTGCAAGGGCATGAGGGTTAATTTGCATATTATCTCTTTATTGTGTAGGATTATTAAATAGGATTCTAAGGTACTGCAGGTTAGAGCTTCAACATATGAATTTTGTGGGGACACAGTCTATCTCATAACACAGATTACAGTGATGTTTTACAGATTTAGAACTATGCTATATCTGCATTGGCCCATTTCATATTAGTTTTAGTTTAATCCTGGTAGCAGTAGTATTTTTTTGATTTCCAAGTTCTTGGGGAAAGTTGCACTGCAGACCTCAACTACTCATAACAGCAAGTATCAGTAAGGCATTTATAATGATCTCATCTTCTAGCAGCTATCTTGGTTGGTACTCTCCATTCTTTTGTATATATAACTCTCTTTACAATAAATCTAATTTAGTCCCCTAGCTATAAATGCCATTGATATTCCAGCACTCACCTCTTCATTTAGCAATAGTTTTGTATAAGTCAATTGTTTACGTATCATCTCAAAATTTGGATGCCTAATAGGTACCTTAAATTATCATGATAAAGATAGAATTCCTAATCCCTACACCTTCAAATGTATAATTCCTTTAGTCTTTTCCCTTCCTTGGGTTACTTTATTTACTCAGTTCAAATAAGAATCTTCACAATAATTTTTTAAAATTGATCTTAGAGCGAGGAAAGGAAGGAGAGAAAGAGAGAAAAAAAATCTATGTGTGAGAGAGAAACATTGATCAGCCCTGCACAGACCTGGGATCAAACCCACCTGCCCCCTTTTGGTGTAAGGGACGATGCTCTAACCAACTGAGCCAGACCTTCACAACCATTCTTGATCATATTCTTTCCCTCATACTCTGCATACAACCCATCATAAAGTTCAGTTGTCTTTACATACAAAAAATATATAGTGTGCCCTGGCCAGCAGCTCAGTGGTTAGAGCAACAGTCCATGCACCTAAGGATTACAGGCTCAATTTCCAGTCAACAGCACATACCAAGGTTGATTCCTGGCCTGGTTGTGGTGTGTGGAGGAGGCAACCAACCATGTCTCTCTCATACACATCGGTGTTTCTCTCTCTCCACCGCCCCTTTACTCCCTCCTTTTCACTCTCTCTAAATATCAATGGAAAAATATTCTTAGGTATTTTTTTAAAAGGATATTTTAACAACAGTAACACACACACACACACACACACACACACACACACACACACGTATACATAGCCTGTATCTGACCATCTGTGCTACTACCATCTTATTCCAAATCACTTGTATTTATTGCCTGGACTGCTGCTATTCTTCCTAATAGTTTGCCCCATTGCCACTCTCCACCACCAATTTGTTCTTCTCACAGAAAGCAGGGCAATCTTGCAAAAATGTAAATTAGATGATGCCATGCACCTGCTTGAGATTCTTCAAAGAATTCCATCTGACTTAAGATAAAAGTCAAAGTTCTTAATATTGTCCACAAGTTCCCATATGATCTGGCCTCTGCCTAGTTCTCTCATTCATCAACTCCCCCACTCACTACTTGGCATTTTTACTGGCCTTCTAATATTCCTCAAACAAATTTATTTTGCTTTAGATCTTTGTATTTGCTGGGCCTATGCTCCCACTCCATGTTCTCTATGTTCGTTCAGTGCTTTATCTTAATCACCTAGAAGAGTTGGTAGCAGGCCTTCAATGAATTAATGTATGTCAGTGATAATGAAACTTAAACTTAGTCACTTGCTGAAGTTGTCCTTTGCTGTCTCATCACTTGCTAATCCCACTAGTGTCTTAGTTCTGCTGCTTGTTTTCCTTTCATTTATTCCCATTCACATTGTCCTCAAATGAGTCCAGAATGTTTTCCTTCAAAAGGCAGTCTCCTTTTTTTTTTCAGACTGCCAAAAGAAAAATTTGTCCCATTGCTAACAACTGGTTAAAATATATATCTGTATCTTTGTGTGCAGCTTTTATATATACTGGTGACAGTTTCTTTAAAATTGGAACTTGCCCTGGCTGGTGGTTAAAGCATCAGCCTGTGCACCAAAGGGTTGCAGGTTCAATTCCCAGTCAAGGACATGTACCTGGGTTGCGATTTCAATCCCTGGCCCTGGTCTGGGTGCATAAGGAAGGCATCCAATTGATGTGTCTCTCTCACCTTGATGTTACTCATTCTCTCTCTCTCTCTCTCTCTCTCTCTCTCTCTCTCTCTCTCTCTTTCCTCCTTCTCAACACCCCCCCCCCCACAATGTCCCTCCCTCCCTTCCACTTTTTCTAAAAAATCCAGCTGGTGTTGTTCAGTGGTTCAGTGTGGGGAGGTCACTGGATCAATTACCTGTCAGGGCACATGACCAGGTTGCAGTCTCAGTGTACAGTAGGGGGCAGTGTGCTGGAGGCAGCCAAATAAGCAATGTAGATGTTTCTCTCTCATTGATGCTTCTACCCCTCTCTCCCTTTCTCATCCTCTCTCTCTAAAATAAAAACATTTTTTTAAAAATCTAGTTACTGTCATTTAAACAAAATCAATGGGAAAAAATCCTTATATGAGGATTAAGCAAAGAAATAAAAATTATAATTTGCTGCTTATGGGCTCTACTGATACCATTTTATGCTTTCACTAGAGATCTGGTGCATGGGTGGGGTCCAGCTGGGCCACCCCGATCGGAGCCAATTGGCCAGCTGGGGGCGGGGCCATGGGTGGTTGGCCAGTGACCCTACCCCTGTTCAAACTCCTGGATGAACTTCTAGTCCAGGTGACAATTTGCATATTAGCTTTTTATTATATAGGATGGTAATTGGACTTATCAGACACTGCTTTTAGGGGATGAAACCTTATTATTCCAATATTAGATGCAGGTGTGCTATCTCTTGCTTCTTAAGTATGCTGTTTTCTGCAATTTATGACACCATGGATGAGCCTGGAAGACATTATGCTAAGTAAAATAAGCCAGAGAGAAAAATGACAAAAACTGAATTATCTCATACTTTCACTCATAATTAGAATCTTAAATAAATAAATAAAAAAGCCCAACCAGTGTGTCTCAGTGGCTGAGCATCAACCTATGAACCAAGAAGTCATGGTTTGATTTAGAGTCAGGGCACATGCCCAGGTTGTGGGCTTGATTCCCAATGTGCGTGTGTGTGTGTGTGTGTGTGTGTGTGTGTGTGTGTGTGTGGCAGGCACTGTAGGAGGCAGCCAATAAATGATTCTGTCTCATTACTGATGTTTTTACCTCTCTCTCTCTCTCTCTCTCTCTCCTCTCTCTCTTCCTCACATAACCTTAAACCTTGTTTATTTAGCCCATGTTAGCCTTTGAGTTTGACATGCTTGGTGTAGGGTATGGATATGTTAATTAACTTTATTGTGGTAATCAAATCACAATATATACAGATATCAGATCATCATGTTATATGCTTCATAAATATGCTTATACATATACAATTATATTTGTAAACTAGGGGCCCGATGCACAAAATTCATGCATTGGGGTCAAGGGGGTGTCCCTCAGCCTGGACTGCACCTCTTGCAATCCAGGACCCCTTGCTCCTAACTGCCCGCCTACTTGCTCCTAACCACTTGGCTCGCCACTCCTTAGTTCTCCTGCCACTGCCGCTGCACTCACCAGCCATGAGCTTGACTTCTGGCTTAGCAGCCCCCCCTCTGAGGGAGAACACTGACCAACAGGAGGAAGCTCCTGCAATAAGCAGCTCCTGCAGTGTGCGTCGAAGCGACCAGTCATTCTGGTCTTTCCACCATAATGGTTGCTAGGCTTTTATACATATTTACTAGAGGCCTGGTGCATGAAATTTGTGCACTGAGGGAGGTGTCCCTTAGGCCAGCCTACATGCTCTCCAATCTGGGACCCCTCAAGGGATGCCTTACTGCCAGTCGAACATCCCTCTCACAAGCCAGGACTGCTGGTTCCCAGCCACTTGCCTGACTGCCTGCCTGATTGCCCCTAACCCCTTCTGCCTGCCAGCCTGATCACCCCCTAACCACTCCTCTGCCAGTCTGTTCGGTGTCTAATTGTTTCCCTGCTGGCCCGATTGCCCATAACCACCCTCCCCTGCCAGCCTAGTCACCCCCAACTGCCCTCCCCTGTAGGCCCAGTCATCCCTAATTTCCCCCCACTTACCATCCAGTCACCTCTAACTTCCCTCCCCTGCCAGCCATATTGACCCTAACTGCCATCCTTTGCTGGACTGTTCACCCCCCCTGCAGGCCTGGTACTCCACAACTGCACTCCCCTGAGGCCTAGACTACCCACAACTCCACTTCCCTTCAAATCTGGTTCCCCCCAAACTGTCCTCCCCTGCAGGCCTGGACATCCCCAACTGCCCTCCCTGCTGGCCTGATTGCCCACAACTACCTTCCCCTGCTGGACATCTTATGTCAGCCATTTTGTTGAACATGGGGACAGGCACCTTTGATCACATGGGGGCAGCCATCTTGTGTGTGAGAGTGATGGTCAATTTGCATATTATTCTAATGTGCTTTCCCGAAAATAAAACATCCTCTGAAAATAAGACCTACTTACAGGTTTCCTTCTGAGTGAAATATAGGTATCCCCCCGAAAATAAGACACCCAGGCTCTGTCTCAGAATGAAAATTAATTTACCGTAAACTGGTCGCTAGGGCTGCCCTGACTGGCATCTAGCAACCAGTGACATTATGCGGAATCCTGACATCACTGCTGTGTGGAGGTGGAGCGGAGGTCACAGTGAGCAGTGAGCGCGGGGTGGGAGAAAGGAGGAGATGCATGTAGATGCGTGTAGAAGAACAGGATGCGTGTAGAAGAACAGGAGGATTAAAGTGGACGGAACATGGTGAAGGTGGTGAGTGCTGGTCTGTGTCTGGTGACACTACCTGATGCTCACGGCCACCTTCATAATGACTGAAGGTTCTCAGTCAGTGGCAGACCCTGCTCCAGTCCAGAGCCAGGCCCCAGCAAGCCCAGTGACAGTCCCCAGACAGGCCCCAGGGGGTAAATGTCTGATAAAGGGGTAGGGGGGATGTCTGGTGAAGGTGTTCAGTGGCACAGGGGTGGGGGAGGGGAATCACTTAAAATGACACAGAAGGATCAGAGGGGGCAATCAAAATGATACAGGAGGATCAGAGGGGGCAATCAAAATGACACAGGAGGATCAGAGGAGACAATCAAAATGACACAGGAGGATCAAAAGGGGTTACTAAAATGGTAATCCCCCCTCTGATTTTCCTGTGCCATTTTGATTCCCCCCTCTAATCCCCCCTGTGTCATTTTAAGTGATCCCCCTCCCCCCCACCTTGATACCCCAATTCCTTTTTTTCACCCCTAGAAATGAGTGCAAAAAGAAAAAGCTACTCCGTGGAGTACAAGAAAGGAATCATGGAAGACTCTTGGGGCCAAAATCTTACTGCTTTCTGCAAAGAGAAGATGTTGAGTATCCGATTGGTCCTTAAATGGCAAGCAGAGTATGGTAACCTCATTGAACAAGTGGACAAGGGAAATGCTAAAAAGCACAAGTGTGGATCAGGTTGGCAACCATTATTTTCCGAGCTGGAAGACCTGATCTGTGAATGGGTTGTTGACAGGAGAGCAAAGACTTTGGTTGTGAATAGGGCTCAGATTTAAGAATTTGCCCTTGCAATGGCACCACAGTTTGCCATAGCCCCCGAAGACTTCAAAGCATCACAACACTGGCTGGATAATTTTCTTCAGCGAAGTGAACTGTCTCTAAGAAGATCTACAACATTGTTTAGGTTGGAAAACACTCAAGTTATTAAGCGAGCACTTACATTCAAGTCCTTTATTGATGATGCTGGCTTCTCTAAATACAATCTTTCTAATATGATTGCTAGGGATGAAAATGCAGTGTTTATGGGCCAATCATCTCAAACAACAATTGAATAGTGGGGTGCCTCCTTAGTGTACATTCCCTCCATGCTTACGAAAGTGCATGTGTTTCCTGTATTTTGGCAATTTGTCTGGATGGCACTAAAATCCCACCTTTAATCATTTTTAAGGGCAAGAAGGAAAGGATTGAATGGGTTTTGGGCATTTTTATTCTTGAAACTGAAAAAGCCTGGGCCACACAAGCAGTTATAAGGAAATGGGTCGATTTAATGCTGCTGCTTGTTGTGCTGTTATGTGAGGGAGCCAAAGAGGTCTGCTAGTGTGGGATGCAGCCAGCACTCACTGAGCTAAAGACATGAAGACATTTCTTCACGAAAAAAAAAAAATAGATCAGATAAATTCCTGCAGGAATGATGGCCTATCTCCAGACTCTTGATATTGCAATAAAGAAGCCATTCAAAGACAATTTGCACATGGAAATTAATGACTACATTAAAAATAGAATGGAGAGAAATCAGTGTGGAAACTTTCTGAAACTTAAATTGCAAGAAGCTGTGACTTGGGTGAAGAATTCATGGGAGAAAATCACTGACAGTTGCATTGCAAATGCACTGTGAGCAGGCTACCTTGACAAGAAGTACTCATTTAAAGACAGTGCTATTGCTAAACATGAGAGATTTGGTCCACTGATTCTGAAAGAAATGGAGTCACAAGAAATTCACCAGGAAATTCAGGAATTGGATTGTTATTATTATTATTTTTAAATATATATATTTTATTGGTTTTTCACAGAGAGGAAGGGAGAGGGATAGAGAACTAGAAACATCTATGAAAGAGAAACATCGATCAGTTGCCTCCTGCACGCCCCCTACCGGGCGTGCCTGCAACCAATGTACATGCCCTTGACTGGAATCAAACCTGGGACCTTCCAGTCCACAGACCGATGCTCTATTCACTGAGCTAAACCTGTTTCGGCAGGAAATGGATTATGATGATGTTACAGAAGATGATGACATGATTGTCATTGAATAAATGAGTAAATTCTTGATACTGTAGGATTCACAGTTTGTCTGGTTTGTGTTGACAACTACTGTACTACCGTGCCATATACAGGTAATAAATTTCCCCTTTATTTTCATTTAACAATAAATGTGTACCGTATTCTTCTTCATGGAAAAATAAGACATCACCTGAAAATAAGACCTAGCGCATCTTTGGAAGCAAAAATTAATATAAGACACTGTCTTATTTTTGGTGAAACAGGGTATTATTAGATAGGATAGAATATACCTCAGTAAATATGGTGGGGAAAAGTGATCCTTCTGACCATGGCATTAAAAAATGATAAATTTCAGCATTTGTCATGGTTTAAAGAGGACTTGGCAAAGTAGGACTAGAAGAGAGTTTTCTCAATTTGATGAAGAGTATCTATCAACAACAGAGGAGGAAAGTTTGGGATGACTGGGCCTGTAGGAGAGGGAAGTTGTGTGTGTGTGTGTGTGGTGGGGGGGACCAGGCCTGCAATACCTAACCATCTTTACATATTCAGAATGAAATCTACTTGATCATTCTGTATTACATTTTGATAGGCAATTGGTTTCAGATTGCTCACTTTACATGTGGTTTTTGCATCAGTATTCATAGATTGGACCGTATATCCTCTTATGAAAATGTTGTGTCTACTTTTGTGTTTTGAAAAAAATGTAGCCTGGCTAGCATGGCTCATTGGTTGAGCATCAACCTTTGAAACAAGAGATTATTGGTTCAATTCCTAGTCAGGGCACATGCCCAGGCTTCTGGCTCAGTTTCCAGTATGGGGCATGCAGGAGGCAGCAGATCAAGGATTCCCTCTCATCATTGATGTTTCTCTCTCGCTTTTTCTTTTCCTTCCTCTCTGAAATCAATAAAAATATATTTTAAACAAAACAAAAACAAATACTGCCAAGTCTTCCCAAAGTGATTGTATCATACTATTAGGGGCCCGGTGCACAAAATTCATGTACGGGGCAGGGGGTGTTCCTCAGCCCAGTTTGCACCCTCTCCAATCTGGGATCCCTCTCACAATCCAGGACTGCTGGCTCCCAAGTGCTTGCCTGCCTGCCCTAACTGCTCCTGCTTACCAGCCTAATCACCCCTAACCACTCCCTTGCCAGCCTGATTGCCCCTAACTGCCTTCCCCTGCAGGCTTGATTGCCCCTAACTGCCCTTCCTTGCAGACCTGGTCATTCCCAACTGCCCTCCCCTGCTGGCCTAATCTCCCACAACTGCCCTCCCTTGCAGACCTGGTCCCTCCCAACTGCCCTCCACTGCTGGCCATCTTATGGTGGCCATCTTGTGTCCATATGAGGACAGTCTTCTTTGACCACATGGGGGCAGCCATCTTATGTTGTAGTGATGGTCAATTTGCATATTACTCTTTTACTAGAGAGGGTTAGTTAAAATATATTAAAATATTTAAAAGTTAGAATATACAATTTAAGGGACATTGGAAATGTATTTGACAATATTCAATACCCATTCTTAATTCAAAAGTGAAATCCTGAGAGGAGAGATAAAATGGCAGTGGAATAGGTGGAAGTGTCCTGAGCCTTGTCCTAGAGCAAATAGAGGGAGCAGCTGAAATGAGAGAAATCCAGCTCGAATTGGCAAAGGAGACGCAGCTACTGATACAGTTTGTAGCTGCGAAGGACAGAGATATCCTGGGAAAAGTTAAAATCAAGGATCTGGGCAATTAAATCTGCCATATCTCTATATCCAGAAGGTCGGGGAAAAACTACATGGCGCTAAGCCATGTCCCTGAGGACAGGCAAAGCATCTGACTGTGAGAAAAAGGGTCCAAGAGACTGCAGGAGGTAGTGGATTTTAGACCTTGGAGACTGGATTTGGGATATGAGCTTAAAGGCAGCACTGAAGAGCTAGCTGACTGACTTTCGTGCCACTTGTAAAGATGAGGTCCCTCCTCGCTCTGGGGCCTGCATCTTTCTCCACTGAACCTAGTTTGTAGGACCTTTCAGATACAGACACTTACCCATGGTTGAGGTGCAGGAGAAGGGGTGGAGTTGTGGAACCTAGGGTAAGGTGACCAGATGTCCGGCTTTTGGCAGGACAGTCCTGATTTAAAAAAATAAAATTATATATATATATATATATATATATATATATATATATATATATATATTTGATTTTTTACAGAGAAGAAGGGAGAAGGATAGAGAGTTAGAAACATCGATGAGAGAGAGACATTGATCAGCTGCCTCCTGCAACACCCCCCACTGGGGATGTGCCCATAACTAAGGTATATGCCCTTGACCAAAATCAAACCTAGGACTTTTCAGTCCACAGGCCTACACTTTATCCTCTGGGTCTAACCAATTTCTGCAGGATATATATATATATATATATATATATATATATATATATATATACATATTTTACTTTTGAACACATCTCTATTTATTTATTTATTTATTTATTTGTTTATTTAAGGTTTTATTGATTTTAGTTTTTAATTTTTTTTTAATGTATTAAAGTATTATATGTGTACATAGCTTACCATTGCCCCCCCCCCACCTCCCATACATGCCCTCCCTCTCCAGAATTTTGTGTTCATTGGTTGTACTTATATGCATGCATACCAGTCCTTCGGTTGATCTCTTATCTCCCCCAGATCTCCCTATCCTCCCCAATATCATTTGAAAGTCTGCTTGTTGTTTTACAGACACTATATCTATCTGTTCAATAGTTTATAATGTTCTTTATTATCCATAAATGAGTGAGGTCAGGTGGTATTCCTCTTTCATTGACTGGCTTATTTCACTAAGCATGATGCTCTCCAATTCCATCCAGGTTGCTGCAAATGATGAGAATTCCTTCTTTTTTATGGCAGCACAATATTCCATTGTGTAAATATACATAGTTTTCTGATCCAATCATTGGTGATGGGCACCTAGGCTGTTTCCAAATCTTAGCTATTGTAAATTGTGCTGCTATGAACATAGGGGTGCATATATCCTTTCTGATTGGTGTTTCTAGTTTTTTGGGATATATTCCTAGTAGTGGGACTACTGGGTCAAATGGGAGTTCCATTTTCAGGTTTTTTTTTTTCGTTGTTTTTTTTCTACTGGTGGCACTTCTCTTTTTTATTATTATTATTTTTTAATTTATTAAGGTATTATATGTGTACATAGCTTACCATTGCCCCCCCTCCTCCCATTCATGCCCTCCCTCCCCAGAGTTTTGTGTCCATTGGTTGTACTAATATGAATGTATACCAGTCCTTCGGTTGATCTCTTATCTCCCCCAGATCTCTCTACCCTCCCCTCCCCCGCTGTCATTTGAAAGTCTGCTTGTTGTTTTACTGTCTCTATATCTATCTTTCTGTTCATGAGTTTATAATGTTCTTTAATATCCATAAATGAGTGAAGTCATGTGGTGTTTCTCTTTCATTGACTGGCTTATTTCACTCAGCATGATGCTCTCCAACTCCATCCAGGTTACTGCAAATGATGAGAATTCCTTCCTTTTTATGGCCGTATAGTATTCCATGGTGTAGATGTACCATAGTTTTCTGATCCATTCATCTGCTGACGGGCACCTAGGCTGTTTCCAAATACTAGCTATTGTAAATTGTGCTGCTATGAACATAGGGGTGCATATATCCTTTCTGATTGGGGTTTCTAGCTTCTTGGGGTATATTCCTAGTAGTGGGATTACAGGGTCAAATGGGAGTTCCATTTTCAGATTTTTGAGGAAGCTCCATACTGTTCTCCACAGTGGTTGCACCAACCTGCAATCCCACCAGCAGTGCACGAGGGTTCCTTTTTCTCCCCAACCTCGCCAACATTTGTCATTTGTTGTGTTGTTGATGTTGGACATTCTGTCAGGTGTGAGATGGTACCGCATTGTTGTTTTGATTTTCATCTCTCTGATAATTAGTGACTTTGAGCATGTTTTCATGTGCCTCTTGGCCTTCCTTCTGTCTTCCTTTGAGAGGATTCTATTTAGGTCCATTTCCCTTTTTTTAATTGGCTCATTTATTTTCCTTTTATTGAGTTGTATAAGCTGTCTGTTGATGTTGGAGATTAAAACTTTATCAGTGATATCATTTGCAAATATGTTCTCCCATACCGTGGGACTTCTTGTTGTTTTGTTGATGGTTTCTTTTGCTGTAAAAAAGCTTTTTATTTTAATGTAGTCTCATTTGCTCATTTTCTCTTTAGCTTCCATTGCCCTAGGGTTAGTATCAGTGAAGAAGTTCTTTAGGCATATGTCTGAGATATTGCTGCCTGTGGATGACTCTAGTATTTTTATGGTTTGCTGTCTTATGTTGAAGTCCTGTATCCATTTTGAGTTTATTTTTGTGTATGGTGTAAGTTGGTGATCTAGTTTCATTCTTTTGCATGTATCTGTCCAATTTTCCCAACACCATTTATTGAAGAGACTGTCTTGACTCCATTGTATGCTCGTGCCTCCTTTGTCAAATATTAATTGAGCATATTGATTTGGGTTGACATCTGGATTCTCTAATCTATTCCATTGATCTATATGTCTGTTCTTGTGGCAGTATCAGGCTGTTTTGAGAACAGTGGCTTTGTAATACAGCTTGAAATCGGTTATTGAGATCCCTTTTACTTTACTCTTCTTTCTCAAGATTGATGCGGCTATTCGGGGTCTTTTATTGTTCCAAATAAACTTTTGGAGAGTTCCTTCTAGGTCTGTGGAGTATGTCCGTGGTATTTTAATAGGAAGTGCATTGAACTTATAAATTGCTTTGGGAAGTCTGGATATTTTGATGATGTTGATTCTACCAATCCATGAACATGGTATGTTCTTCCATCTGTTTACATCTTCCTCTGTCTGTTTTTTCAGTGTCGTGTAGTTTTCAGCATATAGGTCTTTTACCTCCTTAGTTAAGTTTATTCCTAGGTATCTCAATTTTTTTTGGTGAGATGGTAAATGGGATTGCTTTTGTAGCCTCTGTTTCTGTGAGTTTACTATTGGTGTATAGAAATGCCATAGATTTCTTGGGGTTGCTTTTGTATCCCGCTAAATTGCCAAATTCATTTATTAAGTCTATTAGTTTTTTGATGGAGTCTTTTGGATTTTTTATGTATGATATCATGTCATCTGCAAATAGGGACAACTTTACTTCTTCTTTTCCAATTTTGATGCCTTTTATTTCCTCTTCTTCTCTAATTGCAATGGCTAGTACTTCCAGTACTATGTCAAACAGAAGTGGTGAGAGTGGGCATCCCTGTTTTGTTCCTGTTCTTAGAGGGAATGGTTTTAGTTTTTGCCCATTGAGTATGATGTTTGCTGTGGGTTTATCGTACATAGGTTTTATTATGTTGAGCTATGATCCTTGTACTCACATCTTGTTGAGACTTTTTATCAGGAAAGGGTGTTGAATTTTGTCAAATGCTTTTTATGCAACAATTGATATGACTATATGGTTTTTAACTTTCAGTTTGTTTATGTGATGTATCACGTTTATTGATTTGCGGATATTGTACCATCCTTGCATTCCGGGAATAAATCCTACTTGGTCATGGTGTATGATCTTTCTGATGTTCTGTTGGAGCCGATTTGCTAGAATTTTGTTGAGGATTTTGGCATGTATGTTCATGAGGGATATCGGTCTGTAATTCTCTTTCATTATGTTATCTTTATCTGGATTTGGTATTAGGGTGATGCTGGCTTCATAGAAGGAGTTTGGAAGTGTTCCTTCCTCTTGAATTTTTTGGAATAGTCTGAGGAGGATAGGTTTTAGTTCTTCCTTGAATGTTTGGTAAAATTCTCCTGTGAAGTCATCTGGCCCTGGGCTTTTGTTTGCTGGAAGCTTTCTGATGACTGCTTCAATTTCTTCCAAAGTCACTGGTCTCGTGAGGTTTTTAGATTCTTCCTGGTTAAGTTTAGGAAGGTTGTATTTTTCTAGAAATATGTCCATTTCCTCCAGGTTGTCCAGTTTGTTGGAATAGAGTTGTTCGCAGTATTTTGTAACAATCCTTTGTATTTTGGCGGGGTCTGTTGTTATTTCACCTCTTTCATTTCTGATTTTGTTTACTTGGGTCCTCTCCCTTTGTTTCTTGGTTAGCCTGGCTAGAGGTTCATCAATCTTGTTTATTCTTTCAAAGAACCAGCTCTTGGTTTTGTTGATCTTATGTATTGTTTCTTTGGTCTCTATGTCATTTATCTCCGCTCTGATTTTTGTTATTTCCTTCCTTCTGCTTACACTGGGCTTTTCTTGTTGCTCTTTTTCTAACTCTTTGAGATGTAGAGTTAGATAATTTGTTACCATTTTTTCTTGTCTTTTACAATAGGCTTGCAGAGATATGAACTTCCCTCTCAAGACTTCTTTTTCTGTGTCCCATAGATTTTGGATTGTTGTATTTTCATTGTCATTTGTTGCCACGATGTTTTTAATTTCTTCCTTGATTTCCTTGGTAACCCATTCCTTCTTAATAGCATGCTATTTAGTCTCCATGTGTTTGATTTCCTTGGATTATTTTTATTGTAGTTGATTTCTAATTTTATGCCACTCTGATCTGAGAAGATGCTTGATATGATTTCTATCTTCTTGAATATGAAGAGATTTTGCCTATGTCCCAACATGTGGTCTATCGTTGAAAAAGACCCCTGTGCATTTGAGAAGAATGTGTATTGGGGTGAAATGTTCTGAAGATGTTGATTAATTCCATCTGGTCTAGTGTGTCATTTAGCGTTGATGATTCTTTGCTGATTTTTTGTTTAGATGATTTCTCCAAAGCTGACAGTGGAGTATTAAAATCTCCTACTATGATTGTATTGCTATTAATCTCTCCCTTAATGTCCTCCAGCAATTTATTTTTATGTATTTGGGTGCACCTGTATTGGGTGCATATATGTTAACCAGAGTTATTTCTTCTTCTTTTATTGCTCCCTTTAATATTATGAAGTAGCCTTCCTTATCTCTTGCTATGGCCTTCACTTTGAGATCTAATTTGTCAGATATCAGTATTACTACCCCAGCCTTTTTTCCATTTCCATTTGCCTGAGAAACCTTTTTCCATCCCTTCACCCTCAGTCTGTGAGCATCTTTTTTTCTGAAATCGGGTTCTTGTAGACAACAGATATATGGGTCTTGTTTTTTTATCCAATCTGTTACCCTATATCTTTTGATTGGAGGATTTAATCCATTTACATTTACAGTTATTATTGATAGGTACTTATTTGATGCCATTTTTAATTCTGTACCCCTGTGTTCCATCTTCACTTCCTATTTCTTTATGTTTACAGCAGACCCTTTAGCATTTCTTGCATTGCTGGTTTGGTGGAGATGAATTCCTTTAGTCTGTTTTTGTCTGTGAAGCTCCTTATTTCTCCAATTTTGATTGATAGCCTTGCTGGGTACAGTATTCTTGTACTCAGACCCTTCCTTTGCATGACTTTGCATATTTCATCCCACTCCCTTCACTCCTGATGAGTTTCTGTTTAGAAATCAGTTGCTAATCTGATGGTGGTTCCTTTATATGTAACTTTCTGTCTCTCTCTGGCTGCTTTTAAGATTCTTACTTTGTTGTTGGTGTTTGCCAATTGAATTATAATATGCCTTGGCATCGGTCTATTGGAATTCCTTTTACTTGGGACTCTCTAAGCATCTTGGATTTGTGTGGGTTATTTCTTCTCTATCTCAGGAAAGTTTTCTTTTATTACTTCTTGAAATATATTTTCCATGTCTTCTTCAGTTTCCTTTCCTTCAGGAACCCCTATTATTCTAATATCGTCTTGTTTTGTATTGTCCCAAAGCTCCCGTAGGCTCTCCTCCTGTTTTTTGATTTTTTTTTTCTAGCAGCTGCTCTAATTGGGTATTTTGTCCCATCTTGTCTTCTACTCACTGATTCGGTCCTCTGCTTCTTCTAGTGTACTCTTGATGCTTTCTATTGAGTTCTTCATAGTAGCTTTGTCATTTTTCATTTATTCTTGGGGCATCTTCATTTCTTCTTGGTTCTTCTTCATTTCCTCTTGGGTCTTACTCATATTGTCAAATTTATCTTCCATTCTTTTTAGCCATCTTATGATCATTACTCTGAATTCTTGCTCTGGTAGGTTGCTTGCCTCTAACGCATTTACTTCCTTTTCTGGTGATGGCTGCTTTTCTTTCATGTGTTGGCTATTTCTTTGTTTCCCCATGTTTTCTCTTTGCAGGATGTCTTGTATGTAGTTCTCTTTCTCCTGTGTTGATTTAAAGGCACACAATACAACACGATCAGGTACAACATACAAGGCACTGAACAGGAATGTATTTGCGATATTAATAACCTCTAAGAAAGGTGACCACTAGAGAAAGGCAAATTCGGGGAGAGGAGAGAAAGAAAAAAGAAAAAAAAAGAGCAAGAGAGAGAGAGAGAGAGAGAGAGAGAGAGAGAGAGAGAAATTAAAAAGCGGGATAATTAAAGAGAAGAAATAAAAAATTATTGTCAAACTGAAATTGGGTAACAGGGGAAAAAAGGGAAAATAAAGAAAAAAAGAGTGAGAATTAGAAAGCGAGAGAGAGACAAGAAGCAGACTAAGAGAGAAAAGGGGAACAAACTATATATATGTGGAAAAAATTCCAATAGGACAACCACTAATCCCAGCAAATGCCAACAACAATACAATATCTACTACTATCAAGCAAGTCTAGGATAAATAGAAATAAAAAACATACAAAACAAAGCAATTAGAAAATACTATGCAACATTAACATCAAAAGAATAAACATATCAATCTCACTAAAAGGCATAAAAATTCAATATAATTAACATTCATGCAAACAACAACAAAAGGTCAGAGAGGAAAACCGTGTGTTGTTTTTTTTTAGTTTGTTTGTTTTTTACTAGTTAATTAGTGAAGAGAGTGGTATTCATGCTCTTGGAACAGGGAGTTGGAAATTAGGTATATAAGTAGGGTGAGAAAGAAAAGGGAAAAACTAAAGCAAGAAAGGGTTAAGATAAACAGGAGATGAAAAGGGGATAGGTTAGTAATAGAATGATGGCGTTAAAGTTGAGTTGAGATAAGGTTGATTGATGCTATAGTAGGGATGAGACTAGAATGAAGACTAATCTCAGTGTAAAATAAAGAGAAAATAAAAATGGTACTTAAAAAAAGAAAAAGGAAACCAAAACTGCAAAATAGCAGTAGTAATAATGATGATTGAGAATAAAAAAGTGTAATTATTGAAGAGGTAACATCAAGTGAGGAAAAAGAAATCGTTTCTTAAGTAAAGGATGTAAAAAATGAAAATAAAATAAAAGATGTAAAAAATGAAAATATAGAAAAATTAGCATAAAAATGTGCCATACTGGTCATTCACTTTTTAAAAAATATATATTTTATTGATATTTTACAGAGAGGAAGGGAGAGAGATAGAGAGTTAGAAACGTCGATGAGAGAGAAACATCAACCAGTCGCCTCTTGCACACCCCCCACCAGGCATGTGCCCGCAACCAAGGTACATGCCCTTGACCGGAATTCAACCCGGGACCTCTCAGTCCGCAGACCAACGCTCTACCACTGAGCCAAACCGGTTCGGCTGGTCATTCACTTTTGATTAATTAAAAGTAGTAAAAAAAAAAAAAAAAAGTTAGTTTGTATATCAGCCCATAGGTGCCAGTGTTTCTGGATTGACTTCCCCATCTTTTGGCTCTTCTGGCATCTTTCCCTGTGGTGGTCTTCTCTATGGCTCTCCTATGGTGGCTCCTGTTCAGATCTCCCCTTTCTAGGAAGGCAGTTTCTCCCTGCAGTCTCCCAGGATATGCCAAACTGGGCAGTCCTTCCCTAGTGCTCAAAAGCCAGGGGACGAAAGGGATCAGGCACAGGATGGGTCTGCGCCAAGGTGTTCAGATGTTCCGCTTATGACAGGATAGACACGATTCTTAAGAATTTGTCCCATGCCAAAACCGGTTTGGCTCGGTGGTGTAGCGTCAGTCTGCGGACTGAAGGGTCCCGGGTTCGATTCCGGTGAAGGGCATGTACCTTGTTTGCGGATGCATCCCCGGAAGGGGGTGTGCAGGAGGCAGCTGGTCGATGTTTCTCTCTCATCGATGTTTCTGGCTATCTATCCCTCTCCCTTCCTTTTTGTAAAATATCAATAAAATATATTTAAAATAAAAAGAAAGAATTTGTCCCGCGCTCCTTGGCATTTTTTTTTTTTTTAAATCCCGATTTTGGGGAAGATCGCCCAAACCCGACACTGGGTCTTGCAGCACGCGATTCTCTCTGGGGTGGCTGCCTCTTTCGGAGCCTGCTGTGGCCTCGCAGCCGCTGCAGCTGCTCTGGAGCCCGCTCTGGCCCTGCACCCGCTACAGGTACCGCCACTGCAGCAGGAATCCAGAACCACCACGTTTCCCCCGGCAAACTCTGACCTTTCTGTGGGTGATTGAAGAACTTCTTTGAATCCAGCGTCCCCGCCGATTGGGGCGTCACAACTGCTCAGTGGACTCCCCTGTTGTGGGTCCCCCCAGGCCTCAGGTAAGGTCCTCTTTTATTTGTAAGATGGCTTAGTTTTCTCCCTGAGCCTCTCAAATAGGACAGTCCTGATTTTTAACAACTTGTCTTGCATCCTGCGGTGTTTTAAAAATGTCCCGATTTTTTGAAAGAATGCACAACAAGCTAGGGAACGGTGGGAGAACAGGAAGGGAATATATGGTTTTCGGCAGCCATGTGGCTATTTAGCCAGGATATGAGTTTTATATTATTTTTGTTAATTTTATAATGTTAAACTTTAATAACAACAGATAATTGTTGAGAACTGATTATCGAGAACTGCTTATCAAAGTTTGCAACGATGAAAACATTTTAAAAATATATATTTTATTGATATTTTACAGAGAGGAAGGGAGAGAAATAGAGAGCTAGAAATGTCGATGAGAGAGAAACATCAACCAGCTGCCTCTTGCACACCCCCTACCGGGGATGTGCCCGCAACCAATGTACGTGCCCTTGACCGGAATCGAACCTGGGACCTTTCAGTCCGCAGACCGACGCTCTACCACTGAGCCAAACCAGTTTCGGTGATGAAAACATTTTGTAACTGTCTCTCAGACAATACACATCGTACTGCGTGCTAGTAAGCTAGTTAAACAAGTGATGTCATTACAAATCAGCTATTCAGATAGTTTAGGTAATTTATTTATTTATTTATTTATTCATTTATTTTATAAATACACAAATTTTCTTAAATTTAGCAGACAGTACTCGTATTATTTATATCTTATAGTGGCAGCAAAAAGTCTAGTGCTGGCCTTGAAAGTGACACTTACAACTTACATTACAATTAAGTGTTGAGACTTTGAAAGCCATTTTATGTGTGAAATATAATTTAACAAATTCTTGTGAAGAATTTCATGACCTTTTAAACAACAGCAATCTACTAAAAAAATTCACTCAAATGAGAAATATGCCAAAGAAAAAAATAATACTATACATAAATTTTTATTTATTATATTTGTAAATTGTACTTATGTTGAAATTAATATATATGTATATATATAGTGTATATATATGTATATATATATATGTATGTATTACAATACTATTTTTGCATTCTATGAAAATTTTTGTTGCTCCATATAGACCAAATTTTTAATCAAGACCCTCCCCCCGCCCCCCCGTCAATGGTCTCCCCCTTTACTAATGTTAAAATCTGGTCACCTTAACCTAGGGAGAGTGGCGGCAGTGGACGGTCCAGGAGAGGTGGAAGTGCATCTGGTGATGAGGCACATCAGGTCCCCAGTCACCATTTTCTCCTGAGAGATATCCCCTCCCTCCAGTCTCCAGGCAACAATATAGCCACACCCAGATTCCACCCTGATTAACACCATGGAATCTGAATACTCTCTGAGGCCATAGGAACTGCCCAAAAGGAAAATTTTAGAAGCTAGGCACCTCAACTATGCAGTTACACTGCCAGAATCCTTCAGAGTGCTCAGTGTTCCTTGTTGGCAAACTTACACCTGGGTGCTCCTGTGAGCTGCCACAGGGAGTAAGTGCCTATCCACCACAGGTGCAGCAATAAAAGCTGAGTCTGCCCACCCCACAACTACAGAACTCTGGGCAACACAGTCACGCCTTTCTAGAGTGCAGGGACCCTGAGCCACATCACCCCGACAGACAGTTCTGTAGTCTGTCTTGTACTGTGAGTCCCCACTGTGCAAGCATGATTTCAATTTAGGGTGCAAGACAGCAAAACTCAGGATACTCCCCTCCACAACTGCTGACTTCTAGACACAGAAGTCAGGCCTACATTAAGAGAACCCAAACAGTTCAAGTAGGGAACTACACTAGATTACCAAGCCTAGGAGAACTGAGAGTTTACACCAGTAGCACCATCACCAAAAGAGCCTGGGTAGCAAAGCAATTGGATCTACAATTAAAATATTATAGGAAAACATGGGGAGACATAAGGCAACCCTCAAAGGAAAGAAAATGAGGAATCACCAGAAAGGGAGTTTAATGAACTTGAGGCTACCAGCTTAACTGAGAAAGAATTCAGAGTATTGGTTATAAGGATGTTTAAATAGATGGATGACAAATACACACAACTCAATGAGAACTATAAGGAGCTGAATGAAAATGTCACCAACATGAAAAGAAACCAAGAGGAGATGAAGAATGACATAGCTGTCACAAAGAACACATTGGAAGGTTTAAACAGTAGACTAGAAGAGGCTGAGGACCACATCAGTTAATTTGAAGACAAGGTAGGAAAAAACACAGAAACACAGCAGCAACTGGAAAGAAGACTTAAAAAGCAAGAGGAGAGCCTAAGGGAGCTTTGAGACAACACAAAACAAAACAACATTCAAATAATATGGATACAAGAAGGAGAAGAAGAGAAGGAAGAAATAGAAAACCTCTTTGAAGAAATAATGACAGAAAACTTCCCTGGTATTGGCAAGAAAAAATACTATGCAAGTCCAAGAAGCACATAGAGTCCCAAACAAGTTGAACCCCAAAAGACCAACACCAAGACACATCATAATTAAATTGGTGAACACTAACGACAAAGTAAGCATCTTAAAGGCTGCCAGAGAGAGACAGAAAGTTACCTACAATGGATCTCCTATTAGAATATTAACTGATTTCTCAACAAAAACATACCAAGCCAGAAGGGAATGGAATGAAATATACAAAGTAATGCAAAGCAAGGGACTGAATCCAAGAATACTATATCCAGCAAGGCTATCATTCACAATTGAGTGGGGAATCTGGAGCTTCACAGACAAAAAAGGGCTAAGAGAGTTTATCACTACCAAGCCAGCAATGCAAGAAATGCTAAAGGAACTGCTGTAAAAAGAAGAAAGAAAAAGTCAAAAGAAACACAAACACTAAGGAAGAATATGTCAACAAACATGTATGTGTCATTAAACATAAATGGATTAAATGCACCAATCAAAAGACATAGGGTAGCTGAGTGGTTAAGAAAACATGACCCAAATATTTGCTGTCTACAAGAGACCCACCTCAGAGCAAATGGTTTTCACAGACTGAGAATGAAAGGATGGAAAAATATTTTTCAGGCAAATGGAAATGAGAAATAAGATGGGGTTGCAATACTTATATCTGATAAAATAGACTATAAAGGCCATAACAAGACATAAGGAAGGCCACTACATAAAACTAAATGGAGCAATACAACAAGAAGAAATAACTCTGTTAAACATATATGATCCCAATGCAGGAGCACCCAAATACATGAAAAAACAACAACAACAACAACAACAAAAAACCTCCTGGAATATATTAAGGGAGAAATTGACAACAATACAATCATAGTAGGAGATTTTAATACACCACTGACATCACTGGATAAATCCACTAGATAAAAAATCAGCAAAGAAACAGCAATTCTAAATGATGCACTAGATCAAATGGACCTAATTGACATCTTCAGAGCATTTCACCCCAAAGCCATGGAATATACGTTCTTTTCAGGTGCACATGGGACATTTTCAAAAATAGACCACATATTAGGTTACAAGCAAAGTCTCCCCAAATTCAAAAATATTGAAATTATATCAAGCATTTTCTTGGACCACAATAGCATATTATTAGAAATAAACTGTAATAAAAACATTCCAAAAAACTCAAACACTTGGAAGCTGAATAGCATGCTATTAAACAATGATTGGGTTATCAACAAGATCAAAGAAGAAATTTTTAAAAATGCCTGGAGACTAATTACAATAATAACACAGCAATTCAAATGCTTTGGGACACAATGAAAGCAGTACTGAGAGGGAAATTTATAGTTCTACAGGCAAAACAAGAAAAAATGGTAATAAATAATCTAATTCAACAACTCAAAGAATTAGAAAGAGCAACAAGAAAAGCCCACAGTGAGCATAAGGAAGGACATAATAAAGATCAGAGCAGAAATGAATGATATAGAGACCAAAACAAACAAACAAACAAACAAACAAACAAACAAAACAGAGATTGTGAAACAAGATGGCAGTCTAGGTAATCTCCTAAGCTGCCGCCTCATCAACAATTTGGAAAAAAACAACAGCTAAAATGGAAAGGGATCACATCAGATCCACAGGAGAGATGGCGGAATGGGATGGCTACAACTAGAGGAAAGGAAAAGTGTTATTGCTGCCATGTGGAGTTGAAAGCCGCAGTGGAAACAGAGCCGCTGGAGCTGCTTGAGCCGCCACCGCCACAGCCGCAGCCACCGAGGGGAGGCCCACCGAGAGCAGAGCTTGCCCCGCCCCGGGACCAGGGATTGGGCTGCCTCAGAGCCTGGCCTCCGCACCCGCAGCCTTCCTGGCCTGCCCACCGTGGAAGCGAGGGAACCAGTGCTGGGCCACGCCCACACTTTCTGCTCCCGCCCAGAGTGAGCCGCCTTGGAGCCTGGCCTCCACGCCCACAGCCTTCCCAGCCTGCCCACCTTGCTAGCAAGGGAGCCGGCGCAGGGCCACGGCCGTGCTTTCTGCTCACGACCCCAGTGAGCCCTTCGCCTGTCCGTCCCCTTGCCGCCGGGCTGGGCCAGAGCATCTGCCAAACCCCCGAGGGCTGGAGCCAAGGCCGAGCAGACTTGCTTGTGGAGCGTGACGGAGGACCGAGAGGTTATGCCCACAGCACTCTTTGTGGCCTGGGACTCTGGACACCTAAACCCAGGGGACTCTGAAAGCCAGAATGTGTGAAGTGTGGGCGGCGGATGATACTGTGGCAGAGGCGGCCGGAGCCTCCCCATTCTTCCCCCTTGTCGTCCTCCTGCTCGCGGCAGCAGGGGGCCAGGGCCCTGGGGGAGAATCGAAAAGGATTCTATCTAAACCACAGTAAAGCTGGCGGAGGGGGAAATCTACAACTGAAAGAAGGAGAAGGGCTGCTGCCGCCATGTGAAGTATAAAGCCACAGCAGAGTCGCCGCCATCAGTGAGGAAGGCCCACCGAGAGCAGAGCCCACCCCTCCCCAGGCCCAGGGAGCAGGTTGCCTCAGAGCTCGAACTTCCCTGCCTGCCCGCCTTGCTGGCGAGGGAGCAAGTGCAGGGCCTCGGCAGCGCCTTCCATTTGTGGCCTGAGCAAGGCCTTCGCACATCTGTCTCCCCCACTGCTGGGCCTGGCCGGAGCCTCTGCCGAGTCCCCGAGAGCCAGCACCAAGGTGGAGCATACTCATGGAGCTTGATAGAGGACTGAGAGGTAGTACCCAAAACACTCTTTGTGGCCCGGGACTCTAAACACCTAAACCCGTGGGAATGAAAGCCTGAATGTGTGAAATCAGAGCTGCTGAGGTTGCTAGAGTGGAGTCGGCTGGAGCCTCCCCGTTCTTGCCCCTCGTTGTCCTCCTACTCACCTGCAGCTTGGGCCCCGGGGGATCCAGGATAGGAGGGCATTAATCAACGGTCCCAGACAGACCCTGTGACTAGGGGGGGGGGGCTTGTGACCTGGGGGAGTGGTGTGGCCTGTGACCTGGGGGAGACATGTGCCCCGGGGGAGCGGTGGGACCAGGGGAGCTGTGTGACCGGGGGGGGGGGGGGCAGTGGGACCTGGGAGAGCAGTGAACCCCAGGAGAGCCTTGTGCCCCAGGGGAGCGGTGGAACCAGGGGGAGCCATGTGCCCCAGGGGAGCGGTGGGACCCAGGGGAGCGGTGGGACCCAGGGGAGCCATGTGCTCCAGGAGAGCCTTGTGCCCCAGGGGAGCCTTGTGCCCTGGGGGAGTGGTGGAACCAGGGGAGCCGTGTGACCTGGGGGGGGGGCAGTGGGACCCGGGGGAGCCGTGAGCCCCGGGAGAGCCTTGTGCCCTGGGGGATCCTTGTGCTCCGGGAGAGCTCTGTGCCCCTTTGGAGTGGTGGAACCCGGGGGAGCCATGTGCCCCAGGAGAGCCGTGTGCCCCGGGGGAGCAGTGTGCCCCGGGAGAGCCGTGTGCCCCGGGGGAGAGGTAGGACCCGGGCGAGCCGTGTGACCTGGGGGGGAAGGTGGGACCCGGGGGAGCCCCCATGTTCATAGCAGCACAATTTACAATAGATAAGATTTGGAAACAAGCTAGGTGCCCATCAGCAGATGATTGGATCAGAAACTATGGTATATCTACACAATGGAATACTATGCTGCCATAAAAAGAAGAAATTCTCATTATTAGCAGCAACCTGAATGGAATTGGAGAACATCATGCTGGGTGAAATAAGCCAGTCAATGAAAGAGAAACACCACATGTCCTCACTCATTTATGGATAATAAAGAACATTATTAACTAATGATCAGAAAGATAGATATAGTGACAGTAAAGCAAGAAGAAGACTGTCAAATGATAGCAGGAGGTTAGGGTGATCTGGGAGAGATAAGAGATCAACCGAAGGACTGGTATGAATGCATATAAGTACAACCAATGGACACAAAACTCGGGATGGAGGGCATGAATGGGAGGTGGGGGGGGGGGCAATGGTAAGCAATGTATACATATAATACCTTAATAATAAAATGGTGTGGGGGGGGGAGAATATTTGCAGAAGTTCAAGATGGTACAGTCCTGGTTGGAATAAAATTTGGACAAAAGAGATTAAACGACCAAAAAAAAAACCCCAAACAAACAAAAAAAAAAAAACCAAAAAACAATACAAAAGATCACCAAAACCAAGAGTTGGTTCTTCAAAAGGATAAAAAAGATTGATGAATGCTGGAAAACAAATTAGTTTCACTTAAAAAAGAGATGTTCATTCTGCTGTCATCGAAGCACGTCAATCACTTCTCAAACCTGCGGTTCTACTCCCTGTCACTTACTACCTCCTGCCCCAATCCTATATGGACAGAAGGACAGGCAGAGGCAAACCTGCCTTGGAAAGTCTTTGGCAGCATGCCAGACACTGATCTACAAGGAAGAAAAAGCTTATGGTCGAGGGCAGAGAAAATGGCAGAAGAACAGGTAGGAAGGTTCTGAGCCTGATCCCAAAGAAGAAAGAGAGCAGCCGAGGGTCGTGCTGGGAGTGCTTGTCAGCAAGCCAAGAGAAAGGCGAACACCCGGGGAAACTGGGGGTCGGCTGGTCAGGATACCCCTGACAGTTAAGCACCCACAGCTGGGTCCCTTCCCGGAGCTACCTAGGGGCGCGGACGGGGAAATCTCGCCATCTTGACGGGAAGAGGTTAGTGTCAGAGGCCTGAATATTCACAGCCCCAAAGACCACCAAGCAGCCGTGAGCCCCAAAACGCTGACCACAATCAGCGCGAAGACTTGGACTCAAAGGAGCGCTCCATCCCAAGGCAAAAAGGCCAGATTTCGCAGAGATCCGGTGAGTCCCCCGAGGCGTAGCAGCCTGCAAGCGCCAGGTGCATGGAGGCTGGAGGACTGGGCCTAGGTTTGCAAGAAACCCCAGGGATTTGGGCTGGAGGCGCTCCTGACTGTGGACAGGGCTCCTAAGTGGGGGGATATCTAAGGAGCAGCACGTTTGGATCTGACTGCAAGGCATATCTGGAGAGTTACAGGAGAGTGCAGTCGGCTCGGTCCTGCCCCACCCCCACCCCTCCATAGATCAGGGACACAGAGAGGGGAAAAAAGCTAGAAAGGCTTCAGAGCCCTGGAAGTCAACCCAGAAACGCTGCCACCCAGAGGCTAACGTACATATGGACTCTAGAACTGCTTAAAAATCAGGACCTGATTACAACACGGAAGAAACACAGGGAACTGCAATTACCCCCCAGACTGGGAACTGGTGAGCTAGACAGAACAAGAGAGGAAGTGAATGACCTTCATTGCTGCAGATTTTATTTAATTTTTGATTTTTATTTTCTAATTAATTATTTTTTTGTTTTTGATTTGTTTTTTATTTACATTAGTTGCAAAGTTTACTCAAGAAATTATTTTTTTCATCTTCCCTCACTTGATTTTACCTTTTTAATTAATTCATTTTTATATGTAATCAATATTATTGCTACTACTATTTTACCTTTTTTAATCTTTTTATCTTATTATCTTTTGTTTATTTTTATTATTATCTTTTAAGTGCCATATTATATACCCTTTTTTTCTTTTTTTCCCTCTATTTTCCCCCACTTCGGAATTACTATTCTACAGACTATTTATACCTTTCCTTCTCCAACGCTCTATTCTAACTCAACCCTACCTTTATGCCATCACTCTCTTCCTAACCCTTTCCATTTGGTGTCCTGCTTATCTTAACCCTTTACTGCTCTAGATTTTCCTATTTTTCCTGTTTACCCCTTCCTAAAATTTCACCCTACCTGTGTATATCTAACTCCCAACCCCCTACTCCAAGCCCATTCACACCTACCTTGTCGCTATCCTTAAAAAAAAAAAAATCCTTCTCTCTACCCCTTTGTAGTTGTATACTGAATGCTAAGTATATCAAAGTTTTATGCTTTTTTGTAAGATTGGTTTGCTTATTCTTTGTATTTGATTGTATGTTTTTGTTAGCTGGGTATAGTCACCTTTATTGGAGGATATTAATATTGCAAACACATTTCTGTTCAGTGCCTTGTGTGCTGTACCTGGTTGTGTTGTATTTTGTACCTTTAAATCTAACCAGGAGAGAGAGAACTACATAACCAGACATCCTAAAAAGAGAGATCACATAGGGAGGCAAAGAAACAACCCGCATATGAAAGAAAATCAGGCATCACCAGAAAAGGAAGTAAATGAGTTAGAGGCAAGCAAACTACCAGAGCAAGAATTCAGAGTAATGATCATGAGGTGGCTAAAAAGAATGGAAGACAAATTTGACAATATGAGTAAGACCCAAGAGGAAATGAAGAAGAACCAAGAGGATCTGAAGAAGAACCAAGAGGAAATAAAGGTGACCCAAGAAGAAATGAAAAATGACATTGCTACTATGAAGAACTCAATAGAAAGCATCAAGAGTAGACTAAAAGAAGTGGGGGACCACATCAGTGAGCTAGAAGACAAGATGGAAAAAAATACCCAATTACAGCAGCTGCTAGAAAAAAAAAAAAAAAACAGGAGGAGAGCCTAAAGGAGCTTTGGGACAATACAAAACAAAACAATGTTAGAATAATAGGGGTCCCAGAAGGAAAGGAAACTGATCAAGATATGGAAAAAAGTATTTCAAGAAATAATGACAGAAAACTTTCCTGAGATACAGAAGAAAAAACCCACACAAATCCAAGATGCTCAAAAAGTCCCAAACAAAATGAATCCCCAAAGACCAACACCTAGGCACATTATAATTACATTGGCAAAAACCATCGACAAATCAGACTCTTAAAAGCAGCCAGAGAGAGACAGTAAGTTACATATAAAGGAACTCCCATCAGATTAGCAACTGATTCCTCAACAGAAACTCATCAGGCCAGAAGGGAATGGGATGACATATACAAAGTCATGCAAAGGAAGGGTCTGAATCCAAGAATATTGACCCTGCAAGGCTATCAATCAAAATCGAAGGTGAGAGGAGCTAGCGCGGCGTCTCCCAGCCTGCAGCCAGCTGGGCCCAGCCTCCGTGCACCCCGTGCTGGTGAAGAGATGGTGTGGCATTTCCCAGCCCACAGCCAGCTCGGCCCAGTGTCCGAGCATGCCGTGCTGGTGAGTAGCTGGCACCGCGCCCTCCATTTGTGGCCCCGGCCAGTCCTTTGTCCACCGCCGCCCACAGCCAGCTCAGCCTGGCCTCCCCAGATGCCTTGCTGGTGAGGAGCTGGCACAGTGCCTTCCGTTTGCGGCCCTGGCGAGTCCTTCCTCCGCCAACACATGGTCGGGCCGAAGCTTCTGCTACTACCGCCATGTGGATTTTAAAACTACAGGGGAAATTGAGCCACAGGAGATACTGTCGCTGCTGCACCCACCGCCGCACCCTCACCCCCTGCAAATAATAGGAATCCATCGAAAACAGCTCACTCTGCCCTAGGCTCAGGGAGAGTGCGGCTTCAGAACTTAGCCTCAGCGTCCACAGCAGCTCCACTTCTGCACGAAAGGAGAAACAATTGAGGGCGGTCTCTCCCCCCTGCAGCCATCTCACCCCACCCACAACCTTCCCAGCACACCCTCCATGCTGGTGTGGAGATTGCCACTGCAGCTTCTGTTCCCGGCCTCGGTGAGTCCTTCCTGCACCGCCGCATGGACGGGCCGAAGCTTCCGTCACTGCCACCATGTGAACTTTGAAAGAACAGTGGAAATTGAACCACAGGAGTGACTGTCTCTGCCGCACCCACCACCGCTGCCTCGAATAAAGGAAATCCTCTGAGAACAGAGCGCACTATGCCCTGGGTTAAGGGAGTGGGCAGCCTCAGAACTTAGCCTCCATGTCTGCAGCTGCTCCGCGTCCGCACCGAACGTGACACCTTTGACGGCGGACTCCCCGCCTGCAGCCATCTCAGCCCGACAGCAGACATTCCAGCCTGCGCGCCGTGCTAGAGAGGAGCTAGCGTGGCATCTTCAATTTGCGACCCCATGGCCCAAGAAGGGCCATGTGCCCTGGGTGAGCCATGTGACCCAGGGGGCCAGGTTCCCCGGGTGTGCCGTGTGTCCCAGGGAATGCATTGGGACCCGGGGGGTAGGGGCGGTGTGAACCAGAGGAGGAGCGGACTCTATTCATGTGATTCTGAGATAGTCACCATAAAACAAGCAGATTGTCAAATGACAGTAGGGAGGGGAAGGAGACATGGGGGGAGATAAGAGAACAACCGAAGGACTGGTATGCATGAATATAAGTACAACCAATGAACACAGAACTCTGGAGAGGGAGGGCATGAATGGGAGGTGGGGTGGGGGTAATGGTAAGCTATGTACACATAATATACCTTAATAAATACCAAAATTAAAGGTGAAATCAGGAGCTTCAAAGACAAAAAAAGACTAAAGGAATTTATCTCCAACAAACCAGCAATACAAGAAATGCTAAAGGGTCAACTGTAAAAATAAAGAAATAGGAATGGAAGAAGGAACACATGGGGATAGAATAAAAATGGTATCAAATACCTACCTATCAGTTATTACTTTAAATGTAAATGGTTTAAATTCTCCAATAAAAAGTCATATGGTAACAGATTGGATAAGAAAGCAAGTCCCATAGATCTGCTGTCTACAAGAAACCCACTTCAGAATAAAAGACGCCCACAGACTGAAGGTGAAGGGATGGGAAAAGGTTTTCCAGGCGAACAGCAAAACAAAAACAAAAACTGGCGTAGCAATACTTAAATCTGACAAATTAGATCTCAAAGTGAAGGACATAACAAGAGATAAGGAAGGCCACTTCATAATACTAACGGGAGCAATCCAAGAAGAAGAAATAACTCTGGTTAACATATATGCACCCAATACAGGTGCACCCAAATACATAAAAATAAATTGCTGGAAGACATTAAGGGAGAGATTATTAGCAATACAATCATAGTAGGAGATTTTAGTACTCCACTGTCAGCTTTGGAGAAATCATCTAAACAAAAAATCAGCAAAGAATCATCAACGCTAAATGACACACTAGACCAGATGGAATTAATTGACATCTTCAGAACATTTCACCCCAATACACATTCTTCTCAAATGCACAGGGGTCTTTTTCAACGATAGACCACATGTTGGGACATAGGCAAAATCTCTTCATATTCAAGAAGATAGAAATCATACCAAGCATCTTCTCAGATCAGAGTGGCATAAAATTAGAAATCAACTACAATAAAAATAATCCAAGGAAATCAAACACATGGAGACTAAATAGCATGCTATTAAGAAGGAATGGGTTACCAAGGAAATCAAGGAAGAAATTAAAAACATCGTGGCAACAAATGACAATGAAAATACAACAATCCAAAATCTATGGGACACAGAAAAAGAAGTCTTGAGAGGGAAGTTCATATCTCTGCAAGCCTATTGTAAAAGACAAGAAAAAATGGTAACAAATTATCTAACTCTACATCTCAAAGAGTTAGAAAAAGAGCAACAGGAAAAGCCCAGTGTAAGCAGAAGGAAGGAAATAACAAAAATCAGAGCGGAGATAAATGACATAGAGACCAAAGAAACAATACATAAGATCAACAAAACCAAGAGCTGGTTCTTTGAAAGAATAAACAAGATTGATGAACCTCTAGCCAGGCTAACCAAGAAACAAAGGGAGAGGACCCAAGTAAACAAAATCAGAAATGAAAGAGGTGAAATAACAACAGACCCCGCCAAAATACAAAGGATTGTTACAAAATACTGCGAACAACTCTATTCCAACAAACTGGACAACCTGGAAGAAATGGACATATTTCCAGAAAAATACAACCTTACTAAACTTAATCAGGAAGAATCTAAAAACCTCACGAGACCAGTGACTTTGGAAGAAATTGAAGCAGTCATCAGAAAGCTTCCAGCAAACAAAAGCCCAGGGCCAGATGACTTCACAGGAGAATTTTACCAAACATTCAAGGAAGAACTAAAACCTATCCTCCTCAGACTATTCCAAAAAATTCAAGAGGAAGGAACACTTCCAAACTCCTTCTATGAAGCCAGCATCACCCTAATACCAAATCCAGATAAAGATAACACAATGAAAGAGAATTACAGACCGATATCCCTCATGAACATACATGCCAAAATCCTCAACAAAATTCTAGCAAATCGGCTCCAACAGAACATCAGAAAGATCATACACCATGACCAAGTAGGATTTATTCCCGGAATGCAAGGATGGTACAATATCCGCAAATCAATAAATGTGATACATCACATAAACAAACTGAAAGTTAAAAACCATATAGTCATATCAATTGTTGCATAAAAAGCATTTGACAAAATCCAACACCCTTTCCTGATAAAAACTCTCAACAAGATGGGAGTACAAGGATCATACCTCAGCATAATAAAAGCTATGTATGATAAACGCACAGCAAACATCATACTCAATGGGCAAAAACTAAAACCATTCCCTCTAAGAACAGGAACAAAACAGGGATGCCCACTCTCACCACTTCTGTTTGACATAGTACTGGAAGTACTAGCCATTGCAATTAGAGAAGAAGAGGAAATAAAAGGCATCAAAATTGGAAAAGAAGAAGTAAAGTTGTCCCTATTTGCAGATGACATGATATCATACATAAAAAATCCAAAAGACTCCATCAAAAAACTAATAGACTTAATAAATGAATTTGGCAATTTAGCGGGATACAAAAGCAACCCCAAGAAATCTATGGCATTTCTATACACCAATAGTAAACTCACAGAAACAGAGGCTACAAAAGCAATCCCATTTACCATCTCACCAAAAAAAATTGAGATACCTAGGAATAAACTTAACTAAGGAGGTAAAAGACCTATATGCTGAAAACTACACGACACTGAAAAAACAGACAGAGGAAGATGTAAACAGGTGGAAGAACATACCATGTTCATGGATTGGTAGAATCAACATCATCAAAATATCCAAACTTCCCAAAGCAATTTATAAGTTCAATGCACTTCCTATTAAAATACCAAGGACATACTCCACAGACCTAGAAGGAACTCTCCAAAAGTTTATTTGGAACAATAAAAGACCCCGAATAGCCGCATCAATCTTGAGAAAGAAGAGTAAAGTAAAAGGGATCTCAATAACCGATTTCAAGCTGTATTACAAAGCCACTGTTCTCAAAACAGCCTGATACTGCCACAAGAACAGACATATAGATCAATGGAATAGATTAGAGAATCCAGATGTCAACCCAAATCAATATGCTCAATTAATATTTGACAAAGGAGGCACGAGCATACAATGGAGTCAAGACAGTCTCTTCAATAAATGGTGTTGGGAAAATTGGACAGATACATGCAAAAGAATGAAACTAGATCACCAACTTACACCATACACAAAAATAAACTCAAAATGGATACAGGACTTCAACATAAGACAGCAAACCATAAAAATACTAGAGTCATCCACAGGCAGCAATATCTCAGACATATGCCTAAAGAACTTCTTCACTGATACTAACCCTAGGGCAATGGAAGCTAAAGAGAAAATGAGCAAATGAGACTACATTAAAATAAAAAGCTTTTTTACAGCAAAAGAAACCATCAACAAAACAACAAGAAGTCCCACGGTATGGGAGAACATATTTGCAAATGATATCACTGATAAAGTTTTAATCTCCAACATCAACAGACGGCTTATACAACTCAATAAAAGGAAAATAAATGAGCCAATTAAAAAAAGGGAAATGGACCTAAATAGAATCCTCTCAAAGGAAGACAGAAGGAAGGCCAAGAGGCACATGAAAACATGCTTAAAGTCACTAATTATCAGAGAGATGAAAATCAAAACAACAATGCGGTACCATCTCACACCTGACAGAATGTCCAACATCAACAACACAACAAATGACAAATGTTGGCGAGGTTGGGAAGAAAAAGGAACCCTCGTGCACTGCTGGTGGGATTGCAGGTTGGTGCAACCACTGTGGAGAACAGTATGGAGCTTCCTCAAAAAACTGAAAATGGAACTCCCATTTGACCCTGTAATCCCACTACTAGGAATATACCCCAAGAAGCTAGAAACCCCAATCAGAAAGGATATATGCACCCCTATGTTCATAGCAGCACAATTTACAATAGCTAGTATTTGGAAACAGCCTAGGTGCCCATCAGCAGATGAATGGATCAGAAAACTATGGTACATCTACACCATGGAATACTATACGGCCATAAAAAGGAAGGAATTCTCATCATTTGCAGTAACCTGGATGGAGTTGGAGAGCATCATGCTGAGTGAAATAAGCCAGTCAATGAAAGAGAAACACCACATGACTTCACTCATTTATGGATATTAAAGAACATTATAAACTAATGAATAGAAAGATAGATATAGAGACAGTAAAACAACAAGCAGACTGTCAAATGACAGCGGGGAGGGAGGTAGGGAGATCTGGGGGAGATAAGAGATCAACCGAAGGACTGGTATACATTCATATAAGTACAACCAATGGACACAAAACTCTGGGGAGGGAGGGCATGTATAGGAGGGGGGAGGGGCAATGGTAAGCTATGTACACATATAATACCTTAATAAATTTAAAAAACATTTTAAAAAAAGAACATTATAAACTAATGAACAGAAGGATAGATATAGTGACAGTAAAACAACAAGCAGACTATCAAATATCAGCAGGGGTTGGGGTAGGGATATCTGGGGGAGATAAGAGATCAACCGAAGGATTGGCATGCATGCATATAAGTACAACCAATGGACACAAAACTCTAGGGAAGGAGGGCATCTATGGGAGGAGGGGACAATGGCAAGCTATGTATACATATAATACCTTAATAAATTTAAAAATTAAAAAAAGAAATTATCCAATATTGACAATAATAAAAAAAGAAATGCTAAAAGCACTGATGTAAAATGAAATGGTAAGAAGGAACATAGTCTCAAAAAATAAAAATGGCTACAAACAATTACCTTTCAATAATAACCTTAAATGTAAATGGACTAAATGCTCCACTCAAAAGACATCAAGAGGTTGAATGGATAAAAAAACATGACCCATATATATGCTATCTACAAGAGACTCACCTCAGAAAAAAAAGGACTCATACAGATTGAAAGTGAAGGGATAGAAAAACATCTTTCAGACAAATGGAAATGAAAAATAATCTGGTGTTGTGATACTTATTTCTGACAAAATAGACCTCAAAGTAAAGGCCATAACAAAAGATAAAGAAGGCCACTTCATAATAATAAAGGCTCTGATACAGCAAGAAAACGATAAATGATAAACATATATGCACCCAATGTAGGAGCATGCAAACACATAAAAAATCTCCTGGAAGATATCAAGGGAGAATTCAACAACAATATAATCATAGCAGGAGACTTTAATACATCACTGACATCACTGCATAAATCAACTAGACAAAAAAAGCAACAAAGAACCAGCAATTCTAAATGAATCACTAGATCAGATGGACTTGATTGATGTCTTCAGAGCATTTCACCCAAAAGCCATGGAATATATATTCTTCTCAAGTGTACATGGGACATTTTCAAAAATAGACCACATTTTGGATCACAAACAAAGTCTCCCCAAAATTCAAAAAGATTGAAATCATATCAAGCTTTTTATCAGACCACAATGGCATAATATTAGAAATAAACTATAATAAAAACACTCTGAAAAACGTAAACACTTGGAAGCTGAATAGTATGCTATTAAACTATGATTGGGATAACAATGAGATCAAAGCAGAAATTTTAAAATTCCTGGAGACTAATGACAATAAAAACAAAACAATACAAATACTATGGGACACAATGAAAGCAGTCCTGAGAGGACAATTTTTAGCTCTACATGCATACCTCAAAAAAACAACAACAAAAAGGGTTAATAAATAATCTAACTAAACAACTCAAAGAATTAGAAAGAGAGCAACAAGAAAAGTCCCACAGTGAGCAGAAGGAAGGACATAATAAAGATCAGAGCAGAAATGAATGACATAGAGACCAAAGAAACAATACAAAAGATCAATAAAATCAAGAGCTGGTTCTTTGAAAGGATAAACAAGATTACTGAACCTCTAGCCAGGCTCACCAAAAAGCAAAGAGAGAGGACACAAATAAACAAAATCAGAAATGAAAGAGGTGAAATAACAACAGATCCCACAGGAATACAAAGGATTATTTAAAAATACTATGAACGACTCTATTCCAACAAACTGGACAACCTGGAGGAAATGGACATATTCCTAGAAAAATACAACCTTCCAAAACTTAATCAAGAAGATACTAAAAAACTCAATAGGCTGATAACTATGGATGAAATTGAAGCAGTCATCAAAAAGCTTCCAGAAAACAAAAGCCCAGGGCCATATGGCTTCACAGGGGAGTTTTACCAAACATTCAAGGAAGAACTAAAACCTATCCTCCTCAGACTATTCCAGAAAATTCAAGAGGAAGGAATACTTCCAAGCTCCTTCTATGAAGCCAGCATCACCATAATACCAAAACCAGGTAAAGATAACACAATGAAAGAGAATTACAGGCCAATATCCCTCGTGAACATAGATGCCAAAATCTCAACAAAATTCTAGGAAATCGGGGCCAGCAGTACATCAGAAAGATCATACACCATCACCAAGTAAGATTAATCCTGGGGATGCAAGGATGGTACAATAATCACAAATCAATAAATGTGATACATCACATAAACATATTGAGAGATAAAAATCACATAGTCATTCCTATTGATGCATAAAAAGCATTTGACAAAATCCAACACCCTTTCTTGATTAAAAAAAAAAAACCAACTCTCAGCAAGGTGGGAATAGAAAGATCACAACTCAACATAATAAAAGCCATATATGACAAACCCACAGCCAACATCATATGCAAACACTAAAACCATTTCCTCTAAGAACAGGAACAGGACTGGAATGCCCACTTTCATGACTCCTGCTCAACATAGTGCTGGAAGTACTAGCCATAGTGACCAGACAGAAGGAAGAAATAAAAGACATCCAGATTGTAAAAGAAGAAGTAAAACTATCCTTATTCACAGATGACATGATACTGTACATAGAAAACCCTAAAGCCTCCATCAAAACATTATTGGACTTAATAAATGAATTCAGCAAGCTATCAGGATACAAAATCAATGCCAAGAAATCTGTGGCATTTCTATACACCAATAATGAACCTACAGAAAAAGAGACAAAAAAGCAATCCCATTTATCATCACACCAAATATAAAGATACTTAGGAATAAACTTAACTAAGGATGTAAAAGACCTATTCACTAAAAACTACAGGACACTGACAAAAGAGATAGAGAAAGATATAAACAGATGGAAGAACATACAATGTTCATGGGCTGGTCGAATCAACATCATTAAAATGTCCAAACTACCCAAAGCAATCTATAGATTCAATGCACTCCCCATTAAAATATCAACAGCATATTTCACAGACCTAGAAACAACACTCCAGAAAATTTATCTGGAATAAAAAATTAAAAAAGACCCTGAATAGCCACAGTGATCCTGAGAAAGAATAAAATAGGAAGGATCTCAATACCAGATTTCAAGCTGAATTACAGAGCCACTGTTCTCAAAACAGCCTGGTACTGGCACAAGAACAGACATACACACCAATGGAATACAATAGAGAATCCAGATATCGACCCAAACCACTATGCTCAATTAATATTTGACAAAGGGGGCATGAATATACAATGGAGTCAAGACAGTCTCTTCAACAAATGTTGCTGAGAAAATTGGACAGATATATGCAAAAACAATGAAATTAGAGCTCCAACTTACACCATACCCAAAAAATAAACTCAAAGTGGATACAGGACTAAACATAAGATGGGAAACCATAAAAATACTAGAGGAATCCACAGGCAGGAAAATCTCAGACATGTACCGACAGAACTTCTTCACTTATACTGCTCCTAGGGCAATGGAAGCTAAAAAGAATATAAACAAATGGGACTACATCAAAGTTAAAATCTTTTTTCACAGCAAAGGAAACCATCAATAAAACAACAAGAAACCCCACTGAATGGGAGAACATTGTTGCCAATGATATCAATGATAAGGGTTTAATCTACAACATTTACAGAGAACTCATACAACTTAACAAAAAGAAGATAAACAATCCAATCAAAAAATTGACAGCTGATCTAAACAGACACTTTTCAAAAGAAGACAGAAGGAAGGCCAAGAGACATATTAAAACATGCTCAAAGTCATTAATCATCAGAGAGATGCAAATCAAAACAACAATACGGTACCATCTTACACTGGTCAGAATGGCTATCATCAACAAATCAGCAAACGACAAGTGTTGGGGAGGATGTGGAGAAAAAGGAACTATTTTACACTGCTAGTGGGAATGCAGACTGGTGCAGCCACTGTGGAGAACAGTATGGAGTTTCCTTGAAAAACTAAAAATGGAACTCCCATTTGACCCAATGATCCCACTTCTAGTAATATATCCCAGGAAACTATAAACATGATTCAGAATGGATATATACACCCCTATGTTCATAGCAGCTCAATTCAGCATAGCTAAGATTTGGAAACAGCCTAAATGCCCATCAGCAGATGAATGGATTAAAAAACTGGGGTACAGCTACTCAATGGAATACAATGCTGCCGTAAAAAAGAAAGAGTTCCTACCATTTACAACATGGATGGAGATGGAGAGCATTATACTAAGTGAAATAAGCCAGGCAGAGAAAGATAAACATCACATGATCTCACTCATTTATGGAATTTAATGAACGACATAAACTGATGAACAGGAACAGACCCAGAGACTGAGTAATATTGATCAGAACCTCAAATCCCAGTGAAGGAGGTGATTGCTGGGAGTAAGGGGGAGAAATCAACCAAGGGACTTGTGGGGATACATATGAGCCTCATCAATGGCCACAGATAACAGGGGGGTGGAATATGAGTGGAGGATATGGGATAAGGGGGGAATAAGAACACATATGTAAAATAATAATAACAACAACAACAACAGCAACAATATTCAGAGAGGGAGAGAGAGAGAAGAAATTGTGAGGTAACCGGAACCCCAAGAACACCTGAGATCGCCTTTACTGCCATGCTAGCAGTCACCAGCTGTACGGTAATATAACCTGGGACTATTGGGCAAGTATTTCTGAACTTATGTTCCTAATTCTCCATGGGTGGGAGGCCTTACCTGGGCTGATCCTCATGTATGACACAAAATCAAACCACTGCTCCTTTGTGTGTAACATTAAAGAGAGGTTTCTGGCTTGTGAGGACACCAAAGGAAGGGACCATCATTACTTCCTCCTGGGAGAGGTGTAGAATATGTAACAAAGACCTTGTCTATACAAAAAGAAGTTGACGGCCAGTTTAAAATGGAATTTCCATGACCTAGAGCAAAGAATATCCTTACATGGTATTATTCTACAAGGTCATTATAATTTCTCCCAGATTTGGGTTATCTCCATTACCTATAATAGTACCTTGCACCATTGGGTACCAATAAAAAAATAATTTCATATATATATATATATATATATATATATATATATATATATCTTTACAAACTGTACAAAAAGCTCTTCCTAAAGTGTTAACATATATATGTTGTTACTGGTGGTGCTTGGAGACAAAGGTAACACATCTCTAGATATTTTAGAATTACAACAGCATATTGTACCATTATCACAAACAAACTTACAAACCTATCCTTTGAATGTCTGTCAGCAATTTACAAATGACACGAAAGGACTTAATCCCTTTCACTGTGTAGAGGGCCCCCTGGGAATGAACCTGAGCATTCTATATTGGCCCCTCTTGCCATTTTGGCCAAAATGACCCTCTTCTCATGGTCTAGGTGCCCACAGCTGTTGCTTGACCTTTCAGTTTATGCCGGGGCTGAATCACCATGGTGGCTGGTACCATGGATCTGTCTCTCACCCAGTGGAGTGACCTGGGCCCTCTCTGGAGAAGAAACATGGGTTTCCCATAATATGAGATCAGTGCCTGGGCCTCACCAGCAGGTAAGGGGTTCTCGAGGCAGGAGCTGGGCATGGAGCCCATGGGGGAATAGGCTACCAAGGAGACAGAACTAAACCTCACATCACCCTCCTTGGCCCTGGAGGATGGCTAATTAACCAGATATGGGTAAGATTCCTCAGGGAAGGAAAAACCTAAGACAGGCACAATCACAGAGGGGTCATCAGGAGAGCACTTGGGGGTCAACAAAGCTGGGGCACAGACCCTTACCACCCCCACTGCAGGTTGGCAGACACCTGAATCTTCTCCCCTTCTGAGGAAGGTCTCCTGCACCCATGGCTGCTTCACTTCCTATGCACAGCTCAAATTGGGACCCAGGCAACAAACAGAGACTTGGCTGACAGCAGCTGCCCTCTTACTGCCACAAGACTTGTTTGAGAGTTCTTGTACCCATGGTGTGGACAAGTGGGGTTTTAATATCCAAGTCTAGCCTAATAGCAGGAATGCTCAGACCCTTCGCAAGAAGGCAAATAATCATTTCCTCTAATACACACATGCTAAATAAATAGAAGGCTAATGGAAATAAATGAATATTCTATAAAAACTGATTGTACGGTACAAAAAGCTGTTCCTAAAGTGTTAACAAAAATTTTTATTGGCAGAGCGTCTCATGGTAAAATTGCATAACATATAATGAACCTAAAGCAGTCATGGTTTAGCGAAAATAAATAAAATGTGAAAGCTATCAAGACTCCATTATAAAAATTTCCAAAAGCCTCCTATTATTTAAATTAAAAAAGGAAGAATATCATGTAAGGACAAATATCCTGTGAGTAAATTACATCTAAAAAAATTGTACTTTAGGATATTAACCTTCATTCGAAACGCTAACAACATACACATGAAAATACACACATGGTGTCAAAACAAGCCAGAGGAAAACCATTTGGGGAAAAAAATGAAAAAAGGATCTTAATTCAAATTGATAGAAAATATCCCTTTATTAACTTTTGGTCAAGAATATGTTTGTATTTCATATAATACTGGTTTGGTGGTGATGAACTCCTTTAGCTTTTTCTTATCTGTGAAGCTCTTTATCTGCCCTTCAGGGAGCTATGGGGGAGAAAAAGGAGAAACAATTATAATAATCTGAGCAATAAAGATTTATTTAAAAATAATAATAAAAAGAATAAACTCTGTTTTGTATATTTGCAATTGATTCACACCACAAAAAAAAAAAAAAAGAATATGTTTGTATATTTTCAGTAAACAACTCTGAGACCATCTGGATTCCTGTAACAGAGAGGAATAGACAGAAGTGCTCTTGCCATGAAGACAGAAAAGAAACAATTCAGAGATGGAAGGCACCATACCAGCAGACAACAGCTGTGTGTTGCTGAAGGATGCCCAGGACCAAAGCAGAGATGGTCGGACCCATATCACTGCCGTTTGTCCACCATCCAGATCTGAAATATCATGGCTAACATGTACACATAAGGAACTGTTTGACATTAAAACTGGGACTCAAGAATGGCGGAAGAATAGGTAGGCAAGTTCTGACCCTGGTCCTGAAGAGGAAGGATAGAGCAGCCGAGGGTCACGCTGGGAGTGCCTGTCAACAAGCCAAGAGAAAGGCGAACACCTGGTGAAACTGGGGGGCACCTGATCAGGGTGCCCCTGACAGTTAAGCACCCACAGCTGAGTCCTTTCCCAGAGTGACCTAAGGGCGACGGGGAAATCTAGAAATCTTGACGGGAAGAGGTTTGGATTAGAGGACTGAATATCCACGGCCGTAAAGACCACCAAGCAGCTGTTCGCCCCTAAACGCTGACCACAATCAGCGTGAACACTTGGTCTCAAAGGAGTGCTCCACCCCAGGGTGAAAAATCAGATTTTGCGGAGATCGGGTGAGTTCTCCCCACAGCGCGCTTCCCCCACAGCACGCACCCCCCCCCCCCAGCACCCCGCACGCACCAGCTCTCACGCACCAGGCGCACAGAGGGGTCTGTGTTTACAAGAAACCCAGAGCTGGGCTGGAGGCGCTCCTGACTGTGGTCAGGGCTCCTAAATGGGGGTATATCTAAGGAGCAGCATGTTTGGATCTGACTCAGAGAGAGTTACAGGGGAGTGTGGTCGGCTCCTCCTGCCCAACCCCCACCCCTCCACAGATCAGGGACATAGAGAGAGGAAAAAAGCTAGAAAGGCCTCAGAACCCTGGCTCTCTGCCACCAAGAAACATCACCACCTAGAGGCTACAGTACATATGGACTCTAGAACTGCTTAAAAATCAAGATCTGATTACAACACGGAAGAAACACAGGGAACTGCAATTACCGCCTAGACTGGGAACTGGTGAGCTAGACAGAACAACAGAGGAAGTGAATGACCTTCATTACTGCAAATTTTAATTTTTGATTTTGATTTTCTAATTGTTTAATTTTTTCTGTTTTTGTTTTGTTTTTTTAAGTTACATTAGTTGCAAAGTTTACTTAAGAAGATATTTTTTTCATCTTTCCTCACTTGATTTTACCTTTTTAATTAATTCATTTTTATATGTAATCAATATTATTACTACTACTATTTTGCCTTTTTAATCTTTTTATCTTATTTTCTTTTGTTTATTTTTATTATTATCTTTTAAGTGCCATATTATATACTTTTTTCTTTTTTTCTTTCTTTTTTTTTTTCTTTTCTCTTTTCCTCCCCTTTGGGATTACTATACAATAGACTATTTATACCTTTCCTTCTCCAACGCTCTATTCTAACTCAACCCTACCTTTATGCCATCACTCTCTTCCTAACCCTTTCCCTTTGGTGTCCTGCTTATCTTAACTCTACTGCTCTAGATTTTCCCTATTTTTTCTATTTACCCCCTCCTAAAATTTCACCCTTCCTGTGTATATCTAACTCCCAACCCCCTACTCCAAGCCCATTCACACCTACCTTGTTGCTGTCCTAAAAAAAAAAAAAAATCCTTCTCTCTACCCCTTTGCAGTTCTATGCTAAATGCTAACTATATCAAAGTTTTATGCTTTTTTGTAAGATTGGGTTTGCTTATTCTTTTTATTTGATTGTATGATTTTGTTAGCTGGGTTCTAGTCACCTTTATTGGAGGATATGAATATTGCAAACACTTTTCTGTTCAGTGCCTTGTGTGCTTTACCTGGTTGTGTTGTATTTTGTACCTTTAAATATAACCAGGGGAGAGAGAACTACATAACCAGGCATCCTAAAAAGAGAGATTATGGGGGAGACTAAGAAACAACCCGCCTATGAAAGAAAATCAGACATCACCAGAAAAGGAAGTAAACGAGTTAGAGGCAAGCAACCTACCAGAGCAAGAATTCAGAGTAATGATCATGGGATGGCTAAAAAGAATGGAAGACACAATTGACAATATGAGTAAAACCCAAGAGGAAATGAACAAGAACAAACAGGAAATGAAGGTGACCCAAAAGGAAATGAAAAATGACATCACTTCTATGAAGAACTCAATAGAAAGCATCAAGAGTAGACTAGAAGAAGCAGAGGACCGCATCAGTGAGCTAGAAGACAAGATGGAAAAAAATACCCAATTAGAGCAGCTGCTAGAAAAAAAAAAATCAAAAAACAGGAGGAGAGCCTACGGGAGCTTTGGGACAATAGAAAACAAAACAATATTAGAATAATAGGGGTCCCAGAAGGAAAGGAAACTGAGCAAGATATGGAAAAAGTATTTCAAGAAATAATGACAGAAAACTTTCCTGAGATAGAGAAGAAAAAACCCACACAAATCCAAGATGCTCGAAGAGTCCCCAACAAAATGAACCCCCAAAGACCAACATCTAGACACATTATAATTAAACTGGCAAAAACCATCGACAAAACCAGAATCTTAAAAGCAGCCAGAGAGAGACAGAAAGTTACATATAAAGGAACCCTCATCAGACTAGCAACTGATTTCTCAACAGAAACTCATCAGGCCAGAAGGGAATGGGATGACATATACAAAGTCATGCAAAGGAAGGGTCTGAACAAATAATACTGTACCCTGCAAGGCTGTCAATCAAAATTGAAGGTGTAATCAGGAGCTCCACTGACAAAAAAAGACTAAAGGAATTTATCTCCAACAAACCAGCAATGCAAGAAATGCTAAAGGGTCTACTGTAAAAATAAAGAAATAGGAAGCGAAGAAGGAACACAGGGGGATAGAATAAAAATGGCATCAAATACCTACCTATCAATAATTACTTTAAATGTAAATGGTTTAAATGCTCCAATCAAAAGACATAGAGTAACAGATTGGATAAGAAAGCAAAACCCATACATCTGCTGTCCACAAGAAACCCACCTCAGAAAAAAAAGACGCCCACAGACTGAAGGTGAAAGGATGGAAAAAGGTTTTCCAGGCGAAAGGAAATGAAAAAAAAAAAGCTGGGGTAGCAATACTTATATCTGACAAATTAAATCTCAAAGTGAAGGACATAACAAGAGACAATGAAGGCCACTTCATAATACTAAGGGGAGCAATACAACAAGAAGAAATAACCCTGGTAAACATATATGCACCCAATACAGGAGCACCCAAATACATTAAAAAACAAAACAAAAAACTGCTGGAAGACATTAAGGGAGAGATTAATAGCAACACAATCATAGTAGGAGATTTTAATACCCCACTGTCACCTTCGGACAAATCATCTAAACAAAAAATCATCACAGAAACATTAACGCTAAATGACACACTAGACCAGATGGAATTAATCAACATCTTCAGAACATTTCACCCCAAAGCCACAGAATACACATTCCTCTCAAGTGCACATGGGTCATTTTCAAAGATAGAACACATGTTGGGACATAGGCAAAGTCTCTTCAAATTCAAGAAGATAGAAATCATATCAAGCATCTTCTCAGACCATAGTGGCATAAAATTGGAAATCAACTACAATAAAAATAATCCAAGGAAATCAAACACATGGAGACTGAATAGCATGCTATTGAACAAGGACTGGGTTACCAGGGAAATCAAGGAAGAAATTAAAAACATCATGGCAACAAATGACAATGAAAACACAACAATCCAAAATCTATGGGACACAGCAAAAGCAATCTTGAGAGGGAAGTTCATATCTCTGCAAGCCTATTGTAAAAGACAAGAAAAAATGGTAACAAATTATCTAACTCTACATCTCAGAGTTAGACAAAGAGCAAGAAAAGCCCAGTGTAAGCAGAAGGAAGGAAATAACAAAAATCAGAGCGGAGATAAATGACATAGGGACCAAAGAAACAATACATAAGACCAACAAAAGCAAGAGCTGGTTCTTTGAAAGAATAAACAAGATTGATGAACCTCTAGCCAGGCTAACCAAGAAACAAAGAGAGAGGACCCAAATAAACAAAATTAGAAATGAAAGAGGTGAAATAACAACAGACCCCGCCAAAATACAAAGGATTGTTACAAAATACTATGAACAACTCTATTCCAACAAACTGGACAACCTGAATGAAATGGACATATTCCTAGAAAAATATAACCTGCCAAAACTCAATCAGGAAGAATCTAAAAATCTCAATAGACCAGTTATTTGGGAAGAAATTGAAACAGTCATCAAAAAGCTTCCAGCAAACAAAAGCCTAGGGCCAGATGGCTTCACAGGAGAGTTTTACCAAACATTCAAGGAATAACTAAAACCTATCCTCCTCAGACTATTCCAAAAAATTCAAGAGGAAGGAACACTTCCAAACTCCTGCTATGAAGCCAGCATCACCCTAATACCAAAACCAGATAAAGATAACAGAATGAAAGAGAATTACAGGCCAATATCCCTCATGAACATACATGCCAAAATCCTCAACAAAATTCTAGCAAATTGGCTCCAGCATCACATCAGAAAGATCATACACCACGACCAAGTAGAATTTACTCCAGGAATGCAAGGATGGTACAATATCTGCAAATCAATAAACGTGATACATCACATAAACAAACTGAAAGATAAAAACCATATAGTCATATCAATTGTTGCATAAAAAGCATTTGACAAAATCCAACACCCTTTCCTGATAAAAACTCTCAACAAGATGGGAGTACAAGGATCATACCTCAGCATAATAAAAGCTATATATGATAAACGCACAGCAAACATCATACTCAATGGGCAAAAACTAAAACCATTCCCTCTAAGAACAGGAACAAGACAGGGATGCCCACTCTCACCACTTCTCTTTAACATAGTACTGGAAGTACTAGCCATTGCAATTAGAGAAGAAGAGGAAATAAAAGGCATCAAAACTGGAAAAGAAGAAGTGAAGTTGTCCCTATTTGCAGATGACATGATATTGTACATAAAAAATCCAAAAGACTCCATCAAAAAACTAATAGACTTAATAAACGAATTTGGCAATGTAGCAGGATACAAAATCAGCGCCAAGAAATCTATGGCATTTCTATACACCAATAGTGAACTCATAGAAACAGAGACTAAAAAAGCAATCCCATTTACCATCTCACCAAAAAAAATTGAGATACCTAGGAATAAATTTAACTAAGGAGGTAAAAGACCTATATGTTGAAAACTACACGACACTGAAAAAAGAGATAGAGGAAGATGTAAACAGATGGAAGAACATACCATGTTCATGGATTGGTAGAATCAACATCAAAATAGCCATACTTCCCAAAGCAATTTATAAGTTCAATGCACTCCCCATTAAAATACCAAGGACATACTTCACAGACCTAAAAAGAACTCTCCAAAAATTCATTTGGAACAATAAAAGACCCCGAATATCCTCAGCAATCCTGAGAAAGAAGAGTAAAGTAGGAGGGATCTCAATACCAGATTTCACGTTGTATTACAAAGCCACTGTTCTCAAAACAGCCTGATACTGCCACAAGAACAGACATATAGATCAATGGAATAGATTAGAGAATCCATATATCAACCCAAATCAATATGCTCAATTAATATTTGACAAAGGAGGCGCGAACATACAATGGAGTCAAGACAGTCTCTTCAGTAAATGGTGTTGGGAAAATTGGACAGATACATGCAAAAGAATGAAACTAGATCACCAACTTACACCATACACAAAAATGAACTCAAAATGCATATGGGACTTAAACGTAAGATGGGAAACCATAAAAATACTAGAGACATCCACAGGCAGCAAAATCTCAGACATATGCCTAAGGAACTTCTTCACTGATACTAACCCTAGGGCAATGGAAGCTAAAGAGAAAATAAACAAATGGGACTACATCAAAATAAAAAGCTCCATTACAGCAAAAGATACCATCAAGAAAACAACAAGAAGTCCCACGGTATGGGAGAACATATTTGCAAATGATATCACTGATAACGTTTTAATCTCCGACATCTACAGACAGCTTATACAACTCAATAAAAGGAAAATAAATGAGCCAATTAAAAAAAGGGAAATGGACCTGAATAGAATCTTCTCAAAAGATGACAGAAGGAAGGCCAAGAGGCACATGAAAACATGCTCAAAGTCACTAATCATCCGAGAGATGCAAATCAAAATAACAATGCCGTACCATCTCACACCTGTCAGAATGGCCAACATCAACAACACAAAAACGACAAATGTTGGCGAGGTTGTGGAGAAAAAGGAACCCTCGTGCACTGCTGGTGGGATTGCAGGTTGGTGCAACCACTGTGGAGAACAGTATGGAGCTTCCTCAAAAAACTGAAAATGGAACTCCCATTTGACCCTGTAATCCCACTACTAGGAATATACGCCAAGAAACCAGAAACCCCAATCAGAAAGGATATATGCACCCCTATGTTCATAGCAGCACAATTTACAATAGCTAGTATTTGGAAACAGCCTAGGTGCCCATCAGCAGATGGATGGATCAGAAAACTATGGTACATCTACACCATGGAATACTATGCTGCCATAAAAAGGAAGGAATTCTCATCATTTGCAGTAACCTGGATGGAGTTGGAGAGCATCATGCTGAGTGAAATAAGCCAGTCAATGAAAGAGAAACACCACATGATGTCACTCATTTATGGATATTAAAGAACATTATAAACTAATGAATAGAAAGATAGATATAGAGACAGTAAAACAACAAGCAGACTGTCAAATGACAGAGGGGAAGGGGGCTAGGGAGATCTGGGGGAGATAAGAGATCAACCGACTGGTATACATGCATATAACTACAACCAATGGACACAAAACTCTGGGGAGGGAGGGCATGTATGGGAAGGGGTGGCAATGGTAAGCTATGTATACATATAATACCTTAATAATTTTTTTTTAAAAAGAAAAAAACTAATAAAGTTTAAAAAAAATAAAATTGGGACTCAAAAGAACTGTTGGCCCAGAAAGGAATTCACTACAGACTGATTATTTTGCCTCTCAGCAAAACCATTATGGCTTATCACAGTTTTGGTTCTTACAAGGGTGTTTGGTGAATCACATGATCCACACATCTAGAGGAAATAATGAACAACATAAACTGATGAACAAAAACAGACCCAGAGAAAGGGAAACAGCCATCAGACTTTCAAACCTCAGAGGGAAAGTAGGGGAGGGTGGGGGTAAGGGGAAGAGGTCAACCAAAGGACCGGTAGGCAGGCATATGTGGCCATGGACAACAGGGGGTTGGGGACATATGTGGGGAGGGGTTTGGGATGGGAATGGGGGGATAAGGACAATTATGTGATACCATAATCAATAAAAATTATTTTAAAAGATCCACAATTGCATGCAGAAATTATGTATATATGTATTACTAAGGTTAATTCATGATCAGAGAAAGCATCTAAGAAAAGTCTACACTTCCTATGCTAAATTTCTTAGTTTACTAATTGTCATTACTCTTCTTTGGTAGTGGTAATCCTGGGGTAACCTATATGATAAAGAAGTAATATGAAAGTTGACCATCACTCCAACACACAAGATGGTCACCCTCATGTGGTCAAAGATGGCAACCCCCATGTGGTCACAGATGGCTGCCACAAATTGGCAAGCAGGGAAGACCAGTTGGGGGTGACCAGGCATACAAGGGCAGACCGTAGGGAGGGACCCAGGCCTGCTAGGGAGGTCAGTTGTGGGTGCTCAGACCAGCAGGGGAGAGCACTTAGAGAAGATGAGGCCGGCAAGGGAGGGCAGTTCGGGGACGAGGCAAGCAGGAGAGGGCAGTTACTGGTGACCTGGATGCCAGGATTGGGCAATTAGGAGGGACAATGCCAGCAGGAGAAGGCAGGTAGGGACAACTGGGCCACCAGGGGAGCAGTATGAATTTATCAGGCTAGCAGGGGAGAGTTTAAGGGGTGATCTCACTGACAGGCAGAAGTGGTTGGGGCAATCAGGCAGGCGGGAAGTCAAACAGTTGGGAGCCAACAGTCCTGGATTGTGAGAGGGCACTTGGATATCCCACAAGAGGTCCCAGATTGCAGGCTGGATGAGGGACACACAGCCCCTCTCCTCAACCCATCCCCGAGCACGATATTTGAGCACCAGGCCTCTAGTTGCAAACATAATGACTTCAGCCTTGCATCTTTATTGCAAAACTACGCCTGAAGAGCCATTGATGCTGATACATCATTTCATAAGGCCTCCGGTTATTGAAGTCATAGTATCTTGTGCCAGACCAGCATGGCCAAGAGATAACCTGAGTGTGGCCTGAAAGATTCAGAAAAGGATTGAGAAAAGACAAGAGAATGAGAGCTGGGGCTCAGTGGGACACTGTACTCCTTAATGCAGAGCCTCTCCGATGAAGAGCTAGTGACAGCACCATGGACAACAAGCCATGTGTTTACATTTTATAACCAGATGCCAGGAAGCAAAGTAAGGGCGTGGTCAAGATGTTTACAACCTTCTGCTGAGTTTTAATGCTACTCACTTATTTGCAACTGATCAAGCTTTGTTTACTTGCAGCCTATATCACTTAGGCATGTGGTTATTGAAGTCATAGTATCTCACAATTAAAATCTAAGGAATTGACTAATCACAGCCTGCCTCTAAATTACAGAATAGAACTGATTGTCTGATGTGTGTACAAAGACACACATTTAGGTCAAACGAAACAGGAAGCAAAGCCTTCAGAAATAGTGCACTAGGTCAGAGTCTGATAAGTAGTGTGTTGTATCTGTGCCATTTAGACGCCTCAGGCTTCAGATCAAGTTTCTTTGTGCAAATACTGAGTCCAGATGAGGGCAGCCACCCAGCAGCAGAGGAGGGATGGATGCAGCAGAAGAGAATCAGTCTGTCACACTGCAATTAATTAGTCCATCTTGTATAGCGCGCTCATGGCAAGCTCTTGTCAGGTTGCTTACTGTATGTTGTTGAGTGATTTGGAGCACCATCCTTGATGGGTCTGAGTCCCTATTTCCTATACTCCCACCAAACACGGATGCTGCATTTGCAGTTGTCAACTGGATCTCCTTAAATCAAGGTTGGATGACAACTGACTAAGAGAGTTATTTCTTGCTGATGGATGGGCAACTGTGGAAACGAAACTCTCTTCCCAGAAGGACAGCAATACTTTTTCAATTTCAGCAGCCTGTTGACCACAGCATGTTAATTGTGGACCTAGCAAGATTTTCCCTCTTTTCTTCCCCTGACTCCCGCCACCACTTTTTTCAATATTGGCTCATATCCTTACTAATCTGTTTTTCATTTGTTAAGGACGTTTTGTTTTCCTGGAGCAGTTTAATTTCTTCCACCATAACTTAGAGTGTGAGTGGTTTTGTCTTAGCTTATCATACTCTTTCCAGAATGGTGACATAAGATTTTAACCCAAGGGTGGGTATAGTCTGCCCATCTAGAATGTTTCTACATAGCATTGACAATTCAAGATGTAGGCCATAACATCTAAAGGTGGCTGTGCCATGGTAAGGCCTACCATGTGTATTCCTTAAAAGTGATTTCTAATTGGGCCAGATATCTGAGACAGACTCATTGCAGCTGGACTTTTGCCAATTAAAGCAAGGGTAGAAATGCTCAGGGTTAGCATTAAATTTTTAAATCCTATATCTAGGGCTTTGGCATACCGAGAAAGTGCAAAATTACAAGACAAAAACAAGGGGGTGGGTGAATACAGCCTTTGCTGGCAAAACTATAAATAAGGACATTTATCCTTGCCACATGGAGCCTGGTTGTTTATGATACTCTTTTTCTGATCATAACAGCAATTAGCACTATGACTAAATCCGTGGCTGCAGGTCATGCACTTGAGGCCACCTTAGTTTGCTCTAGCAAAGACAGCACATCTGACTCAGCAGCTGCAATAAGAGATTCTGCTGGGTAGAGCTTGATGTAATTTACAGTCATTCTTCAGGATCAGTATGGTTTTTGTAGGGGCCCGATTGGTGATTTGAGTGGGATCTGATAGAGACAACTGCTGCTGCATGTTTTAGTCTTTTCTTCTTTATGATACAATTTTAAATTTAATTTTACTCAAATTTTACAAAATCCAGGTACACTTAAAATTTCAATATGTGAATTTGGGACACAAACACTTAATCTACCGCACTCCTCAGTCAAGATGCACAAGTTTTCCATCACTAGAAAATTCTATCCACTCCTCCACTCCAAAATCAGGAAACTACTGATTTAATTCTATTGCTAGCACTGGCTTTGGAGGTTTCTAGAACATCATAAAATTTACATCATATATTAAGTTGATTGGGTCTCCTGTCTTTCTATCATTATCATCACCATCATCACCATCATCACCATCATCATCATCATCATCATCATGTCTTTAAGACACATCCATGTTCTTACACCTATCAGGAGTCTCTTCTGATTTTCTGAGAATATTCCACAGGACAAATATACCCTTTTGTTTATCCACTGGTCTGTTGAGTAGTAGTTGTTTGTTTCCTTTTGACGGGATAAATTCATAAGTAATGCATCTATGATTATTCATGCCCACATCTTAGGTAATTTCCTAGCACTACAATCTCAGAAACATAAAGTAAATGTGAGTTTCACTCTACAAAAAACTATGATTATACACGCTGGTTTTTATATTGGTGTCATCTAGTTACACTTCCTTTCCATCACTCAGTCCAACTGCATTTAATTTTTATAAAATGTGAGAGAATCTAATTCTCTCCTCAAAATTCTTATACAGAGAAACTTCCACTCTCCTCCCCATTCCCCGTTTTAATGCCATGTTGACCTATTATGTTCTAGGCTTGGAGAAAAAAGCCACCAAGCGTCTTAAAATTGCCACCAAATCCATTTAGCCTTCCCCTGAGTCTTCTCTAAGAGACCAGGGGACCTTTCAGCCTAGGCTGCTTACATCACTGAGCACAGCCTCCCCCAAAGAATGCACCATTGTTATGTAATAGCTACCCCCTCCCACTCCCAGGTCTAGGGGTGCCAAACATCCAGCCTCTCTCTGCTCTCCTCCTGCTGGAAAAGATGCTGTTGCAGCTTTAGTCTTGCCTGCACTTTCTATGGTCACAGGTTCCCTCGCTCATGGCGCCTGGCTGGACCAAGGCCCACCTCACAGGCTGCCCTCTCTGGCTGCCCCTCCTCTGGCTACTCCTGTCCCAGGTCAGTTGTTCCCATGCTCTACCAGGATGGCGTTTCACTTCCTCTGAAATTGTGATTCCCAGGAAGGTGTCCCACAGGCCTGGTGGAGCTGGGGTAAGAGACCAGCTCTCCTACAGGATTCACTTCAGTGGCCGAAGACATGTGGTTCACATGAAGGTCAAGAAGGACTTCCTGCCCAGACATTTTCCGGTTATCACCAATAACGACCAAGGTGCCATGCAGGAGGACTACCCCTTTATCCCTCGAGACTGCTACTACTTTAGCTACTTGGAGGAGGTTCCTGGGTCCATGGGCACACTGGACACTTGCTATGGGGGTCTGCGAGGCATGCTGCAGGTGGATGACTCGACTTATGAAATCAAGCCAATGGAGGCCTCGACCAAGTTTGAGCATGTGATTTCTCTGCTTGTGAAAGAACCATTAACAGAGGATGAAAGTTGTACGATTGAAAATGAAGATGCAGATCTAGCATTTGAAGAGGCAAAGTTTGCAGAAACCCCGAAAGCAGGGCCCGTGTATTTATGGTGGCCTCATAGGAGGAACCTAAAACTTCAATACACAGTTACTAACTCATTAGCCAAAGTACTGCGGTTCAATGTAAGTGCAGTAGTAGAGAGAATAGTGATGATAACCAGCATAATGCACAGCATTTATAATCAAATTCGTATCGTTGTCTACGCACAAGCCATATGCGTATGGAATTCTTGGGATCTCTTTCATGTATATCATTTTGGTAATGCAGCTGGACTTGTTAGAGAATATGGTATTTATGCATCTCGTAATACCTATCCTCTGGTTGGTTATGATACTGTAGTCCTTTACACAGGACATATGGTCGGTGGTAAAAAATATCTTGCCAACCAAAACTCACTGTGCAACCCCAACTGGGGGGCAACGTATATATATGTACGAAACTTTCATGTATTCCTTGCTGCCACTTTCACTGCACATGAATTGGGTCATTTATTTGGCGCAGTACATGATGTAGATGGTTGTAAATGTTTTCGAAGATCTTTCTGTGTCATGGCTCCTATCGCAGGTCTTAACGATATGTTCAGCAATTGTTCTCATACGGCATTCAACTATCGATTACATGTCTATGATGAATGTCTGGCTTTCGTGCGTCCAGTCTACAAGAATTTTCCTTATGTAGCGCCTCGTTGTGGTGACAAGATCCAACAAACATGGGAAGAATGTGACTGTGGCTCCTTGAAAGAATGTGCTGAAGATAAATGTTGTGATACCAATTGTGTCCTCACCCTTGGAAGTCAATGCAATACAGGCCCGTGCTGTGTTGACTGTAAAAAGGCTAATCCTGGATGGATTTGCAGAGATAAGGGTGGCATTTGTGACCTACCGGAATACTGTGACGGGAAAGAGAGTACTTGTCCAAGTGACTATTATATCCAGGATGGAACCCCGTGTTCAGCATTATCCGTTTGTGTGAGAGGAAACTGTAGTGACCGTGACATGCAGTGTCAAGCCCTGTTTGGCTACAAAATAAGAGATGCCCCGGTAGAGTGCTATACTATGTTGAATGTAAGGGGTGACCGATTTGGAAACTGTGGACAGTACTTCTACAAAGGGGGAGAAAGACATAAAGCGTGTGAAGCAGATGATGTTCTTTGTGGAACTTTGCACTGTGGTGATGTGAAAAAACTACCTGGTGGAGGTGAGTACACTACATTTCATCAAATATTAGCTGACCGACAAAAATGCTTCGGATTCGATTACCACTTTGGGATAGACCTGCCAGCCCTTGGGAATGTAATGGATGGTGCAACCTGTGGGCCAGGAAGTTTCTGTTTTAACTTTAATTGTACTTTTCATCAAGACATGGGCTTTGACTGTGATATCAAGAAATGCAATTTCAGAGGGGTGTGCAACAATAAGAAAAATTGTCACTGTCAGCAGGGATGGGATCCACCCCTGTGTGACAGGCGAGGACCAGGTGGCAGTGTAGACAGTGGCCCTCTACCTGACAGAGAACCATCAGCTATAGGCAAAATACATGTGAAAATAACCCGGACTCTAGCTCTAGTGATGATTCGTGTAGGCCTTTTACTGTGTGCATTCATTATTGGCTGCATTTCATACATGGGTTCAGGTAAGTATGAAGATGAAGATGAAGATGAAGATGAAGATGAAGATGAAGGTGAAGGTGAAGGTGAAGGTGAAGGTGAAGGTGAAGGTGAAGGGGACAAAAAATAAACTGGTACAGAAACAGAATCCACACAACTTTCCTACAGGCTAACTGGAAGCTACACGATGGGTAAAATCACATTGTACTTACTGGGAGAAATTGTCAATACTCACTCTGATAATGACCTCACTCTACAGCTATTCCAAGGTTGTCATCTTGAAATAAAATAACTTGGAGATTTCAAAAGGCCCAGTATGTTTCAACTCATTTAACACGTCATATGTGGCCATATTGTTAATATTCCTATAGATGACAGTAGATAATCTTAGGTTCACTAGCAAGAAGACCTGTACTTATATAAGATGTTGGTCCTTATGTCTCACAGATGTGCCTGTAGAAGACCTTGTGTACAGTAGTGTGCACGATTTGCATAACAGTTTTCTATTAACTGCTTATGTATTAAATTTCTAATATTTGTTGTCTTTATTGTGAGTGTAAAGTAAGCATAAGGGGAATCCCTCTTCAGAAAAACTGGGGAAGATAAAATACTTCTGTGGCATAGGCCCGTGATGTCAACAGAACTGTTACCACTTGCTCAGTTTGTGATCCTTCATGAGTCTTAGAATTTTATGTTTTCTTGATCCACAAATACGTGCAGAAATTATATATATGTACTTCTATCGTTATATCATGATCAAAGAAGGCATCTAAGAAAAGCCCGCAGGTTTTAAACACATTCTATTCTAACTCCGTCATTTTCCTAATTTTCATTATTCTTCTTTGGTTGTGCTAAACTGGGGTATCCTATATAATAAAGATGTAATATGCAAATTGAGCATCACTCCAACACACAAGATGGTCACCTGCATGTGGCCAAAGAAGGTAGCCCCCACGTGGTCACAAGATGGCTGCCACAGATGGCCAGCAGGGAGGGCAGTTGGGGGTGACCAGGCATACGGGGGAGGATAATAGGGGGGGCCACAGGCCTGCAGGGGAGGTCAGTTGTGGGCCATTAGCCCTGCAGGGGAGGGCAAATAGGGGTGACTGGACCAGTAGAGGAGGGCCATTGGAGGTGACCATGCCAGCATGGGACAGTATTTGCGGTGGGCGATCAGGAGCAGGGGTGAGAAGTTAGGCAAGACCAAGCCAGCAGGGGAAAGCAGTTAGGGAGACCAGGCCAGCAGGAGAAGGAGTTAGGGGCAGTTGGGCCAGCAGGTGAGCAATTAGGCATTTATCAGGCTGGCAGGGGAGAGGTTAGGGGGTGATCAGGTAGGCAAGCAGAAGCGGTTAGAAGCAATCAGGAAGGCAAGCAGGTGAGTGGTTGGGAGCCAGCAGTCCGGAATTGTGAGAGGGCAGTCGGACATCCCTCAAGGAGTCCCAGATTATAGCTGGGCTGAGGGACACAAAGCCCCCTCCCCAACCCACACCAGGCATGAATTTTATGCACCAGACCTCTAGTTGCAAACATAATGACTTCAGCCTTGCATCTTTATTGCAAAACTACACCTGAAGAGCCGTTGATGCTGATACATCATTTCATAAGGCCTCCGGTTATTGAAGTCATAGTATCTTGTGCCAGACCAGCATGGCCAAGAGATAACCTGAGTGTGGCCTGAAAGATTCAGAAAAGGATTGAGAAAAGACATGAGAATGAGAGCTGGGACTCAGTGGGACACTGTACTCCTTAATGCAGAGCCTCTCCGATGAAGAGCTAGTGACAGCACCATGGACAACAAGCCATGTGTTTACATTTTATAACCAGATGCCAGGAAGCAAAGTAAGGGCGTGGTCAAGATGTTTACAACCTTCTGCTGAGTTTTAATGCTACTCACTTACTTGCAACTGATCAAGCTTTGTTTACTTGCAGCCTATATCACTTAGGCATGTGGTTATTGAAGTCATAGTATCTCACAATTAAAATCTAAGGAATTGACTAATCACAGCCTGCCTCTAAATTACAGAATAGAACTGATTGTCTGATGTGTGTACAAAGACACACATTTAGGTCAAACGAAACAGGAAGCAAAGCCTTCAGAAATAGTGCACTAGGTCAGAGTCTGATAAGTAGTGTGTTGTATCTGTGCCATTTAGACGCCTCAGGCTTCAGATCAAGTTTCTTTGTGCAAATACTGAGTCCAGATGAGGGCAGCCACCCAGCAGCAGAGGAGGGATGGATGCAGCAGAAGAGAATCAGTCTGTCACACTGCAATTAATTAGTCCATCTTGTATAGCGCGCTCATGGCAAGCTCTTGTCAGGTTGCTTACTGTATGTTGTTGAGTGATTTGGAGCACCATCCTTGATGGGTCTGAGTCCCTATTTCCTATACTCCCACCAAACACGGATGCTGCATTTGCAGTTGTCAACTGGATCTCCTTAAATCAAGGTTGGATGACAACTGACTAAGAGAGTTATTTCTTGCTGATGGATGGGCAACTGTGGAAACGAAACTCTCTTCCCAGAAGGACAGCAATACTTTTTCAATTTCAGCAGCCTGTTGACCACAGCATGTTAATTGTGGACCTAGCAAGATTTTCCCTCTTTTCTTCCCCTGACTCCCGCCACCACTTTTTTCAATATTGGCTCATATCCTTACTAATCTGTTTTTCATTTGTTAAGGACATTTTGTTTTCCTGAAGCAGTTTAATTTCTTCCACCATAACTTAGAGTGTGAGTGGTTTTGTCTTAGCTTATCATACTCTTTCCAGAATGGTGACATAAGATTTTAACCCAAGGGTGGGTATAGTCTGCCCATCTAGAATGTTTCTACATAGCATTGACAATTCAAGATGTAGGCCATAACATCTAAAGGTGGCTGTGCCATGGTAAGGCCTACCATGTGTATTCCTTAAAAGTGATTTCTAATTGGGCCAGATATCTGAGACAGACTCATTGCAGCTGGACTTTTGCCAATTAAAGCAAGGGTAGAAATGCTCAGGGTTAGCATTAAATTTTTAAATCCTATATCTAGGGCTTTGGCATACCGAGAAAGTGCAAAATTACAAGACAAAAACAAGGGGGTGGGTGAATACAGCCTTTGCTGGCAAAACTATAAATAAGGACATTTATCCTTGCCACATGGAGCCTGGTTGTTTATGATACTCTTTTTCTGATCATAACAGCAATTAGCACTATGACTAAATCCGTGGCTGCAGGTCATGCACTTGAGGCCACCTTAGTTTGCTCTAGCAAAGACAGCACATCTGACTCAGCAGCTGCAATAAGAGATTCTGCTGGGTAGAGCTTGATGTAATTTACAGTCATTCTTCAGGATCAGTATGGTTTTTGTAGGGGCCCGATTGGTGATTTGAGTGGGATCTGATAGAGACAACTGCTGCTGCATGTTTTAGTCTTTTCTTCTTTATGATACAATTTTAAATTTAATTTTACTCAAATTTTACAAAATCCAGGTACACTTAAAATTTCAATATGTGAATTTGGGACACAAACACTTAATCTACCGCACTCCTCAGTCAAGATGCACAAGTTTTCCATCACTAGAAAATTCTATCCACTCCTCCACTCCAAAATCAGGAAACTACTGATTTAATTCTATTGCTAGCACTGGCTTTGGAGGTTTCTAGAACATCATAAAATTTACATCATATATTAAGTTGATTGGGTCTCCTGTCTTTCTATCATTATCATCACCATCATCACCATCATCACCATCATCATCATCATGTCTTTAAGACACATCCATGTTCTTACACCTATCAGGAGTCTCTTCTGATTTTCTGAGAATATTCCACAGGACAAATATACCCTTTTGTTTATCCACTGGTCTGTTGAGTAGTAGTTGTTTGTTTCCTTTTGACGGGATAAATTCATAAGTAATGCATCTATGATTATTCATGCCCACATCTTAGGTAATTTCCTAGCACTACAATCTCAGAAACGTAAAGTAAATGTGAGTTTCACTCTACAAAAAACTATGATTATACACGCTGGTTTTTATATTGGTGACATCTAGTTACACTTCCTTTCCATCACTCAGTCCAACTGCATTTAATTTTTATAAAATGTGAGAGAATCTAATTCTCTCCTCAAAATTCTTATACAGAGAAACTTCCACTCTCCTCCCCATTCCCCATTTTAATGCCATGTTGACCTATTATGTTCTAGGCTTGGGGGAAAAAGCCACCAAGCGTCTTAAAATTGCCACCAAATCCATTTAGCCTTCCCCTGAGTCTTCTCTAAGAGACCAGGGGACCTTTCAGCCTAGGCTGCTTACATCACTGAGCACAGCCTCCCCCAAAGAATGCACCATTGTTATGTAATAGCTACCCCCTCCCACTCCCAGGTCTAGGGGTGCCAAACATCCAGCCTCTCTCTGCTCTCCTCCTGCTGGAAAAGATGCTGTTGCAGCTTTAGTCTTGCCTGCACTTTCTATGGTCACAGGTTCCCTCGCTCATGGCGCCTGGCTGGACCAAGGCCCACCTCACAGGCTGCCCTCTCTGGCTGCCCCTCCTCTGGCTACTCCTGTCCCAGGTCAGTTGTTCCCATGCTCTACCAGGATGGCGTTTCACTTCCTCTGAAATTGTGATTCCCAGGAAGGTGTCCCACAGGCCTGGTGGAGCTGGGGTAAGAGACCAGCTCTCCTACAGGATTCACTTCAGTGGCCGAAGACATGTGGTTCACATGAAGGTCAAGAAGGACTTCCTGCCCAGACATTTTCCGGTTATCACCAATAACAACCAAGGTGCCATGCAGGAGGACTACCCCTTTATCCCTCGAGACTGCTACTACTTTAGCTACTTGGAGGAGGTTCCTGGGTCCATGGGCACACTGGACACTTGCTATGGGGGTCTGCGAGGCATGCTGCAGGTGGATGACTCGACTTATGAAATCAAGCCAATGGAGGCCTCGACCAAGTTTGAGCATGTGATTTCTCTGCTTGTGAAAGAACCATTAACAGAGGATGAAAGTTGTACGATTGAAAATGAAGATGCAGATCTAGCATTTGAAGAGGCAAAGTTTGCAGAAACCCCGAAAGCAGGGCCCGTGTATTTATGGTGGCCTCATAGGAGGAACCTAAAACTTCAATACACAGTTACTAACTCATTAGCCAAAGTACTGCGGTTCAATGTAAGTGCAGTAGTAGAGAGAATAGTGATGATAAACAGCATAATACACAGCATTTATAATCAAATTCGTATCGTTGTCTACGCACAAGGCATATTCGTATGGAATTCTTGGGATCTCTTTCATGTATATAATTTTGGTAATGCACCTGCACTTGTTAGAGACTATGGTGTTCATGAATCTCGTGGTACCTATCGTTACGTTGGTTATGATACTCTAATCCTTTACACAGGACATATGGTCGGTGGTAAAAAATATTATGCCAACCAAAACACACTGTGCAATCCCAACTGGGGGGCAATGTATTTATTTGTACGAAACTTTCATCTATTCCTTGCTGCCACTTTCACCGCACATGAATTGGGTCATTTATTTGGCGCAGTACATGATGTAGATGGTTGTAAATGTTTTCGAAGATCTTTCTGTGTCATGGCTCCTATCGCAGGTCTTAACGATATGTTCAGCAATTGTTCTCATACGGCATTCAACTATCGATTACATGTCTATGATGAATGTCTGGCTTACGTGCGTCCAATCTACAAGAATTTTCCTTATGTAGCGCCTCGTTGTGGTGACAAGATCCAACAAACATGGGAAGAATGTGACTGTGGCTCCTTGAAAGAATGTGCTGAAGATAAATGTTGTGATACCAATTGTGTCCTCACCCTTGGAAGTCAATGCAATACAGGCCCGTGCTGTGTTGACTGTAAAAAGGCTAATCCTGGATGGATTTGCAGAGATAAGGGTGGCATTTGTGACCTACCGGAATACTGTGACGGGAAAGAGAATACTTGTCCAAGTGACTATTATATCCAGGATGGAACCCCGTGTTCAGCATTATCCGTTTGTGTGAGAGGAAACTGTAGTGACCGTGACATGCAGTGTCAAGCCCTGTTTGGCTACAAAATAAGAGATGCCCCGGTAGAGTGCTATACTATGTTGAATGTAAGGGGTGACCGATTTGGAAACTGTGGACAGTACTTCTACAAAGGGGGAGAAAGACATAAAGCGTGTGAAGCAGATGATGTTCTTTGTGGAACTTTGCACTGTGGTGATGTGAAAAAACTACCTGGTGGAGGTGAGCACACTACATTTCATCAAATATTAGCTGACCGACAAAAATGCTTCGGATTCGATTACCACTTTGGGATAGACCTGCCAGCCCTTGGGAATGTAATGGATGGTGCAACCTGTGGGCCAGGAAGTTTCTGTTTTAACTTTAATTGTACTTTTCATCAAGACATGGGCTTTGACTGTGATATCAAGAAATGCAATTTCAGAGGGGTGTGCAACAATAAGAAAAATTGTCACTGTCAGCAGGGATGGGATCCACCCCTGTGTGACAGGCGAGGACCAGGTGGCAGTGTAGACAGTGGCCCTCTACCTGACAGAGAACCATCAGCTATAGGCAAAATACATGTGAAAATAACCCGGACTCTAGCTCTAGTGATGATTCGTGTAGGCCTTTTACTGTGTGCATTCATTATTGGCTGCATTTCATACATGGGTTCAGGTAAGTATGAAGATGAAGATGAAGATGAAGATGAAGATGAAGATGAAGATGAAGGTGAAGGTGAAGGTGAAGGTGAAGGTGAAGGTGAAGGTGAAGGGGACAAAAAATAAACTGGTACAGAAACAGAATCCACACAACTTTCCTACAGGCTAACTGGAAGCTACACGATGGGTAAAATCACATTGTACTTACTGGGAGAAATTGTCAATACTCACTCTGATAATGACCTCACTCTACAGCTATTCCAAGGTTGTCATCTTGAAATAAAATAACTTGGAGATTTCAAAAGGCCCAGTGTGTTTCAACTCATTTAACACGTCATCTGTGGCCATATTGTTAATATTCCTATAGATGACAGTAGATAATCTTAGGTTCACTAGCAAGAAGACCTGTACTTATATAAGATGTTGGTCCTTATGTCTCACAGATGTGCCTGTAGAAGACCTTGTGTACAGTAGTGTGCACGATTTGCATAACAGTTTTCTATTAACTGCTTATGTATTAAATTTCTAATATTTGTTGTCTTTATTGTGAGTGTAAAGTAAGCATAAGGGGAATCCCTCTTCAGAAAAACTGGGGAAGATAAAATACTTCTGTGGCATAGGCCCGTGATGTCAACAGAACTGTTACCACTTGCTCAGTTTGTGATCCTTCATGAGTCTTAGAATTTTATGTTTTCTTGATCCACAAATACGTGCAGAAATTATATATATGTACTTCTATCGTTATATCATGATCAAAGAAGGCATCTAAGAAAAGCCCGCAGGTTTTAAACACATTCTATTCTAACTCCGTCATTTTCCTAATTTTCATTATTCTTCTTTGGTTGTGCTAAACTGGGGTATCCTATATAATAAAGATGTAATATGCAAATTGAGCATCACTCCAACACACAAGATGGTCACCTGCATGTGGCCAAAGAAGGTAGCCCCCACGTGGTCACAAGATGGCTGCCACAGATGGCCAGCAGGGAGGGCAGTTGGGGGTGACCAGGCATACGGGGGAGGATAATAGGGGGGGCCACAGGCCTGCAGGGGAGGTCAGTTGTGGGCCATTAGCCCTGCAGGGGAGGGCAAATAGGGGTGACTGGACCAGTAGAGGAGGGCCATTGGAGGTGACCATGCCAGCATGGGACAGTATTTGCGGTGGGCGATCAGGAGCAGGGGTGAGAAGTTAGGCAAGACCAAGCCAGCAGGGGAAAGCAGTTAGGGAGACCAGGCCAGCAGGAGAAGGAGTTAGGGGCAGTTGGGCCAGCAGGTGAGCAATTAGGCATTTATCAGGCTGGCAGGGGAGAGGTTAGGGGGTGATCAGGTAGGCAAGCAGAAGCGGTTAGAAGCAATCAGGAAGGCAAGCAGGTGAGTGGTTGGGAGCCAGCAGTCCGGAATTGTGAGAGGGCAGTCGGACATCCCTCAAGGAGTCCCAGATTATAGCTGGGCTGAGGGACACAAAGCCCCCTCCCCAACCCACACCAGGCATGAATTTTATGCACCAGGCCTCTAGTTGCAAACATAATGACTTCAGCCTTGCATCTTTATTGCAAAACTACGCCTGAAGAGCCGTTGATGCTGATACATCATTTCATAAGGCCTCCGGTTATTGAAGTCATAGTATCTTGTGCCAGACCAGCATGGCCAAGAGATAACCTGAGTGTGGCCTGAAAGATTCAGAAAAGGATTGAGAAAAGACATGAGAATGAGAGCTGGGACTCAGTGGGACACTGTACTCCTTAATGCAGAGCCTCTCCGATGAAGAGCTAGTGACAGCACCATGGACAACAAGCCATGTGTTTACATTTTATAACCAGATGCCAGGAAGCAAAGTAAGGGCGTGGTCAAGATGTTTACAACCTTCTGCTGAGTTTTAATGCTACTCACTTACTTGCAACTGATCAAGCTTTGTTTACTTGCAGCCTATATCACTTAGGCATGTGGTTATTGAAGTCATAGTATCTCACAATTAAAATCTAAGGAATTGACTAATCACAGCCTGCCTCTAAATTACAGAATAGAACTGATTGTCTGATGTGTGTACAAAGACACACATTTAGGTCAAACGAAACAGGAAGCAAAGCCTTCAGAAATAGTGCACTAGGTCAGAGTCTGATAAGTAGTGTGTTGTATCTGTGCCATTTAGACGCCTCAGGCTTCAGATCAAGTTTCTTTGTGCAAATACTGAGTCCAGATGAGGGCAGCCACCCAGCAGCAGAGGAGGGATGGATGCAGCAGAAGAGAATCAGTCTGTCACACTGCAATTAATTAGTCCATCTTGTATAGCGCGCTCATGGCAAGCTCTTGTCAGGTTGCTTACTGTATGTTGTTGAGTGATTTGGAGCACCATCCTTGATGGGTCTGAGTCCCTATTTCCTATACTCCCACCAAACACGGATGCTGCATTTGCAGTTGTCAACTGGATCTCCTTAAATCAAGGTTGGATGACAACTGACTAAGAGAGTTATTTCTTGCTGATGGATGGGCAACTGTGGAAACGAAACTCTCTTCCCAGAAGGACAGCAATACTTTTTCAATTTCAGCAGCCTGTTGACCACAGCATGTTAATTGTGGACCTAGCAAGATTTTCCCTCTTTTCTTCCCCTGACTCCCGCCACCACTTTTTTCAATATTGGCTCATATCCTTACTAATCTGTTTTTCATTTGTTAAGGACGTTTTGTTTTCCTGGAGCAGTTTAATTTCTTCCACCATAACTTAGAGTGTGAGTGGTTTTGTCTTAGCTTATCATACTCTTTCCAGAATGGTGACATAAGATTTTAACCCAAGGGTGGGTATAGTCTGCCCATCTAGAATGTTTCTACATAGCATTGACAATTCAAGATGTAGGCCATAACATCTAAAGGTGGCTGTGCCATGGTAAGGCCTACCATGTGTATTCCTTAAAAGTGATTTCTAATTGGGCCAGATATCTGAGACAGACTCATTGCAGCTGGACTTTTGCCAATTAAAGCAAGGGTAGAAATGCTCAGGGTTAGCATTAAATTTTTAAATCCTATATCTAGGGCTTTGGCATACCGAGAAAGTGCAAAATTACAAGACAAAAACAAGGGGGTGGGTGAATACAGCCTTTGCTGGCAAAACTATAAATAAGGACATTTATCCTTGCCACATGGAGCCTGGTTGTTTATGATACTCTTTTTCTGATCATAACAGCAATTAGCACTATGACTAAATCCGTGGCTGCAGGTCATGCACTTGAGGCCACCTTAGTTTGCTCTAGCAAAGACAGCACATCTGACTCAGCAGCTGCAATAAGAGATTCTGCTGGGTAGAGCTTGATGTAATTTACAGTCATTCTTCAGGATCAGTATGGTTTTTGTAGGGGCCCGATTGGTGATTTGAGTGGGATCTGATAGAGACAACTGCTGCTGCATGTTTTAGTCTTTTCTTCTTTATGATACAATTTTAAATTTAATTTTACTCAAATTTTACAAAATCCAGGTACACTTAAAATTTCAATATGTGAATTTGGGACACAAACACTTAATCTACCGCACTCCTCAGTCAAGATGCACAAGTTTTCCATCACTAGAAAATTCTATCCACTCCTCCACTCCAAAATCAGGAAACTACTGATTTAATTCTATTGCTAGCACTGGCTTTGGAGGTTTCTAGAACATCATAAAATTTACATCATATATTAAGTTGATTGGGTCTCCTGTCTTTCTATCATTATCATCACCATCATCACCATCATCACCATCATCATCATCATGTCTTTAAGACACATCCATGTTCTTACACCTATCAGGAGTCTCTTCTGATTTTCTGAGAATATTCCACAGGACAAATATACCCTTTTGTTTATCCACTGGTCTGTTGAGTAGTAGTTGTTTGTTTCCTTTTGACGGGATAAATTCATAAGTAATGCATCTATGATTATTCATGCCCACATCTTAGGTAATTTCCTAGCACTACAATCTCAGAAACGTAAAGTAAATGTGAGTTTCACTCTACAAAAAACTATGATTATACACGCTGGTTTTTATATTGGTGACATCTAGTTACACTTCCTTTCCATCACTCAGTCCAACTGCATTTAATTTTTATAAAATGTGAGAGAATCTAATTCTCTCCTCAAAATTCTTATACAGAGAAACTTCCACTCTCCTCCCCATTCCCCATTTTAATGCCATGTTGACCTATTATGTTCTAGGCTTGGGGGAAAAAGCCACCAAGCGTCTTAAAATTGCCACCAAATCCATTTAGCCTTCCCCTGAGTCTTCTCTAAGAGACCAGGGGACCTTTCAGCCTAGGCTGCTTACATCACTGAGCACAGCCTCCCCCAAAGAATGCACCATTGTTATGTAATAGCTACCCCCTCCCACTCCCAGGTCTAGGGGTGCCAAACATCCAGCCTCTCTCTGCTCTCCTCCTGCTGGAAAAGATGCTGTTGCAGCTTTAGTCTTGCCTGCACTTTCTATGGTCACAGGTTCCCTCGCTCATGGCGCCTGGCTGGACCAAGGCCCACCTCACAGGCTGCCCTCTCTGGCTGCCCCTCCTCTGGCTACTCCTGTCCCAGGTCAGTTGTTCCCATGCTCTACCAGGATGGCGTTTCACTTCCTCTGAAATTGTGATTCCCAGGAAGGTGTCCCACAGGCCTGGTGGAGCTGGGGTAAGAGACCAGCTCTCCTACAGGATTCACTTCAGTGGCCGAAGACATGTGGTTCACATGAAGGTCAAGAAGGACTTCCTGCCCAGACATTTTCCGGTTATCACCAATAACGACCAAGGTGCCATGCAGGAGGACTACCCCTTTATCCCTCGAGACTGCTACTACTTTAGCTACTTGGAGGAGGTTCCTGGGTCCATGGGCACACTGGACACTTGCTATGGGGGTCTGCGAGGCATGCTGCAGGTGGATGACTCGACTTATGAAATCAAGCCAATGGAGGCCTCGACCAAGTTTGAGCATGTGATTTCTCTGCTTGTGAAAGAACCATTAACAGAGGATGAAAGTTGTACGATTGAAAATGAAGATGCAGATCTAGCATTTGAAGAGGCAAAGTTTGCAGAAACCCCGAAAGCAGGGCCCGTGTATTTATGGTGGCCTCATAGGAGGAACCTAAAACTTCAATACACAGTTACTAACTCATTAGCCAAAGTACTGCGGTTCAATGTAAGTGCAGTAGTAGAGAGAATAGTGATGATAAACAGCATAATACACAGCATTTATAATCAAATTCGTATCGTTGTCTACGCACAAGGCATATTCGTATGGAATTCTTGGGATCTCTTTCATGTATATAATTTTGGTAATGCACCTGCACTTGTTAGAGACTATGGTGTTCATGAATCTCGTGGTACCTATCGTTACGTTGGTTATGATACTCTAATCCTTTACACAGGACATATGGTCGGTGGTAAAAAATATTATGCCAACCAAAACACACTGTGCAATCCCAACTGGGGGGCAATGTATTTATTTGTACGAAACTTTCATCTATTCCTTGCTGCCACTTTCACCGCACATGAATTGGGTCATTTATTTGGCGCAGTACATGATGTAGATGGTTGTAAATGTTTTCGAAGATCTTTCTGTGTCATGGCTCCTATCGCAGGTCTTAACGATATGTTCAGCAATTGTTCTCATACGGCATTCAACTATCGATTACATGTCTATGATGAATGTCTGGCTTACGTGCGTCCAATCTACAAGAATTTTCCTTATGTAGCGCCTCGTTGTGGTGACAAGATCCAACAAACATGGGAAGAATGTGACTGTGGCTCCTTGAAAGAATGTGCTGAAGATAAATGTTGTGATACCAATTGTGTCCTCACCCTTGGAAGTCAATGCAATACAGGCCCGTGCTGTGTTGACTGTAAAAAGGCTAATCCTGGATGGATTTGCAGAGATAAGGGTGGCATTTGTGACCTACCGGAATACTGTGACGGGAAAGAGAGTACTTGTCCAAGTGACTATTATATCCAGGATGGAACCCCGTGTTCAGCATTATCCGTTTGTGTGAGAGGAAACTGTAGTGACCGTGACATGCAGTGTCAAGCCCTGTTTGGCTACAAAATAAGAGATGCCCCGGTAGAGTGCTATACTATGTTGAATGTAAGGGGTGACCGATTTGGAAACTGTGGACAGTACTTCTACAAAGGGGGAGAAAGACATAAAGCGTGTGAAGCAGATGATGTTCTTTGTGGAACTTTGCACTGTGGTGATGTGAAAAAACTACCTGGTGGAGGTGAGCACACTACATTTCATCAAATATTAGCTGACCGACAAAAATGCTTCGGATTCGATTACCACTTTGGGATAGACCTGCCAGCCCTTGGGAATGTAATGGATGGTGCAACCTGTGGGCCAGGAAGTTTCTGTTTTAACTTTAATTGTACTTTTCATCAAGACATGGGCTTTGACTGTGATATCAAGAAATGCAATTTCAGAGGGGTGTGCAACAATAAGAAAAATTGTCACTGTCAGCAGGGATGGGATCCACCCCTGTGTGACAGGCGAGGACCAGGTGGCAGTGTAGACAGTGGCCCTCTACCTGACAGAGAACCATCAGCTATAGGCAAAATACATGTGAAAATAACCCGGACTCTAGCTCTAGTGATGATTCGTGTAGGCCTTTTACTGTGTGCATTCATTATTGGCTGCATTTCATACATGGGTTCAGGTAAGTATGAAGATGAAGATGAAGATGAAGATGAAGATGAAGATGAAGGTGAAGGTGAAGGTGAAGGTGAAGGTGAAGGTGAAGGGGACAAAAAATAAACTGGTACAGAAACAGAATCCACACAACTTTCCTACAGGCTAACTGGAAGCTACACGATGGGTAAAATCACATTGTACTTACTGGGAGAAATTGTCAATACTCACTCTGATAATGACCTCACTCTACAGCTATTCCAAGGTTGTCATCTTGAAATAAAATAACTTGGAGATTTCAAAAGGCCCAGTGTGTTTCAACTCATTTAACACGTCATCTGTGGCCATATTGTTAATATTCCTATAGATGACAGTAGATAATCTTAGGTTCACTAGCAAGAAGACCTGTACTTATATAAGATGTTGGTCCTTATGTCTCACAGATGTGCCTGTAGAAGACCTTGTGTACAGTAGTGTGCACGATTTGCATAACAGTTTTCTATTAACTGCTTATGTATTAAATTTCTAATATTTGTTGTCTTTATTGTGAGTGTAAAGTAAGCATAAGGGGAATCCCTCTTCAGAAAAACTGGGGAAGATAAAATACTTCTGTGGCATAGGCCCGTGATGTCAACAGAACTGTTACCACTTGCTCAGTTTGTGATCCTTCATGAGTCTTAGAATTTTATGTTTTCTTGATCCACAAATACGTGCAGAAATTATATATATGTACTTCTATCGTTATATCATGATCAAAGAAGGCATCTAAGAAAAGCCCGCAGGTTTTAAACACATTCTATTCTAACTCCGTCATTTTCCTAATTTTCATTATTCTTCTTTGGTTGTGCTAAACTGGGGTATCCTATATAATAAAGATGTAATATGCAAATTGAGCATCACTCCAACACACAAGATGGTCACCTGCATGTGGCCAAAGAAGGTAGCCCCCACGTGGTCACAAGATGGCTGCCACAGATGGCCAGCAGGGAGGGCAGTTGGGGGTGACCAGGCATACGGGGGAGGATAATAGGGGGGGCCACAGGCCTGCAGGGGAGGTCAGTTGTGGGCCATTAGCCCTGCAGGGGAGGGCAAATAGGGGTGACTGGACCAGTAGAGGAGGGCCATTGGAGGTGACCATGCCAGCATGGGACAGTATTTGCGGTGGGCGATCAGGAGCAGGGGTGAGAAGTTAGGCAAGACCAAGCCAGCAGGGGAAAGCAGTTAGGGAGACCAGGCCAGCAGGAGAAGGAGTTAGGGGCAGTTGGGCCAGCAGGTGAGCAATTAGGCATTTATCAGGCTGGCAGGGGAGAGGTTAGGGGGTGATCAGGTAGGCAAGCAGAAGCGGTTAGAAGCAATCAGGAAGGCAAGCAGGTGAGTGGTTGGGAGCCAGCAGTCCGGAATTGTGAGAGGGCAGTCGGACATCCCTCAAGGAGTCCCAGATTATAGCTGGGCTGAGGGACACAAAGCCCCCTCCCCAACCCACACCAGGCATGAATTTTATGCACCAGGCCTCTAGTTGCAAACATAATGACTTCAGCCTTGCATCTTTATTGCAAAACTACGCCTGAAGAGCCGTTGATGCTGATACATCATTTCATAAGGCCTCCGGTTATTGAAGTCATAGTATCTTGTGCCAGACCAGCATGGCCAAGAGATAACCTGAGTGTGGCCTGAAAGATTCAGAAAAGGATTGAGAAAAGACATGAGAATGAGAGCTGGGACTCAGTGGGACACTGTACTCCTTAATGCAGAGCCTCTCCGATGAAGAGCTAGTGACAGCACCATGGACAACAAGCCATGTGTTTACATTTTATAACCAGATGCCAGGAAGCAAAGTAAGGGCGTGGTCAAGATGTTTACAACCTTCTGCTGAGTTTTAATGCTACTCACTTACTTGCAACTGATCAAGCTTTGTTTACTTGCAGCCTATATCACTTAGGCATGTGGTTATTGAAGTCATAGTATCTCACAATTAAAATCTAAGGAATTGACTAATCACAGCCTGCCTCTAAATTACAGAATAGAACTGATTGTCTGATGTGTGTACAAAGACACACATTTAGGTCAAACGAAACAGGAAGCAAAGCCTTCAGAAATAGTGCACTAGGTCAGAGTCTGATAAGTAGTGTGTTGTATCTGTGCCATTTAGACGCCTCAGGCTTCAGATCAAGTTTCTTTGTGCAAATACTGAGTCCAGATGAGGGCAGCCACCCAGCAGCAGAGGAGGGATGGATGCAGCAGAAGAGAATCAGTCTGTCACACTGCAATTAATTAGTCCATCTTGTATAGCGCGCTCATGGCAAGCTCTTGTCAGGTTGCTTACTGTATGTTGTTGAGTGATTTGGAGCACCATCCTTGATGGGTCTGAGTCCCTATTTCCTATACTCCCACCAAACACGGATGCTGCATTTGCAGTTGTCAACTGGATCTCCTTAAATCAAGGTTGGATGACAACTGACTAAGAGAGTTATTTCTTGCTGATGGATGGGCAACTGTGGAAACGAAACTCTCTTCCCAGAAGGACAGCAATACTTTTTCAATTTCAGCAGCCTGTTGACCACAGCATGTTAATTGTGGACCTAGCAAGATTTTCCCTCTTTTCTTCCCCTGACTCCCGCCACCACTTTTTTCAATATTGGCTCATATCCTTACTAATCTGTTTTTCATTTGTTAAGGACGTTTTGTTTTCCTGGAGCAGTTTAATTTCTTCCACCATAACTTAGAGTGTGAGTGGTTTTGTCTTAGCTTATCATACTCTTTCCAGAATGGTGACATAAGATTTTAACCCAAGGGTGGGTATAGTCTGCCCATCTAGAATGTTTCTACATAGCATTGACAATTCAAGATGTAGGCCATAACATCTAAAGGTGGCTGTGCCATGGTAAGGCCTACCATGTGTATTCCTTAAAAGTGATTTCTAATTGGGCCAGATATCTGAGACAGACTCATTGCAGCTGGACTTTTGCCAATTAAAGCAAGGGTAGAAATGCTCAGGGTTAGCATTAAATTTTTAAATCCTATATCTAGGGCTTTGGCATACCGAGAAAGTGCAAAATTACAAGACAAAAACAAGGGGGTGGGTGAATACAGCCTTTGCTGGCAAAACTATAAATAAGGACATTTATCCTTGCCACATGGAGCCTGGTTGTTTATGATACTCTTTTTCTGATCATAACAGCAATTAGCACTATGACTAAATCCGTGGCTGCAGGTCATGCACTTGAGGCCACCTTAGTTTGCTCTAGCAAAGACAGCACATCTGACTCAGCAGCTGCAATAAGAGATTCTGCTGGGTAGAGCTTGATGTAATTTACAGTCATTCTTCAGGATCAGTATGGTTTTTGTAGGGGCCCGATTGGTGATTTGAGTGGGATCTGATAGAGACAACTGCTGCTGCATGTTTTAGTCTTTTCTTCTTTATGATACAATTTTAAATTTAATTTTACTCAAATTTTACAAAATCCAGGTACACTTAAAATTTCAATATGTGAATTTGGGACACAAACACTTAATCTACCGCACTCCTCAGTCAAGATGCACAAGTTTTCCATCACTAGAAAATTCTATCCACTCCTCCACTCCAAAATCAGGAAACTACTGATTTAATTCTATTGCTAGCACTGGCTTTGGAGGTTTCTAGAACATCATAAAATTTACATCATATATTAAGTTGATTGGGTCTCCTGTCTTTCTATCATTATCATCACCATCATCACCATCATCACCATCATCACCATCATCATCATCATGTCTTTAAGACACATCCATGTTCTTACACCTATCAGGAGTCTCTTCTGATTTTCTGAGAATATTCCACAGGACAAATATACCCTTTTGTTTATCCACTGGTCTGTTGAGTAGTAGTTGTTTGTTTCCTTTTGACGGGATAAATTCATAAATAATGCATCTATGATTATTCATGCCCACATCTTAGGTAATTTCCTAGCACTACAATCTCAGAAACATAAAGTAAATGTGAGTTTCACTCTACAAAAAACTATGAGTATACACGCTGGTTTTTATATTGGTGACATCTAGTTACACTTCCTTTCCATCACTCAGTCCAACTGCATTTAATTTTTATAAAATGTGAGAGAATCTAATTCTCTCCTCAAAATTCTTATACAGAGAAACTTCCACTCTCCTCCCCATTCCCCATTTTAATGCCATGTTGACCTATTATGTTCTAGGCTTGGGGAAAAAAGCCACCAAGCGTCTTAAAATTGCCACCAAATCCATTTAGCCTTCCCCTGAGTCTTCTCTAAGAGACCAGGGGACCTTTCAGCCTAGGCTGCTTACATCACTGAGCACAGCCTCCCCCAAAGAATGCACCATTGTTATGTAATAGCTACCCCCTCCCACTCCCAGGTCTAGGGGTGCCAAACATCCAGCCTCTCTCTGCTCTCCTCCTGCTGGAAAAGATGCTGTTGCAGCTTTAGTCTTGCCTGCACTTTCTATGGTCACAGGTTCCCTCGCTCATGGCGCCTGGCTGGACCAAGGCCCACTTCACAGGCTGCCCTCTCTGGCTGCCCCTCCTCTGGCTACTCCTGTCCCGGGTCAGTTGTTCCCATGCTCTACCAGGATGGCGTTTCACTTCCTCTGAAATTGTGATTCCCAGGAAGGTGTCCCACAGGCCTGGTGGAGCTGGGGTAAGAGACCAGCTCTCCTACAGGATTCACTTCAGTGGCCGAAGACATGTGGTTCACATGAAGGTCAAGAAGGACTTCCTGCCCAGACATTTTCCGGTTATCACCGATAACGACCAAGGTGCCATGCAGGAGGACTACCCTTTTATCCCTCGAGACTGCTACTACTTGAGCTACTTGGAGGAGGTTCCTGGGTCCATGGGCACACTGGACACTTGCTATGGGGGTCTGCGAGGCATGCTGCAGGTGGATGACTCGACTTATGAAATCAAGCCAATGGAGGCCTCGACCAAGTTTGAGCATGTGATTTCTCTGCTTGTGAAAGAACCATCAACAGAGGATGAAAGTTGTACGATTGAAAATGAAGATGCAGATCTAGCATTTGAAGAGGCAAAGTTTGCAGAAACCCCGAAAGCAGGGCCCGTGTATTTATGGTGGACTCATAGGAGGAACCTAAAACTTCACTACACAATTACTAACTCATTATCCAACTTAGTGAAGCACAATTTAACTGAGATAATAGCGAGAGTGGTGATGATAAACAGCATATTACACAGCATTTATTATCAACTTCGTGTCGTTGTCAACGTAGGTGTCATGATGATATGGGATCAAATGGATAAGTTTGAGGTAACAAGGTATGATAATGCACATAGAGCTCTAGAACTCTTTGGTTTGTATCAATTATATCATCACTATCCAGTCACTCCTTATGATACTTCAATACTTTACACAGGACATACAATCGGTGGACAAAAATGTGCTGCCTTCCAAGGTGGAGTATGCAACCCCAACTGGGGGGCAGTGTTTATATATGTAGGAAATTTTCATCTATTCTTTGCTGCCAGTCTCACTGCACATTCACTGGGTCATTTATTTGGCTCAGAACATGATGTAGTTGGTTGTAAATGTTTTCGAAGATCTTTCTGTGTCATGTCTCCTCGCCCAGGTTTTAACGATATGTTCAGCAATTGTTCTTATAGGCCAATCCACTATCGATTACATGTCTATGAAGAATGTCTGGCTTTCACACGTCCACCCTACAAGAATTTTCCTTATGTAGCGCCTCGTTGTGGTGACAAGATCCAACAAACATGGGAAGAATGTGACTGTGGCTCCTTGAAAGAATGTGCTGAAGATAAATGTTGTGATACCAATTGTGTCCTCACCCTTGGAAGTCAATGCAATACAGGCCCGTGCTGTGTTAACTGTAAAAATGCTAATCCTGGATGGATTTGCAGAGAGAGGGGTGGCATTTGTGACCTACCGGAATACTGTGACGGGAAAAAGGCTACTTGTCCAAGTGACTATTATATCCAGGATGGAACCCCGTGTTCAGCATTATCCGTTTGTGTGAGAGGAAACTGTAGTGACCGTGACATGCAGTGTCAAGCCCTGTTTGGCTACAAAGTAAGAGATGCCCCGCAAACGTGCTATGACACCTTGAATGTAAGGGGTGACCGATTTGGACACTGTGGACAGTACTTCTACAAAGGGGGAGAAAGACATAAAGCGTGTGAAGCAGATGATGTTCTTTGTGGAACTTTGCACTGTCGTGATGTGAAAAAACTACCTGGTGGAGGTGAGCACACTACATTTCATCAAATATTAGTTGACCGACAAAATTGCTTCGGATTCGATTACCACTGTGGGATAGACCTGCCAGCCCTTGGGAATGTAATGGATGGTGCAACCTGTGGGCCAGGAAGTTTCTGTTTTAACTTTAATTGTACTTTTCATCAAGACATGGACTTTGACTGTGATGTCAAGAAATGCCATTTCAAAGGGGTGTGCAACAATAAGAAAAATTGTCACTGTCAGCAGGGATGGGATCCACCCCTGTGTGAGAACCGAGGACTAGGTGGCAGTATAGACAGTGGCCCTCCACCTGACAGAGAACCACGTGCTGGAGGCAAAATATATGAGAAAGTATACCTGGCTGTAGTTCTAGTCATCATTCGTGCAGCCCTATTACTGTGTGCATTTATAATTGGCTGCATTTCATACCTAGGTTCAGGTGAGGATGAAGATAAAGAGAGTGAAAATTAAACTGGTACAGAAACAATCCCCACAATTTTCCTAAATGCTAACTGGAAGCTACACAATGGGTAAAATCACATTGTACTTACTGGGAGAAATGCTCAATACTCACAATGATAATGGCATTACTCTACAGCTAATTCGGAGGCTGTCATCTTGAAATAAAATAACTTGGATATTTCAAAAGGCCCAGTGTGTTTCAACTCATTTAACACATCATATGTGGCCTATAGATGACAGTAGGTAATCTTAGGTTCACTAGTAGAGGACCTGTACTTATATAAGATGTTGGTCCTTATGTCTTATAGATGTGCCTGCAGAAAAACTTGTGTACAGTAGTGCAAGATTTTTATAACAGTTTTCTATAACTGCTTATGTGCTAAATTTCTGTTATTTGTTGACTTTATTGTGATTGTAGAGTAAGTATACGAGGAATCCTTTTTCAGAAAAACTGGGAAGATCAAAAACTTCTGTGGCATAGGCTCATGATGTCATCAATACTGCTACCACACTTGCTCAGTTTGTGATCCTTCATGAAGTTTTAGAATTTTATCTTTTCAAGATCCACAATTATATGCAGAAATTACACACATATACAGTTATCATCTATTTTTGGGTGCCGGTGTTGCTGCACATTATATATATGTAACCTTTGAAATTATAATTTCAAAGGTTACATATATATAATGTGTATATAAAGGTTACATATATATATATTGTGATCAAAGAAAGCATCTAAGAAAAGGTCACAGGTTTTAAGCACTTACTATGCTAACTCTGTCATCTTCCTAATTGTCATTACTCTTCTTTGGTTGTGGAAACCTGGGGTATCCTATATTTTAAAGAGTTAATATGAAAATTGACCATCACTGCAACACACAATATGGCCACCCTCATGCTTCAAAAATGGCAGCCCCCAGGAGGACACATGATGGCTGCCACAAGATGGCCAGCAGGGGAGGGAATTTGGGGGTGACCAGGCATACAGGGATGGACAGTTGTGGAGGGACCCAGGCCTGCTGAGGAAATCTGTTATGGGCAATCAGGCCAGCAGAGGAGAACACTTAGGGGAGATTAGTTTGGCAGGGGAGGGCAGTTGGGGGGTGGACAACGCCTGCAGGGGTAGGCAGTTAGAGGTGACAAGGCCAGCAGTGAAGGGCAGTTAGGGGTGATCAGGTTGGCAAGGGAGGGCAGTTAGGGGTGACCTGGCCAACTGGGGAGGACAATTGGGGGGAACCCTGGCCTGCATGGAAGAGTAGTTGGTAAGATCAGACCTATAGAGGAAGGCAGTTGGGGGCAACCAGGCCTGCATGGGAGGTCAGTTGTGGGTGATCAGACCTGCAGGGAAGGGCAGTTAGGGGTGACTGGGCTGGCAGAGAAGGGCAATTGGGGGTGACCAGGTCAGCATGGGAGCGTAGTTGGGTTGGACTAGGCCTGCAGGAGAGGGCAGTTGGGGGCGACCAGGACAGCAGGGGAGAGCAGCTTAGTTCCCATCTGTTTTATAAAATGGCCTTGGGTAAGGCTTTGTTTGCAGAAAGTACTCAGTGTGAACACCCCTGCTCAGGCCCTTACAAGTTTGCGCAGTCCGGGATTTCGGAAATGGAGGCCTTTCTCCCAAACACACTAGCTTCTTATGAAGTCAGGTGCACGGCTGCATCCTGGTGTAATTACCTTGCATCCAAATGGGCGACAGACACAGGCCTGCGGGTATGGAGCCGACCCCTGAGCCGGCTCCAAATCAGATGAGGCAGAAGGTGCTGGAGGCCAGGCTCGAGGGAAGGCGGCAGGAAGGGAATGGGCTTTGCTCAGTGCCCAGCCCTGTGCCAGGTGCTCACAATCCAGATCCTCTCCAATCCTAGGAGAGGTGTTTCTTTGTTCCCTTTCCTTCCTCCCTTTTTCCCTTCCTTCCAGATTTACTGAGCACCTGCCTGTGCCAGGGGCTGGGGTTCAAAGGCAAAGCTAGCATCCCCAAGACCTCACAGCCCCCTGAGAACATCAAGAAAGCAGCTGTGACTGGGGTGAGTGCAGGATGCAGGGGGAGCCCCAAGTGACTAAGGGAAGGTTCTCCAGTGGAGTTAAAGCCGAGCTGGGATTTGAAGGACAAGGAAGGACACTCAAGGTAGAGGCAGGGAGGCAGGAAACAGTCGGCCTGGTCTGGGAACTGTTGGAGGACGATGGAGCCCAGATCCAGGAAATCTGCTGGGTGAGGTTGAGGTCCCAGAAATCACTACCTGACCCACTGCCTCCTTGACTGCCTTTGCTCCCTGGCTGCCTGGCCAGGAAGAGGGCCCCGCCTACCTGCACAAAAGGAGGTTTTGAAGCTGGCAGAGGGAGTGAAGAAGGCGGGGCCAGATGGTATGTATTTTTGGATTGCTTCTCAGAAATTTCCTCCTCCTCCTCCTCTTCCTCTGACATCACGGCAACCAGGTGGCAGCTGGGGGAGCCGCCTGTGAGCTGAGCTGAGTTGAGGGGGAGGTGGGCTGGAAGTAGGGACCTCTGCTCCCCCTCTCTGAGCCTCAGTTTTGGCATCTAGAATATGGGCACAACAACCCAGTTGCTGGCTCCTTTCAGCCCAGATGCTCTAGGAAGTGGAAGCCCAGGATGGACTCATTAGGGGGAAGGCCTGGTAGACAAGGGCGGGGCTGGGGAGTGCCCTGAATCATCCTCCTGCAGCTGCCCTGGTGTGCCCACTGCACTGTCACTGCCGATGAGCCCCCCACGGGGCGAGAGACAGGTAAGAGGCTCAGGCACAGGGATGAATCTCCCTGTGAGCCCCAGCAATGAAAGGTCTAGAGCAGGGATGGGCAAACTTTTTGACTCAAGGGCCACAATGGGTTCTTAAACTGGACCGGAGGCCCAGAACAAAAGCAACCTGACCATGCTAGCCCTCTCATCTTGGGCTGCTGGTGAAGGAGCGGAGGGGAGAGCAAGAGAACTCTCTGCTCTTCCAGCTCCGCGGGCCGGATAGAACAGCCGAAAGGGCCGGATCTGGCCCGTGGGCCATAGTTTACCAATGGCTGGTCTAGAGGATGAGAGGTCCGAGGCACAGGACTCAGCTATTCCCAATGGAGGGGTCTCTTTCCTGGGGCTGCTGCTCTGATGACTACAGACTGGCCAAAGAATCAGGAACATTGAGTCATCCCTGCAGCCCAGCCAGTGCCCTCTGGGAGCCAGCCCAGCACATCATTCTCATTTCACAGATACGAGCCAGGCCTGGGCACTCCCTCAGCAGGGATGGAGTAGAGCTGGATTAGGAATCAGGACAGTCTCTGCCGCTGTTGTGTGTGGTCCCCATTTTCATGAACCCAGGAGGCTCCAGGGCCCTCTGTGCATTTGTCACTGTGACTATGTACTGTATTACCCTCACTCGGGACATCTTCAAGGCTCCTCCAGGTTGTAGCGCGTGTCAGAATCCTCCTCACGTTTAAAGCTGAGTAATATTCCTTCCTACAACTGGACCTCCACCATTTATCCAACATAGGTCCATGGACACCTGTGTGGCCCCCACCGTTGGGCTGTTGTGAATAGTACTGAGAGGTCCCTCCAGGGCATAGGCTGGGATGTGGTGACCAGAACTTGTATGCAGTCTTTAGGATCAAAGCTCTCTGCTCTTTCCTCCACACATTACAAGGACATCCTGACAGGTGCTCTGCTCAGAAATAAGAGGGTACAAATCTGGAATCTAAATTATCTGAGACCTGGGACCTGGGTGTAAAAAAAAAAAAAAAAAAAGAGCACCTCTCAAAATACTGCTTGTATCTACTACTACCTCATGGCAGCATATGATAATTACAGGGAAACCTTGCATCCAAATAGGCAGCAGGCACAGGTCTGTAGGTATGGAGATGATGACCCCTGAGCCAGCTACAAATTGGATGAGGCAGAAGGTGCTAGAGTCCCGGTTCCTATGTTTCAGCCTTTAATGGTGGCACATATATCCCCCTTCCCACCCAGAACACAAGATTGTTTTTGATTTATTGTGCTGGTCAGGGTTAGAGGAACATTTAAGAACTTCTACCTGCAGTGTGATGATGCTAAGGACCCTATGAGAATGGTATTCTAACTGCTGAAACTGTCAATCCCAATTACCTACCTTGGTTGGCCTGAAGACTACTGAACCCACTGTAATCTCTATGCCAGCTAGGACTCTACTTATTGACAGATGTCCAAAAGCTGACACTATAACAATGTCCATGATGGGGGGTGCCCCCCCCCACTGGTAAGATATGTATGCAGATAATAATTTAATTAAAAATTTTTAATAAATAAATAAATAAATATTTAAAAATATATATCCATGATGATGTTTTGTAGCTCTGGGTATCCATGTCAATGCAGACTCTATATCCAATGGTCCTCTCAATTCTAAATATTTATATGGTTGGCATATAGACTCCCAAGAAAGTGGCTATAGGTTTCTTGAGGAAAGGACTGGAATAATCATTACATCATATCTCTATATATAAAAAGCCAGTGACCGTATCGCCATAACAACCTAATGAGCAGTCACTATGACACCCACTGAGGCCAGATAACCCTCCCGATCCAGGGTGGGGCTGGCCGGCCAACCTCCTGCCATCTCATCCGCCTAACAGGCCCATCCCCAATCCACCCTGATTGTGGCTGGGCCAGCCAGCCCCCACCTGTGCAGGAATTCGTGCACTGGGCCTCTATTCTATATATATAAAATGTTAATAGCCATCCTTACCTCCAACCAATAGCTATGATGTACAATGACCACCAGATGGCAGCTGCTCTGACCAGTAGCTATGATGCACACTGACCACCAGGGGGCAGACACTCAATGCAGAAATTGCCATGACTCACACTGGCCATTTACAATAAACAGCACCACAAACCTGGTGCTGGCAAATCAACATTTGGCTTTCCCCAAGTGGGACACAGGCCCAGAGCAACACCCCACCAAATCACAGCCAATGCTGCCAAGACCCCATGGCACAAAATGTGACCCACAGCCCTGCTGAGCCTGGAAACAATTGCTATGGGCATTGGGTAATGATATCATGTAGCAACGCTCAGCTTCTTCTTCCTAGTGACTAGTCTCCTTGGAGTTTCTTAAGCCCAGGAACCTGACTTGCTTTACAGCCAGGTGCAAACATTTTACAGTTTAAACAAATGTTTGTGAAGCATTTTTCCTGTGCCTCATCTCATTGGATCCTCAAAGAAATCCTGGAGTAGGTAGATAGGACACTCGGTAGAAAGACTATGGAGATTTAGAAAGTTTAGAGACTTGACCTGACTGGGGAAAAAAGAAATGGTGGAACTTAAATATGACTTTAGGTTTTCTCACTGTACAGAATATAGTCAAACACTGCTACAGTTCAATATTTTACCCTTTTTTCTCCCTGCATGATCTACAATAATAATCTGCTGTGATGCTGACAATTACTTAAAAGAGAAGTTGGGGTGCTTCACTGGGCTGGAAAAAGTTTAGCTAAATCAGAAAGCAGGTCTAATTAAGCAAGTTTATCTATCCTATATAATAAAAGGCTAATATGCAAATAGACTGAATGGCAGAACAACTGGACAGTCGAACAACCGGTCACTATGACATGCACTGTCCACCAGGGGGCATGTGCGGAACCTAGTGAACATTGGCTGAGATGGGATGGTGGAGCAGGTGAGCAGTGTTGCCAGACTAAGGCAAGGAGCTGGTTGCTGTCATCAGGGTGAGCCTCTGGTGGTTACTGAAAATTCTTTGCTCCCATGTTCCATGGTCCAGCCTGCATTTGCACCTGCTCCCAGCGCCAGCCCTGCTCACACCCACTAATGATGCCAGAACTGCCATTCACACCCACTGCCAGTGCCAGCCCTGCTCACACCCACAGCTGACGACTGAGATGCCACTTGCACTCACTTGCCAGTGCCCAGCGCTGGTCTTGATCACTTGGTGCCAGTAGCAGGTGTAAGTGGCAGCTGCCAACCTGATTGCCCCTGAGGGCTTCTCCACATCCCCCTGCTCCTGAGGGGCAATCAGGGCAGCACCTGCTGCTGGCACCAGCCCCCATTGCTCCCCACCATCAGTGGGTACAATCGGCGCTGGCACCATCAGTGTGTGGGAGTGGCAGGAACAGAGCTGCCAGCAGACAAGGGACTGAGGGACATGGCAGAGGGGCCAGGTGGGGGCACAGAGGATGGGCTAGGGCCTGCCCCTGTGCCTATCATAGCCTCTCAGCCTATGTTCTTTTCAAGGTGCACAAATTTGTGTACTGAGCCCTAGTACATATATAAAAGGCTAGGTTGACTCACACATGTGTGATTCATACAAAGTTCTCACTGGCACCAATTGCATGCATGTGTTTTGATCTGTCATTATTGATCATGAATTTGGTTGACACTTTATTATAGAGAAAGGATGAATAACGATATTAAAATATTTTTTCTAATTAATTTCTTTTCAATGTGCACAAAACATGGGACACTGATGTTTGTTATAATGTTGTATGTCCTTCCTCTTAGTAACCCACCAGTCTCTCTAATCAACAGATTCTGGATCTGAAAATTGACTTTGTTCCAAGAAATGAACTGAGATCATGATTTTATATCCCTTTAAAAAAAAGAATCTACCCAGAGTTAGAGTTAATATCTTATTGAATTAGTTTTTATCTTATGCAATATTTACACAGTCAAAATCTTATAGGTGATATATTTTGGAAAATACTATACCATAAATTTTCTCATAAACCATTTTGAGCGTATTTTTCTTAAAAACATTATAGTTTAATAGGAGATGCAATTTTAAAAACTTGTATATAAAACAAAACAACAAGGTTATAAATTGTATAATTTAAAATACATTGAAGGGAAAAACCAAGATGGTGGCCTAGGTAAGCACCTAAACTGCTGCCTTGCACAATAATTTCAAAACAACAACTAAAAGACAGAATGGACATCATCCAAAACCATAGGAAAGCTGGCTGAGTGGAAATTCTACAACTAGAAGGAAAGAGAAAAGCTCACACATCAGAGGAGCCACAAAGCACTGAGGTACGAAGACATGCACAGAAAGGAAGAGCAGCCGAGTGTCTGGCTGGTGGGAAGGGAAAGGAAGCCTCCAACTGCACTGAACCCCAGTTCCGACTGCACCAAACCCCAGCTCTGGCTGAAACCCCTTGGACCCAGGCTGATACGGGTGGAGTATGGAATGTAGAAAAAGGCACACAGAAACTCAGAGACTCGGAGACTCAGGGGAGCCGTAGTGGGCAGGGATCTGGAGGTGTGCACGCACATGAGTGTGCACAGAAGCTCCTGACTGCACTGAATCCCAGTTCCAACTGGACTGAAATCCAGTTTCAGGTGAGCCCCTGGGGGATCCATGCTCTTACAGAGGGAATCTGGACTGTCCGATGGAAACTCAGGGGATCCGTGGAAGGCAGAGGTCTGGAGGCGTGTGCGCAAGGGCAGGGCTGACAGGAAGCCAAGACTATCTGCTCATCCCTGAGACTCTGGCCCATCCAAGCTGAGTGCAGAGGCTTTTGCAATTTCCCAAGTCTGGTCCTATAAGGCTGTTTCCAATACAGAAGGTATCCCAGTGTAGACACAGCTGATACAGGCAATTGGCCTGGAGGTCAATTTCTCCTGGTGATACCAACAACAATCAAGACTTAACTACAACAAGGCTGTACACACAGTCCACAAAGGGGAGCACCAAGAGTGTCCACCTCAGGTAACTGGGAGGCTGAGCCACTGGGCCCTATAGGACACCTAGCACACAAAACTACCCTACCAACTCAGGAAAGCAGTGAAAATGCAGAGTCAAAGAAACAGACCACAAATGAAAGAGATGGAGGAGAACAAATGACTGGATATAGAATTCAAAACCACAGATAGAAGGTTTTTTAAGAATTTCCTAAAAACCCCCAATACATTTAATGAGACCCTCAAAGATATGAAAAAGGACCAACTAGAAACTAAACATACACTGACTGAAATAAAAAAAAATGTTATACAGAGACCCAACAGCAGACTAGAGGAACACAAGAATCAAGTCAAAGATTTGAAATACAAAACACTCAACCAGAAAAGCAAAGAGAAAAAGAATCCAAAAAGTTGAAGATAGTGTAATAAGCCTCTGGGACAACTTCAACATCAGAATTTGGGGGTTCCAGAAAAAGAGGGAGAGCAAGATACTGAAAACCCATTTAAAGAAACAATGACTGAAAACTTCCCCCACCTGGTGAAAGAAATAGACTTACAAGTAGAGGAAGTGCACAGAACCCCAAACAAAAGGAATCCAAAGATGACCACACCAAGACACATCATAATTAAAATGCCAAGAGCATAAGATAAGAGAGAATATTAAAAGCAGCAAGAGAAAAAACAGTTAATTACCTACAAAGAAGCACTCACATGATTGTCAGCTGATTTTTCAACAGAAACTATGCAGGCAGATGAGAGTGGCAAGAAATATTCAAAGTAATGAATAACAAGAACCTATAACCAAGATTACTCTACCCAGCAAAGTTATCATTCAGAATGGAAGGTCAGAGAAAGAGCTTCACAGATAAGAAAAAGCTAAAGGAGTCCATCACTACCAAACCAATATTCTAAGAAATGCTGAAATGTATTCTCTAAGAAGAGGAAGAAGAGGAAGAAGAAAAAAGTAAAGATAAAAATTATGAATAACAAATACATATCTATCAGCAAGTGAACCTAAAAATCAAGTGAATTAAAAATCTGAGGAACCGAATAAACTGGTGAATATAATAGAATCAGGGGCAAAGAAAGGGAGTGGATTGATAATTATCAGGGGGAAAGGAGTGTGGGGGGTGCAGGAATAGACTGGAATAAAATCGTACACCTATGAATGAGGACAATGTGGAGGGGGGTAAGAGCAGAGGGTGGAGTGGGAACTGGGTGGAGGGGAGCTATGGGGGGGAATTAGAAGCAATTGTAATAATCTGAAAAATAAATATTTATTAAACAAAATAAATAAGTAAGTGTGGGGGGGAAAGTAAAATAAAATAAATAAATATGGGGGAAAATAGGATTGAAACAAGATGGCGGCCTAGGTAGTCTCCTAAGCTGCCACCTCCTCAACAATTTGGAAAAAAACAACAGCTAAAATCGAAAGGGATCGCACCAGAACTACAGGAAAGCTGGTGAAATGGGAAGGCTACAACTAGTCACAAAGCAGGACGCTACTGCTGCCATGTGGAGTTTTAAAACTATGGTGAAACCTGCCGGAGCCGCTGCTGCCAGGAATGAGGGAAGCCAAACCTCGCTCTGCCCCGGGGCCCAGGGAGTGGGCCAGCCCTGCCGGCCGCCGTGGGAGGCAGGGAGCTGATGTGGGGCCTCCACCTCGCCTTCGGCTCCTGCCCGGACGAGAAGCCTGTGTGCCCGGCCTCCCTGCCACGCAACCATCCTGACACGCAGCTGTCCCACCCACCCGCCGTGCTGGTGAGGAGCTGGTGCGGCGCCTTCCGTTCACGGCCCCGGCGAGTCCTTCCTCCGCCGCCTCGTGGCCAGGCCGAAGCTTCCATCACTGCCGCCAGGTGAACTTTAAAACTACAGTGGAAATTGAACCACAGGAGCGACCTTCGCTGCTGCACCAGCCACCGCCGCCGCGAATAAAGGAAATCCACCGAGAACAGAGCTCACCAGGCCCCAGGCTCAGGGAGTGGGCGGCCTCAGAACTTAGCCTCCGTGTCCGCAGCTGCTCCACTTCTGCACCAAACGAGACAACTTGAGGGCGGTCTCCCTGCCTGCAGCCATCTCAGCCCGCCTGCAGCCGTCCTAGCCTGCCTGCCTGCCGTGCTAGTCAGGAGCTAGTGCAACACCTCCAATTCGCGACCCCAGTGCCCCAGAGGGGCTGTGGGCCCCAGGTGAGCCGTGTGTCCCAGGGGGCCATGTGCCCCGGGTGAGCCGTGTGTCCCAGGGAAAGCAGTGGGACCCAGGGGTTGGGGCGGTGTGAACCAGAGTAGGAGCAGACTCTATTCGTGTGGTCCTGAGATAGTCACCATAAAACAAGCAGACTGCCAAATGAGGAGCGGATTCTATTCGCGTGATTCTGAGATAGTCACCATAAAACAAGCAGATTGTCAAATGACAGCGGGGAGGGGAAGGAGATGTCGGGGGAGATAAGAGAACAACCGAAGGACTGGTATGCATGAATATAAGTACAACCAACGAACACAGAACTCTGGGGAGAGAGGGCATGAATGGGAGGTTGTGGGGGTGGGGCAATGGTAAGCTATGTACACATATAATACCTTAATAAAAATAAATAAATAAATATGGGAGGAAATAAAATACATTGAATATGGTAATTTAAAGGGTATTATAGAATATCAAAGTTGTCTTGACTATTTATAGAAGATATGATGCTGGATGTACAATTTGATTTAACCTAGAAAGTTATCATAATTTAGTCTAATAGTGAAAAGTGATTAACAGTCTAGGCCAGTGCTATTGCATGAGCAAAATTATGGAGCAGAAATGCATCTGCACTGAAGGAGGATATAGAATGGAGTTGAGGAGGCTACCCAATTCCATTTACATTAAAGTCAGACATTCAGACATAAATTTGTATATAAATTGTGGAACCAGAGTAACATATTCTTCAGAGTCAATTGTTTCTGGAGAAGTGAGAGATTCTTGTTGCTAAGCAGCTAAATATAGAATTTAGTCACCTGAGAGACAAAGGGGGGTGGGTTAATGTTTCCCTTTGTTATGTGAGGTCTCAACTACCAATCTTTGTTCATTGATGAGTATAGTGCTAACGGTCTAAGAAGAAAAGATCATGCAAACTACTGTTTCTTCTGCTGGTAAGTCATTCATCAAATTTGGCTCTATGTACAAGTGATATCCAGAATATTATGTTGTACTAGAAGCCCAATACATGAAATTCATGCAAGGGGCTCAGCTCTTTTTTTTTTTTTTTTTTTTTTTTGGCTCAGCTCTTTCAGCCCTTCCTGCCTCAGCTGGCCCTTGCACCCCCCTCTTCATCAGGAAGGTCATCGGACAGATGTTCTGCTGTTTGATCTAATTAGCGTATTAGCTCCTTATTATATTGGATAAAGTTTAATTTTTGTTTTGTTTTCCTTTTTAAAGACAAGAGAGACTTGAGCATGGGTGGGGTAAGGTGTTGTGGATAGGTGGATAACCTAGGGCTGAAGGGGTTGCTGGGATTCAGGACTTGTGATTTAAAAACCAGGAACCAAGACAGTCAGCAACCCAGAATGAATTTTTTACCCTAATTATCAGTTAAAAACTGGTAAAATAACCTGACTAGTGTGGCTCAGTGGTTGAGCATTGACCTATGGACCAGGAGATCACAGTCAGGGCACATGCCTGTGTTGTGGGCTTAATCCCAGGTTAGGGGCATGATGGCCCTTATTATCTTAGGTAGCCAATTGATAATTCTCTCTCATCATTGATGTCTCTATCTTTCTCCTCTTCTCCCTTCCCCTATTCCCCTGAAATCAATAAAACACATGAAAAAACTGATAAAATAACACAAAATAGAGCTGAAAGTAGGGAAAACTGACAGGATCAGTCCTTAAGTACGTAGGAGATGTGTTCTTGGACTGGAATATGGAATGGGGTAAAGGAAAAGTAGAAATGAGCATGAATTCAGATTAGTTTGTACTGGTGAAAATCTTAGAAGCCATTTTATCTTTGAATTTGGCATTATTATACCGTATTTGCCGGCGTATAAGACGATTTTTTGGCCCTGAAAATACCGTATTTGCCGGCGTATAAGACGACCCCCTAACATTTCCACTCAAAATACAGAGTTTGTTATATACTCGCCGTATAAGACTACCCCCCACTTGGAGGCATATTTTTCAGGGCCAAAAAATTGTCTTATACGCCGGCAAATACGGTAGATATGCATTTTTACTGTGTTCCAGAGTAATAAATCAATTTCATATTGTGCCCCAGTGGCCACAAACACCCCCCAAATTTTGGCCTAAGAGTTGCTAAGGAATTTCTAGGAATGTCTTCTAATATTTTTATTCAACTTCCTTAAAGAAAAAACTGCAGCTTGTGCCCAATGACACTGATTTCACGATTCACTCATGAGTCAACATTAGTGACAGGCAGATGGGAAAACAGGGCATTTGAGCATGATGGAATAAGAGGAGAGATGGGTAGGTATTAAGGAATTTGAAATAGCTATGGGAAAAGGAGAGATGTGGAGGAAGACTATTCTCTACTTTGAGATTCTAATAATGATTTAAAAAAAATGTTTTCATTGATTTCACAGAGAGGAGGAGAGAAGGAGAAATAGAAACATGGATGAGAGAGAAGCAGGAATTGGCTGCCTCCTGCACGCCCCCTATTGGGGATTGAGCCCACAATCCCAACATGTATCCTGACTGGAAATGAAGCAGGTGACCTCCTGGTGCATGGGATGATTCACAACCAACTGAGTCACACAGGCTGAGTGAGCATGTGGATTTTTAATGGCACCACTTTACATTGATGGTAGGGTGATGTTCCTTTAGGAGTCTGAGTCTCTGGGGTCCTGGAATAATATAATAAGGGCAAAGAGTATGGCTCAAAGATTCTTTGAAGCATTTTCCTATTATTGCCTGCTCTCAAGATGAACGCTAAGAAAAATAATATGACATGGTTTATATAGGTTATCAGCCTTCTTTGCCACACTATATTTTTATCAGCCCTTCCAGCCACAACTGTCGCTCCATAATAAGTAACAAACATATCAAGAGAGTATCACCCAATTTAGAGAGCTTTGCAGTTGGAAGTTTTTATATAGTTGAATTTATCTATAAATTTTGTTTTTCTCTTGTGAACTACCTGCGCCTGGAATAAAGTGCATATCCATTAGCAATGGAATGTGCTCATAGGCTCCAAGCTCTCTAGGCACACAGGCTGAGTGAGCATGTGGATTTTTAATGGCACCACTTTACATTGATGGTGCCATTAATGTTAATGTTAAGGACATTGTTCAGACTGAAACAAGTCCCTCCTACCCACCAGCATCAAGATAAAAGCAAGTCTAGGATAAATTATAATCTTAAATACTGTAGTTCAACTATTTAATTGTGATTGAAAGGTAATCAGAATGTATTGACTACTGGCACTATACATAAATGAGAAACTTCAAATATTCAGGATGTGTAAATGTAATGTCCAGGAGAATAAATGAAGAAAGGAGCAATATGGTATAGGAGGGTTTGAAATATCAGCTGAATTATCATCTCCATCCCTTAGAGTGGGGAGCTAGCACAAACTTTTCTCATTCTGATTATGCATTCCCCTTGTAAGATTTTTACAAACAAATTATTTTGAGATCTGCTCCTCTCCCCCCCCCCCCCACTTGCCACCATGGTGTATGAAATGGAAAAAGTATATGGCAGAATTAAACCAGTTGTATTTTTTTTTTTTTTGCAAATTAAAATTACTGTAGAGCTGTTGGGAATCTTTAGATTTTGTCAGAAAGTGGTTGAAGTGATAGAACTGACCAACTAGGCTCAAATGGAATGGAACTGGAGACAAGGGCATGAGGTTGAGAGAAATGGGAGATAATGAAAGACAAAAATATGTGGGTTCTCTTTGAGTTTGAGGAATAGATATAGCAGGAGTAAGGAAAGCTGGAATGATTAAAATCATTGGTAAATGGCTTAGTGCATAAGAAATGGCTTGGTTTTGCTTCATTTGCTGACGACGAGGTATAGATTATGACTATGGGTGAGTAAACTGAAGCTAAATTGGAGAGGTTGAAAAATGTTGAAAAACCCTTCTGGTTTTCAGATGAGTTGTCTATATACTCACTATCATTGTTCACGATTTTTGATGGAGCATAAGATTGTATTGAAGTTTGTATAAGAATGATAGGGAGTGGTTAATAGAAGAGTGAGAAAGAAAAGTTAAAAATTAGTGTAGTCAAATGTAGCAGGATGAATAGTTTGTAAATGACTTCATGGGGAGTTTTCTGGCTCTGGACCCTGAAGTATATAGGGCTTCTGAGAATTGGATTTCTCTAAAGTTAGCTTTAGGGGAAGCTCAAGTTTAATATATAAGTATATATAGAGGAGCTCTGTGAAGAGGTTTAGGATTCATTTTGGTTCTCTTTCTCTTTGTCATAAAAAAAATACAGCAGAAGTCATAAGGGAAGCTGTATGGACAGATGACATAGAAGGATTTTAGTCAGAGTAAAAGAAGTATTGACTAGGGATTAATTCAGAGTCCAACAGATTATTGGTCAGGCATCTTCATTTCCATTTCTCCAACACAAGCCTAATCAGATTAAATTAAAACTCAAGTACCTATCATCCAACTGCAACAACTATCAACATAGGGCCAATTCTGTGTTATCTATAATCCCCAACTTCCCACCCCCATTTATTGGAAGCAAATCTAAAGAATTTTCATGATGCATCAATCACTTCACCATTCAATTCTTTCTCTCTCCCACTTCCTTTCTTTTTATTTTCAATTTCAGCACTGAAGCTCTGCCAGGAATCAGATCCTTAAAGGTCAGCTCTACACAATGACCAGCTCAGAGGCAAGAGCCAGACCAACAGTGCCTCAAACTTTTTTTGCCTGGATAGATGACTCCATAATGGCAGCTCCATAATGAAGACTGGTGAGGCCAGGGTGTCCATGAGAATTGTTATCCTGCTGCTCTGGCTTGGGGTGTTTCTATTCCCTTCTGGCCTCTCCCAGGCTAGGCTTTCTCAACACCTCAGCTCCCCAGAAGTGGTGGTCCCCTTGAAGGTGACAAGCAAGGGCAGAGGTTCACAGGTTCCAGGCTGGCTCTCCTATCGCATTCAGTTAGGGGGGTGGAGACACATTGTCCACATGAGGGTCAAGAAGTTCCTGGTTTCCAGACACCTTCCAGTGTTTACCTACACAGACCAGCATGCCCTCCAAGAGGATCAGCCTTTTGTTCCTGATGACTGCTATTACCATGGTTATGTGCAGGGAGTCCCAGGGTCCCTGGTTTCCCTCAGTACCTGTTCTGGAGGTTTCCGAGGAATGCTACAGATAAATGACCTTGCTTATGAAATTGAGCCCATCAGGCACTCTACCACATTTGAACACGTGGTGTATAAGATAGATAGTGATGAATTACAGTTCCCACCTTTGAGATGTGGCTTGACAAAGAAGGATGTAGCACACCAACAACTGGGATTAGAAGAGACTGAGAAAACAACTCTGAAACAAAATTCAACTGATAACTGGTGGGCCCACTCATGGTTTCTGGAGCTGGTTGTTGTGGTAGATCGAAATTTCTTCATTTACTCCCAAAGTAACTTCTCAAAGGTGCAAGAGGATGTATATCTTGTTATCAACATAGTGGATTCCATTTATCAGCAGTTGGATACCTATGTGATTTTGATTGCAATTGAGATTTGGAATCATGAAAATGTTTTATCAATGATAAGCATAGAACAGGTTCTGAAGGATTTTGCTCAGTGGAAACAAATCAGTCTTTCAAGGCTAAAGTGTGATGCTGCCCATATTTTCATTAAAAACTCACTTATAAGTACACTTGGTATAGCCTATGTTGCAGGAGTATGTCGTCCTCCTATTGACTGTGCAGTTAATAATTTCAAAGAGGACCCCTGGTCTCTTTTTGCCCTCACCGTGGCACATGAGTTAGGCCATACTTTGGGTATGCAGCATGATCAAGAATTCTGCTGGTGTGGGCAAAGTGGTTGCATCATGAGCGCTGTTAGAATGTTAGCAGAGAAATTCACAAACTGTAGTTATGCAGCTTTTACAAAGACCACTTTAAACCAGGGATCATGTCTGAACAATCTTCCAAGTACGGGAGAAATGATTATGCTGAAGCGCTGTGGAAATGATGTGATTGAAGAAGGAGAGGAGTGTGACTGTGGATCTATAAAGCAGTGTGAACAAGATCCCTGTTGTCTGTTGAACTGCACTCTGAGCCCTGATTCTGCTTGTGCTTTTGGGCTGTGTTGCAAAGAATGCAAGTTCATGCCATCAGGGGCTTTGTGTAGACCACAGATCAGTGAATGTGACCTTCCAGAGTGGTGCAATGGGACATCCCACCAGTGCCCAGAAGATGGATATGTGCAGGATGGGAATCCCTGTGGTGACAATGCCTACTGCTATAAAAAGAGTTGTAATAGCCATGACAAACAGTGCAGGGAGATTTTTGGTGAAGATGCAAAGAGTGCACCTCAGGAGTGCTACAAAGAAATCAACTCCCAGGGAAGCCGTTTTGGCCACTGTGGTCTAAGTAGTACTACCTACCTAAAATGTAATACCTCGGATATCTTCTGTGGGAGAGTTCAATGTGAGAATGTAAGAAACATTCCCCATCTAAGAGATCACTCGGCTTTGCAGCACATTCAGATCAATGGTGTCACCTGCTGGGGTGTCGGTCACCATTTAGGGATAAACACACCTGATATCGGTGAAGTGAAAGATGGCACCATGTGTGGTTCAAGAAAGATCTGCATACAGAAGAAGTGTGTCAGTCTCCCTCTCCTATCACAAGTCTGCCTGTCTGAGACCTGCAACATGAAGGGAATCTGCAATAATAAGCATCACTGCCACTGTGGCTATGGGTGGTCCCCGCCCTACTGTCTGCACAAAGGCTATGGAGGTAGTGTTGACAGTGGCCCAGCATCTGCCAGAAAAATATTCTTTCTAGTTATGATTCTTAGTTTGTCTGTTTTGCTCCTAGTGTTGGCTATTGTATTTATATATCTCCAAAAACGTTTGGGTTTCTAGAAGACCAAGGCTCACCCTTCAGATTAAGAAAATGCTTCTAATTAATATCTTATGCATTATAAAGTTTTAGTTTCTTGGAGGTAGAAAGGTTACATGCCTGAAGCACATTTCTGACAGTTTACAAAAAAAAAAAGGGGAAGAGACCTTCCTTTATAATAGGTCAATTTCAGAAACATTGCCATCAAGAAAAGGTAATTCCCAACATCTTCCTAACTACTATTCATTGTGTAAAGTGCAAATAAAGCTCCAGTTTCCCTCTGAGTTGGTACTCTTTGTGTTTCTTGAGTGCACATATGACTCATTGGAAAGCCAGGAGACAGACATCTAAAGACCCATGGTGAGTCTTGCCTCTCCTTTTATTCCCAAATTTCTCAAAGGTAAAGAAGATACATTTCTTATTGTCAGCATAGTGAATACCATTTATTAGCAGTGGGTACTTATGTGATTTTGATTGGTATTGAAATTTGGAATCTTGGAAGTGTTTTCCCAATGATAAGCATAAAACAAGTTGAGACTGTAAGTTCATCAACAGAATTCTGTAGAAACCAGGTCAATGAACAAGACCTTCCAGAGTGGTGTGATGGATGGAACATCCCATCAATGCCCAGAAGATGGAAATGCCCAGGCCTGGATTCCCTGTACTGACAGTGCTTCTTATTATCAAAAGAGATGTAATGAAGTTGGGAAAATTATTTAAAATTTCTAACATTCTGCTCCAAAATCTAAAAAGGAAGATGATACAATTGCTTGTCTCACCCAAACTCTTGGGTCTATTGCCCAGGGGTGGGCAAACTTTTTGATTCGATGGCCACAATGGGTTCTTAAACTGGACCGGAGGGCCGGAACAAAAGCATGGATGGAGTGTTTGTGTGAACTAATATAAATTCAAAGTAAACATCATTATATAAAAGGGTATGGTCTTTTTTTAAAATTTCAATAGTTTTATTCATTTCAAACATTTTAACAAACATTACAAGGAGCCTCTGGAAGATTGAGCGGTTGTTCCTTCTACTGAACGGGCAGATATAAATCCGCCCACTCAGAAGAAAGAGCTGCGGCAGTGTTTCTCAACGTTGCCATGTTAACACTGCTTCTGGTGAAGGAGCGGAGGGGAGAGCAAGAGAACCCTCCGCTCTTTTAGGCTCCGCGGGCCGGATAGAACAGGCGAACGGGGCGGATGCAGCCCGGGGACTATAGTTTGCCCACGGCTGGTCTATTGGGTAACCAAAAGACATTCCTGTTAAAGTATAAACAAATTATTGTTTAATAAAACTCCTGGCCCTGAACCCTCTGTGTTTTCTAATCAAGCCTGTCTGCTTTCTTTGCCTTCATTTGGTGGTTTGGTATCTTCTTGGAGTATTTTCTTTGAATACCAGAGTGGTTTATATCTGTTTTATTGCACACTGTTTTATCCCAATATATAGAACAGTGCCTTGTATACAATAAATATTTGAAATATTACAAATGGATTATTAATTATATTAATTAGGAAAATTAAAACTTGCTTCTGTTTTTAAAACCACTGAAGGTTCTGCTCAACACTAGACATTGAATATTTAAAATAGTTTGTATTTATAATGCTGCCTTTAGTTCTTACCCTTCACTAGTCTCTTTGTCCCAATTTTTTTTTCTACCCATTCTATTTTCTTTTTTAAAAAATAATAAATCTTTATTGTTCAGATTACAGGTGTTCCTTCCCCCACCCTCCACAATAGTCCAACATTCTATTTTCAATGTTTTTGAAAATATTTTCTCTTGAAAATACACATCTAATCAGGTACCCTTTATATATGATCTAGGTAACTTCTAAATTATAGTCTTTGTAAATTGAGTCAAATGATCTTTTTGATATCATTTTCCATTATGTTTTGCATACTTTGCACCCTCTATTTTCTGTTCTGAATATACTTGGCTGTGTTGTGTGTCTTCACATCTGCACATGCAATTCTCATTCCAAATACGCCTTTTACCACCCTCCCCTACCCACCATCTCTACCCAAGCCCTGGATAACTCCCAGTTTTTCTCTCAATAGAGGTTAAATATCATACCTTTGGAAAGGCATTTCCTTGTGAAATGTTATGTGTTCTACTTATGTGCTTCTGTCACTTTGTGATCATCCAATTAATGCATTCTAGGAATATACAAGGAGATTGTCTAACAACCTACCAGCCAGAGATAGAAAGAAGGGACATGTAGTAGAGCCATAGAAATAGGGAAGCATGAAGTAATAATATAGTCTGATTATGCCTGGAGAAGACCCACATGTTTTAAGTGTATTTGGCCATCTGGAGACAAAAGGCAGCTGTTCCAGTTTACTTTTCTTTTGAAGTTGTTTTATTTTTGTAAAAAAAAAAAAGTTACATTTGATGACAGTCAAATTTATCAATTAATTATTTTAAATTTACTAGGATTTATGTATTTTAAAAATCTATAATAATAAAAGCATAATATGCTAATTAGACTTGACAGCTGGACAACCTTCAGTACTTCATTCTGGACATCCTTCCAGATGGAGCCACAGTGGCGGGAGCTGAGGCAGAGGCAGTTAGGGGCGATCAGGCAGGCAGGCGAGCAGTTAGGAGTCAGGGGACCCAAATTGTGAGAGGGATGTCTGACTGCTGGGATTGGGCCTAAACCAAAGTCAGACATCCCCTGAGGGATCCTAGATTGCAAGAGTGTGCAGGCCAGGCTGAGGGGACACCCCCCCACACACATCCATATGCATGAATTTCTAGTATTTTTTTATAATTTTGTAGAATTAACCTCCTATTACAAATATAGAGTCTTACCTGCTATTTTATTCTCCAAAAAGCAAATGATAAGACCAGGATTTAGGTTGAGCTAGTTATTTGGAAGCACAAAAATAGCATATTAATGAACAAGTTCCCACTGTGAGCTACTGGAGCTATCCCCCTGTGGATTCAATAAGAACCTCAGAATATTCCTCCATGGTGCAGGAGAAAGCTATCAGGAAAAGAAGTGAGATATAACACTTAAAGTAGGAAACTGTCAGAGATGGACATTGTCTACTATAGCTGCCAGGGTGGACCATAAATATCTATTGTATTCAGATTCCCTAGAAAACAGATGCTAGAGCAAAGATTAAATGCAAATCTATCCTCTATTGTACTGGAGACAATTCCTATACACACCAACACCTTTTTACTTTACAGGAGTGTGCTTAGCCCATCCAGGAGCAGGCTGGGAGCAAGAGGAAGTTAATTAATCTGAGAGTAACTGTTAACCAATAAGAGATCTTTTGTAAATATACCTCATAGCCCCCCCAAACCTCATGGGATAATTGTGAGGTGTCTGACGATGTCTCTCAGACAGGCCGCAGTAAAATTCTGTTCTGGTTGTTCACATGGTCACCCATGTATGTTTGAATTGCTTTTAACCCTTTCCTGTCTCTGAAAGGTTATCTCCCCCTCCCAAACTGGTGGGCGGAGTTTGACACATGACCCCTTAGGGCTCCCCCCCCTCCCAAACTGGTGGGTGGAGCCAACAACATGACTGGCACCTGCCAAGGGGACATCTCCAAGACAGTGAGCCACCAATTAACACAGGCCAAGGTGCCCTTGGGGCCCATCCCTTCCTGTTCCACCCTGGGCCCAACCCCCTCCCTTTCCGTCCTTTAAAAGGGACTCCAGGGAAGACACGTGCGCTCTTTGGAGGCGACCTCCATTGGCCCGGTTGGGTTCCGATTTCCTGTCCCCTCTCCCCCTAATTCTGATCTCTCCACCTCTTCCCCTAATTCTGATCTCTCCACCTCGGTGATGGCTCCCGCCCATTACCGGGGAATAAACTCTCTTTAAAACTCCCTGTTGTTCTGTTTCCTGTTTCCTTTCAAACCTAACAGTCTCTATTTTTCACTTCTTCACCATGCACTCACATCTTGGGACTGCATCTCAAATAAACTACTCACACTTGAGTGTTTATCTCGTGGGTCAGGGATAGCTACCGTGTTTCCCCCAAAATAAGACCTACTTACAGGTTTCCTTCTGAGTGAAATATAAGGCATCCCCCCAAAAATAAGGCCCCAGGCTCTGTCTCAGAATGAAAATTAATTTACCATAAACTGGACACTAAGGCCGCCCCGACTGGCGTCTAGCAACCAGTGATGTTACGCGGAGTCCTGACATCACTGCTGTGTGAATGGAGAAATCAGCATGGAAACTTTGTGAAACCTAAACTGTAAGAAGTTGTGACTTGGATGAAGAATTCATGGGAGAAAATCACTGACAGTTGCATTGCAAATGCACTGCAAGCAGGCTACCTTGACAAGAAGTACTCATTTAAAGATAGTGCTATTGCTAAACATGAGAGATTTTGTCCACTGATTCTGAAAGAAATGGAGTCACAAGAAATTCACCAGGAAATTCAGGAGTTGGATTGTTATGATGATGTTCCAGAAGATGATGACATGATTGTCATTGAATAAATGAGTAAATTCTTGATACTGTAGGATTCACAGTTTGTCTGGTTTGTGTTGACAACTACCGTACTACGTACCGTATGCAGGTAATAAATTTCCTTTATTTTCATTTAACAATAAATGTGTACCGTATTCTTCTTCATGGAAAAATAAGACATCCCCTGAAAATAAGACCTAGCGCATCTTTGGGAGCAAAAATTAATATAAGACACTGTCTTATTTTTGGGAGAACAGGGTAGTATCGGAAGTTTTCTTTAAAAGGCAGATCTATAGGATGTGAGATTCTAGAACTGGATTGCTTATTTGTCAGAAGGCCACCTAGGACTCATAGTTGCACCAGTGGATTTGTAACAACTGGTGTGTTGCAACACTAGGAACTAAGACTCTTGCTTGTGTTATGTTAAGATGAGGTACAGATGGAAAAGGTGCCTTGACTTATACAATAGCTCTCATGTTTGAATTAGAAATATGAAGATTATGAAGTTAGTTAACTGGTGAAGAAGCCATGAGGAACAAAAATGACAGGCTTAGATCTTGGAAGGGAAGAGGTTTGTGTCGGAGGAGGCCTGAATATCCACAGCCGCAACGACCACCAAGCAGCTGTGAGCCCCAGAACACTGATCATAGTCAGTGTGAACACTTGGACTCAGAGGAGCGCTCCACACGAAGGCTAAAAGGTCAGATTTCGTGGACATCTGGTGAGTCCCCCTTGGCGCGGCAGACCATGCGCACCAGCACGGAGGCTGCAGGACAGGGCCTGGGTTTACAAGAAACTCCAGGGTTTGGGGCTGGAGGCGCCCCTGACTGTGGACAGGGCTCCTAAGTGGGGGGATATCTAAGGAGCAGCATGTTTGGATTTGGATCTGAATCCAAGAAATATCCGGAGAGATACAGGGGAGTGCAGTCGGCTCGGGACTGCCCCCCACCCCCAGCCCTCCACAGATCAGGGACACAGAGAGGGGAAAAAAGATAGAAAGGCTTCAGAGCCCTGGAATCCATCCAGAAATACAGCCACCCAGAGGTTAAAGCACATATGGTCTCTAGATCTGCTTAAAACTCAGGACTTGTAATCAACACGGAGAAACAGTGAAACACAGGGAACTGCAACAACCGCCCAGACGGGGAACAGGCGTGCCAGACAGAACAACTAAGGAAGTGAATGACCTTCATTATTGCAAACTGTGTTTAATTTTAATTTTAATTTTTTAATTGTTTAATTTTTGTTTTTTACTTACATTAATTGCAGTTTACTCAAGAAATTATTTTTTTCGTCTTCCCTCACTTAATTTTACTTTTAATTAATTCATTTTTATATGTAATCAACATTATTACTACTACTATTTTACCTTTTTTATCTTATTTTCTTTTGTTTATTTTTATTATTATTTTTAGGTGTCATATAATATTCCTTTTTTTTCTTTCTTTTTTCAACTTTTTTTTTCTTTTCTCTTTTCCCCCCTTCGGGATTACTATTCTAAAGACTATTTGTACCTTTCCTTCTCCAACACTCTATTCTATCTCAAACCTACTTTTATGACATCTCTCTCTTCCTAACCGTTTCCATTTGGTATCCTGCTTATCTTAACCCTTTACTGCTCTAGATTTCCCTTACTCTTTCTGTTTACCCCCTCCAAAATTTTCACCTGACCTGTGTATATATAATTCCCAACCCCCTGCTCCAAGCCCATTCACACGTACCTTGTCGCTGTCCCCCTGCCAAAAAATACCTTCTCACTACCCCTTTCTTGTTGTATGTTGAATGCTAACTATATCGAAGTTTTATGTTTTTTTGTAAGATTGGTTTGCTTATGCTTTTTATTGGATTGTATGTTTTTGTTAGCTGGGTTCTAGTCACCTTTATTGGAGGATATTAATATTGCAAACACATTTCTGTTCAGTGCCCTGTGTGTTGTACCTGGTTGTGTTGTATTTTGTGCGTTTAAATCAAAGCAGGAGGGAGAGAACTAGATAACCAGAAATCCTAAAAAGAGAGATCTTGGGGAGGCAAAGAAACAACCCGCCTATGAAAGAAAATCAAGCATCAGCAGAAAATGAGTTAGAGGCAAGCAACCTACCAGAGCAAGAATTCAAAATAATGATCATAAGTTGGCTAAAAAGAATGGAAGACAAATTTGACTATGAGTAAGACCCAAGAGGAAATGAAGAACCAAGAGGAAATGAAGAAGAACCAAGAAGAAATGAAAAATGACATCGCTACTATGAAGAACCCAATAGAAAGCATCAAGAGTAGACTAGAAGAAGCAGAGGACCGCATCAGTGAGCTAGAAGACAAGATGGAAAAAAATACCCAATTACAGCATCTGCTAGAAAAAAAAATCAAAAAACAGGAGGAGAGTCTACAGGAGCTTTAGGACAATACAAAACAAAACAATATTAGAATAATATGGGTTCCAGAAGGAAAGGAAACTGAGCAAGATATGGAAAAAGTATTTCAAGAAATAATGACAGAAAAGTTTCCTGAGATAGAGGGGGAAAAAACTCCACACAAATCCAAGATGCTCGCAGAGTCCCAAACAAAATGAATCCGGAAAGACGGACACCTAGGCACATTATTATTAAATTGGCAAACACCATAGACAAAACCAGAATCTTAAAAGCAGCCAGAGAGAGACAGAAAATTACATATAAAGGAACCCCCATCAGACTAGCAATTGATTTCTCAACAGAAACAGATCAGGCCAGAAGGGAATGGGATGACATATACAAAGTCATGCAAAGGAAGAGTCTGAACCCAAGAATACTATACCCAGCAAGGCTATCAATCAAAATTGAAGGTGAAATAAGGAGCTTCGCCGACAAAAAAAAGCTAAAGGAATTTCTCTCCAACAAAACAGCAATGAAAGAACTGTTAAAGGGTCTACTGTAAAAATAAAGAAATAGGAAGCAAAGAAGGAACACAGGGGGTTAGAATAAAAATGGCATCAAATACCTACCTACCAATAATAACTTTAAATGTAAAAGGTTTAAGTGCCCCAATCAAAAGACATAGGGCAACATATTGGATAAGAAAGCAAGACCCATACATATGCTAGCTACAAGAAACCCACTTCAGAAAAAAAGACGCTCACAGACTGAGGGTTAAGGGATGGAAAAAGTTTTTCCAGGCGAACGGAAATGAAAAAAAAGCTGGGGTAGCAATACTTATATCTGACAAATTAAATCTCAAAGTGGAGTACGAGGCTTTCTCCCGCGGGGCTGGCTCGCCCCTCGGAGCCTGGGAGAACATGGCCTCGGCCCTGGAGCAGTTCGTGAAGTGTCCGGCAGCTCTCGGCTCAAGGGCAGATGACGCAGCTTTGTGAGCTGATCAACAAGAGCGGGGAGCTCCTTGCAAAGAACTTGTCCCACCTGGACACTGTGCTCGGGGCCCTGGATGTACAGGAGCACTCCCTGGGCGTCCCCGCTGGTTTGTTTGTGAAGTTTTCTATGCCCAGTGTTCCTGATTTCGAAACATTATTCTCACAAGTTCAGCTTTTTATCAGTACTTGTAATGGGGAGCACATTCGATATGCAACAGACACATTTTCTGGGCTTTGCCATCAGCTGACAAATGCCCTTATGGAAAGAAAACAGCCCCTGCGAGGAATCGGCATCCTCAAGCAAGCCATAGACAAGATGCAGATGAACACAAACCAGCTGACCTCGGTGCACGCCAATCTCTGCCAGCTTTGTTTGCTAGCAAAATGCTTTAAGCCTGCCCTTCCATATCTTGACATGGACATGATGGATATTTGTAAAGAGAATGGAGCCTACTATGCAAAGCACTTTTTATGTTACTATTATTATGGAGGCATGATCTACACTGGGCTGAAGAACTTTGAAAGAGCACTCTACTTTTATGAGCAGGCCATCACTACCCCTGCCATGGCGGTCAGTCATATCATGTTGGAATCATATAAGAAGTATATTCTAGTTTCTTTGATATTACTTGGAAAAGCACAACAGCTACCAAAATATACAACTCAAATTGTGGGTAGATTCATTAAGCCTCTTAGTATTGCATACCACGAGTTAGCACAAGTTTATTCAACCAATAACCCCTCAGAACTCCGCAACCTGGTGAATAAGCACAGTGAAACGTTTACTCATGACAACAACATGGGCCTGGTGAAACAGTGCTTGTCCTCGCTCTACAAGAAGAACATTCAGAGGCTGACCAAGACCTTTTTAACACTATCATTACAAGATATGGCAAGTCGTGTGCAATTATCTGGACCACAGGAGGCAGAAAAATATGTCCTGCACATGATAGAAGATGGTGAAATTTTTGCAAGTATTAATCAGAAGGATGGTATGGTCAGTTTCCATGATAACACTGAAAAATATAACAACCCAGCCATGCTTCATAACATCGATCAGGAGATGCTGAAGTGCATCGAGCTGGATGAGCGGCTGAAGGCGATGGACCAGGAGATCACAGTGAACCCCCAGTTTGTGCAGAAGAGCATGGGGTCACAGGAAGATGATTCTGGAAACAAGCCATCCAGTTATTCTTGAAGCAGATGGCCATCCTGATTTAACAAGAGGAGCTATCACCGTGGCCAGTAGCAGCTATTAGAAGGGCAGCAGGGTGGACATTGAGAAATTACATTTTGTTTGACTTCTTCAGCCCTATGTGCTTTTAGAAAACCATTCTCTGCAAAGGGGGAAAAAATCAAACTTTCATGTGTGTTGTGGATTTATTTATCCTCAGATTAATGTTGTCATTGCATTAAATCTACCCTTTCGTTTAAAAAATAAAAAAAAAATAAATAAATCTCAAAGTGAAGGACATAAAAAGAGATAAGGAAGGCCACTTCATAATACTAAAAGGAGCAATCCAACAAGAAGAAATAACCCTGGTAAACATATGCACACAATACGGGAGCACCCAAAAACATAAAAAAAACTGCTGGAGGACATTAAGGGAGAGATTAATAGCAATGCAATCGTAGTAAGAGATTTTAATACCCCACTGTCAGCTTTGGAGAAATCATCTAAACAAAAAATCAGCAAAGAATCATCAACGCTAAATGACACACTAGACCAGATGGAATTAATCGACATCTTCAGAACATTTCACCTCAAAGCCACAGAATACACATTCTTCTCAAGTGCACATGGCTCATTTTCAAAGACAGACCACATGTTGGGACATAGGCAAAGTCTCTTCAAATTCAAGAAGATAGAAATCTTATTAAGCATTTTCTCAGATCATAGTGCCATAAAATTGGAAATCAACTACAATAATAAGAATCCAAAGAAATCAAACACATGGAGACTAAATAGCATGCTATTGAACAAAGAGTGGATTACCAGAGAAATCAAAGAAGAAATCAAAAACATCATGGCAAGTAATGACAATGAAAACACAACAACCCAAAATCTATAGGACACAGCAAAAGCTGTTTTGAGAAGGAAGTTCATATCTCTACAAGCCTATTGCAAAAAACAAGAAAGAATGGTAACAAATTATCTAACCCTACAACTCAAACAGTTAGAAAAAGAACAGCAAGAAAGGCCCAGTGTAAGCAAAAGGAAGGAAATAATAAAATTCAGAGCAGAGATTAACGACATAGAGACCAAAGACACAATACATAAGATCAACAAAACCAAGAGATGGTTCTTTGAATGGATAAACAAAATTGATGAACCCCTAGCCAGGCTAACCAAGAAACAAAGAGAGAGGACCCAAATTAAAAAAAAACAAAAAAACAAAAGAGGTGAAATAACAACAGACCCCGCCGAAATACAAAGGATTGTTACAAAATACTATGAAGAACTCTATTCCAACAAACTGGACAACCTAGAGGAAATGGACATATTCCTAGAAAAATACAACCTTCCAAAACTCAAGCAGGAAGAATCTAAAAATCTCAATAGACCAGTGACTTGGGAAGAAATTGAAGCAGTCATCAAAAAGCTTCCAGCAAACAAAAGCCCAGGGCCAGATGGCTTCACAGGAGAGTTTTACCAAACATTCAAGGAAGAACTAAAACCTATCCTCCTCAGACTTTTCCAAAAAATTCAAGAGGAAGGAACACTGCCAAACTCCTTCTATGAAGCCAGCATCACCCTAATACCAAAACCAGATAAAGACAACACAATGAAAGAGAATTACAGGCCAATATCCCTCATGAACATTGATGCCAAAATCCTCAACAAAATTCTAGCAAATCGGCTCCAGCAGTACATCAGAAAGATCATACACCATGACCAAATGGGTTTTATTCCAGGAATGCAAGGATGGTAGAATATTCGGAAATCAATAAACGTGATACAACACACAAACAAATTGAGAGATAAAAATCATATAGTCATATATATTGATGCAGAAAAGGCATTTGATAAAATCCAACACCCTTTCCTGATAAAAACTCTCAACAAGGTGGGAGTACAAGGATCATACCTCAACATAATAAATGCTATATATGATAAACCCACAGCCAACATCATACTCAATGGGCAAAAACTAAAACCATTCTTTCTAAGAACAGGAACAAGACAGGGATGCCCACTCTCACCACTCCTCTTTGACATAGTACTGGAAGTACTCGCCATTGCAATTAGACAAGAAGAGGAAATAAAAGCTGCCAGGAACCGAAACCTAACATTATCACTGGTAATAAAATGTAAAGGGAACTGGCCAACTTTGATGGCTCTGAATGGTCAGAGCTACTAACTCATTGACTCTAGGTTGAGTCACTAGTGATAAAATGTAAAAAGAACTGTCTAACTGAAACCAAACATTGTCACTATTGTTAATATGCAAAAAGAGATGGCCAACCTCAATGGCTCTGAAAGGTCAGAGCAATTAACTCATTGTCTAGTTGAGATAGTAGAGCTTGAGGCAACTTTAGTTTGTTAATCGTATGTAAATTCTTGTTAATTTTCTGCTGCTGGAACTTTTCCGCCTAAGCGATGTCTTGTCTCAGAATCTCAATAAAAGGAATAGCAAAAGGCCAGATTGGGGGTGAGTCTTCCCACTACAGGTTAACTCCCCGCCTGGCCCGCATTTTCCCAAATTAACTCTTTTCCAGTCTCTTCATTTTTAGTGTACGGCCTTCTCCAGAAACCGGACCCTGAGTGTGGGCCCTGAACCACGCTGGTCGTGTTAAGGGTTTCCACAAAAAGCCATAAAAATTGAAAAAGGAGAAGTAAAGCTGTCACTATTTGCAGATGACATGATATTGTACATAAAAAACCCAAAAGACTCCATAAAAAAACTAAGAGACTTAATAAACGAATTTGGCAATGTAGCAGGATACAAAATCAATGCCAAGAAATCAATGGCATTTCTTTACACCAATAGCGAACTTACAGAAACAGAGACTAAAAAAGCAATCCCGTTTACCATCGCACCAAAAAGAAATGAAGATACCTGGGAATAAACTTAACCAATGAGGTAAAAGACCTATATGCAGAAAACTACAAGACACTGAAAAAAGAAACAGAGGAAAAGATGTAAACAGATGGAAGTACATACCATGTTCATGGATTGGTAGAATCAACATCATCAAAATAGCCATACTTCCCAAAGCAATTTATAAGTTCAATGCACTCCCCATTAAAATACCAAGGACATACTTCACAGACCTAGAAAGAACTCTCCAAAAATTCATTTGGAACAATAAAAGACCCCGAATATCCTCAGCAATCTTGAGAAAGAAGAGTAAAGTAGGAGGGATCTCAATACCAGATTTCAAGCTGTATTACAAAGAAAATGTTCTCAAAACAGCCTGATACTGCCACAAGAACAGACATATAAATCAATGGAATAGATTAGAGAATCCAGATATCAACCCAAATCAATATGCTCAATTAATATTTGACAAAGGAGGCACGAGCATACAATGGAGTCAAGACAGTCTCTTCAATAAATGGTGTTGGGAAAATTGGACAGATACATGCAAAAGAATGAAACCAGATCACCAACTTAGACCATACACAAGAATAAACTCGAAATGGATACAGGACTTAAACATAAGATGGGAAACCATAAAAATAATAGAGGCATCCACAGACAGCAAAATCTCAGACATATGCCAAAATAACTTCTTCACTGATACTAACCCTAGGGCAATGGAAGCTAAAGAGAAAATAAACAAATGGGACTACATCAAAATAAAAAGCTTTATTACAGCAAAAGAAACCATCAACAAAACAACAAGAGAACCCACTGTATGAGAGAAAATATTTGCAAATGATATCACTGATAAAGTTTTAATCTCCAATATCTACAGACAGCTTATACAACTCAATAAAAGGAAAATAAATGAACCAATTAAAAAATGGGCAATGGATCTAAATAGAATCCTCTCAAAAGAAGACAGCAGAAGGAAGGCCAAGAGGCACATGAAAACATGCTCAAAGTCACTAATTATCACAGAGATGAAAATCGAAACAACAATGCGGTACCATCTCACACCTGACAGAATGTCCAACATCAACAACACAACAAATGACAAATGTTGGCGAGGTTGGGGAGAAAAAGGAACCCTCGTGCACTGCTGGTGGGATTGCAGGTTGGTGCAACCACTGTGGAGAACAGTATGGAGCTTCCTCAAGAAACTGAAAATGGAACTCCCATTTGACCCAGTAATCCCACTACTAGGAATATACCCCAAGAAGCTAGAAACCCCAATCAGAAAGGATATATGCACCCCTATGTTCATAGCAGCACAATTTACAATAGCTAGGATTTGGAAACAGCCTAGGTGCCCGTCAGCAGATGAATGGATCAGAAAACTATGGTATATCTACACAATGGAATACTATGCTGCCATAAAAAGGAAGGAATTCTCATCATTTGCAGTAACCTGGATGGAATTGGAGAGCATCATGCTGAGTGAAATAAGCCAGTCAATATAAGAGAAACACTACATGACCTCACTCATTTATGGATATTAAAGAACATTATAAACGAATGAACAGAAAGATAGATATAGTGACAGTAAAACAACAAGTAGACTGTCAAATGACAGGGGGGGGGGGTAGGGAGATCTGGGGGAGATAAGAGATCAACCGAAGGACTGGTATGCATGCATATAAGAACAACCAATGGACACAAAACTCTGGGGAGGGAGGGCATCTATGGGAGGGGGCACAGCATCTCATTGCCTGGAGATCATGTTCCACCAAAGATCATGCTTATCCTCCTAAATTTCCATTCTTAACTTTTCCTCATTGCACCCAGACTGTACTGTAGGGTCAGTACAGTTCTTAATATGAGAAGTAGATCACCATCAAGAGAGCTTTGAGAACCAGGAATATATAGGAACTGATGCTGAGGATATTGTTTCAGGAGAAATAGAATATAAGATTATACAAGGAAAAGCTTTTAAACAAGGTGTGTGTGTGTCTGGGGAGGGCGGGGGGGTAGTGGCTCAGCCCTAGCTGGGTTGGCTCAGTAGATAGAGTGTTGGCCTGCAGACTAAAAGTCCCAGAATCGATTCCTAGTCAGGGCACAGTGGGTGTGCAGCAGATAGCCAATCAATGATTCTCTCTCATCATGTTTCTATATCTATTTCCCTCTCCATTCCTCTCTGAAATTATATATAAATATATATATATATATATATATATATATATATATATATATATATATATAATTTTTTTAATGCAATAATTCCAGCAGCACATTAGAATCAGCTCTGGTATCTTTGCAAGAATGTTAAATCCTGAGCACCGCCTTATTTATTTTTATTCATTTTCTTAAATTCACTTTCTGTGAAGACCTAGGTTTCAAGGCTGTGTCACGGAGTCAGAAACAGTGAAGTCTCTGTAGGAATTTTTCTTTGAAAAAAAAATTATATATATATAATTTATTTCAGAGAGGAAAGGAGAGAAAGAGAGAAAGAAATATCAATTACCTTCTGGTTCATAGGTCTGTGTTCAACAACTGAGCCATAGTGGCCATGCTGGAATTATATCTTTGAGGCTTGGAAATGTTGGTGGACTATAATAATTGAGATAGAGATGCTAGAACTACTTTGGCAGAAAAGTGAATATGGGGGTCAGAATATTTAGGGAAGAAGGTAAGAATGAATTTCTTATGAAAGGCCAAAGAAACCACCGCTGACACCATTTCTCTGGAGATCCCAGAGGAACAACTTGACTCAAGCAGTAAGAAATGCACATGCCAGTCAGAGGAAAGCAGTCAGCATTGGGACCTCAAGGGTGGCTGTCTCTGTAGGTCTGGGTTGACAGGACCGGGTGCTATAGAACTTGGCTCTGTAGTGCCAGTGAAGGTCATAGATTACAGAATAGTAAAATAAAAAATAAAAAAATAATGTTAGTCCTTAACTATTAACTATAAAATGGTATAATTACTGTAATGGGCAATAAGACTAGAATGATGAACTCTGGACCCTGACCTAAGTATATCTGAGGCCATGTATAATAGATTTTGGTTCTCCTAGTGGTGATATAGGAGGTGACAATGAGAGCATTTATTGCATTACACAATAAAAAAATATCAAGAGCTGGTGATCAGCATACTGATGCCAACTTCTACAGTGGTCATCTCTTGTCCAGTTTTCAAATCCTGAGTCAGATCATAGAATGAGCCATTTCCAATGGAAGGGAAAACGAGGTACCTTTCAGGAAACACCATGCAATGTCACCACAAATATATGCAAAAATAACCCTTACCTTGTTTCCCCCGACAGGGCCTTGTTTCCCAAAGATTCTTGTTCCCCAAATGAATATACACTGAGAGTATCCACACAATGGGAGAAGGGGGAATATTCAGATCTTTTGAAGACTATTGGATGCAAAGTCTGACCTCACAGAGACAACACAAAATGCCCCATGAAGGAGACCATGTTAATGAAGAAAATCCTGATCCCAGGGCATCTCAAAATGGGTCCAATAGGTCTGTGTACCCCACTTTGGTAACTTCCTTGGCTCCCAAGTAAATAAATTTAGAAAATAACAGGGCCCTCATAATGGTTCTTTGATCTGTGAAGTAAGTTATGATAGCAAAGTCCAAGTGAGAAACCCTAAATATTTCCTCCATACCCACCTATCTCTATAGTAAAACAGAAACACTAACATATCATGAATGAAGCAGCAGAGATTAATGCCACCATTTAATGGTTGCAGGTGGTGATCCACTTCCTATTCCCATTTAGTTCAATAGTATTTCTACAGCAAAGAACCCAATGTGTTTTTGTGAGTGATAGTGAATTATCATCAACTTGCATAAGTAGAAACTCCAGTCATGTGTACTGTTCTAGATATAGTAACTTCACTAGAAGAGAACATCAAGAAAACCTAACAATCCCAAAATATCAGACATATATCATAGCAATATCTTTACCAACACAGCTCCTAGTGCAATGGGAACTAAGGAGAAAATAAACAAATGGGACTGCATTAAAAGCTTCTGTGTATCAAAAGAAACCATCAAAAAACAAACAAAAACAAAAAACAAAAAAAACCCCACTGCATGGGAAAACATATTTGGCAATGTTACCAATATATCCAATAAGGGTCTAATCTCCAAAATGTATAGGGAACTCATACATCTTAACAAAAGAAGATAAACAATCCAATCAAAAAATGGGCAAAAGACCTAAATAGACACTTTTTGAAAGTGGACATACAGAAAGCCAAGAGACGTATGAAAATGTGCTCAAAGGCACTAATCATCTGAGATTTGCAAATCAAAATGACAATGAGGTCCCAGGGGGGCATGTGCCCCGGGTGAGCCTTGTGCCCCGGGGGATACATGTGCCCCAGGAGAGCAGTGTGCCCTGGAGAAGCACAGGGACCCGGGGGGAGGGGCGGTGAGAACCAGAGGAGGAGCGGACTCTATTCGTGTGGTCCTGAGATAGTCACCATAAAACAAGAAGACTGCCAAATGAGGAGCGGATTCTATTCATGTGGTCCTGAGATAGTCACCATAAAACAAGCAGATTGTCAAATGACAGCGGGGAGGGGAAGGAGACCTGGGGGGAGATGAGAGAACAACCGAAGGACTGGTATGCATGCATATAAGTACAACCAATGAACACAGAACTCTGGGGAGGGAGGGCATGAATGGGAGGTTGGGGGGGGGGCAATGGTAAGCTATGTACACATATAATACCTTAATAAATTTAAAAAATAAATAAAATATAAATTCTAAAAAAAAAAAAAAGAAGAGACCATTTCTACTTATAAGATGGCCTTGGAAACAAAATGAATAAAGTACACAACACATGATTAAAAGACAAAAAAAAATTCAATAAAATATATATATTTTAAAATGACAATGAGGTACCATCTCACACCTGTCAAAATAGCTATCATCAGCAAATCAATAAACAACACGTGCTGATGAGGATGTGGAGAAAAATGAACCCTTGTGCACTGCTGATGGGGAATGCAGACTGGTGCAACCACTGTGAAAAACAGTATTGAGTTTCCTAAAAAAAATTAAAAATGGTACGCCCATTTGACCCTGTAATCCCACTTCTAGGTATACAGCCCAAGAAATCAAAAACACCAATTAGAAAGGATATATGCACCGCTATGTTCATAGCAGCACAATACAATAGCTAAGATTTGGAAACAGCCTAAGTGCCTATCAGCAGATGAGTGGATTAAAAAACTGGTACATCTACACAATGGAATACTGTGCTGCTTTAAAAAAGAAGGAATTCTTGCCATTCCCAACAGCATGGATAGACTTGGAGAGCATTATGCTAAGTGAAATAAGCTAATCGGAGAAAGATAAATATCACATGATCTCACTCATGTGTAGAATATAATGAACAACATAAAATGATGAACAAAAATAGATCCAGACACAGAGAAGCATCTAAGAGAGTCAAACCTCAGAGGGAAGGCAGGAGAGGGGGTGGGGAATAAGTGGACTTGTATGCATGCATATAAGCATAACCAATGGACACAGACACTAAGGGGGTAAGGACAAGTGCTGGGGGGTCAGAGTGGCCGGGGCAAGGTCAATGGGGAAAAAGGAGACATATATAATATTTTAAACAATATTTTTTTAAAAGAAAGAAAACCTAATAATCCTAACTGAATAAGAACACAGGCATATAAAAAATTGATCAAGAACAGAATTGAGAAATTGTCAGTATCAGGAAAAAATGAATAAGGATACATTATTAGAGTTCATATAAATAGAAAAACGAAAAATTTAAGGTATTATGAACACTTTGTGCTAATAAACTTGAGAAAAACAAGGGGTAAAATGATGAAAAACATAATTCACCAAAATTGACAGAAGATTTAAAAAACGAAATAGGAACCAAAACAAGATGGCGGCCTAGGTAGTCGCCTAAGCTGCCACCTCAACAATTTGGAAAAAAACAACAGCTAAAATCGAAAGGGAGGGGATTAGCAATAAGATGGTGGCAGAAGTAAACGCCTAACTGCAGGTAAACGCCGCACTTAACAATTTCAAAAAATACAACTAAAATATAGAGTGGACACTATCCAGAACTACAGGAAAGTTGACTGACTGGAAATTCTACAACTAGAAGGAAAGAGAAAGCCAGAAGGAAAACCAGAGGAGCTGTAAAAGCTTAAGGTACGGAGACAAGGTGTGCATGTGGGGAGAGGACAGAGCCGGAGAGGAGGGGCGTCTGAGTGCCTGGCTGGTGTTCCCTTGCGGGAAGGAGATAAAAGCTCCGGACTGTGCTGAACCGCAGTTCCAACTGCACTGAACCCCAGTTCTGGGCGAGGCCCTGGGGTCCAGGCTCATATAGAGGGAATATGGGCTGTAAGGCAGAAGCTCAGCGGAGCGGCGAAGGTCAGAACCCCGGAGTCAAGCACATTGCGCGCAGAGGACAGACTGTTCACTGAGCTGCTGAATTGCCCCAGCGGGAAGTTCTCAAAAACTCAGAAATGTGCTGAGCCCCAGTTCTGACTGCACTGAACCCCAGTCCTGGGCAAGACCCTCGGGCTCCAGCCTCATACAGAGGGAATCTGGGCTGTAAGACAGAAGCTCAGGGGAGCAGGAAAGACAGAGCCCCTGAGCACGCATTGCCCACACAGAGGACAGACTGTTGATTGGGCTGAGAGATTGCCCTAGCGGGAAGGAGACATAAGCTCCGGACTGTTCTTAACCCCACTTCCAACTGCTTTGAACCCCAGTTGTGGGCTTGTTGGGGGAGAGACTACACTGTCTGGTAGCTAGCAAAACTCTAGAGTGCCTTTCTCTCAGAGGTGCTTGCAGCAAATACCAAAGGACACTGAGGTACACTGAGACTCAGGAACCTCCGAGGGCGGGGCTAACCGGAAGCCAAGGCTGTAGGCTCCACCCTGAAACTCTGCCCTATCCAAGCTGAACTCAGAGAGGCTTTTGCAGGTTTCCAAGTCTAGTGGAATAAGGCTTGTCTCCTGGCATAGACACAGCTGATCCTCCCAACCTACCAACTCAGGGAAACAGCGAAAATGCCGAAACGAGGAAACAGATCACAAACGAAAGAAATGGAGGACAAAAAGCGACTGGTTATAGAGTTCAAAGCCACGCTTATAAGGTTGTTCAACAATCTCTTAGAAAAGGCGGATAAAATAAATGAGACCTATGAGGATATGATAAGGGATCAACAAGAAATAATAAAGGGTCAACTAGAAATAAAGAATACAATCTCTGAAATAAATAATATTATACAGAGTCCTAAAAACAGATTGGAAGATTGCAAGAATCAAGTCCAAGATTTGGAACACAAAGAGCCAGAAGACACTCCTCCACGGAAGCAAGAAGACAAGAGAATCCAGAAAGTTGAAGATGGTGTAAGAAACCTCTGGGACAACTTCAAGCGAACCAATATCAGAATTATGGGCATCCCAGAAGATGACAGAGAGCAAGATACCGAAAATATATTGAAAGAAATAGTGACAGAAAACTTCCCCCACCTGGTGAAAGAAATGGACTTACACGTACAGGAAGCACACAGAACCCCAAACAAAAGGAATCCAAAGAGGACCACACCGAGACACATCATAATTAAAATTCCAAGAGCTAAAGACAAAGAGAGAATATTAAAAGCAGCAAGACAAAAGCAGGTAGTTACCTAAAAAAGGGCACCCATACGACTGTCAGCTGATTTCTCAACAGAAACCATGCAGGCCAGACGGGAATGGCAAGAAATATTCAAGGTGATGAATAACAAGAACCTACAGCCAAAAATACTCCACCCAGCAAAGCTATCACTCACAATCGAAGGCCAGATAAAGAGCTTTACAAATAAATTTAAGCTAAAGAAAGGAATTCATCACTGCCAAGCCAGAATTATATGAATTGCTAAAAGGGATTCTTTAGAAAGAGGAAGAAAATAAAGATAAAAATTATGAACAAACACGTAACTATCAAGTGAGTCTAAAAACCAAGGGAAGTAAAAATCATGATGAACAATATTAACTGGTGAATATAATAGAATCAGAGGCATGGAAGGGGAGTGGACTGATGATTCTTGGGGAAATGGGGAGTGGAGCAGGGCGGGAAGAGACTGAACATAAACTGCACCTATGGATGAGAACAATGGGGGATGGGGAAAGGGCAGAGAATTGAATGGAAACTTGGTGTAGGGGAGCAATGGGGGGGGGGAGAATGAGGAACATTTGTAATAATATAAACAATATATATTTTTTTAATTAAAAGAAAAATAGAAAGGGATCACACCGGACCCACAGGAAAGCTGGCAGAATGGGATGGCTACAACTAGAGACAAAAAAAAAACCGCCAATGCCACCGTGTGGAGTTTAAAACTACGGTGGAACCGGAGCCACCGGAGCCACCGGAGCCGCCGGAGCCGCTGCTGCCACCGCCGCCACCATGAATGAGGGAAGCCCACCAAGAGCAGAGCTCGCTCCACCCCGGGCCCAGGGAGTGGGCTGCTTCGGAGCATGGCCTCCACATCCGCAACCGTCCTGGCCTGCCTGCCTGCAGTGGGAGCGAAGGAACCGACAATGGGCCTCAGTTGCACCTTCCGCCTCTGCCCAGAACGAGACGCCTTGGAGTGCGGTCTCCACGCCCGCAGCCTTCTCAGCCCAGGCTCCACGCCTGCAGCCATCCCAGCCCGCCCGCCGTGAGCGGTGGGTCCTGGGGGACACACGTGCCCCAGGTGAGCCGTGTGCCCCAGGGGGGCCGTGTGCCCTGGGAGAGCCGTGTGCCCCAGGGGTCTGTGTGTTCCGGGAGAGCCATGTACACCAGGGGGCCGTGTGTCCCAGGGGGGGCATGTGCCTCGGGTGAGCCGTGTTTCCCAGGGGGCCATGTGCCCCAGGGGGGCCGTGTGCCCAAGGGGGGTGGTGGGACCCAGGGAGCCATGTACACCGGGAGAGCCATGTGCCCCGGGGAAGTGGTGGGACCGAGAGGGGGAGGGGGTGTGAACCAGAGGAGGAGCGGATTCTATTCATGTGGTCCTGAGACATTTGGACAGTCTGCAGCCATTAGCTACAGAACACTCTGCTGTATTTCCCTACAAAAACAAATGAGAGTGTCCCACTTGAAATTCATATATGGAAAAAAAGGAAAAGAGAAGGAAAAAAAAATCTGAGGAACAGAATAAAGTGGTGAATATAGTAGAATCGGGGCAAAGAAGGGGAGTGGACTGATAATTATCAGGAGGATAAGGGGGTGGGGAAGCAGTGAGAGACTGGATTGAAATCGTATAACCAATGGATGAAGACAAGTGGGGGGAGAGAGGGTAAGGGCAGAGAGTGGGAAGGGAACTGGATGGTAGGGAGCTTTGGGGGAGAAAAAGGAGAAACAATTGTAATAATCTGAGTAATAAAGATTTATTTAAAAAAAAACACGAGCCGAAACCGGTTTGGCTCAGTGGTAGAGCATCGGTCTGCGGACTGAAAGGTCCCAGGTTCGATTCCGGTCAAGGGCATGTACATTGGTTGCGGGCACATCCCTGGTGGGGGGTGTGCAAGAGGCAGCTGGCCGATGTTTCTCTCTCATCGACGTTTCTAGCCCTCTATCTCTCTCCCTTTCTCTCTGTAAAATATCAATAAAATATATTTTAAAAATAAAAAAAATAAAAAAATAAAATAAAAAAAAACACGAAATAGTTCTACCTTTGTTAAAGGGATTGGATCTGAAATCATAGATTCATAAAGCATTTCAACAGCTAATTCTTTCAAATATTTTAGAGAAAACAAAAGTACTGTTTTGTCAGGAATCAGAGGTCTTACCCTAATTAAACCTTATTTATAACTTCAAGGAAATGATCATAGGGAATGGGCAGCGTGAGGTCCAGAACCCCCAGCATCGACATTTCATACATCTGGGGATGAAGGCTCTGCCAATGCAGCCCAAAGCAAGAAAAATCTGACAGGAAATATTTGGTCCCTGGTGTTCATCCAGGTTGGCCAAGGCTTGTTCAGGCCTACAAAATAATTCGGTTTCTCTGTCTGCAAAACTGGTTTCATCACACAGCGCTTTCCTCTCCAGGCATTCATCTCTCAGAAACATCTTGCATTCTAAACTCCAATTTGGGGTCTGCTCTGGAGAACTCCAACCACCACAAGGAAGTAATTCCTGATGAATCCCTAGGGCCAGGGGAACAAAGAAAAGCTGAGCGCATTAAAGGAGCCCCTCTGCAGAGCAGGGACCAAGACCCTTTAAGGAGGGCAAGTGACCAGCTAGCACTCATGCTTCAGGAACTCAGAGGAGGATCACCCTGCTAACCCCAGCACTGAAATCACAACTCTGAGGGTGTCCGTGGCCAAATGGTGCTGGTACTTCTAACCAAGGATGAGGGTGGTTGTAACAAAGCCAACAAAACTGGAATCCCAAACCGAACATGACAACCAGCCAAAATGACACTAAGTGTTAACTTTTAGCACACAGGAAAGTCAACTCCTTCTTCCTTCATCCTTCATTCCAGGCTACTTCTACTGCCCCCCTTTGGCACAGCTACCTGAAAGAGAGTTGGCAAGATGGAAATGGGGTATATAGTGGCACTTCCCAGATAGTACATCTTACAATGCAAAGATGAGGGAAGGTTTAGACCTGTGTTCATTCAGGATACAGATAGAGATGACTTCCATGGAGCATTTGAGATCTTGCTCCCCAGTATGCTGTCAATTTGGTCAAATACATTCTTACTTAAAAAATATGTTTTTATTGATATTACAGAGAGAGGAAAGGATCTTACAGTGGGAGAGCAAAGAGCCTGAGAAATGCAGGTAGTCTTGCAATCTGCTTTTGAAGTAGGTTTTAGTACCTGGGAATATAAAGAGAGAAAGAAAGAGAGAAATATCTATGTGAGAGAGAAACATTAATTGGCTGCCTCTTGCATGACCCCTACTGAGGATCGAGCCCACAACCCATACATGTGCCCTGACCAGGAATCAAAAAGGTGACCTCTCAGTGCACTGGATGACACCCAACCAACTGAGTCACACCAGCCAGGGCTCAAATAAATTTTTATAAAATTCTCTTTTAAAAAATAAGAGACGACTTCCAGGAAAAAAAAGAAAGGACTTTTAATATGGCTTGAAACACTGAAGAAGAAGTAAGAACATGCTAGGAATCCTTCAGTATAATATGATCTAGACAAGAGAGGTCCTTAATTTTTTTCTTTAAATAGTAGACATGTTTCTCTACTATTAAAAACTAGAGATTTTTTAAAATGAAGCATAAACTTTATTGTTCCTCTTTGTTCTCAGGTTTCTCTTTTTCTTTTTCTTTCTCTACCTCTTCTTCCTTTTCTTTTTCTTTCTCTCCCTCCTCTTTTTCTTTCTCTACCTCTTCTTCCTTTTCTTTTTCTTCCTCTACCTCTTCTTTTTCTCCCTCTACCTCTTCTTTTTCCCCCTCTACCTCTTCTTCCTTTTCTTTTTCTTTCTTTACCTCTTCTTTTTCTTCCTCTACCTCTTCTTTTTCCTTTTCTTCCTCTACCTCTTCTTCCTTTTTTCTTTTATTTTTCATACAAAGCACAAGGAAGAGACATAAAAATAAAACAATCAAAGGAATAAGCCACAATAAAAAAAGGTAAGACACCTTGGCCTGTGGTTGTGGTTGTGGTTGTGGTTTATTCTTAGAAGGAGGTGGGCCGCTATCAATACTACCTCCGTCGCCTTTTTGCATGCAGTTGGGAGGTGCCCACCCTTCACTGCAGTGGCAATGCTGTTTATTATTGCAGACTCCCCTCGTGTGGCAGGTCTCAGTCCGACAGTTTTGTGATACAAGAGGCATACTGACACATTTCTGCCGGATGCATATCTTTCCTGGACCACACACTGAGCCATCTTTCACTTCACCAATATCAGGTGTGGTTATCCCTAAATGGTAATCAGTGCCCCAGCAAGTGGTGAAATTGATCTGAAGCTGATGTACTGTAGTATGTTCTGTCAGGTTAGGAATAACTGACACGTCTTCACACTGAACTCTCCCACAGAAGATATCCAAGGTATTACATTTTAGGTAGGTAGTACTACTTAGACCACAGTGGCCAAAACGGCTTCCCTGGGAGTTGATTTCTTTGTAGCACTCCTGAGGTGCACTCTTTGCATCTTCACCAAAAATCTCCCTGCACTGTTTGTCATGGCTATTACAACTCTTTTTATAGCAGTAGGCATTGTCACCACAGGGATTCCCATCCTGCACATATCCATCTTCTGGGCACTGGTGGGATGTCCCATTGCACCACTCTGGAAGGTCACATTCACTGATCTGTGGTCTGCACAAAGCCCCTGATGGCATGAACTTGCATCCTTTGCAACACAGCCCAAAAGCACAAGCAGAACCAGGGCTCAGAGTGCAGTTCCACAGACAACAGGGATCTTTTCCACACTGATTTATAGATCCACAGTCACACTCCTCACCTCCTTCAACAACTCGATTCCCACAATACTGTAACCTAAAAATATTCCCTGGATATGGAGGAGTGTAAATACATAAACCAGATCGCATTGTAATGTCCAAATACTGGGCATAACTGCAGTTGCTGAATTTAATTGTTGGCCGTTTCAAGGCTGACATTATGCACCACTTGGCATCACACACACACCATGGACTGTCATGCTGCATACCCAGAGTATGACCAAGCTCATGGGTCATAGTAAGTGCAAAAGAGTACACATTGTGGTCCCGGAAAACAACAACTCCACTATTAAAAGGCTTCCGGCATATTCCTGCAATGTAGGCAACACCAAGCTTAGCACCAAATGATTTTTTTATGATAAGATGGACATCATCATGGTGTAGTCGGCCATCAAGATGGGTAAACTTCCAGAGAGAAAAGTCTTCCAGAAGCTGATCTATGTCATCAGTGGCAACTAGGTTTTTTTGATTCCAGATCTCAACTCCGATCAAAATTACATTAAGCTTGAAAGGGCTATAGAAGATGTCTATAACACTGACAACATTAAGCAGTTCACGCTGCACTAATGACGTATTACGTCCAGAGAAAAGGTATCGAACGTAGTCCACAACTATTGCCAACTCAAGAAATCGCAAGTGAGTCCACCAGTTCGCATAAGAACTTTGCATCAGAGTGGACTTAGGCAACTCTTGCAAATCCAATTGGCGTGCTATTTTCTCTTCTGTCAAGCCACATCTCATAGGTGGGAACTGTATTTCATCACTATCTATCTTATACACCACGTGTTCAAATGTGGTAGAGTGCCTGATGGGCTCAATTTCATAAGCAAGGTCATTTATCTGTAGCATTCCTTGGAAACCTCCAGAACAGGTACTGAGGGCAACCAGGGACCCTGGGACTCCCTGCACATAACCATGGTAGTAGCAGTCATCAGGAACAAAAGGCTGATCCTCTTGGAGGGCATGCTGGTCTGTGTAGGTGAACACTGGTAAGTGTCTGGAAACCAGGAATTTCTTGACCCTCATGTGGACAATGTGCCTCTGGCCCCCGAACCGCAGGCTGTAGGAGAGCCAGCCCAGAGCCTTAGCATCTCGGTCCCTGCTGGTCACCTTCAAGGGGATCACGACTTCTTTGGAGAAGCGCTCAGAGCGCCTGGCCTGAGAGTGGCCAGAAATGGACAGAGACACCCCAAACCAAAGCAGCAGAATAGTGACTTTGATGTGCACTGGGGCCTCACCCACTGCCATTATGGAACCATCAGTCCAGGTCAGAGAAAGGCTGAGGCATGAGGCACTGCTGGTACAGTTCCTCCCTTGATCTGCTCAGGGTGCAGGGCTGACTTTTATAGATGTGTATCTTGGAAGAGTTGGCCCCTCAGAGCTGCAGTGCTGAAAGTTGAAAATAAAGCTAAAATGGGGTGGGGAGGGGAGGGAGAGTGGGAGAGAGGGGGAGAAACAAGAAAGTGAGGTAAAAGTGATTCTTCAATTGGGACAAGATTTGAATCAATAAATTACCTGAAATTGCTCTTATTTATATGTAAGGGGAAAGGAAGGGAGGGAGGGCAAAAGGGTAGGTTTCCATAAAAACAGATGAGACTTATCATAGGTGAATTATGGTTGAATCTGGATGGTAGATACATAAAGATTTATTACATACTATTTTCTAAACATGTAAATTGGCATAAACATTTCCATATTAAAAACACAGACCTCAGGATTCTGGGAAGACAGCGACATAGGTTAACACTTGTACTTGCTGCCTCCTACAACCACATCAGAGCTGCAACTGGAGATCTTATCTGAGTACTGAAAAAAACCTCAACTTTGGAGACCACTGAGCAGCTGTGGGGCCCCAATCGGTGCGGACATGCGGATTCCACAGAAAGGTTGGATTTTGCTGGGGAAAACGTGGGATGTCTGTGTCCTAGCAGCAGAAGCTGTGGCAGCAGAAGCTGCTGCCGCCAAAAGTGCATGCGCTGGGACTGCGGAAATCTGTGTCCACAAAAGCCCCCCACTGTTGGGCCTGGCATGATCCAAGAGAGTGGACGGGGGTCCTCAAGGTTGCTAATAGTGGGGTTGTCTAATCTGACCAAGAAGGAGAACATAGTTGGAAAGGTATGCAGTATGTTTGTAAGTGCGAGCAGACCTGCCTGTCGCACACTTAGGCTGGTTCCCCTGCAACCCTTTGCTTCTGATTACAAAGGAGAGACCACCCAGATTGGCTGGCCCTGAGAGATTTCAGGGGGAAATTGCTTTTCTGGAAGCTGGGAAGCAGAACGGGGAGAGACCATCTGGGATTCAGCTCCGAGGCAAAATCGGGATTGAGTGCCATAGAAAAAGAAGGCTAGAGCAGCCAAAAGGACGGGAACATCAATCCAGAAACATTGCCACCTAGGGGCTGGAGTACAAACTGTGTTTATTACTAGTTTTATTTAATTAAAAACCTTGAAACTAAGAAATGGCCATCTTAAAATTAAGGACTAGCTTACAACACTGAGGTGCAGCGAAACGCAGGGAACTGCAATACTATCTGGACTGAGTAACAGGCGTGCCAAAAAGAATAATGGAGGAAGTGAATGGCCTTCACAACTGCACACTTTTTTTTTTTTTGCTAATTTTTAATTTTATTTTCATTTTTTGCATCTTTTACTTAAGAAACAAATTTTTTCATTTTTTCCTCACTTGATTTTACCTTTTTAATTATTACATTTTTAGGTTCAATCAGCATTATTACCACTGCTATTTTAACTTTGTTTCCTTTTTCTTTTCTTTTTAAGTGCCATTTTATTTTCTCTTTATTTTAGATTGGAATTAGTGTTCTTCATTCTATTTTCACTTCTCCTTTAGCATCATTTAACCCTATCTCAACATGATCTTTATACCATCACTCTCTTCCTAATCTTTCCCCTTTTTCTATCGTTTATCTTAACCCTTTCATGCTTCAGATTTTCCCTACTCTTTGTGTCTACCCCCTGCTAAAACTTCTACCCTACTTATATATCTAATTTCCAATCCCCTGTGCCAAGTGCACACACACCCGTCTCTGAGCTGTATTAACTAGTAAAAAACAAACAAACAAAAAAACTTGTTTTCCTTTCTGTCCTTTTAATACTGTTTGTGTGAATGTTGATTATATTGTATTTTTATGCTTTTTAGTGAGATTATTTTGCTTATTCTTTTGTTGTTGCTGTTGCTTGGTATTTTTTTATTTGCTTTGTTTTTGTTTGTTTGTTTTTTTACTTCTGTTTTCCCTTGCTTTGCTGGATATTAGTGGGTATTGTAGTTTGTATTATTCTCCAGGTACTGTTACCAGCATTTGCTGGGGTTAGTGGTTGTTCTATTGAAATTCTCTCCCCATATATAGTTTGTTCTCCTTTTCTCTCTTAGTCTCTTTCTTCTCTCTCTCTCTCTCTCTCTCTCTCTCTCTTTCTACCTGTTTCCCAATTTCATTTTGACACTCCTTTTTTTTTTCTTTTTCTCCCTCCCTCTTCTCTTTTTACTCTTCTTCTCTCTCTCTCCTATTCCCCAATTTGCCGTTCCCTAGTGGTCACCTTTATTGGAGGTTATTAATATCGCAAATACATTTCTGTTCAGTGCCTTGTGTGTTGTACCTGGTTGTGTTGTATTTTGTGCCTTTAAATCAACGCAGGAGAGAGAGAGAGAGAGAGAGAGAGAGAGAGAGAGAGAGAGAGAGAGAGAGATATCCACATAACCAGACATCCTGAAAAGAGAGACCATGGGGAGACAAAGAAACAACCCACAAATGAGAGAAAAGCAGGCATCACCAGAAAAGGAAATAAGCGAGATAGAGCCAAGCAACCTACCAGAGCAAGAATTCAGAGTAATGATCATAAGATGGCTAAAAAGAATGGAAGACAAATTTGACAATATGAGTAAGAACCAAGAGGAAATGAAGAAGAACCAAGAAGAAATGAAAAATGACATCGCTGCTGTAAAGAACTCAATAGAAAGCATCAAAAGTAGACTAGAATACGCAGAGGACCAAATCAGTGAGCTATAAGAAAAGATGGGAAAAAATACCCAATTAGAGCAGCTGCTAGGAAAAAAAAAATTTAAAGCAGGAGAAGAGCGTAAGGGAACTTTGGGACAACACAAAACAAAACAATATTAAAAACACTGATCTTTAACTCCCACATTTTTCCTCTACTCCAAATCAACTGATACCCTGCTATCTTCAACAAGTATGTGAACCCCCCATACAAACCCACCATTTTTGGTCCCTTTATCCAAACAGTTTGTTTCATCTCCCCTTCTTTCATGCAGACATCTTATCTATTCCCCATTCTGTTTGAAGTTAGCTATCAAAGTAAGCCCCACCTAAGGGACTCATTAGTTTTGAGACCTCCTCCAATTAAGACAATTTTTTAATTTTATAATGCATGCTTATCTGCAGAAAGGACCAGTCGAATGTCCAAAGAGGCAGCCATGCTGATGGAGTAATATTGGATGGGGCTGCTAGTTGGGGGCAAGGCAAACAGCCCAACTGCCTCTCTCACAACATGAAGGCAGCAGCCTTCTCTCTACCCAGCCCAGGGCATTATGTTCTCAATCATAAGACACTTATCTTGGTTGCACATATACAGATTCTATTCTATGTTTTTACATGACTGGTGAGTTAACTGAATTCTCTAGAGAAAGTTGGACTGAGGAGTTTAAACCTAGAATTAGTTTGTTAAATTGTTCAAAAACCATAATTTGAGTGAACTGACATCACTCCTGTTACAAATATAAATTTTAGCTCAGGCAAAAATTAATTTTGCTCATTCACTGACTTTCAGTTAAAAGTATTAATAATTTGCCTGGCTGGCATGGCTCAGTGGTTGAGTGTTGACCTAAGTACCAGAAGATCATGGTTAGCCGAAACCATTTTGGCTCAATGGATAGAGCGTCTGTCTGCGGACTGAAAGGTCCCGGGTTCGATTCTGGTCAAGGGCCTGTACCTTGGTTGCGGGCACATCCCCGGTAGGGGGTGTGCAAGAGGCAGCTGATCGATGTCTCTCTCTCATCGATGTTTCTAACTCTGTATCCCTTTCTCCTTCCTCTCTGTAAAAAATCAATAAAATATATTTTTTTTAAAAAAGATCATGGTTAGATTGCTGGTCAGAGCACATTCATGGGCTATGAGTTTTATCCCCAGTAGGGAGCATATAAGAGGCAGCTGATCAATAATTTTATCTCACATCCATGTTTCTCTCTCCTTAAAATCAATGAAACCATTTTTTTTTAAAAGAACACCTGCATACATGTGGGTAATTTTTTCAGAACAAATGGATTGCTACTGAAAACCAAGAATATTTTTTTTTTAAATATATATTTTATTGATTTTTTACAGAGAGGAAGGGAGAGGGATAGAGAGCTAGAAATATCAATAAGAGAGAAACATCGACCAGCTGCCTCCTGCCCATCCCCCACCAGGGATGTGCCTGCAACAAATGTACATGCCCTTGACCGGAATTGAACCTGGGACCTTTTAGTCCACAGACCGACGCTCTACCACTGAGCCAAACCGGTTTCGGCAAGAATATTATTTTAAAAAAATATTTTTAATTATTTTAGAGAGGAAGAGAGAGGGGGAGAGAGATAGAAGCATCAATGATGAGAGAGAATCCTTGATCGACTGCTTCCTTAATGCCCCCTACTGGGGATTGAATTAACAACTTGGGCATGTGCTCTGATTAAAATAGAACCTGGGACCCTTCAGTCCACAGGCTGCCGTTCTAGCCACTGAGCTGGCTAGGTCCAAAAACCAAGAATATTAGATGAAACCTCTTTAAGAAAGCATCTCTGACACAGGTGAAATCCTAATTACCAGATTTTCCTTTCCAGGTCTCTCTCCATGATATCCTTGGTATTTGCTACAGATCTGGAGATATTAAGATGGGTACGAATTGTTGGAAAAGGATTATATTCTATGATAATAAAAGCATAATATGCTAATTAGACCAGACATCCTTCCAGGTGACCTTCCGGATGAAACTGGAGCTGCGAGGGAAGCCTGGGTCCCAAGTGCCTGCTGGTGGCTGGAGGGAAGCCCAGGTGCCAGGTGCCAGATGGAAGTTGGTGCTGGCAACTGGAGGAAAGAAGGCCTATTCTTGCATGAATTTCATGCATTGGGCCTCTACTTAATAATAAAATGTTATAAAGAAAATAACCCATACTAAATTTTATCAGAAATATGATGTGGTAATAGGAAAGTTTATTGCCAAGAATCTTTTTTTGTTTTAAGAAAATCTGGTCTTTAATTTATTTATTTATAATATATTTTATTGATATTTTACAGAGAGGAAGGGAGAGAGATAGAGAGCTAGAAATATCGATGGGAGAGAAACATCGACCAGCTGCCTCTTGCACACTCCCTACCGGGGATGTGCCCACAACCAATGTACATGCCCTTGACCAGAATCGAACCCAGGACCTTTCAGTCCGCAGACCGATGCTCTACCACTGAGCCAAACCAGTTTCGGCTGCCAAGAATCTTTGAGACATATCAGTCTTTGTCACTGCTGCATGATTCCAAAGATAAGCTTTGAAGACATATCACCTTACCATTAATTATCTGAATTGGTGTCACTCCAAAGCCCTTCCTTTCCAGCATTATCAGCACTTCAAGTAGTGAATCCTCTATATCAATTATGAATTCTTTCCCCTGCAGGATATCCCAGAAGCATGTATTCACACTTTAACAGTTAACAACTCAACTGACATTTCTTTCTTTTCAGCCAGACTAAGTTTTGGACACAGAAAATTCATCCTAAAATGCTACTGGGAGTTTGAAAATGCAGTTGAAGTACAAACACTGCTTGTATGATTATTTTAACAGCTGATAACTCACTTAATTTTCACTCCTTTTTAGGTTTAACTGATTTGAAATAATGGCTGAAGCCAGATTAAGCTTTGAACAAAGAAAATTTATCCACTAGATCAGTGGTCGGCAAACTCATTAGTCAACTGAGCCAAATATCAACAGTACAATGATTGAAATTTCTTTTGAGAGCCAAATTTTTTTAACTTAAACTTCTTCTAATGCCACCTCTTCAAAATAGACTTACCCAGGCCATGGTATTTTGTGGAAGAGCTACACTCAAGGGGCCAAAGAGCCACATGTGGCTTGTGAGTGGCAGTTTGCCGACCATGGCACTAGACTTTTTTATAGGAACACATAAAAGATAAAGTTTGTGGTGCAAAACCTGCAACAGTTGACAAATTGAGGGCACACAAACACCAAATGAAATTGTTCTTTTAAAAAAAAAAACGCTATTAATGACTTTTAGAGCGAGAGGGGGAGAGATAGAAACATTAATGAGAAACATCATTGAAATGCTGCCTCCTGCACGCCCCCTACTGGGGACTGAGTACCTGACCTGGGAATCAAACTGGTGACTTCTTGGTTCAGGGGTTGACAATCACCCTCTGAGCCACAATAGCTAGGCAAAATGATTCTTGATGTTTGTGATTCCATTGCTTTGCGTTATCAGCAGTGCCAGGACCAGAAAGGTCACCAGTTTGAAAGCAGGTGTTGACAAAAAAAAAAATATATATATATATATATACATGCATTTATGTAGATGCTTTTAAATTTTATAAATGAATTGTATGTTAATAAACACTGATTTTACAATCATTCAAAATGTGTATACATTCTTTGGGACACCCTATATTTCCAGCAGCTATAACAAACTCCTCAAAACCCCTTCCTTACCATGTCTCCACTCATTCTCAGTCCTGGCCTAATTCAGTGTTTCTCAAACTTGGGTCAGAAACCATCCAGGGTCATGAATTTGATTTAGTAAGCCACAGCTAAATGAAACCAAAAAATAAAATTAAAAAAACAGATATCAGACAGCTTCATGGAGATCATGATCATGTCACCTGCTATTATTGCATGTCACCATAGAAGCTAGAGCAGCATTCTGCTGTCCCTTCTTATGCTATTATCAACTATTTTCTAAACTCCAAAACTACAACTTATACCTTGTCTATGAAGCTGGAGCTGAGGCTCTCCATGGTGCCTTTCTCCATTGCTATTTGGCTTCCTGAAGTTTTACCAAGAAGGGCACTAGAGGGGGAATAAAAGGGAAAAGCAGAGGCTAAGGGACTTGTTACTACCTATTGCTGTGACTTTCTGTGAATCCCCAGCAATGGTGCCTTGCTCTACTGGTGAGGGTTGGTTACTACAAAGACCCAGAACCAGTTCCATCAAGCCCTGAGCATGGCAGGACAGGGCGCCCTCCTGAGGACTGGATGTACAGAGCCATGCTCCAATACCCAAGGCAGCCCACACCAGTCAGCCAGGGTCCCTCTCTGATGTTCCAGGCCACGTCCAAAATGCCTTGATGCAAGCCCCAGGTATATGGCACCTCTCTCCGAGATCTGAGTCCCAGTTTTGGTGGAACTTCTCCCACGTCCCTAAGAAACCAGCACATACTCAGCATTACCTTATGAGGTACAGCTATCGGCTCCACGGTGCTCCTTTTCTGAGTTCTTAAATTACCAGGATCACCTGGGAAATGCCCAATCTTCTGTAGTCCAGGTCTAGATCTATGAGGCCCTTATGAGAGTTTCTAGCTTATGATAACCTCAAATTCTTCTCTTTGTTCCCCCTTTCTTAGGGTGAATCTCCTACTGGCAACTCATACCTCAGTGGACCCCAGTGTTTTGTTTTTGTTTTTTATCTAGTCAGGTTTTTTGCGCCTTTTAAATTTTTTCTTACATTAATTATGCTTGGATTGTTCTCTTTTCTGGACTACATCCTGATAGATTCAGAATTTGGTACCAAGAGTGCTGTCAAGAGAGATAGACAAAACGGGACTCTGGGATTGGTTTGGGCATATCCATGGCTTCACCACATGACTGAACTCCTGTCCAATGGGGAATGGGCATTTAGTAGCATCACAAATTACCACCAAATATGGATTGTGATGAAATGCCCTATTGAAGCAAGTGTGCAGGAACCAAGCTGTGATGATGAGTGTTGAAGGACTGAGGGGCAGGTTAGCCATACTGAATTCTACTGCAGAAGTTGCACAATGAGGTTCAAGGTTCTAAATTCTCAGCTAGAGCTGAGAATGGTGGACCTAAAAGAATGTCTCATTTGTTTTAGACACAGGCCTACTTCATAGAAAATAAAAATTTAACTGTGGAGTTTCAAAACCACAATGTAAGCTGAATACATAGATTTGCCAAGATTTGAGTGGGAAAGTTAGGATACTGAGAAGGGGAAAAAGAAAAAAACCTTGATACTTGCAAAGGGGAATTCCAGCTGGACTTGATTGCTTCTAAAGATCCAGAGCCTCCAAGTATCCCTGAGTCCCTCCATAGGGAAAGAACACAGACCTCCCATGTCTGAGAATGCCTAGTCTTCTCACAATGTACTCTTACTACTATCGGCTCTAGGAACAACTTCAACATCTGAATTGAGAGGAAAGAACTTTTCCTCCAAAATAATGATTATTTTACTAATTTACATTGGCAAAATTAAGGAAACAAGCCATAATAATAGAAACGATGAACTAGTTACAAGGGTAAAGGTATATTTAATATAAACCTCAACAGGAATATGTATCTCCTTAATAATATATACAGCAAATGTTGAGAGATCAAATGGAGAAACAGAAAAATCCAAAATCTACTTGAAAGTATTAACACCCTTCTTTAGCAACTGATAGAACAATCAGACCAAAAAAATAAAAAAATTTAGGAAATAAAAGATTTAAGCAAAGTTTGTCAAATTAACCTAATTGGTACACATAAAACACTATCTCCAACAATTGTAGAACATTCATTTGGTTCAAATGCACTCAGGCCCCTCCCAAGTGGTGATTCCTTGGAAAGCCCCTTGTGCCCCAGCAACAGTCTGCATTTGGAGGGCTGCACCACAGCATTTGTCTATAGCAGAGAAGGGGAACAGCCAGCCCGCGGGCCATATAAGGCCCTTGAAATCATTTGGTCTGGCCCTGCCAAGGCATTAGGGGTAAGTTAATTAAATGATTGACCAAGTATAGCAGGCTAACTTTTAAGCTGATAATTTTGTATGGCCCCCAAATGATGTTATAAACTGAAACCTTGAGTATATCATTGTTTTGGACCTTTCCTGGAAAGCCCTGCAGAATACACATCAGCAAATGTGACCTTACCGACTGGTGCAAAGGAAGATCAAGGTGGTGCCCTGAGGATTTCTATGTGCAGGGTGAGATGTCTCGTGGTGACAGTTTATTATAAAACTAGAGGCCCGGTGCACAAAATTCATGCCCTGAATGGGGTGTTCCTCAGCCCAGTCTGCCCTGATCAGGGGAAGGTGCCACCCCCATTACCCCACCTCTGCTGCCACTGCTAGCAGCCGCAGCCACCAAGGTGTTTTCATCAACACAGACTCCAGTCCCTTCACCACAAAAAAAATGACAACTTTCTTTAGGCATTTTCAAGATGTTTCTTTCATAGGATATGACCTTTCTTTCTTTTTTTCTTTCTTTCTTTCTCCTTATCTGAGGATATTTTTCCACTGATTTTTTAGAGTGTGGAAGAGAGGGAAAGACAGAGAGAAATATAGATAGATATAGATATAGAGAGAGAGAAAAAAAGAGAGGTAATATGCAAATATATACATATATATTTGCATTTATGTGTGTGTGTGTGTGTGTATATATATATATATATATATATATATATATAGAGAGAGAGAGAGAGAGAGAGAGAGAGAGAGAGAGAGGTCCAATAGTCACCCTAGTTGGTTTAGCTCAGTGGATAGAGCATCAGCCTGCTGACTAAAAAGTCCCAGGTTTGATTCGGGTCAAGGAGACATGTCCAGGTTGAAAGCTTGATCCCCAGTAGGTGGTGTGCAGGGAGCAGCCCATCAATAACTCATTCTCATCATTAATTTCTCTCTCCCTCTCCCTTCCCCTCTGAAATCGATAAAAATAGATATGCATGAGGACATATACAATTCTTTAACACTCAACCATGACTACAGATTTGAGAAATGTCATCAGAGAGGACTGTGCAATGATGAAGAGCACTGTCACTGTCGTTATGGGCGGGCTCCTTCTTACTGTGAGCTTACAGGCTATGGAGAAAGCTCAGACAACAGCCCAGCTCCAAGGGGCAGTCTTCTTCCCTTACTATTAACAGAAATTTTTTGCACAATAATTCCATTCATACACTTTTTCCTTGCCTTAACATCTTATGGTCTGTTTGTAATCCTCACTGGAAGATATGCCCCTCCCGCACCCCCCCCCCCCGACCCTGATTTTAGAGAGGGAGAGAGACAGACAGAAACAGAGACCCAGCCGGAAAGAGAGAAAACATCAACTGGTTGCCTCCTGTATGCCCCCAACTAGGGATCAAAGTCACAGTCTAGGTATGTGCCCTGACTAGGAATCAAACTGACAATATTTCAGTGTATGGGATGATGCTCCAGCCAACTGAGCTACAATATCTTATGTTTTTATCAGAGCACTCGGTTTTTATGAGTTCCTAAATAATAAAATTTCCTTACCACTTATAACAGGAAATGGAAGAATTGTAAAATATTCACTGGTTCAAAGAAAATATATTTGGAGGGAGTGGGAGCAGCTGGGGAGAGGTCAACTGGGGAGGGGGGGACTTATGTAATACATTAAACAATAAAGAATTCTTAAACAGAAAATATACATACATTTGGGAGTCTCCAGCATATAAAAGACTGGAGACCTGATGCCCGAAGATTCATGGAAGAATGGGCCCTGGCTGCCAGCACCGCCTTTGCTCTGGCTGGAGCCGCCTTTCTGCCTTCCCATGCTGCCCAGAGGCCCAGAGCGCCTGGGACGGTGCAGAACGCCTGTGTCGTCATTGCCATGTTGATGACACAAGCATCATGTCTCTGCCACTCAGCACCTGTGCATGCAAATTAACCCACCAACTTTGTTGGGCTAATGTGCATACTCACTCCTGATTGGCTGGTGAGATTCACAAAGGTACGGTCAATTTGCATCTTTCTTTTTTATTAGTGTAAATAATTGAAATCATAAGCGGGCTTGAGGATTTGAGAATAGAGAGAGCAGAGGAAAAGAAAGGGCCCAAGATTAAGACACACTGATAAAAGGATAGCTCACAAAGGCAATAGAAGTGAAGCAAGCAGAGAGCAAGCAAGAGGGAGAAAAAGATTGAAAGAAATTATAATGCTGAAGAAAGCAAGAATAGAAAGTGTTTCTAGGGAGTGACTAGTGACTAGAAGGTAACCAGTGCCTCAGGTAACGTCTAGCTATCAGGAGAGATGGGAAATTACCACACCCAGCGATCTCTTACTTAAAGATCCTGTCAACCCCCAAATCACCAGAGGCCACGGCAACCTCCTGATTTATAATAGTCAAAGCCCATGTTGACAAACCTGAATTTGCAATTTGCATCTTCAGTGGGGCAGTCTTGTAGACTGAGCCCCTGAGACTGTGCTATCGCCAGGTAGATGATGTCAGAATTGAGTTGCAGGACACACAGTTCGTGCCTTAGACAATTGCTTGGTCGTATGGAAAAAACAAACATTAGAAATGGAGTCAGAACTGCATTAGATAAATGCAAATCAAAATCAATAATGAGATACCACCCATTATGGTGATGGCTATTATAAAGCGCGCACACAAACCACACAGAAAATCACAAGTGTTGGTGAGGCTGTGGACAAACTGAAACCCTTGTGCATTGCTGGTTATAATATAAAATGATGCAGCTGCCATGGAATCCAATATATTGGTTTCTCAAAAACATTAAAAATAGAATTACCATTTCTGGGTAGTTTCACAAAAAGCATTGAAAGTGGGGACTCGAAGAGGTATTTGTACATCAACGTTCACAGCAGCATTATTAAAGTAGCCAAAGGGTGGAAACAACACAAATGTCCATTGACTGTGAATGAATAAAAGAATGTGAATGTGTATACACTATTAACCTAAAAATAAAAGGCCAAAGTGAGAGGCACAAACATTATTTGAGAAAAAACAATAGCTATCTGGGACTGTGGCTGGGTAGTTCAATTGGTTGGAACTATGACCAGATACATCAAGGTTGTGGGTTTGATCCCCAGTCAGGGCACATATAAGTATCAACCAATGAATGGCTAAACAAGTGCACAACAAATCGATGTTTCTCTCTTGCTTTCCCCCTTTCCTCTCTCTCTCTATAAAATTAATAAATTAAAAAATATATATTTTTACAATTTCTATAAGGGCAGTTAGGCTGACTTAGTGATGCTAATTATAAACAATATTTTTAATTTTTAATCCAGTAGTCATGATAGGTTTTGTTATCTCTGCAAACAATTGTTTGAAATACACTGTTGATTCAGAGCCAGTTCAAAGTTATTCTGCCCAGTTTTAACATTCCAAAGGTTTGAGACATAAGATGTGTTAACACAGTTCCTCTAGGGTGGTAGCCCTGATTCTATTATAAAATGGCTCCATTTACATTATTAAAAAAAAAAAAAAAACCACGCTAAGAAAAAGCAAAACATTGTTGACAGAATTTAAAGAAAACTTAATAGAGAAATATAGCATGTTTGTGGCCTTGAAGATTTGATAGTGCTAAAATGTCAGTTCTCCCCAAATTGACCTATAGGTCAATCCCAAACAAATGGATATACTCCTAAATGTGAAATGTAAAATAATGAAGCTTCTAAACATCTTTATAACCTCAATGTGGAGAAATATCTCAAGACACAGGAAAGCATTAAACATAAAGGAAAAGACTGATAAAGTGAACTACATTAAAAATTTAGGCCACCATTAATATAGTAAAAAGGCAAGCCAGAGTCAAGAAAATACATTTAAACACAATATATGTAACTGACAAGGGACTCCTATCCAAAACATATAAAGAATTTTTCCAGGGGAGATAAAAGATCAACCAAAGGACTTGTATGCATGCATATAAGCATAACTAATGGACGCAAAACTCTGGGGGGTGAGGGCATGTATTGAAGTGGGGTGGGAGGGGTGGGCAATGGTAAGATATGTACACATATAATACCTTAATAAAAAAATGAAAAAAAGAAGATTTATAATTTAAAAAAATATATAATAGTATTCAACAAAGCATAATGGCAGATGCTATTTCAAATTTAATAAAATATGTCTAGACTCACACACAAAAAAAGAATTTTTCCAATGCTGTAAGACAAAGACAGATGAAAAAAATGTTTAATGTGCAAAAGGATACTTAACATCATCAATCGACAGGAAATACAAATTTCAGCTTCAACAAGATACCACTGTACACCATCAGAATCACTGATTTTTTTTAACTGATAATATCAAAAATTAACAAAAGAATAGTGTGGGGGCCTGATGTGGCGGGATCTCCCTTTTCCGCGTCCCACACAAAAAGAGAGATGAACGAACCGGTTCTAAGTGGAGGCGGCCAAGGATTGAGAAATATTAGAAATAAAGAGAGAAGACAGAGAGAGATTTTAAGCTGGGAGGGCCGCTGACCTCCTCTGCTGGAGAGGCAGACTGACAACCTCCTGAGCCATGCAGCACATCTATTTATACTCCAATCTAACAAGGGGGTTTCACAAAAAAACAAGGAGCCTGGGAGGGCCCAGGGCCCACCCACTCCTTCCTCCTGGACAAACACAAACCAGGAACTAAGAACATCTCTGCACTCTCAGGGTGGGAGTGCAACTGACATGATTCTGCCAATATCCCGGGCCCAGTCAGCAACAATCTAAGGAACTTCCAGGTGTCTTCCCATTTGGCCCTCTACAGAAGAGAACAACATGAACTCAAACCCTACTGGCCAAAGTATAACCTAGTACAATCACTTTGGAAAATGTTTTTGCATTATCAACTGAAGTTGAATAAAGACATACTTATGACCCAGCAATCTAAGTAAAACAGTAACATGAGCACATGTATGTACACTGCTGTTATTTTCTTTGGGCAGCCGTAACTAGTACCACAAACTGGAGGCTTAAAACAATAGACATTTATTGCGTCAAAGTTCTGAAAGCTAGGAGTCCAAAATCAAGGTGTCAGCAGGGTCACACGGTCCCTGAAACCTACAGGGGAATCTTTCCTTATACCTTCCTAGCTTCTGGTGATTTGCTGCAATCTTTGGTATCCCCTGGCTTGTAGATGCATCACTCCAATCCTCCCTCTTCACTTAACAGTCTCCATTTGTCTCTTCACTTGGACTTCTTTTCATAAAGACACCAGTCATACTAGATTAGAGGCCCAGCTGACTCTAACATGACCTCATCTTAATTACATCTGCAATGACCCCATTTCAAATAAGGTTGCATTCTGAGGTATTGGAGTTAGGACTTCAACATATCTCGTTGTGGGGCAGGGTCAGGGAGGGCACACTTCAGCTTATAATATACATCAAAAAGCATGCAAAAGAATATTCATAAAACCAAGTTTTCACAATAGCCAAAAACTACAAACAATCCAAATGTCCACCACTATTAAAATGGATTTTTAAAAGTCATAATATATTTATTTAGTGGAATACTGCACAGTAATGAAAATAAACTGCAATGACAGGAAACAACTTTAATGAACCTCACAAACTTAATATTGAACAAAAGAAGGCATATGTGACACACACACACACTGAATTCATTTATATTAAAAATTAAAAATAAAGATTACACACACATATAATAGATTATTATGCAATTAAAAAATGTGACAATATGGATGGATCTCAAGGGTATTATGCTAAGTTAAGTAAGTCAGACAGAGAAAGACAAATACTGTATGGTTTCACTTATATGTGGACTCTAAAAACAGACTCATAGGAACAGAGACCAAAGGGATGATTACAGGAGGGAAAAGATGGGAGAATAGATAAAAAGGGGAAGAGGAATAGTCAAATATCATTGTAGTAAGTTTACTCAGTGACAGATGATTATCAGAATTAGTGGGGTGATCACACTGTAAGGTATAAAAATGTTGAATCACTATTGTACACTTGAAGTTAATATAGCCAATGTAAGATTGGCAACTATTTACACTAATAAAAGAGAACCGTGCAAATTGACTGCACCTCTGCTATGCCCACCAACCAATCAGGAGTGACTATGCAAATTAACCCAACAAAGATGGCTGCAGCCATGGAGCAAGCAGAAGGCTTGGGTTTCCCCAGCAATGAAGGAAGCCAAGCTTCTCACCTGCTCTGGCTGGCCCTGACTCCATTCACGGCTACAAAATTTCAATTATAGAAGATAAATAAATCCCAGATACCAGGGCCTCTGCTTGGGTTGCTGAAAGGTGTGGCCAGCCTGCAAACCACCACAGGCTCCCACCATGCCCCAAGGGAACCCCTACTCTGACCCAGGACACCCTTCAGGGAAAACCAGCCAGCCCTCACCCATGCAACAGGCCTCTATCCTAACTAATAAAAGGGTAATATGCAAATTAACTGTCACTCCAACACACAAAATGGCTGTCCCCACGTGGTCAAAGATGGCTTCCACAAGATAGCCTGCAGGGGAGGGCAGTAGAGACCAGGCCTGCAAGGCAGGGCAATTGGAGGCAATCAGGCCAGCAAGGGAGAGCAGTTGGGAGGGATCAGGCTTGCAAGGGAGGGCAGTTGGGGGTGATCAAGCCTGCAGGGGAGAGAAGTTAGAGGTGACCAGACTGGGAGAAGAGGGAAGTTAGGGGCAACCGGGCCTGCAGGGAAGGGTAGTTGGGAGACCCAGGCCTGCAGAGGAGGGCAGTTAGGGGTGACCAGGCCTGCAGGGGAGGGCAGTTAGGGGTAATCAGGCTGAAAGGGGAGCAGTTAGGCATCAATCAGGCTGGCAGGGGAATGGTAAGGGGGTGATCAGGCTGGCAGGCAGAAGCAGTCAGGGGCAATCAGGAAGGCAGGCAGGTGAGCAGTCGGGAGCCTGTAGTCCTGGATTATGACCCTAGTAGGATTGGGGCCTAAATGGGCAGTCGAACATCCCTCAAGGGGTCCCAGATTAGAGAGGGTGCAGGCTAGGCTGAGGGACACCACCCCCTCCCCTGTGCACAAATTTCATGCACCACACCTCTAGTACTTAAATAAAAGAATAAGTTTTAAAAATAGGAAATCAAAAACAAGAAAGCCCACTGCATGAGAGAACATATTTGCCAATGTTATATCCAGTAAGGGTCTAATCTCCAAAGTTTATAGGTAACTCATACATCTTAATAAAAGAAGATAAACAACCCAATCAAAAAATGGGCAAAGGACCTAAATAGACACTTTTTGAAAGTGGATATACAGAAAGCCAAGAGACATATGAAAACACACCCAAAGTCACTAATCTTCTGAGATGCAAATCAAAATGACAATGAGGTACCATTTCACATCTGTCAGAATGGCTATCACAACAAATTGACAAATGACAAGTGCTGGTGAGGATGTAGAGAAAAAGGAACCCTTGTGCACTGCTGATGGGAATGCTGACTGGTGCAACCACTGTGAAAAACCACATGGAGTTTCCTAAAAAAATTAAAAATGGAACACCCATTTGAACCAGTAATCCCACTTCTAGGTATATAGTCCAAGAAATCAGAAACACCAATCAGAAAGAATATCTGTACCCCTATGTTCATAGCAGTACAATTTACAATAGTTAAGATTTGGAAACAGCCTAAGTGCCCATCAGCAGTTGAGTGGATTAAAAAACTGGTACATCTACACAATGAAATACTATACTGCTGTAAAAAAAAATAATAATAATTCTTACCATTCCCAAGAGCATGGATGGGCCTGGAGAGCATTATGCTAAGCAAAATAAGTCAATTGGAAAAAGATAAGTATCATATGATCTCACTCATTTGTGGAATATAACAACATAATGAACAACATAAACTGATGAACAAAAATAGATCCAGAGACAAAGAAGCATCAAAGAGACCGTCATCAAGCTTTAGAGGGAAAATGGGGGGGTGTAGGGGGCAAAAGATCAACTAAAGGACTTATATGCATGCATATAAGCATAACCAATGGACACAGATACCAGGGGGGTGAGGGCATGTGCTAGGGGGTAGGAGTGGCTAAAGAGAAGTCAATGGAATAAAAAGAAGACATATGTAATACTTTAAACAATAAAAAATTAAAGGGGAAAATGGAGAGGGGGGGGAAGAATGGGGGTGAACTATAGAGACTAACATATAAAGTCTGATATTTTATATATTACTAGTAGCCCAGTGCATGAAATTCATGCGGGGGGGGGGGGGGACGGTCCCTCCACCCAGCCTGCACCCTCTCCAATCAGGGACATCCCTCTTGCAATCTGGGACCGCTTACTCCTAACCACTCATCTGCCTGCCTGCCTGATCATCCCTAGCTGTCTCTTCCTGCCTCCCTGATCGCCCCTAACCCCTCTGTCTGCCTGCCTGATCACCCCTAACCTCTCTGCCTGCCTGCCTGATCACCCCTAATTTCCCTCCCCTGCTGACCTGATCTCACTTCCAACTGCTCTCCCCTGCTGGCCTAATCTGCCAGCCTGACCTCGCCCCCAACTGCCCTCTCTTGCCAGCCTGGTTGCCCCCAATTGCCCTCCTCTATCAACCTGATCTCACCCCTAATGGCCCTCGCATGCTGGCCTGATCTTGCCCCAAACTGCCTTCTCCTGCCAGCCTGATCTTGCCCCCATCTGCCTTAAAAACCCCTCCTCTGCCCCCACTTTAGGCTCTGCCTTTGCAGTTCACCCAGATTAGGTTCTGATTGATTAGTTTCTATGCTACTCAGTGTCAAAAGCTCCACCTCCTAGATAGCCATTGGCTCCTTACAGTTCACCCAGATTTGGTTCTGATTGGTCAGTTTCTATGCTAGTCAGAATCAAACGCTCTGCCTCCTAGGCAGCTATTGGCTCCTCATAGTTGACCAAGATTTGGTTCTGACTGGTCAGTTTTTATGCCAGTCAGTGTCTCCGGGCCTGATCAGAGAGATGGGACTGATCAGCAGCCCCCACAGAGGCCTGGAGAGAAAGATAGGCATGCTGCTGGCCAGGCAAGGGCTGATCAACAGCTGCCACGGAGATTACAGATCAGACCCTGCTCTCTCCAGGCCTCTCTCTGGGCCTGATCTGCCGCCCCCTCACAGTCAGTATTGGGTTGCCATGCCTGCAGTGGGGGCAGTCAGTGCTGGGTCGCCATGGCAACCCAGCACTGACTACAAGACTGACTTCTGGTGTTTGGTGGAGCCTTCCGTCCTTCCGGTCACAGCCATTGTATATATATAGAGAGAGATGAACTCATTTTTATTAAAAATTATATATAGTCTAAGCCTGTTAACTGACTCAACCAGGTCCATTGGTTGGTTAATGAGAAAAAGGTTAAAGCATAGGGATGGATACTTTAAGTACTTCATTTTAGTTTTAAAAATATGTACATTCATTATGCAATCTTTGGATATAGGACCAAGGACTTTTCTTTAACTTTGGGCCCACCTGTTCTTTCTTAGTAAATCTTATCCTTAAAATATTGTTTAAGCCGAAACCGGTTTGGCTCAGTGGTAGAGCGTCGGTCTGCGGACTGAAAGGTCCTGGGTTCGATTCCGGTCAAGGGCATGTACCTTGGTTGCGGGCACATCCCCAGTGGGGGGTGTGCAAGAGGCAGCTGGTCGATGTTTCCCTCTCATTGGCGTTTCTAGCTCTCTCTCTCTCTCTCTCCCTTCCTCTCTGTAAAATATCAATAAAATATATATTTAAAAATATATATATATATTGTTTAAGATTTCTGGTTTCAGTTTCTTTAAAATGCAGTGAGGACTTAAAAACATTCGCAAAGCAAACCAGGTACACACTCTATCTAGATTTATATTTCTCCTCAATCTTTTGCAATTGCCTCACCCACTCATCATTGACTGCAGTTTTTCTAACGATCTAACCCTTAGTAATCTTTTTAACACATTAGACTTAGTTGAAATAGAAATAATAATTCGCTTTTACGCTCACATTTTGGTTTATATATTTAGATATTTTGAAATTTCAAAATTATTATGAGTACAACTAAAATAAAAGTTTGACAAGAAAAATAGGAAATCAAAACATTTATTTATGGATACATTGTTACATAGTAAAAATGTAAAGGAAACAAAGAATTACCTCAAAAAAAATGAAGGATAAGGATGCCCTCTGATCAAAAGGAAAAGCATTGTAAATAGAAGGGAACATAAGTAGTTTCTGAGGTATTGGCAATGTTCAATTCTTTACCTGCATATTGAGCTACACAGGTACAATGAGTTGTACTCAAATATTTTGTGTTCTTTTCTATTAAGTGATATTTTGCAGCAATGTAGTTATAAGAAAAGGAGCTTTGCTGGAAAAATACTTGAAGGAAGAATGACAAAGAAAGTGTTAATATCTTTATATAAAAAATTCATGCTTAAATAAGTGGAAAATAAGCAAAGTGAAAAAGTTTATATAATATGCTGCCTTTTGTGTAAGAAGGAAAATAAGAATATACCTATATAACTTTGTAAAATAAATATAGTACAGGTAAATTAGAGAATAATTAAGTTGTTTACTTTTGAGAGGATGGGTAGGAAATGAGGTGGAAAAGACAGAAGAAATGAGTGAGCCAGAGGATGAAGGGCATAATACTTATAATCCTTTTTGACAGTTCTGACAATTATAACCAAGTTAACATCTCACATGCCTCAAACAATACAACAAAACAGAAATTAACATGAGGGGGGAAAACTAAAATTAAATTCAGAACAGAATAAAATCAACCAAACAACCTAATAAATGAGTAATGTAACCACACTGAAGAGAAAAAAAAAGTGAGCCAATGTAATTTTTTAATATAGTTTTTATTTTTAAAAATATATATTTTATTGATTTCAGCCAGGGAGCGGGAGAGACAGAGAACCACCAATGATGAGAGAAAATCATTGATATTGATAGGCTGTCTCCTGCATGCCCCCCACTGAAGATCTAGCAACCTGGGCATGTGTCCTTGACTGAAACCAAATCCGGGACACTTCAGTCTACAGGCCGACACTCTATTCACTGAGTCAAATCCGCTAGGGCTAATATAGTTTTTATTGATTTCAGAGAGAGAAAGAGAGAGGAAGAGAGAGGGAGAGAGAGGGAGAGAGCAATAGGAACATCAACAATGTGAGAGGAGAGAATCAACTGGTTGCCTACTGAAAGCCCTCCACTAGAGATCGAGCCTGAATTCTGGCTATGTGCCTTGACCAGAAATTGAATCCACGACCTTTCTGTGTACAGGATGACTCTCCAACCAACTGAGCCATACCAGCAAGGGCTCAGCTTTACTACTTTTGTTGCAATTTACACTTAAGGTAAAATTTACTTCTAAGTAATTAGCATTTTAAAATATTTTTTAAATTGATATCAGAGAAAGAAAGGGAGAGGTATAGAAACATCAATTATGAGAAAGAATAATTGATCGGCTGCCTCCTGCACACCACCTACTGGGGCTTAAGCCCACAACCCAACATATGCCCTGACCGGAATTGAACTATGACCTCCAGATTCATGGGCCGATGATCAACCACTGAGCCACACCAGCTGGGCTGAACAGAAGTAATTTTGAAGTAATTTTAAAATATAATATTTAAACTATATGGCTTCAAGCTAAACATTAAAAGAAATAAGCAACCGAGAACAGAGCTCACTACGCCCCGGGCTCAGGGAGTGGGCGCCCTCAGAACTTAGCCTCTGCGTCCGCAGCTGCTCCGCTTCTGCACCGTACGAGACACCTTTGAGGGCGGTCTACCTGCCTGCAGTCATCTCAGCCCACCTGCAACCGTCCCAGCCTGACGGCCATGCTAGCGAGGAGCTAGCAAGGCACCTCCAGTACGCAACCCCAGCATCCCAAAGGGGCCATGTGCCCTGGGTGAGCCATATGTCCCAGGGGGTCGTGTGCCCCGGGTGAGCCGTGTGTCCCGGGTGAGCCGTGTGTCCCAAGGGGCCATGTGTCCCAGGGGAAGCAGTGGGACCCAGGGGGAGGGGTGGTGAGAACCAGAGGAGGAACAGACTCTATTCATGTGTTCCTGAGATAGTCACCATAAAACAAGCAGACTGCCAAATGAGGAGCGGGTTCTATTCATGTGATCCTGAGATAGTCACCATAAAACAAGCAGATTGTCAAATGACAGCGGGGAGGGGAAGGAGACCTGGGGGGAGATAAGAGAAAGGACTGAATATATAAGTATAACCAATGAACACAGAACTCTGGGGAGGGAGGGCATGAATGGGAGGTGGGAGGGGGGGCAATGGTAAGATATGTACACATATAATACCTTAATAAAAAAAATATATATTAAAAAAAAGCGCCGAAACCGGTTTGGCTCAGTGGTAGAGCGTCGGTCTGCGGACTGAAAGGTCCCAGGTTCGATTCCGGTCAAGGGCATGTACCTTAGTTGCAGCACGTCTCCGGTAGGGGGTGTGCAAGAGGCAGCTGGTCGATGTTTCTCTCTCATCAACGTTTCTAGCTCTCTCTCTCTCTCCCTTCCTCTCTGTAAAATATCAATAAAATATATATACTTTAAAAAAAAAAAAAAAGCTAAAAAAAAAAAGAAAGAAATAAGCAAACTCTGAGCTCTAATTAGGAGGTCTCTTTTTGGCAGAGGTACAGGCTAGCAATTCTAAAACCACTTTGTTATTATAGGATTAAGCAAGTAAAAATACTGTATTTGCTGAAACCAGTTTGGCTCAGTGGATATAGCGTCGGTTTGCGAACTGAAAGGTCCCAGGTTCTATTCCAGTCAAGGGCATGTACCTTGGTTGCGGGCACACCCCCTACTGGGACACACCCCCTACAAGAGACAGCTGATCAATGATTCTCTGTCATCGATGTTTCTAACTCTATATCCCTCTCTGTAAAAAAATCAGTAAAAATATATTAAAAAAATAAAAATGTGGATAACAGGAACCAGTATTCTCACCAATGTGAGAGAGTTATACATATAGAAGAAAACAGAGTGAACCTTGTGGTGATGGACTGGAATTGGTGGTATTAGTGTGCACTGATGGCTTTTAATAAACATAGATATATGTGTGGAAACGTATGTGTGTATTCACTCATATGTTAGTATATATCTAGTTCCTAACTATGTCGGCTGAAAGGGCCTAGAAGCAATGACACAACAGCAAACAAACACACCTAGCGCAAAGATCTTGATTTCCAAATGCATTCTCCACCAAAAAGAACTAGGGACCTTAGAAACATGGCTGATTCCAGGCCAAGTTTGGGAAGAACATGGAATATCCTACTGTGCCAAAATGTAAAGAAAATGCTCAATGAATGAGAGGGTCATATCAAAAAGACACAGGAATCAGCATGAAGAGGATCTCATGGCCCAATCTGAGACAATTTGAGCATCAATATAAATACTAATAGTAAAGAAATATAATTTATCAAGTAAAATAAGAATCTAGAAGTTCAAACAATATAACTAAGTGTGAAGGGAGAAAGGAGAACTCTCCTCTCACAGCAAGAAGCCAGCTAATAACCACAGAGGGTTTCTGGAATTAGAAACTCATCCTTCGGCAGCCATCATATTCAGGCAAGAATTAGCAATGGATGCTAAATTGTGGGGAAAAGATTGAGGAATACCAGGCTATTTACAAAACCTCTTATTTCCCCCCACACGATAGCTCTAAATAAAAAATAAGTAAATGGATTAAAAAATAGTAACTTTACAGTAGAGTAACCTCACAGACAGTACCTTTAATCAAGTAAAGCTGACATCATCAGAAATAAGGCAAATTAATAGCATGTGTCTCCACAAGCATCTTTTCCGTGTTATTCCTGATAAAAGCACAAGAGGTGAATTTAATCATGAAAATATATCAAAGAAAAGCAAATTGAGAGACATTCAACAAAATAACTGGCCTAAACTCTAAGTATCAAGTCATGAAAAACAACTATTTCAGATTAAAACGAACTAAAGAGGCAGTACAACTAAATCCAATGCATAATTCAGGATATTCTTTTGCTATAAATGACATTCTTGGCACCTCTGGTAAGATATGAATGAGATCTACAGATTAGGTAATGATTAACTGTACTATAGCTATGTAAGAAAATGTCCTTGATTTTAGGAAATATACACAAAAGTACTTCAGTGAAATGGGCATGATCATGTCTGCAAATGACTCTCAATCCAAAAGTAAAAGGTGTGTGCCCCAGGAGGCCGTGTGCCCCGGGGGAAATACATGCCCCAGGAGAGCCGTGTGCCCTGGGGGGGGGGGGGGGGTGAACCAGAGGAGGAGCGGATTCTATTCGTGTGGTCCTGAGATAGTCACCATAAAACAAGCAGGCTGCCAAATGACAGCGGGGAGGGGAAGGAGACCTGGGGGAGATAAGAGATCAACCGAAGGACTGGTATGCATATAAGTACCACCAACGAACAGAGAACTCTGAGGAGAGAGGGCATGTATGGGAGGTGGGGAGGGGGGGGGGCAATGATAAACTATGTACACAGATAATACCTTAATAAATTTTTTTTTATTAAGGTATTATCTGTGTACATAGCTTATCATTGCCCCCCCCCCCAATAGATGCCCTCCCTCCCCAGAGTTTTGTGTCCATTGGTTGTTCCTATATGCAAGCATACCAGTCCTTCGGTTGATCTCTTATCTACCCCAGATCTCCCTACCCTCCCCTCCCCCCCCCGCTGTCATTTGGCAGTCTGCCTGTTGTTTTACTGTCACTATATCTATCTTTCTGTTCATTCGTTTATAATGTTCTTTAATATCCATAAATGAGTGAGGTCATGTAGTGTTTCTCTTTCATTGACTGGCTTATTTCACTCAGCATGATGCTCTCCAATTCCATCCAGGTTACAAAGATAAGCTATGTACACATATAATACCTTAATAATTTTTTTTCAATAAAAAAAACCAAAAAACAAAAGTAAAAGGGGTGTGTGTGTGTGTGTGTGTGTGTGTGTGTAATATGTGTGGAGAGAGAGAGAGAGGAAAATAACAATTGTCAGCGAGAGTTTGAGATGGGGAGAAGACAGAAAAAGATTAAGAATAAAAACAAATATGGAAAAACATTAACATATGAAGAGTTTTGGCAAAAGGTATATATATGTAGGAATCTTTTGTACTATTTTTACACTTTTCTGTAAGCCTGAAATTATGTCAAAATACAAAGCTAAAAAAAAAATCTGACACAATACAGGAAATCAGACATTTCATAAAAGCAAAAGTCAAACATGAGTAATTATTTAACCACCTAAAATAATAAAATAAAATTTTGTAGTACATTCTGGAGGGGTTGGTATTTTCATATTTTACTGAGTCACAACTGGTTCAAACCTTTTGAGAAAAAATAACTGGCAATATGGACTAGGAGTGAAGTAAAGAGTCTGGTGATTCTACCTCTGGGACCCTATCCTAAGGAAATAAATACTATATATTGAAAAGTCATTGTAGACAAATGTAATCACAACAGCTTCATTTAAAATAATGCAAATTGGAAAAAACCTAAATAGAACACAAGAAGAGTTTAAGAAAATGTATAATCACTCACAGGAATTATTCAATCATTAAAATAAATAATCTAAAAAACCAAGTAAACATAAAGAAGTGCTTACAACAGATATAATAATATGATAAAGCAAAATTATATGAACAGAATAATTACAAGTTTTGGTTTCTAAAATATGCAAAGAAAATAAAGACAAAGAAAATTCACAAAACTGTTCAAGGATTTGTAGGGTGATGGTATAGGCAAGTGAGTTTTTTTCCTTTTTTCTTTTATTATTCAAATTGCTAAGTAATTGAATTATTTTAACACTGAGAAATATGCAACTAAAAAAGAAACTAATCTTGCATTTACTACTTTAATCCTTTGTGTTTACAAAGTGCATCTGGAAATATTTCAGAGAGAGAAATAAGGGGGGAAAGTCATAATAAAGAAATTTAGACAAATACTTTAATTTGGTTTCAAACACATATAAGCAGTACACATGTGAGTGAGGAAGCTACTCAAGTCCTGTAGGGGAAAGGTTACAAAAAAATACATACAAATATCCATCTCAAAAGCATGAGGGTCCTTATAGCCTTTCTTAAAGAACATAAAGAGCAAGCACATTCTATACAAATGAGAGTTGTGACAAAGAATTTTAAAGTTCAAGAGCCTGTCACAGTAATGAGGTATAATGATGGACAAGAAGTCTTACAAGCTTCTCTTGTCCAATACTCACTGGAGTCTCATTCGTTTTTCAGGGGGACCTTTAGTGCTCACTGTCTGTTGGATGTTCTTTGTGGTCTCCTTCTCATCAGACTTCACAGTTTCTGGTACAGGTTCTGCCTCTTTCTTTGTCTGATCCACTACTGATCAAAAGGAGTTATTTTTTGGAGGAGGAGGAGAATAAAGGGAGGAGATCAAATTAGATAACAGTTCATGTGAATGGTTCAAACTCTTACCAATTCATTTTAGACCTGCTTATATCAAGTTATAAATTTAGTTGTTTCATCAGGCAGATGTATAAAAATTCATTTACAAGTCTAAAAACCGGATAACTAAAACAATTTGTGATACTAGATAAAAACACATGGCATTTAAATAAGATAGTATATATGATTATTCCATCCGGTTCAATGGATAGGTCAATATCTCTTTTCAATGTTGAACCAGACCTTTTTCCATACCAAAATTTGAAAAATCCGAACCCCAAACCTCAAATCACCTCAGCTTTTCCACACCTCCTCAATTCCTATTCTTCCCACTCTGATTCACCTTTTAAATACTAACAACACTACCACAAAAGCATCATCTTGCCCGGCCAGCCTGGCTCAGTGGCTGAAAGTCCACCTTTAATCCAGAAGGTCATGGCTCCATTCCCAGTCAGGGCACATGCCCGAGTTTCAGGCTCAGTCCCCAGTATGGGATGTGCAGGAGGCAGCCAATCAATGATTCTCTCTCATCATTAAAGTTTCTATCTCTCTCTCTCCCTTTCCCTTCTTCTCTGAAATCAATAAACATATATATTAAACAACAACAACAAAAAAGCACTGTCTTTTGGCAGTTGAGCAAATCTCAAGGTTAGGAGTAACAACCTACAATGAGAGAATCTAGAAAAGGGGTGGGGAATGTACAGCCTCTGGCCACATAGGTCTCAAGAAATCATTTGGTCATTAGACATTAGGGGTGAGTCAATTAACTTTTAATTAATTAATCAAAAATTAAATGTTTGATCAAATATCGCAGGCTAATTTTTAAGCTGATCATTTTATATGGCACTCGGATGATGTTATAAAAATCCAAATAACCCGTGGCAGAAAAAAGATTCCTCACCCCTGATCAGGAAGGACTAAATGACAGTAGCTCATCTCATATGCTAAGTTGTTCCTGAGTTAAATAGGCTGTTTTGTCTTATTTGAAGTTTAACAAGAATATCAGATGAACCATACCTGGGACAGGCTTTTCTCCAGACTTTTGCTATAATGGAAAATAGAGAAAACAAAAGAGTAGGGAGAAATAGAAGAAAACAGGGCAAGTTAGCAAAAAAAAATTTTTTTTATTTATTTCAGAATTCTTATTAAAATTACACCTTCTTTCGGGCATATGCCCTGGTGAGTAGGTTTAAAAATGACTTCATGAAGAGGAACCACAGTATGTATCATAAAAAGTAAATTTATCATTTTCTAGTTCTTATTCACCTGCTGAAAAAAGACAAATCTTAAACTGGAACAAAAGACTCAAATGTAAATAACCCCTGAACACCTACAAAACCCTCTGCCTCTGCATCCAGGCTACATGACTTACAAATATCAGTTAAGTAGACTCCAATGGAAGGGAAAATGGAACCTTTCAAGACTTTGGAGACTAATTTGCTTAGGGGATATGAACTATAAAAAAAGTAGAATAAAGTTTGGATGAACCATCTGACTTTTAAAAATGGCAGGTATGGGAAGTACAGAGGGAAAAGAGGTATTTTTCTATGAACATAAAGTTTCTGATGAGTATGCTATTAAAAAGCAAACTACAGCCCTAGCTGGTTTGGCTCAGTGGATAGTGTTGGCCTGTGGATTGAAGGGTTCCTCCAGGTTTGATCCCAGTCAAGGGCATATGCCTCGATTGCAGGCTAGGTCCCCAGTGGGGGGGGGGGGGGGGGGGGAAGGGGGAGCATGCAGGAGGTACCCAATCAATGATTCTCTCTCATCATTGATGTCTCTCTCTCTCTCTCTCTCTCTGAATAAAAAAATATATATATTTTTAAAACTTCCAAGTTAAAAAATAAAAAGCAAACTGCAGGGAAATAAATGTTGGGGACACTAGAAGTCAGGAACAAGATCAAATCCTTCATTCTGTACAGCAGTTCTTTTACTTGGTTGAGTCCTGTTGAGTCCCTTTTCCTATTACTAAACTTAAATGCTTTAAAAACACTTTTCTCCTCTGCCTTCCTCCACAAGGCTTACAACTTACCCCTCACTCTCAGCCAATTACTCTACCTCTTACGTTACACACAAAAAAGTGGCCCTGACCAGGTGGCTCAGTTTATTGGGAGCATCAAAAGATTGCAGGTTTGATTTTCCAGTCATGGCACATACCTAAGTTGCAGGTTTGATTCCCAGTGAGGGCACATATAGGAGGCAACCGATCAATCTTTCTCTCTCGCATCAATGTTGCCCTCTCTCTTCCTAGAAATCAATGAAAGCATATTCTCAGGTGAGGATTAAAAAAATAAAAAGTCAATGCCCCAAGTTCCCTTCCATCTATTGACCTTCAAACTTATTACACCTTTAATACACACACACATACAGGTTGGGGCAAAAGTAGGTTTATAGTAGTGACCACCCAAAAAAAGAGTATTTGAATATTATTTATTGTTGAATAACTATAAACCTAATTTTGCCCCACCCTGTATATAAAATACCTTCATACACTGCCCTATCATCTCAGAAAAGCGTTCTCTTCATTTCAAAGTTACTGCCTCCATTTGTTTTCTGAATTTCTTTCTGAGTTTACATGCCCTCCCTAAGCTTTGTAACTTATTCTTTTGACTAAAGAATACATTTTCTTTTTTTTTTTCTTTTTTTAAATATATTTTATTGATATTTTACAGAGCGTAAGGGAAAGAGATAGAGCTAGAAACGTCGACGGGAGAGACCAGCTGCCTCTTGCACACCCCCCACGGGGGATGTGCCCGCAACCAATGCACATGCCCTTGACCGGAATCGAACCCGGGACCTTTCAGTCCGCAGACCGACACTCTACCACTGAGCTAAACCGGTTTCGGCAAGAATACATTTTCTGATATCACATGTGCCAGGTTCATGCAGCCAAATGCCTACCAGCCCACACAAACTGCAAGTATTAATACGACTAAAACTGAGCTTATATGTTATCCATTATGCAGAAAGGTTAACAGAGAAGGCCTAAGGCTGCTATCCTTAGAAAGGCCAGTTTGTGAGGGTGGACCTCGGCTAGGGACTAGGAACTTGGATTTCTGGAGGATTCTCATCATTCCCTAATAATGGTGGCTACTGCACCTAGATTGTTTGTACATACGATGTTCTTTATGCTGAATACCTGCTTTCCTGCAGGGAATGTAGTATTTTGGTACATGCTAGATAGAGCACATGCATGACAACCCTCCCACCATCTAAAAACCACAGGCATCAAGTGTCTAATGGACTTTCTTGGACAGAAATAACACATACATGTTTCAGTATTTCCACTCTGTGTGATCCTTCGTGGGAGGGAGAGAGTATAAGGAGGCCTGCACCTGGATTCCTCCAGGCTCCACTTATGTTTTTAACCTCATAAATGGCTGTATATCCTTATATCACGGTAATAAATCCGGTTGAGTCCTTAAAACAAATCACCAAACATGGGGAGGTCACAGAAACCCCCAGCACAGCTACACCATCACATACCTTATGAACATATTAGGACTTAAAACATGTCAACAAATCTTTTCCAATTTAAAATAGTATCAGAGATATATGGCGTACACTGAGGGAGGGAGAAACTGAGAAGGGATATTCTTATACTACTAGCATCAAACCATATGAACTATATTGGACACTATATTGAACTATATTACCTAGATATTGGAATAATGTCATTATCTATCCAACCCACATTGTCTAATCTTTTCTAGTGAAAACTGCCAGACAAACTAGTAAGATGTGGTTTGAGATGAGAAAATAGAATGGGGGTGCCTTTCTGATAAAATTTAATTATGTAACCTTGGCATAAACCTAACTTAAGTAATAGCCTATGGTGTTCTAGCAGCTTCTGAAAACAGCACTGAAAAGACATCCACTATAGAAAGCTCTGAGGGCCTCAACTTCCATCATATCATTATCCATGTAACCTTCAGTGGTAACAAGAATTAAAATATGGAAAAATAAGTTTTAGGACTTCTTCAATATTCCCCTGAGCATTCCCCTAATGGGCAACATTCCTAGAATCTAGAAGTTTAACTGTGCAATACAATGGATTAGTAGGACCAATGGTTCTGGGAGATACAATGAGTAAACAGGAGATCATAGGAGACTTCATGTAGACCAAGGATCTGTTTTCTTCTCTAGATCTGAGAAAGGTTTTAGGTAGGAGGAGCAAAGGGATTATTAACAGTTCTAGAGAGGGCCATCTTTTTCCTACTTCTATTACATAAAAAAGTCAGATATGCTTTCTCTTTGGGAGTTGGTTTTTGGCCTTTGGAAGGTTAAAAGAAAGAAGGGGTTCTAGACAATGACTACTTTATATGTATATAAGATGGAAAAAACTCACTGAAATGATATACAGTCATCAACCTGCTTCAAAGTAATTGGGAGTAAGTGAGGGAAGAACAGATAAAACTAGAATAGGTGGGTGTATGTTTGATAATTGTTGAGGCAGGATAATGGATATATGGAGGTTTCATTGTCACAACTCAGTTCTAACTAGCTGTGTTTCAAATGCTCTTTAGTCACATGTACCTAATGGCTTCTGTACTGTGCAAGTCTAAGTGTTCTTCCCCTCACCCCCACCCTATTATATACTAAGCAGTACTCACTGAATAAGTGTCAACCATACCTAACCGCTTATACTCTGCAGGGGGGTTACGCATCACCCTACAACAGCTGTAATTCATTAGACACTGTTTCATCTTCAGTGTAATCATGACATTTCTCTAAACCGTCTTTCCTGTCCTGAGCTCTATCTGTGTCCTCTGTTCCCTTCAACACCACATCACCATTCCAAAAGCTCACATCTCTCCCAGAAGGAAGTCAGGAAAGGGGGAACAGGAGGCTGTTCTAAAGTCATCTCATGGTGTCAAAGATCTCATTTAACCTAAAATTACCCTTTAAAAATCTCTTCATTAGGCTCCCCACAAGAAAAGTAGTCTATATGACCTTGTACATACACAGCCCTGTAACATTAAGGACTGAGACTAACCAGGAGAATAATATGTTCACATAGTCCATCACATGCCTACTTCACTTCAAAAGCTCACTTAGTAGAATGGCAGGTAGATTTGCTATTATTGTTGGAACTAATGGAATTCATGTATCTTAAACACCAACATGATGTAACTCTTACTATTACTCCTGCCTCCTCCATTTATTATGGCAAACCTTTTGCCTCAAATGTTCTGTGGGATTTTTTTGGTTACTAAAGTTTCAACCATTCTGTCATTTAAGTTTTAACCATTTTGTCACATCAGGCTGGAAGTGAGCACTTAAGAGTAATATAGCGCCGAAACCGGTTTGGCTCAGTGGATAGAGCGTTGGCCTGCGGACTGAAAGGTCCCGGGTTCGATTCCGGTCAAGGGCATGTACCTTAGTTGCGGGCACATCTCCAGTGGGGGATGTGCAAGAGGCAGCTGGTCGATGTTTCTCTCTCATCGATGTTTCTAACTCTCTATCCCTCTCCCTTCCTCTCTGTGTAAAATCAATAAAATATATTTAAAAAAAAAAAAAAAAGAGTAATATAGCATGAGTTTCAGATTCTAGTTTGATTATTATCTATGACATTTTCGGCCTTTTGAATGAAAATATTGTCTATATATGGGCCTTATAATTTGTTAAAATTCAATGAGAAATTAAACTTAAGAGCACAGAACAGTGTTATTTCTATTTCCTTTACCCACTTTCTCCATTAAGTCTTCGAAAACTTCTCTTTTGATTCAGAGATCATTTTTTAACTAATAAAGAAAATCAATATTTTTAGGTCACATCTGAAACAGTTCTCAATTAAAAAAAATTATACCAGGCTCTGACCAGGTGGCACAGTTGAACAGAGCATTATCCCGACATGCCAAGGTTTGGGGTTCGATATCTGATCAGGGCACATACAGGAAGCAGCCAATGAATGCATAAATAAGTGGAATAGCAAATTGATATTTTTCTCTCCATCCGCCCCCTCCCCCACCCTCCCCTCTCTTTCTCTAAAAAATCAATAAAAATAACTTGAAAAAATGCCAGGAAATAGTATCAAATTTACCACACATGTTCTCATTACCTGCACAAATTTGGGTGGAAATTTTTGTCTGAGGTCTAGGAGTAAAGCATCCACACGTTGCCTCTGGAAAATAGAGCTTGGTTCTTCTTTCCTTTTGGTTTTAGGTTTAACTTTTTCTGTTAAAATATGAAGTCCATATTAAAATACTGCTTAGTTTAGTGTTCTTTATTTTACAAATTTTTATCCATCATGAATATACTCAAGCTTCATTATTTTTTATGGCTTCTAGTTAAAATATAATCTCCCAAATAAGTTAAACTGAGCATATACACAGAAGTATTCTAACTCTCCCTCTTAAATGAACTTAACATTCTAGCATTTAAAAAGCTGATGTTGCCGAAACCGGTTTGGCTCAGTGGTGGAGCATCGGTCTGCGGACTGAAGGGTCCCGGGTTCGATTCCGGTCAAGGGCATGTACTTTGGTTGCGGGCACATCTCCAGTGGGGGGGTGTGCAAGAGGCAGCTGGTCGATGTTTCTCTCTCATCGACGTTTCTAGCTCTCTATCCCTCTCCCTTCCTCTCTGTAAAATATCAATAAAATATATATATTTAAAAATATATATATATCAATAAAATATATTTAAAAAAAAAAAAAAAAAGCTGATGTTACCCTGGCTGGTGTGGCTCAGTTGAATGGAGCATTGACCAGGGCACTGGTTCAATTACTGATCAGAGAACAATCCCTGAGAGAGGGGTGAAAGAGACAGCTGACTGACATTTCCCTCTCACATGATGTCTCTTTCTCTCTCTCCCCCACTCTAAAAATCAATAAAAGTATTTTTAAAATAAAATAAAAAACAAAAAGCTGATGTCTTTTAAAGATACTTTAGTTTTAACTCTGTCAAGTTATATGATTATCTAAATACTATGCTATACACCTGAAACTAAAACAAAATAGTATTGAATGTAAATTATAATGGAAAAAAAAATTAGTATATAAGCATGGATAGGAAAAAGAATTTTAAAGCTAAAGTTTTCCATAATTACCTAAATCACAATCCAGATTATTTGTTTGAAATAATTTAAAAAAAAAAAAAAAAAGAAGAAGAAAAAGAAAAAGAAAGCAGGACAAACCAAACAGAAGGTCCTCAAGACAAGAAAAAACTTATAAGAGAAATTCTGAAATTAATGACATAGATATATATTGGGGGACGGTCTCTAAATGAAGGGTTCCAGATAAGTTTCACTCTAAACATTTAATTAGGGTAGGGACAGAGAGCTCTTAGGAGAAGTTTATTTAACTAATGCAAACTTTCCTACATCTGATGTTGCAACCTGCAACTACTATTAAGAATAAATATAGCCCAGCCAGGTGTAGCTCAGCAGTTGAGTATCGATCCAGGAACCAAGAGGTCACCGTTTCGATTCCCAGTCAGGGCATATGCCCAGGTTGCAGGCTCAATCGCTAGTGGAGGGTGTGCAGGAGGCAGCCAATCAATGATTCTCTCTCATCATTGATGTTTCCATCTCTCTCTCCCTCTCCCTTCCTCTCTGAAATCAATAAAAATATATATATTTTAAAAGAATAAATATACCTGTAGCTGAGAGATCATTCATGCCACAAGCCTGAATTCTACTTAAAGGCTACTTTTCTGTTAGTAATTATTCTGCTATATACACACTTCTAGTACTTACTGGTAAAATATGGTATAGCACGAGTAGCAGATGAACAGCTATGGAAACTGGGGGACCTGGCATCACAACAGGTGATAACATGGAAAAACTAAATAAAAAGACTGGTCATCTGGGAATAAGGCACCAAGACATCTCCCCTAGTTTTAAGCCTGGAAGATTCCGGTTCCTGATTTCAAGATGACTCTATAGTTAAGTAAGCAAGAAATATCATCAAAACTCAGCCCTCATTGTTGATTTTCTCTGCATGCTCCAAATATTTAAAAAATTTGAATCCACTTATCAAAGATTATCATTTACCTAACAGGTTGAAATGTATATCTGTTCCTATGAGAAAGCTATTATTACCACATCTATTTATATAAATAGTAGCTGCTGTGACAAGGGGATAATCCTATGAGGAATTTTCCTAAGGGGAAGTAAAACACACCTAGAAATCAATAGCTGTTTACCTAAAAAACAAAAAAACAAAAAACAAAACAAAAACACAGATTCATTCTTAGATACAAAAACATGTCTTCAGAAGGTCCAGGTGTCCTACCTACCTTGCTCTTCATGATCTTTGAAATGCCACCAATAGCCTTTGGAAGGATGATATCGACAGTATGACATCGCTTCATCAAAAGCTGACTGAATGCCATGCACCGCAGTGAGCTTGTAAAAAGAAAATGAATTCCCAATTTCTCATTAATAATGCTCAAAACATTTTAATACCCAACACTTTATACTAACTTACACAAGGAGCTCTGTTTGATTCTTGAAAGCAAGGTGGCTCAAGTAAATGGTTTTAGTGTTTAAATAATGTGAAGACACTTACCACTCTAGAGTTTATAACTGATCCCAAGTCTGGTGCCTGGTAGATCACTCCAGCAATGATATAATAATCAGCCAGTGGGATAACTAAAGCAGAAGAAGGGGGAAAAGCCATTTATGAATACAGCTATGTACACAAACTACTAAATAGATTTTCATAAAAAGAAAAACTAAAATTTGACATTTTCCCATATTAACAGTTAAGGCAGGGCCTGGCATGCAGGAGGCAGCTGATCAATGATTTTCTCTCATCACTGATGTTTCTATCTCTCTCTTTCCCCCTCTCTCTCTTCCTCTCTGAAATCAATAAAAAATATATTTTTTAAAAATGTCCTGTTTTCGTAAATAAAGTTTTATTATAAAACAACCACACCCATTCATTTACATTATTATCCACAGCTGCTAGCTAAGTAGTTGTCACAGAGACCCAACAAAGTCTAAAACATTTACTTTGGACCTTTGCATAAAAAATTGTGTCCATTCTTGCCCTAGAGCAGTAAGTCACCTGAGTATCCTGTTAACATCAGATTCCTAATCAGTAGGCAGAGTGCATTTCTAACAAGTTCCCAAGTGATCCAATGCTGCTGTCAGTCAACCACACTTGGGGAATGAGACCTCACAGCAAGAGATTTACAGCCTAAGGGGAAGCTAACAGATGTGCTGAGCTTGCCTCTGTGCTCCCTCCTGTCCTGAGTCCGAAGGAATAAAACAACTGCTAGGGAGGCTAGTGCTCCCTTGTATAGCTTCTATACCTTGAACCCTCTCACCATGGAACTCTTATCCATGGTCTTGCCTTTGTTCTAAGGTTCTCTTTTAAAAAAATCCTCGTCCGAGGATATTTTCATTGATTTTAGAGAGGGGAGGAGAGAGAGAGACATTAATTGGTTGCCTCCTGTACACATCCCAACCAGGATCAAGCCCATCACCTAGGTATGTGCCCTGACCAGGAATCTAACCCACAACTTATCACTGTCTAGAAGGATGTCCCAACCCACTGAGTCACACTGGCCAGGGCTAAGGTTCTCTTTTTCTCTGTACAAAAGCTTTAGATTTTTTAACTAAATTTAAGTTCTTGATTCTTGAACTCCTTTTATCAAGTCACTCCCTGGAATTAATACCAAAGCTGTTACTAAATGTCTTAATGAGGGATTTTAAAATTAGGAGATGTGCTGGTCACCTTTGGAAGTAAGTGACTAACACTGTGATTCAAAATCAAATCTGCATTCTATACTCCTCAGTGTGATTTCTAAGGCAAGTTTTTGTTTGGTTAGATAAACCAGGTAAGACTTGTGGTTAAATGTGTCAATGAGGATTTTCAACTGACCTTCTAAGAATTTGATAAAACGACACCTACCATGTTTTTTCTAACAGAATTAGCTCAGTGGTCTGAGATGAAAAGGAAGTTACTTGGAATGCTCGAGGTTCAGTTGGAATCCCAACACCTGTGCTCACAAGAAGACGTGGTTTCTATATAGCAAATTGCTTTATCAGTGCTTGCAGAGCTGTCCCTGGGCATGCCGGGAGACTCCTGGTGTCCAAGCATGTGACTAGTGGAAATCCTTTTGAAATGTTTCCTAAGTTATAAAGCTATGTCTGCTATACCAGCCTGTAGGAACAATATGATTATAGTGGAAACATGATTTCCTTCTAAGGCTCTGGAATTTTAGTAGGCATAAGAGGTCTACATGATCAGCCCTCATTAAAAATCTGAACTCAGGGTCTCAAATGGAGTTTCCTGAGCAGACATACACATATGGAGCTGCATTTCACTGCTGGAAGGTATACTTGGTGTGGCCCCTCATAGAGGCGAAAGTATAGAAAACTTACAGAGCCCACTTGATATGGCGTTCTTCCTTATTGATCTGGCTGGGGAGTCTTACTGTGTTACCTTAACAAAACTTACACATGACTAATTATATGCTGAGTCTGCTGAATCCCCCTAGTAAAGCATTGAACATATATGTTGGCTTGGGGATGCCCAAAAAAGAACCCAAGAAAACAAACAAACAAACAAAAACAAAAAAACACACAATCAACTGGTAGCTCAGGAAGTAATAAATCATGCATTTTAAGAAAAAATGTCCGAAGTTTACACATTTTACCTTGGGTAGGGGACTGCCGCTGTTGCTTCCGAATGATAAAAAGAATGGGCTCTTGAGCGTGTAAAAGGATGTATTCCACTCCGACCATCTGACTGAATGAAAATAGAACACAGACATCCAGAGATCTATGAATGACCTATAAACAATTCTGTAGAACATTCAAATTATTACATAAAAGTATAACAACACTGTAAGTAGAATTAAAACTGCCTGTGTTTGATATTAAAACTTGGATGTTTAATAAAAACTGGCTATTTTCTGAGGTAGTCAAATACAGATAAGGATCTGGTTTTAAACAACAAAATCCTATCTAATAAAAGAGTACTATGCAAATTGACTATCACTCCAACACACAAGATTGCTGCCCCCATGTGGTCAAAGATGGCTGCCTCCATGTGGACACAAGATAGCGACCACAAGATGGCCAGCAGGGGAGGGCAGTTGATGGGACCAGGCCTGCTAGAGAGGGCAGTTGGGGGTGATCAAGCCTGCAGGGGAGAGCAGCTAGGGAAGACCAGGCCTGTAGGGAAGGGCTGTTGGAGACAATCAGGCTGGCAGGGGAGCAGTTAGGCATCAATCAGGCTGGCAGGAGAGTGATTATGGGGTGATCAGGCTGGCAGGCAGAAGCGGTTAGGGGCAATCAGGAAGGCAGGCAGGTGAGCACTTGGGAGCCAGCAGTCTTGGATTGTGAGAGGGATATCCAAGTGCCAATCCTACTGGGATCGGGCCTAAATGGGCAGTCGGACATCCTTCGAGGGGTCCCAGATTGGAGAGGGTGCAGGCTGGGCTGAGAGACACACAGCCCCCCATGCACAAATTTCATGCACCAGGCTTCTAGTTTATTTATAAAATTTCATGATGAAAATTTAATTTTCACCATAAAAGTATACTGAAGAGCATATTTCAAAAAGGCAACCAAGCCCAACCGAAGTGACTTAATGGTTGAGTGTCGAACTATGAACCAGGAGGTCATGATTACATTCCTGATCATGACACATGCCCAGGTTGCAAACTCAATCCCCAGTGGAGGCAGATGATCAATGGTTCTCTCTCATCATTGATATTTCTATCTCTCTCCCTCTCCCTTCCTCTCTGAAATCAATTTATTCATATATATATATGACAACCAAATTACCGTGATGCTTCTTGATCTGGGAGATCTATAAATATATGTAAAATATAAAAGTATACATGATGAAGACTATTCATATCTTGACTATATATGTCAACTATATATTCTACCCAACTAGAAAATATCAAAAACCTTTTTCTTGCCCCACTGCATTTTTTAATCTGGCAGATTATGTTTAAAACAGTAAGTTATCTTAATAGTTATATTTATCTCATAACAAAAGTTATTTAAAATACCACAGAAATTTAATGAATTCCCCCTAATGTTTAGCTGACAGATTTTTTAAAAAACCATTTTGTTTCAGAAACTTTTATAACAAAAACAAATTCTTAATGTGAAAAGTCTTTAGAATCTTGCTTTGTTAAGTTTGGCTAAAATTTTTTCTTTGTCATACAAAGATAAATCTACTGTAAACCTACTAAAGACACTAAATTACATATAGAGGAGACAAAAGTATAGTTACTAGGTTGATAATAACAGTTGCGTTGCTCAGATCTACATTTAAACCTCACAGCTATATTTTAATTGGACAGTAATACCGTATATAAAGTTATTACAGAAAAGACTTCCTAAGCAACAAATGACTACTAATAATTCCTTTGCCAATCAAAATTTGTTATGAAACCAAATAAAACCCTGTTCTTTCAAAACTTCTACTCTGTACTTCACAATCCACAGTTTGAAAGAACTGTTCACTGCAGAATCTCTAGATGGCAAAGATGCTACTTTCTTACAATAACTTACTTTAAGTGTTCTAATGTTAGTCTCTGCATTTTGACCACTTCATTATTACACGTTCTGTCATAAAAAGGATTACTTCTTTCTGAAAAGTAATCTAGGACACTTCCACTGTTCAAAATGGGGATCCATGTACTGTCAACCCAAGAGATTCCGAGTAGATTATCTATAAGAAAGAAACAAAACAATAAAAGATGAGAAAAGAGAAAAAAAAAATTTAATCTTACAAATAGTATATATTTCATGTTGTAGACACTATAAATAGAAGGAAGACATGAATCCTAATTTACATATTCTCACAGTCTAACAGAAGAGACTAGTACACAAGAAATTAATAACAACTCAAGTGCTATAATAAAAGTATGAGTAAATGTTATATGAGAGCACAGTGGAGGGAGCAAAATACCTTACTTGAGGAAACTGGAATGATTTTTTATGGGGTGAGAGTTTTAGCACTATCCTATCCTATATAATAAAAGGCTAATATGCAAATAGACCAAATGGCAGAACCAAACAACTGGTCGTTATGACATGTGCTGACCACCAGGTGGTGCACGTGGAACATGGCAGGCAGCAAGCAGCAGAGAGCCGAACATGGTGGGCATCAGCCACAGCAGGACGGTGGAGCAGGTGAGCAGGGGCACGAGATCAAGGCAGGGCGCCAGTTGCTGTCATTGGGGCGAGCCTCTGAAAATTCTTTGCTCCTATGCGCCGTAGTCCACTGGTCTCATCCAGGGCTCACACCTGCCTGGTACTCACACCTGCTGCCAGAGCCAGCCCTGTTCACACCTGCCTCCAGCGCTGAAACTACCGCTCATACCTGCTACCGGCACCCAGCGCTAGTTGTGATCACTCGGACCCAGCGACCCCTGAGGGCTTCTACAACTCCCCTTGCTCCTGAGGGGCAATCAGGGCAGCAGCCACAGCTTGCACCCACTGACGGCGCTGGCTCCGCTTGTACCCGCTGCTGGCACTAGCCCCAATCACTCCATGCCATCATTGAGTGTGAGCAGGGCCAGCACCATCAGCATGTGGGAGCCACAGCAGTGGCAGCGGGGCTGCCAGCAGACAGGGGACTGGGGCCATTACGGGAGGGGCCGAGTGGGGTCATGGAGGATGGGCCAAGACCCAACCCTGTGCCCAACCACAGCCTCGAGGCCCACAGTTGCTTTCAAAGTGCACGAATTTGTGCACTGGGCCCCTGGTATGTTAAAGAATAAATAGAGGGTCAAGCTGGAAAAGAGGAGCAAAGCAATTCTAAGCAGAGAGAATGCATATACAAAGGTGGGGAAATATAAAAGTTTATTATGTTTAAAGGATAATTTGATTAGATGGAGAAGTATAAGACTTGAAATTTAAAGAGATCTTTCAAAAAATTAGAAAGCCTAAGTTTTTATATGTTAGCAACTAATTCAAAAGTTTTCAAACAACATTCATGCCAAAGAAAACACATCCAGAGCCACCAGTTTGTAACATCCCAAGTAGGGACCAAGAAATAAATTAGGAAGTTATTATTATAGATGAGATGTTACAAAAGTTAAAGGACAAACGAGAAGTATGATGCCCTTAATTACAAGTTATACAATTTCATATTTTAGAACAGAATTAAATTTGAAAATTTTCAAAATGCACAAAGAAAAAAAAGACATGGTAAAATAGAGCTAGACACCTTTAATTAATGATCTTTTATTAACTAATGGCTGCAATGATGTTTCACACCACTAACTATACTAAATCCCACTAAGTGTGAGTCATGAACATCAAAATGCCTATATAATATTGGTTGAAGAAGGAAGTATTAAAACCTCAACCTCTCCTATACTGTAATTGCTTCTGGAATCTTTGAAGAAGTCAGCCCTAACCCAAGGTGACAAGCAATTCCGAGCAAAATGAATCAAGTGAGAAAAAGTAAGTGTATAAAGGTAAAATGTGCTATGTGCATTATAAAGGAAATAAATAGATGAATACCTTAATGATGAAATAAGCCGTAGAGACTATTAAGATGGTTCATCATAAATGGATCATGCCATAACCAAATACTGTATATAACAAGCCAGAAAATAAAAAGATTTCCTAATGAAAAGCTACTAAGTAGAGTGTTGACCCATGGACCGAAGGGTCCCAGGTTTGATTCCAGTCAAGGGCATTTGTAAAGGAAAATTTTAGGTTTCTTTATCACTTACATAGCAGAAACTACATATATATGGTATCATAATAAGTACTGACAATAAATTGTTAAAGTATTACAGATCATTTCCAGAAAGAAAAGAATCTGTAGAAACAAATAAATGTTTAGTGAAGATCCTAACTACCAACAATTATGGATAATCAATACACATGGGCATGAGGTGATGAGAACCTTGTGGGAGGCAATGGCAATGCATCCTATCCTATATATAAAGAGGTAATATGCAAATTGACTGTCACACCCTCACAAGATGGCTGCCTACGACCTGGCTGGCAGGAGGGTTAATGAGGGACAACTGAACAAGCAGGCTATGTGGGCCAACCAGGCTGGCATAGGGGACAGCTGGGGGCAACCAGGCCAGTGGGGGGAGGGGGTTTAGGAGCAACCAGACCAGCAGGGAGGGGGCAGTTGGGGACTACCTGGTCAACAGCAGGGGGCAGTTAGGGGCAATCAGGCCGGTACACAGAGGCAGTGAGAGGTGATCAGGTCAGCAGGGAGGTGGCACTTAGGGGGTCGAGCAGGCCGACGGGGGGGGGGGGGGGGGGGGGGCAGTTAGGGGCAAGCAGGCAGGTGAGCAATTAGGAGCCAGTGGTCCAGGATTGTGAGAGGGATGTCCCACTGCCAGTTTAGGCCTGATCCCTGGGATCAGGCCCTGATCGTCAGTTGGACATCCCCGAGGGGTCCTGGATAAGAGAGGGTGCAGGCTGGGCTGAGGGGGGGGACCCCCCCATTCATGAATTTTGTGCACTGGGCCTCTATAGGAAGATAAGGAGCAATCCTCCAATTATCTCTCTGGCATCATCTCCTTCCCGCCTCCTTTCTGATTCTCTTCAGCCATACTTGCCTCTATGCTGGTCCTCTAACACACCAGGCATGCTCTCACGCTAGGGCCTTTGCAAAGACTCTAACAAATCCAAATAAAAAGTAAAACACTATGAAAGCTAAATATTTTAAAATAGTCTGAACTAAATGTTTCTTTATTTAATTTAGTAGCTAGGGTGCATGGTGACATGGCCCCCAAACGGTTCTCTAACAATCAGCAAGTGTTAAAATCAGGCACTGGAAATGTGACTTACACAAAAAACAAATATGTAAAAGTATTTTTCAGAAATGCTGAAGACCACTGGACATGTTGAATAACTATAAAAATGAGAATATATCTGCAATAAACATGCTAGACTCCATCCACTTTGGTTAATATAGAAAAAGGAAATCTCACACATTTCCCATTAAAAATCAAGTATATATATAGCCCTGGCCAGGTAGTTCAGTTGATTATAGAGTGTTGTCCCCATACACTAAGATAGCAAATTAGACCACTGATCAGGGCACATTCAAGAACCAACCAATGAACGCGTAAGTAAGTAGCACAACAAATCTCAATCTCTCTTCACTCTCTCTCAAATCAAGTATATACAAAAACAACATGGAAATGATGTGAAGCATATTACAGCTAAGCATCTTGAGTGGTTTCCGTTTTTTGTTAATCCTCACCAGAGGATACTCTTTCCCGTTGATTTTTAGAGATGAGTAAAAGGGAGGAGAGGGGGGGAGAAACATCAATGTGAGAAAGGGGCATCAATTTTGGCTGCTTTCCCCAACCAAGGTGGAGAATGGAACTTGCGACCCATCCATGCACCGGCAGATACTCCAACCCAGGGGCGGGCAAACTTTTTGACTCGAGGGCCACCATGGGTTCTTACACTGGACCGGAGGGCCGGAACCAAAGCAACCTGACCATGGTGGCACTCTCCTCTTGGGCTGCTGGTGAAGGAGCGGAGGGGAGAGCAAGGGAACCCTCCGCTCTTAGGGCCGGACCCAGCTGCCTAGTTTGGCCATGGCTGCTCCAACCCCTGAACCACATCGGCCAGGGCTATCGTTAAAACATTGAGGAAAGCCCTTTTACTTTAGTCTGATGGGGGGTGGGGGTTGAATCTCAGCTTGCACCAAGGTACAAAAATTCACACTTCCTTTAAGACAAAGTGCCACGAAGTTTCAAGTGGAAATAAGTCCACCTTGGGAGTTGCATACAGGTGTACGGAGTTTTGTGGGAGATAAAGATAACCGCGGGTGCTCTCTCCGCTAAGTTTTTTTTCCTGGGAATTTCCATGATCCCTCCTCCCAACCTGGAGGAACCTGGTCTGTTGAGAACCAAGTTCTCACGCTTCAGCGGTTTTTAATCGCCCTTCCGGTTGGTTCCCTCCTTGGAATACCAGAGCACAATTTCTAGGCTTTTTTTTTTTTTTTTTTTTTGGTTTGGTTTTCAAATTCACTGAAACGGATGTGTGCAGGGTGGGCTGAGAAGAGGATGTATAGCTGAATGCCTCCCGGGATCAAGCAGCGATGAAGGCAATGCGCCTCCATACATTTATTCACTGGCTCGACAAATATTTTAGTGCCTTCACAGTTCAGCTGTCAAAAAAGAAACGACTCCTCGGTCACTGTTGGGTGTTTAATGGGAGGAACTGTGGACTCAAAAACAAAACAAGAAAATATTAGGGGGTCCAGGCTCAGGGACGCTAACGGTGCGATGTCAGCAATAAAGCAGCCATGCCGAAACCGGTTTGGCTCCGTGGACAGAGCGTCGGTCTGCGGACTGAAGGGTCCCGGGTTCGATTCCCTCAAGGGCATGTACCTTGGTTGTGGGGCACATCCCCAGTCGGGGGTGTGCAGAAGGCAGCTGGGTCGATGATTCTCTCTCATCAGTGTTTCTGGCTATCTATCCCTCTCCCTTCCTCTCTGTGAGAAATCAATAAAGTTTTTTTTAAAAAAAGAAAAGAAAAGAAATAAAGCAGCCAAGTCCCAGGAGATGAACCAAGTCACGTCGGTTCATCACCCCACCTCCCACTCTGCCATCTCTTCACCGGCCAGCCCCAACATTTACAACACTGCGGGTTTGAGGGCTCAAAACAACAGCTTTTCCCAATCCCTTGGTTTCGACCCTCTTAAAGAGACCCCGCGAAACAGGGGGGGGGGAAACTAGGCTCCTTTTCGCCAGATTGAAGCTTTGAGTCGTCCTCAGAAAGCGCTTGGAGACATCGCAAAGGAGCCTGAGCCCTGCCCCGCAAGCTAGAAAGCCCCAAACCAGACCCCAGACCAGCAAGAAGCCAAGGCAGACAGCACCGGTTACCTCGGATATCCACCGCCGCCATAATTCCAAAACTGTGGGCGGGCCCGGCTTCCGGCGCAGAGATAAACGTAACCACTGTGACGACGGAAGCCGCGGGTGGCAGATCCTCGAGACCCAGAGAAAGACACGCGGAAGGGAGGGCGGAGTGGGACCTACGAGAGCGCGGGGAAGGAGAGGAGGCCAGGAGCACCGGGGAGCTGCTGGGAGGCGGAGCGGCCAGAGAGGAGCGGGAAGCGGCTGGGTGGGGCTGGGAAGCGGAGGGGCGGGGCTTGGAGGTGGAGTAGGGCGGGCGGTGAGTGGCTGGGCGGGGATCTGGGGCGGGGAGGGAAGGGGCGGGGCTAGGGGATAGACAGGGGCGGGGCTTGGAGATGAAGCATGGCTAGGAGAGGAGGGGAATACCAGTAAGGTGGAGTGGGCCGGGAGGGGAGGGGCGGGGCTGGAGGTGGAGCCCAGCGGGAAGAGGGGCGGGGCTGGAAGGTGGAGCGCGGCGGGGAGAGGGGCGGGGCTGGAAGGTGGAGCGCGGCGGGGAGAGGGGTGGAGCCCAGCGGGGAGAGGGGCGGGAAGAGGGGCGGGGTTAGAAGGCGGAGGGGGGCGGGGAGAGGGGCGGGGCTGGAAGGTGGAGCCCAGCGGGAGAGGGGCGGGGCTGGAGGGGCGGAGAGAGGGGCGGGGGCTGGAGGTGGAGGGGCGGGGCTGGAGGTGGAGGGGCGGGGCTGGAGGTGGAGCCCAGCGAGGAGCGGGACTGGAAGGTGGAGGAGGCGGGGAGAGGGGCGGGGCTGGAAGGTGGAGGGGCGGGGAGAGGGGCGGGGCTGGAGGGGGAGCGCGGCGGGGAGAGGGGTGGAGGTGGTGCCCAGCGGGGAGAGGGGCGGGAAGAGGGGTGGGGCTGGAGGTGGAGGGGCGGGGAGCGGGGCGGGGCTGGAGGTGGAGCCCAGCGAGGAGAGGAGAGGGGCTGGAAGGTGGAGCGCGGCGGGGAGAGGGAGAACTAGAAGAAGAACCGTGCGAGGATGGAGGCCGGGCATACTTTATGAAAAAAAAAAAATGTTGGAGACTGATCGAGTCCTGCCACGGCCCACCATTGAGAGATTCAAATATTCGAGCTTGCTTCCTTATGATCATTTTAAAAAGCATGTTGATTATGCAGAGTTAGGGGTGGGAACATCTTCAAGTTAAAAAGCGCCCTCAGGTGCATCCAATGGGCTGTTAGATTAGGAGCTACTGGCCATTTTATTTTCTAACCTCCCTTAGGGGTAGGGATGGGAAAGAACTAAGCAGAAAGAATTTGAAAGTCTTTAGCTTTTATTGTCACTTAAATTCATTAAAAGTCTCAACCTGTTAAGTAAATGTATTAGATGCCTCTGAGGCAAAACTTTCACAAGATAAGAAGTGTTTCAGAAGTAAAATATTAACAAAAGTAAAAAAAAAAAAGGGGGGGGGGTAATCCTGGCTCTGAGTAAAGACCTAATATCTGCATGTCAGGTAATCTAAGGTAGGTTGCAAGATGCCAGAGAGGGGATAATTCTGTGGTATGGGGAAGCCATAGAAAGATTCTCAAGCTCCAGCGTGGCCTGATAAAAAGAAAAGTGATATATCTACAAGCAAATACTTAGAAGAGAAACCCAAAATCAGAAGATATAAGAATCTTTTCCAAAATCAGGTACTATGAAGGCTCCCCCAGAATTTAACCACAACCCAGGGGCAAGAGGAGACCATCATGAATTTATTGGGGTTTCCCAACTCATAGACTAGAAATCCAAATTTTTAAAATCTAGGTAAAATAAATTGCTTTGTTGCACTACAATTTTTGTACTGGAATTTTATAGCTGAGATGGGATATATATATATATATATATATATATATATATATATATATATATAAAATGAATGCCCAAGAAAGTATTTCCAGGACCTTGGGGGGGGGGGGGCGGTGGTATTCCATAAAGAGGGAATATCATGTCCAATAAACAGAAGTGTAAAAAACATCAAGCTTTTTGTTTTGTTTTCTTGTGTTTTTATTAGGAGAAAGGGAGATTAGGAAGAAAAAGAATAGAACAAGGATGTAGATAATAAAATACTTGGTAAACATGGAAGCCAGACCTGAAAGCGCAGCTTTTAATTTATAGGCAGTGGGAGAAATGTGATTGACCCTCCATTTTAGAAAGATTTTTCAAGAAGAATGAGTTAGAGGCATTTACACAACTCAAAGCGTGGAGTCAGTTTAGGAGACTGTTGCAAACTAAATGATGTCTAGACTCATGCAAAGGCAGTGATAACTGAGGGAAAAGAAAAGATTACAGCCATTTAGGAGATAGCATCAAAAAGGAATTAGTGACTAAGAGATGAGCCTAAGGAGGGAGAGAATGGAAATAAACATGATTCCCAAGATACTGATTTATAAAACTAAGTGCTATTAATCAGATTAGGAATAACATAAGTGAGTAAGTGAAAAAAAAAAGATAATGATTTATTTTTTTATGTTTTTATTGATTTTTTTACAGAGAGGAAAGGAGAGGGAGATAGAGTTAGAAACATCGATCAGCTGCCTCCTGCATACCCCCTACTGGGGATGTGCCCGCAACCAAGGTACATGCCCTTGACCAGAATCGAACCTGGGACCCTTCAGTTCACAGACTGACGCTCTATTCACTGAGCCAAACCTGTCAGGGAATGATTTACTTTTAACATGTCCATGTTGTGCATGAAGTGTCTATAGAACACTGTACACTAGGATTTCTCAGCCTTTGCAGTATTGACATTTTGGGCCAGATAATTCTCTGATTTCAGAGAGTAAGGGAGAGGGGGGAGAAAGATAGAAGCATCAATAAAGGGAGAATCATTTATCAGCTGCCTCCTGCATGTTCCTTGTTGGGGATTAAGCCTGCAACCCAGGCATGTGCCCTTGACTGGAATGAAACCTGGGCCTTTCAGTCCACAAGTGGATGCTCTATTCACTATGCCAAACCCGCCAGAGCTGGACCAGATAATTCTTTCTTGAAGGTGTGGGAAGCTGTCTTTGCATTATAGGCTGTTTAGCAGCATCCCTGGCTTCTATCCACTAGATGCCATTAGCAGCCCTCCTCTCAGTTCTGACAACAGAAATACCTCCAGACGTTGCTAAATCCCCCATCCCGGGCAGTGGGAGCAAAACTACCCTCAGTTTCATAACGACTACTGTACACAGGTATCTACAGGAGTATGCAATCAAAGCAGAAGAGTGTCAGGAAGAGAGGAGTACTCAGTAGTGTCAAATAGACAAGTGGAGTAGGGAATTGGGTGCAGACATTGGATTTGGTAAGTAGAAGACCTCAAGCAAGAACAGTTTCTGTGGAATGGTTGGGGTAGAAGCTAGAGGAGAGTATATGTTCAGGAGTAAAGGGAAAGGGCATTGAGTATAGACTGTGAAAGAGCCTCCATTCCCCCAACTGGTGGGCTGAGTTTGACATAACCTTCAGCCTGAACATACCAGAGTACTTAGCCAGGAAACTTATATGGACTATACATTGAACCACCAATCAGCACCTGCCAAATACCCTAGGCCTAAGCCCTTGTCCCTAAGTACCTGAGTGACTAACCATGTACCTTATATGGACCATACACTAAGCCACTAATCAGCGCGTGCCAAGTACACTAAGACCCCCTTCCTTCCCATTCCTCCCCTCAAAAGACATGTTCACCTCTGCACGTGTGGTTGTTCTCCCCTTGTGAGACACCCCAGCAGGTCTCTTTCCCCTAATAAAGCCTGTAGTCCTGGTTTTCGGCTCCCAATGGATTTTCTCAGATTGTGCTTTCAGGAAGCTTGGCTGAGAGGGAAGGCTAGACAGAGTTAGAGCCACTACCTGGACATTGTATAGAAATAATGATAGGGAAATGTGAACATGTTGAAAGGCCCAGCCAAGAAGATCTATTTGTCTTCAGTTAGTTCATTCATTCACTTGGTCATCAATTATTTCAAACCTACTAGATATTTCACTTAGCTCTAATTGCAGAGGATAAAGTTATAAACAAACCAGGCCTCTAGCCTGAAGCAGCCAGCAGGTCTGATGGAACAGACAAATAATAAACAAGTAAACAAAGATGAGCAAGACATATTGTGATGACAAAAATGGGGGGAGGATGAGATAGGAAATAACTAGAGGAAGCTACTTTGGGTAGGATGGTCAGGACAGACCTCTCTAAGGAAGTGACATATCTGAGCTGTTACCTGAAAGATGAGAATGAACCAGCCACATAAAGAGCTGGGGTACAAGCTTTCCAAGCAGAGGGAACTGCAGACCCGGTGGTAGAAAAAGGTTGGTCTGAGAACCAGAAAGAGGCCAATATAAAGAAACTAGGTGAAAGAGTATCGCAGTCTTGATTTTTCTCTGTTACTGTTAGGGTTCAAAATATCTGGAGAAGGGACTACTATAATTAATAAAGAGACTAGAAATATAATATAAATTTATAATCCATGGGAGAGTCAGAGGAGTTTAGCTGTAAGAACCAAGTTCTGTCTGTCTCAGGACCCCTTGCTCTTTATTAACACAAATTGTCCTAAGGCAAAGTAGATATACATATCAAAGGTTTGGTATACAGAGGCATTGTCAGTTTGCAGGGAACTGCCTTTGCGCTGTTCAGGTGTTTGGCCAGCAGGAGGCAATAACATGTAACTAGATTAAAATGCCCTCAGCTGTCTGGTAACAGGCAATAATATATGCAAATCTTTAAGTGTGGGGAAATGCCCTTCAGCCATTCCAGTATGTAATAACATGTATTAAGCCCCAAGTCCTACCAACTTTTTGAAGAAACTTCTTGCATTTATGACATGCTGGAATTAGCTTCCAGCAAAGGAGAAATGGAGAGAAGAGACTGGGAATGTCGGCAGGGGCCAGATGATAGAGGGCTTTGTAAATAATTTATGTTTTATTTTTAAAAAGTGAGAAGCTATTAAAGATTTTAAGGATTAGAATGCCACAAAAGTATTAGTTCTAATTTTTAAAAATGTGTTTATAAATGTCAAAAATATTTGCTGTTTATTGAACCACTTGGTATGCCTCAGGAGGCACTGTGCTAAGTAAGCACTTTGATGAATTATATAAATTTTCTCTCACAATTTTATGGGGCAGAAGCTACTACTCCCATTTTGCAAATGAGACTGTGGCAGATGAGCTAACTGCTCTCAAAGTTATCTACTTGAGTACAAAGCTAATCTACATTTTCCATTCCCCTTACATCTAGGTGGAGCCAAATAGCTAGTTCTCATCAATAGAATATGAATGGAAGTGATCAGTTTCATCTCCAGGCCAAGTGGTTAAAAACATTGGTCTCTCTCTCTGCCCCCCACCCATCTCTCATCTCTCCAGTCACCAGCCAGATCTCTCTTACTAGCTGGAGTCTCTGAATGGATGGCCACTGGTGGTGAGCCACTCTGCTGGCCTACATTGGCTTTTGATGAAAGCAAGAAATAAGGTTTTATTGTATTAAACCATACACACAAACACACAGAACAAAATGTTTACTATGTACTATCTCTTCTATAAAAATAAGTAATGCTGGTTAATCTACTGCCTTCTCCATAGATGTGCTAAAATTTTGTACCAGGAGACCGAAGCAAGATGGCGGCCTAGGTAGCCTCCTGGGCTGCCACCTCATCAACAATTTGGAAAAAAAAAAACAGCTAAAATCGAAAGGGATCGCACCAGACCCACAGGAAAGCTGGCGGAATGGGAAGGCTACAACTGGACGCAAGGTGGGGCACCGCTGCTGCCATGTGGAGTTTAAACTATGGTGGAACCAGACCTGCCGGAGCCACTGCCGCCGGGAATGAGGGAAGCCAGACCTCGCTCTGCCCCAGGCCCAGGGAGTGTGCTATCCCGGCCGGCCCGCCATGGGAGTGAGGGAGCTGATGCTGGGCTTCCACTGCACCTTCGGCTCCTGCCCGGACGAGAAGCCTTTGCCCACAACCACCCCAGCCCGCAGCTGTCCCAGCCCGCCTGCCGTGCTGGTGAGGAGCTGGCACGGCGCCTTCCGTTCGCAGCCCCAGCGAGTCCTTCCTCCACCACCCCATAGCCGGGCCAAAGCTTCAGCCACTGTCGCCATGTGGATTTTAAAACTACAGTGGAAATTGAACCACAGAAGCAACCGTTGCTGCCGCACCCACCACCACCACCACCGCAAATGAGGGAAATCCACCAAGAACAGAGCTCACTCCACCCCGGGCTCAGGGAGTGTGCGGCTTCAGAACTTAGCCTCCGCGTCCACAGCAGCTCCAGTTCTGCACCAAAGGAGACACCTTTGAGGGCGGTCTCCCCGCCCGCAGCCACCTCAGCCTACCCACAGCCTTCCCAGCCCGCCTGCTGTGCTGGTGTGGAGATGACACGGCGCCTACCGTTCCCGGCCCTGGCGGGTCCTCCACCACCGCATGGCCGGGCCGAAGCTTCAGCCACTGCCGCCATGTGGATTTTAAAACTACAATGGAAATTGAACCACAGGAGCGACTGTCGCTGCTGCACCCGCTGCCGCACCTGCCGCTGCCGCAAATGAGGGAAATCCACCGAGAACAGAGCTCACTACACCCCAGGCTCAGGGAGTGGGCGGCCTCAGAACTTAGCCTCCGCATCCGCAACTGCTCCGCTTCTGCACCAAACGAGACACCTTTGAGGGTGGTCTCCCCACCCGCAGCCATCTCAGCCCGCCTGCAGCCGTCCCAGCCCACCTGCCATGCTGGTGAAGAGATGGCGCAGCGCCTTCCATTCGCAGCCCCGGTGAGCCCTTCGCCCCTCAGGCCCACCGCTGCAGGGCCTAGCCGGAGCCTCTGCCGGGACCCCAAGGAGGGGCGCCGCTGCCGCCATGTGGATTTTAAAAATACAGTGGAAATTGAGCCACAAAAGCCACCGCCCCCGCCCCACCCGCCGCTGCTGCCGCTGCCACGAGTGAGGGAAGTCCACTGAGAACAGAGCTCACTCCACCCCAGGCCCAGGGAGTGGGCGGCTTCGGAGCTTGGCCTATGCGTTAGCAGCCATCCCGCTGAGACTCCTTGGAGCCTGGTTTCCCCGCCTGCAGCCATCCCACCCCACCCACTGTGCTAGCGAGGAGCTAGCTCGGCGCCTCCAATTCGTGATCCCAGCGCCCCAGAGGGGCCATGTGCCCTAGGTGAGCCATGTGTCCCAGGGAGCCGTGTGCCCCGGGTGAGCCGTGTGTCCCAGGGGGCCGTGTGCCCCGGGTGAGCCGTGTGTTCCAGGGGGCCATGTGTCCCGGGAGAGCTGTGTGCCCCGGGAGAGCCATGTGCCCCGGGGGAGACATGTGACCTGGGAGAGCCGTGTGCCCTGGGGAAGCTGGGGGATGGGGGGGGGCAGTATGAACCAGAGGAGGAGGGGATTCTATTCGTGTGGTCCTGAGATAGTCTCCATAAAACAAGCAGACTGCCAAATGAGGAGCGGATTCTATTCATGTGGTCCTGAGATAGTCACCATAAAACAAGAAGATTGTCAAATGACAGCGGGGAGGGGAAGGAGACCTGGGGGGAGATAAGAGAACAACCGAAGGACTGGTATGCATGAATATAAGTACAACCAACGAACACAGAACTCTGGGGAGAGAGGGCATAAATGGGAGGTTGGGAGGGGGGGCAATGGTAAGCTATGTACACATATAATACCGTAATAAATTTTTAAAAATTAAAAAAAAAATTTTTGTACCAGCCTCCCCTATGTACATTGTGCGTTTTGTGATTTGGGGACTTATATCATTTGATATGCAAGTATGAGAATATAAGTGAAAGAGAAAAATAGAAGCTCTTCAATAAGAGAGTGGGAATAACTTCTGATTAGTTAAAGGAAATTGTGCTCCTGGATAATGGATAATGCACTATAGTCATCTTCCTCCATGTGGTTACCATCCAGATAAACAGCTCTTCCTCAAGTAATTTTTTAAAAAATATATATTTTATTGATTTTTAGAGAGAGAGGAAGGGAGAGGGATAGGGAGATAAGAAACATCAATGAGAGAAGAAGTCATTGATTGGCTGTCTCCTGCATAGTCCCCACTGGGGAACAAGCCCAAAATCTGGGCATGTGCCTTGACCAGGAATCAAACTAGTGACCTTTTGTTTCCCGGGTCAGTGCTCAACCCCTAAGCCACACCAGTCAGGCCATCAAGTAATTTTTTAAGTACTTGACACACTGCTCTTCATCACTATGTTTCAGTTTCTCATCATTCTCTCTGACAGCTAAATTTACACTTCATATATGTCATCCCACTCCATATATGTAGATATAACTTTTATTGATTTTAGAGAGATGAAGGGAGAGAGAGATAGAAACATCAATGATGACAGAGAATCATTGATCACCTACCTCCTGTTACCTCACATTGGGGATGGAGCCTACAACCCAGGCATGTGCCCTAACTGGGAATTGAACCCTGACCTCCTGATTCAACCACTGAGCCATACCGGCCAGGTACTGTCCCACTTCTTTATATACAGAAATATGTGCCCTTTCTTATAGGAATACCTGTATGATTTCAGGGCCTGAATTTAGATTGTTCTAAAGTGGCAATCCCAACAAACCTTGGGAAGAGGGGTGGCTGTGGTTAATGCTTTGGAAATCTGCTGGTAAGTCTTGCCTTACTCTTAGGGACTTCAAATGGAGAGTTAAGTAGTTTCCTAAATGAGATCACTGGAAAAAGGTAATAATTCTTAGACCTTATTAGTAATAAAACTATTCATAGTACATATTCTCATATTATCTTTTAAATATAGGCTATATATGCACATATGTCTCATTTTTAGTCCTCATCACTTTTTTATTCATAATTAATGTCACCATAGATTTATTTAACTTGTATTTTTATAAAGAATTACTTTTAAATTTATTAACTCTATAATACCTTTTGCTACTTTACTTACTAGTATTTCTGCTTTTATTTTTATTCATTCCTTCCTTCTACTTTCTTTGGCTCTATTCTGTTGTTCTTTTCCTAATTTATTGAGATGAACGTTTAGCTTTTAGCCTCTATTCATTTCTTAAATATGCATGCAAGGCTATCCATTTTCCTTGAATAAGCATTTTCATTGTATCTCAAGATTTGATGTAGTATTTTTATGATAATTTACTGAGTATTCATTAAGGTTAATTCCATTTCTTCTTTGACATTTGGATTACTTATAAATATGGCTTTTAACATACAAACATAGGAAATTTTAAAATCTTTCTGTTAATAACTTCTAACTTAAGTGTACTGTTCTCAGAGAACATATTCATTCTATGCAATACCTATTCTGTATAATAAAAGGCCAATTTGCAAATTGTCCCCTTGACCGGGAGTTCGACTGGGAGTTCAACCAGGGGGTGGGGCTGGCTCGCCAACCTCCCACATCCCCTCCCCTTGGCTGGCTGGACCCCACTCATGCCTGAATTCATGCACCAGGCCTCTAGTTCTTTTATATTTGTTTAGATTTGCTTTAGGATTATATGATCACGTGCTTAAGAAATGCATTATTTAAATGTGGGATACAAAGAGTGCAACTTCTCAAAATTGTCTTTTCCTGGTCTTGATAGCCGTACACTCCTCTAGTATTTCTGCTGCCTCTCAGATCATTTCTTCCTTTTTCTTTTTCCCCCCTTTGTGACACTCAACTGATCTGTGGAGGCTGGGGGGAGGGGGGGGGCAAGTCCAAGCTGACTCCCCTGTAATTCGCCAGCTATCCCTCCACGTCAGATCAAAACATGTTGCTCTTTATATATCTCCCCTATTAGGAGCCTGTTCCACAATCACGGGTCACACCAGCCCAACAGCCTGGGGCTTCTCCTTGTAAACACAGCCCCAGTCCTCCAGCTTCCTCGCCCGGGCTTCTGTCTTCTGCCTCTGGGACTCACCCTATCCCAGAGAAATCTGACCTTTCCGTCACGTAGTGGAGAACTCCTTTGAGTCAAAGTGTTCTTGCCACCTGGGACTGGTGGTCTGGGCTCACAGCTGCTCAGGGGTCACTGTGGCAGTGGATATTCAGGCCTCTGACAAGATCCACTTTTCCTTTAAAGATGGCAAGATTTCCCCGTCCAAGCCTGTAGGGAGTACAGCTCCAGGAGGGGAACAAGCCCCGACGTGGGTGCTTCCCTGTCAGGGGCACCCTGATCAACAGTCCCCCCCCCCTTCTCCTGGAGTTCGCCTGTCCCTTAGCTTGCTGACAAACACTCCCAGCGCGACCCTCAGCTGCTCTCTCTTTCTGCTTCGGGACAAGGCTCAGAATCTGTCCATCTATTCTTCCGCCATTTTGTCCAGACCATTCCTTTTAATTATCTCTTACAATGCTTTTTCTTTCTTTTGTTAGAATTAGGATTCCACAGCCTCTCTAATTCTTAGTCCAATGCCTCATCTTTTCCATCTTCCTGTATTGTAGTCTCCATCTATGTTTGCAACCCAGACCTCTCTCCTGAGCTGCAGGAACATGTTTGTCTTTGCTTACCGGACAGCTCTAACTTGCTGTCTTGTGTCCCAGGCTGACTGATTTTTCACTCCTGCCTGGATTCTTGATCTTAGCTAAGAAACCTGGTATCTCCTCTTCCTTACTGACCACATGCAACGTAGCACAAAATCTTGTCCGTTCTCCACATGCCCCTCTTATTTATCAGCCTCCTTCTCAGCATCTCCACTGCTGCTCTTTTCTTTTCTTTTTCTTTTTAAAATATATTTTATTCATTTTTCACAGAGAGGAAGAGAGAGAGATGGTCAGAAACATCGATGAAAGAGAAACATCGATTAGCTGCCTCCTGCACATCCCTTACTGGACATGTGCCCGCAACCAAGGTACATGCCCTTGACTGGGACCTTTCATTCCACGGGCCAATGCTCTATCCCTGAGCCAAACCGGTTCTGGCCACTGCTGCTCTTTTAATCCCACTACCTATTCTATCTTATCTGATCATTGTCCCTAGGGGAAACTTCTCTTCAAAAAGTGCTTTCCTGCCGAAACCGGTTTGGCTCAGTGGATAGAGCGTCGGTCTGCGGACTGAAAGGTCCTGGGTTCGATTCCGGTCAAGGGCATGTACATTGGTTGCAGGCACATCCCCGGTGGGGGGCGTGCAGGAGGCAGCTAGTCGATGTATCTCTCTCATCGATGTTTCTAGCTCTCTATCCCTCTCCCTTCCTCTCTGTGAAAAATCAATAAAATATATTTTTTTAAAAAAAGTGCTTTCCTTCCCATCCAGAGTGGCGCAATGGTTGAGCATCGACCTATGAACCAGGAGGTCATGGTTCCATTCCCAGGCAGTGTACATGCCCGGGTTGCAGGCTTGATCCCCAGTATGGGATGAGCAGGAAGAAGTTGATCAATGATTCTCTCTCATCACTGATGTTTTTTTCTCTCTCTCTCTTCCTCTCCCTTCCACTCTAAAATCAACTTAAAATATATTAAAAACAATAATTAAGAATAAAAAGAGCTTTCCTGTTCTAAAACATCCATGGACTCCCTATTTTCTACCCACAGGATGAAATATACATAGTACCCAACTTGCTTTTCAGCTTTGCCTCCCAACCTCAAACCACCATCCCACAAACTGAAACCCCACAGCATTGAGCTTCTCACGGATTCCAGAACTGCATAAGATGCTTATATCTTTGAACCTTGAAATTGGTTCTACCTGGAAACTTTGAATGCCCTTCTCTCCCTTCCCTCACTCACATCTCAGCACAATACACAGGAGAGCAAATATGTATGTGTACACATGCAAACACACACATTGACACAAATACACAAAAATCTACTCATGTATAAATAAGATTAGAATGGGGAGAAAAACCTTTCTTTAAAAAAAAAAGTTTATTGGGGGGGGCGCAATGGTAAGCTATGTACACATATAATACCTTAATAAATAAAAAAATAAAAAATAAAAAATAAAGTTTATTGCTGTGTAGATGCTGCCAATTAGTAATTGATGTGTTTTTAGTTGGAGGGAAGTAGATTAGGAAATGGTTAATAGCATCTGAGTTAGCAAATCGTTCCCCTGTCTTCATCTTCTCTCTGATGACTTAAGAAATTTTCTTACGCCTCCACGAAATGATAACATGTTCACATCACTTCTTTCAGACACCTGATTGCCCAGGCATTTGGATGACTGGATGAGTCTACCTCCCAATCCACTTTCATGTTACGTTCTCTTGGGATTGGTTGCCTGGTAACTCCGATACCAGGCTTGCCTTCCTAGTAATTATGCTCTCTGTATTCTCCAATAATTATCTTCTGCCGGGTTTTCCTGCAGTTTACATTTTATTTATTTCTAAATATAAAATATGTGAACATTAGGAAATAATTTTATTTTGTTAGGGCCATGTGTAAAAGACATATGAGAACTTATTTGTTGGTAAGAAGAAAATTTCTGGATTTATGTTTCATTTCCTGCTAGATAAAGTGACCCTTTTCTTCACAGATATCAGATCTGGTGAGTATGGCTTTCTGTGAACCTGACATATAATTCTTTACTTTCTTGTGGGTATTGAAGTGTAAGATGCAAAGTCATTTCACAGACCCAGATTAAAAGAAGATTAAAAACAGCCAAGTACTAGTAAAACTAAAGACATAAAAAAGGTTTGAAATGATAGACTTTGTAATACAGCATCTTTTCTCCTGTCACCAGGCCATACCATAAGTTAATCCCAAGTTATATGCAAATGAAGACTATCATTGCATATAATATTTGGATATACAATGCACCCATGACCATATTGTATCCGTGGTAGCATCCAGGACTCTGTTTTTTTAATATACATCAACAAACCTGAGGATATCTGTCTGCTTCATGGACAAATCACTCAGAAAAATAATTTGTCTCCTCAGTATTCACTCATCTATTCATTTGTATTTGACTACTCAGCTGTCAATTGTGGGTGGGTACAGAATGGTCATGTGAACCAATATTGTAATACAAAGTAAAAAGTGATATAATGGCCAAAACCGGTTTGGCTCAGTGGATAGAGCGTCAGTCTGCAGACTGAATGGTCCTGGGTTCGATTCCGGTCAAGGGCATGTGCATTGGTTGTGGGCACATCCCCAGTAGGGGGTGTGCAAGAGGCAGCTGGTCGATGTTTCTCTCTCATCGACGTTTCTAGCTCTCTATCCCTCTCTCTTCCTCTCTGTAAAATATCAATAAAATATATATTTAAAAAAATAAAATAAAAACACGTGTAAAGGAAAGACATGAGCTTTGGACGCAGGAAGTCCGCCTTTGAGTCTGGCTCCACCATTTTTTAAAAAAAAGTGATATAATAGATGTTAAAGATTTACAGAAGACAAGTCACTGTAAAGTTCTTGAGGAACTATGGAATAATGGGGAAGACTTCTGTTCTTAACATGGTTAAATTTGTATTTTTAGATGAGTAAGACATAGTTGTACACATGTATACACTCATAGATGAAACAAGTAATACATAATTACTTTTTACTGAAAATTCCATTACCTCTATTATCAGAAAAGTATTTTTACATATAAGAGTATTAGATCTCAAAAGCTAGATTAGAGCCCGGCTCTTGTGGCTTAGTGGTTTAGCATTGACCTATGAACCAGGAGGTCATGGTTCAGGGCACATGCCTGGATTGTGGGCTTGATCCCCAGTATGGGGGTGCAGGATGCAGCCCATCAATGATTCTCTATCATTATTGATGTTTCCATCTCTCTCTCCCTTTCCTCTTTCAAATAAATTATATATATATATATATATATATATATATATATATATATATATAATGACTTCTGAGACATTTTGATATAGAATGGAAATAAATTTGACTTTGATGTGTAATTAAAATGGAAATTAATTAAATTTGAAATAAGTTTAAAGTTATATTAAAAACTCACACTTATGCCCTAACTGGTTTGGCTCAGAGGATAGCACATCAGCCTGTGGACTGAAGGGTTTCTAGGTTTGATCTCGCTTAAAGGCATGTACCTCAGCCCTGGTTGAGGTGCATGCAGGAGGCAACCAATCAATGTGTTTCTCTCACAAGGGTGTTTCTCTCTGTCTCTCCCCCTCCCTTCCACTCTCTCAAAAAATCAATGAAAACATATTCTCAGGCGAGGATTAATAACAACAATAACAAAATAATGCTTGTGTGTATAAATTCAACAAAACCATTTTCCTCATACAGACATAGTGAGCATAGGTAGAAAGATTTGACAAAGGTGAATCTTTAAATTATTTTATGCTAATGTTGTTTATAATTAAAGCAAACCACTAAAAATACCTGAGTGGGCTCTAAGAATCCCCAAAATACAAAAGCTTAATCCTGGCTCAGTAGTTGTTGATGGAATTGCACTTCCAAGTATCACTGTCACACAGCAGTTCAATATAACTTATTCAACCATACTCCATGAGCTAGAGCTGTGATAAATATTAAGAGCTAAGTAAACTAAAGTTGGTAATGACTGTTAGCTTGGTCATTCCACTCACCCAAGCTAATATAATTCTAGGCAAGAAAGCTAAAACAGAACAAAGTTCAAATATAACAGAGTTGGAGAAAATGTCAACAAAAATAGAAATAAATATTTTACACATTAAGTACTTGTGCTATGCCAGATACAGTGCTAAGCACTTTAAAAAGATTTCTGCATTTAATTCTACCAGCAACCTCGTTTTTTCATTTGAAATTTTTTTTCAATTACAGTTTATGTTCAATATTGGTTTCAGGTGCACAGCATAATGATTAGACAATAATATTCTTTACAAAGTGTTCCCCTGGTATTTCCGGTACCCACCTGGCTCCATACACAGTTATTGCAATATCATTGACTCTATTCCCTATATTGTACTTTACATCCGTGTGACTATTCTGCAAGCATTAGTTACTGTTAAATTTCCAACTCACAGAACCAGGAACTAAAAAGAGTTGACAGGAGCTGGGGTAAGTGGGGAGATGTTGGTCAAAGGGTGTAAACTTTCAGTTATAAGATGCCTAAGTTTTGGAGACCTGATGTACAACATGGTGATTATAGTTAATAATACTGACTTATATTCTTGAAATTTGCTATGAGAATAAATCAAATTATTCTGATGCATTTATAATACTGGTGCATATGCCTATATGAAATCATCACATTTTACAACATAGATATTTCAAAAAATAATAGATTATTTGTATTTGTCAATCATACTTCAATAAAGCTGGAAGGGAAAAGTCGCTAACTTACACATCAGGCAACAGAAGCTTAGGGAAGTTAAACAAGTACTCAAACTTACACTGAGTTATGGGGAAGCCACATCCCCATTACCTTTACTCTCCCATTTGCTCTTCTTCCTTTAACATATGGAACTCAACAAATGAAATCTGAACTGGTATTAAAAAAAAAAAAAACCGAGTATGATTTTTTTTTTTCCTAAGCCAAGGACAGAAGATGGGCACTTTGCTCTGACTAGAGGAGTAGCCGGTGAAAAGTCACAGAAGTGGAGGAGTTTTGTTCAAAGGACAGCAAGTATATTGTGCCTTGAGCATACAATGGGATGAAGCTGGAGGACGAGATGGCAGTGACACCGGAGCCCTGTTTGTTTCAGATCTTATTTGGTTAGGAGGTTGACTTGATCCTAAAGGCACTGGCTAATCAATAGAAGCTTACATTTGATCATGGGAACTCAGATGTCAGTGTAGATCCCAGGAACTCCTTTATAAAGGTTGGTTGAGATGGCAGAAACAGTGCAGACAAACAACTCAGCACAGACTTCTCCATAAAGTGCAGTTTGTGTGAGAGGCCCCGGTAAGAAATGGCCACTAGTCTCTCTGTGTTTTTATTTTAATTTGAGCCTGGCTAGTGTGGCTCAGTGGTTGAATGTCAAGGCCATGAATCAGGAGGTCACAATTTGATTCCAGGCCAGGTTTTGGGCTCAGTCCTCAGTGTGGGGCATGCAGGAGGCAGCTGATAAATGATTCTCTCTCATCATTGATGTGTCTATCTCTCTTTCCTTCTTCCTTCCTCTCTGAAATCAATAGAAAGATATAAATAAAAAATTTGAGCCCAGGAGACCGAAACAAGATGGTGGCCTGGGTAGTCTCCTAAAACTGCCACCTCAGCAAAATTTGGAAAGGAACAACAGCTAAAATCAAAAGGGATCACATCAGACCCACAGGAAAGCTGGCGGAATAGGATGGCTACAACTAGAGACAAAGAAAACGGCCTCCGCTGCCGCCTCCACCGCGAGTGAGGGAAGCCCTCTGCCCTGGGCCCAGGGAGTGGGCTGCTTCGGAGCATGGCCTCCGTGCCCGCAACCATCCTGGCCTGTCCCCCCCCCCCCACACACACACACACCGTGGGAGCTAGGGAACTGAAGCCAGACCTCAGCCGCACCTTCCACTCCCACCCGGAACGAGATGCCTTGGAGCACAGTCTCCCCGCCTGCAGCCATCTCAGCCCGCCCTCCGAGGCTGAAGCTGTCCCAGCCCGCCCGCCGTGCTAGTGAGGAGCTGGTGTGGCGCCTTCCATTCGCGGACCCCGGCGAGCCCTTCGTCACCAGTCCCGCCGCCACCTGGCCGGGCCGGAGCCTCTACCAAGCCCCCGAGGAGGGGCGCCGCTGCTGCCATGTGGATTTTAAAACTACAGTGGAAATGGAGCTGCTGGAGCCTCCGCCGCCACCACACCCGCCGCTGTCGCCCAGAGGGAGGGAAGCCCACCAAGAGCAGAGCTCACTCCGCCCTGGGCCCAGGGAGTGGGCTGCTACATAGCCTGGCCTCCGCACCCACAGCCATCCCAGCCTGCCTTGCCCTGGGAGCAAGGGAACCCACAACGGGCCTCAGCCGCACCTTCCGCTCGGACACCTTGGAGCGCAGTCTCCAAGCCAGTAGCCATCTCAGCCCAGCCTCCACGCCTGCAGCCGTCCCAGCATGCCCGCTGTGAGCAGTGGGTCCTGGGGGACCCATGTGCCCCAGGGGGGCCCTGTGCCCTGGGTGAGCCATGTGCCCCATGGGGGGGGGGCGTGTGTGCCCCAGGGGAACCATGTGTCCCAGGGGAGCCAAGTGCCCAAGGGGGGCGGTGGGACCCAGGGGGGGGGGGGAAGGGGCGGTCTGAACCGGAGGAGGAGCAGATTCTAGTCGTGTGGTCCTGAGACATTTGGACAGTCTGCAGCCATTAGCTACAGAACACTCTGTTGTATTTCCCTACAAAAACAAATGAGAGAGAGTGTGTCCCACTTGAAATTTATATACGGAAAAAAAGAAAAGAGAAAGAAAGAAAAAATAATCTGAGGAACAGAATAAAGTGGTGAATATAGTAGGATCAGGGGCAAAGAAGGGGAGTGGACTTATAATTATCAGGAGGATATGGGAGTGGGGAAGCATTGAGAGACTGGATTGAAATCGTATAACCAATGGATGAAGACAATTGGTTATACAATGGATGAAGACAATTGGGGAGAGGGGGTAAGGGCATAGGGTGGGAAGGGAACTGGGTGGTAGGGAGCTTTGGGGGAGAAAACGGAGAAACAATTGTAATAATCTGAGTAATAAAGATTTATTTTAAAAAATTTGAGCCTAGTAAGCCACCAGGAACCCTTCTTAGTAAATGTCTTTCCTCCACGCTCTCAGAATTCACAGATTTGTATAGGAAATGATATTGGAGCTGATATAAAAGATGAATTTTTTCCAGGTGGACTAGGAAGTGGGGAAAAGAGAGAAGAAAGGAGAAAGGAAGGAAAACAAATATGTAGACATGATGCATCCTGGCATACTCAAAGTTTTTCAAACATTTCCCTATGCCTGGACATGGGGTTAAGTTGAAGAATGAGTGAGATGAGTGGTTATAAGATATAGCAAGGGGCAAATTGAAGCCCCATACCTGGAGGGCTTGTATTCCACAACAATTAATTTGGGCTTTATCCTGTAAGTATTGGACCATTGGAAAATTTTTTACTTGGGGTAATGAAATGTCAGTTTTTTGTTTTGTTTTAGAAAGTCCAATCTGGCAGTTATATGAAGGATGGTAGGAAAGGTATGACTATTAGTTTAAGTAAAAAAGAATATGGGCCTGAATAGGGAAAATAGCAATCAATGGAGCAGGCAGGATATTCAAAGCTATTCAGTAGGTCCATTCAAAGGTAGATGCAAGTAACAGAGGCCAGATTTTAGGATCAGGTTTTTCCATTTATAAAGTCATATTTGGGCTTAGTCGGGAAAATTGCATTCACTTCTATTTAAGCTCCTGAAGAGTTCATTCCCTTGTACCCGGTTTCTGGGGGTGGTGGTAGTAATTATAACCAATTACACAAACACCTCATTTTGATAATCATGTACTGTCAACAAATGACTCACAGTTTTGCTATCTGCAGCTGGTTGGGGAAATTCTGTGGAGAAACCACATGGCACCTTGGATGATCCATTCTCAGTGAGGTTGATGAAAATTGATTATTTGAAGGAAGGTGTAAAAAAAATATCTATTTATGTATTAAAGTACAGATATAAATGTAGTACATAAACAAATATATAATTGTTCTATTAAAATATCATACGGTCTTCATATTCTATGATTCCTTTCATATGAAATGCCCAGAAAGGCCAATCTATTGAAAGTAGATTATTAATTGTCTAGGCTTGGGGGTGGAAAAGTGGAAGATGAGGCTAGAGGACTGGAGGTGATAACTAATGGGCACAGGGTTTATTTTGGGGTTGATGAAAATGGCATCAAGTTGATGATAGTGATGATTGTACAATTCTGTGAATATACTAAAGCCTTGATTTGTACACTTTAAATGGGTGAATTGTGTGGTATATGAATTATGTCTCATAAAGATTTTGTTTAAGAAAACATCACAGGGGGGATGACTATGAAAAATATCTAAAAAGTCTTCTTAAGGGGTCTCTGTGAAAAACCTAGAGACCAGTCATTTTAAGACAAAGACAGGATGCAAAAAAAAAAAAAAAAAGAGGTAAAAAATTTTGAGCATTTGGCATAACTATCCCTGTTCTTCTCTTATACAGTATAGTGCTGAGCAACCAGGAAGAAATCCATCATACCAGAGCTCCCTCCCAGGATGGAAACAAAAGTGTAGACCATGTATCCAACATTCTAGCTTGTTTTGGAGGCAACCTGGAGGAGTGATTTCCATCTTGCATGATTTGGACCACTGGAAGAACTGACATGAGTGTTTGAAAGCCACTGAAAATAGAGGCAGGTAGCATGTTAGAGCTGCAGAACCACATGATGATGCCAGGGGGGAACAATAGGTCAGAAAAGGTTTGAGATGGTCTAGAACCTGCAGCTAGTTGATTGGTGAAGGTCTTCCCCAGCATGAAGCCAATATACAAAGACTGGGAGAGATGGTTCATTTATCAAATGCCCAAATTCCATCAAAAGATTACATGTCAAAGGAAGAAATAGAAACATGGACCAATCAAGGGATCAAAATAAAACTCCAGAAACTGATTCTAAAGAAATGCAGATCTATCAGTTGTCTGACAAAGAATTTGAAGTAACTGTCATAAATATGCTCAATGAGCTAAATGAGGACACAAATAGACAGCTAAATGAAATCAGGAAAACAATGCATGAACAAAATAAGAATATCAACAAAGGAACCAAACAGAAACTCCAGAGCTTAATAATCTGTAATAATAAAAGCATAATATGCTAATTAGACCAGACATCCTTCTGGACAACCTTCCAGACAAAGCCAGGGCTGCAAGGGAAGCCCGGGTCCTGGGTGCAAGAGGGAAGCTGGTGCTGGCAGCCGGGGGAAGGAAGGCCTACTCTTGCACAAATTTCTTGCATTGGGCCTCTAGTATAATAATAATACTGAAAACTTTACTATAGGAGTTTAACATTAAGCCTCATAAGGCAGAAGAAAGAATAGCAAACTTGAAGACAAGTCATTAGAAATCATTGAATCACTGGAGTAAAGAGGGAAAAATACGAAGAATAGCAAAGAGAACATAAGGTACTTATGGGACACTATCAAGAGGATTTTTTTTTGGTATGCATTTATTTTTTTATCATTTTTTTAAATTAAGGTATTATATGTGTACATACCTTACCAATCCCCACCCCCTCCACTTCCATACATGCCCTCCTTCCCCAGAGTTTTTCGTCCATTGGTTTTGCTTATATGCATGCATACAAGTCCTTCAGTTGATCTCTTATCTCCCCCATATCTCCCCACCCTCCCCACTGTAATTTGACAGTCTGTTTGTTTCTTTACTGTCTCTGTCTCTATCTTTATGTTCATCAGTTTATAATGTTGCTTATTATCGATAAATGAGTGAGATTATGTGGTGTTTTTCTTTCATTAACTGGCTTATTTCACTCAGCATAATGTTCTCCAGTTCCAACCAGGTCGCTGCAAATGATAAGAATTCCGTCTTTTTATGGCAGCATAGTATTCCATTGTGTAGATGTTCATTAGGTTTTTGATCCAATCATCTGCTGATGGGCACCTAGGCTGTTTCCAAATCTTAGCTACTGTAGATTGTGCTGCTTTGGTTTTTTTTTTTTTCCCTCACATGAATTTTATTAAGGTATTATATGTGTACATATCTTACCATTGCCCCCCCCCCACCTCCCATTCATGCCCTCCCTCCCCAGAGTTCTGTGTTCGTTGGTTGTATTCATGCATACCAGTCCTTAGGTTGTTCTCTTATCTCCCCCCAGGTCTCCTTCCCCTCCCTGCTGTCATTTGACAATTTGCTTGTTTTATGGTGACTATCTCAGGATCTCATGAATAGAATCTGCTCCTCATTTGGCAGTCTGCTTGTTTTATGGTGGCTATCTCAGGACCACACGAATAGAGTCCGCTCCTCCTCTGGTTCTCACCGCCCCTCCCGCTGGGTCCCACTGCTTCCCCTGGGACACAGGGCTCTCCCGGGGCACAAGGCCCCCTGGGACACACGGCTCACCCGGGGCACACGGCCCCCTGGGACACACGGCTCACCCGGGGCACACGGCCCCCTGGGACACACGGCTCACCCGGGGCACACGGCCCCCTGGGACACACGGCTCACGCGGGGCACACGGCCCCCTGGGACATATGGCTCACCCGGGGCACCCGACCACTCTTGGGTGCTGGGGTCTCGTATTGGGGGTGCCGCGCTAGCTCCTTGCTAGCAGGGCAGGCAGGCTGGGACGGTTGCTGAGATGGCTGCAGGCGGGTAGACCGCCCTCAAAGGTGTCTCGTTGGTTGCGGAAGAGGAGCAGCTGCGGACGCGGAGGCTAAGTTCTGGGGCCGCCCACTCTCTGAGCCCAGGGCATAGTGAGCTCTGTTCTCGGTGGATTTCCTTTATTTGCAGTGGTGGCGGTGGCTGGTGCGGCAGCGACGGTCACTCCTGTGGTTCAATTTCCACTGTAGTTTTAAAGTTCACATGGCGGCAGTGGCAGGAGCTTTAGCTTGGCCATGAGGCGGCTGAGGGAGGACTCGCTGGGGCCGCTAACGGAAGGTGCCGTGCATGCTCCCCACCCGCATGGCGGGTGTGCTGGGAAGGTTGTGGGCGGGCTGATATGGCTGCGGGCAGAGAATTCCCCCTCAATGGTGTCTCCTTTGTTGTGGAAGCGGAGCTGCTGTGGACGCAGAGGCTAATTTCTGAAGCCACACTCTCTCTGAGCCAGGGGCGTAGTGAGCTCTGATTTTGGTGGATTCCCATTCGCGGGGGCGGCAGTGGGTGCGGCAGCGACGGTAGCTCCCGTGTCTCAATTTCCCCTGTAGTATTAAAATCCACATGGCGGTAGTGGCATAAGCTTTGGAGCCGGCTGCTGGCGGTGGCTGCGGAAAGACTCACCGGGGCGCAAAGGGAATGCGCCGCGCCAGCTCCCCACCAATAGGCTGGCCCAGTCCTTGGGCCCCAGGGCGGAGCGAGGTTTGGCTTCCCTCATTCCCGGCGGCAGTGTCTCCGGTAGGTCCTGTTTCGCCATAGTTTTAAACTCCACATGGCAGCTGTGGCGCCCTGCTTTGTGTCTAGTTGTAGCCTTCCCATTTCTGGGCTGGTTGCGGGCGGGGAGACTCTGCGTGATTTCTTCGCCAGCACAGCAAGCACGGGGGCTGGGCCGAGCTGGCTGCGGGCGGGGAGATACTACACCATCTCTTCGCCCGCCCGCGAGTGTGGGGGGCTGAGCTGAGCTGGCTGCGGATGGGGAGACACTGTGCCCGCTCCTCTGCAGCACTGTGGGCGGGCTGGGAGGTTGTGCTCACGGGCTTCTCATCCAGGCAGGAGCCGAAGGCGCGGCGGCGTAGGCCCACATCAGCTCCCGTGGCGACCGGCAGTGCTGGCCCACTCCCTGGGCCCCGGAGCAGAGAGAGGTCTGGCTTCCCTCATTCCGGGCGGCAGCGGCTCCGGCAGGTTCAGTTTCGCTGTAGTTTTAAACTCCACATGGCAGCCGTGGCGTCCTGCTTTGTGTCTAGTTGTAGCCTTCCCATTTCGCCAGCTTTCCTGTGGGTCTGGTGAGATCCCTTTTGGTTTTATCTGTTGTTTTTTTCCAAATTGTTGAGGAGATGGTGGCCCAGGAGACTTCCTAGGCCGCCATCTTGCTTCGGTCTCCAGGATTAATTTTTTTTTTAATTTTTCACTAATTTTTTTACAGAGAGGAAGGGAGAGGGATAGAGAGCTAGAAACATCAATGAGAGAGAAACATCGACCAGCTGCCTCTTGCCCACCCCCTACTGGGGATGTGCCCACAACCAAGGTACATGTCCTTGACCGGAATCGAACCTGGGACCTTTCGGTCTGTAGGCCAACACTCTATCTACTGAGCCAAACCGGTTTCGGCAAGAGAATTAATTTAATATACAGATTAGGGAGTCACAGGCAAAAAGAGAAAGAAAGGGATAGAAAGCTTATTTAAAGAAATAATGGCTAAAACTTCCAAAATATAAGGGGAAAAATGGAATTACAGATACAAGAAGCTTAAAAAATTCCAACTAGGATAAATCCAAAGGCAATTACATTGAGACACATTAACATTAAACTGTACAAAGTCAAAGGTAAAGAGAGAATCTTTTTAAAAAATATATATTTTTTATTGATTTTTTCACAGAAAGGAAGGGAGAGGGATAGAGAGTTAAAAACGTTGATGAGAGAGAAACATCGACCAGCTGCCTCCTGCATACCCCCTACTGGGGATGTGCCTGCAACCAAGGTACATGCCCTTGACCAGAATAGAACCAGGGACCTTTCAGTCTGCAGACTGACGCTCTATCCACTGAGCCAAACCGGATTTGGCAAATAGATAATCTTGAAAGCAGCTAGAGAAAAACAATTTCTAACATAACATGGAAGCTTTCTTAAGATTATCAGTGAATTTTTCAGCAGATGCTGTGCAGGCTAGAACAGAGTAGCATGGCATACTCAAAGTGCTGAAAGGAAAAAAACGCACACACATAAATCTGCCAACCAAGAATACTGTATTCCGCAAAACTATCCTTTACATTTTAAGGAAAAATTAAAACTTTCCCAGATAAACAAAAGCAATGAGACCTTCTCTACAAGAATTAATAAAGAGAATCTGTCAAGTCACCATTGCATTAAGGTGATATCATTCTATTTTAAACCGATAACAACTCTAATATGTTCATCTATTTACCTTTACCAGATAATTTCATACATTTTCATGTTACAAATGGACATGGACAAATATAGTAACCTGTAACTTAAAATTTTGGAACATAGAATTTAGATGGAAAAAAAAACATTTATAATAATTATAAATCAATGTTAATGGGTATACATATATAAAAATAAAAAAAATCAATGTACTCACAACCTTACATACCAATAGCAGAGTGGATCTCAGCACTTTGCTAAATAGGCTGCCGCCAAGTAGACAGAATTTGAGAGTAAAAAAAGTACAGATTAGCTCTAAATAGCTCACCCAACTAACTGGAAAATGGCCAATGGAGATAAATTTCATTGAGTTTTTCAGTATCAGGTCTTTAAATGTCTCCTAGAAGAAATAACATCTTAAAATAGTGTTTATAACAGGGTCATGACAGGAAGCAAACTCTAACTATAATGGTTCATCTGAAAAGACTTTCAATACAGAGACTGTTTACAAAAGCATGGACATGGTTACAGGAACCAAAGAATGTTGCAGCATCCAGGTACTAGCTAGAGAGGAAGGTATTTGGGTGAAAAGCAGAAATTGTGTTTCCAGGTAGACCCAGGGAGGAGGGGACACCCAAGCACAATGGTCACAATGACAGGACATAACCACTCTCAAAACCATGGTGCCAAAGCAGGGAGAGAGTGGTAAAGAAATACATTTCTTGCCCTATCTGGTTCGGCTCAGTGGAGAGAGCACCAGCCTGTGGACTGAAGGGTCCCAGGTTTAGTCACAGGCACATGCTGGGGTTGCAGGCTTGATCCCCCCCCCCCACCACCTCTGTGCAGGAGGCAGGATGCAGCCCATCAATGGTTCCTTCTCATCATCTATGTTTCTATCTCTCTCCCCCTTTCCCTTCCTCTCTGAAATCAATAAAAATATATTTTAAAAAGAAACACTACTTCCTCTCCTCCCTCTCTCTCTTTCTCTCTCTCTCTCTCTCTCTCTCTCTCTCTCTCTCTCTCTCTCTCTCCTCCAATCTCATGTTGATGTTTTCCTTGTAGCAAAGCTGGCCAGCAGTAACAGGGAAGAGGAGCCTTATTGGTTCAGGGGCCAGGCATCTGGGGCACAAAACCATGCAGAACAGGGCAGAGAAGAAATAGAGGGAGGTGGCACAGTGTTAGAACACTTCCATATTCTTCAAAGAATCTTAAAGATCATCTAAGACAATAGGCATAAATCCTCTTTATTTCATCCCTAGCAGAAATACCAAAAAACTCCAATGGTGGCAAAAGTGTGGCCTTTGGAGTCAGGCAGTTCCGCTCCCTGCTTCCAAGCTGTGTGACCTTGGGCAACTTACCTAACCTCTGAAAATATCAGGTTTCTTCTTTGTAATGTGAGCATCATAACAACCTCAGGAGGTTATGAAATTAAATATATATGCAGAGGTGGGGAGACTGACCTCCTCCCAGGGGGAGCTGTTGACTTAGTTCAGCATGAAAAATTTGATCACCAGATTCACAGTGCAATCTGACTTATCAACTAGTTGAGTAGCTCACCAAAATATCTTCATTACTACTTAAATATCTAACAACTGAAACCTGGTGAAATATATTCTGATATATCTGTACAAATACCATCTATGCTAATAAAAGGGTAATCTGCTAATTAGACTGGACATCTTCCAGACATTCTTCCTGACAAAGCCATGGGCGTGGCTGGCCTGCATATTACCCTTGATGGGTTGAACGGATGACCAGATAACTGGACACTTAGCACATTAGGCTTTTATTATATAGGATTCTTTCTTTTGTGTCTGTTTAAAATTTTTCATAATACAAAGTTAAGAATAAATTAGTAAGTAAACTATTTTAATATATATATGTATTTTATTGTTGTTGTTGTTTTTTACAGAGAACAAGGGAGAGGGATAGAGAGTTAGAAACATCAATGAGAGAGAAACATCGATCAGCTGCCTCCTGCACACCCCCTACTGGGGATGTGCCCACAACTAAGGTACATGCCCTTGACTGGAATCAAACCTGGGACTCTTCAGTCCACAGGCCGACGCTTTATCCACTGAGCCAAACTGGTTAGGGCAGTAAACTATTTTTTTTTCAAAGATATTTTATTGATATTTTACAGAGAGGAAGGGAGAGAGAGATAGAGAGCTAGAAACGTCCATGAGAGAGAAACATCGACCAGCTGACTCTTGCACACCCCCCACCGGAGATGTGCCCGCAACCAGTGTACATGCCCTTGACCAGAATCGAACCAGGGACCTTTCAGTCCACAGACCAACGCTCTACCATTGAGCCAAACCGGTTTCGGCAGTAAACTATTTTTTAATCCTTACCCAAGATAAGGATTCTGGTTCTTAGAGAGAGGAAGAGAGAGAGAGAGCCGCGTGTCGTGTGTGGCGGGTGTGTGTGTGTGAAAGAGAGAGAGAGACAACCCACAACCTAGGTATGTGCCCTGACCTGGAATTGAACCCATAACCTTTTGGTGTACAGGAGGATGCTCCAACCAACTGAGCAACCCAGCCATGGCAAGTAAACTATTTTTTAATGTGTAAAAGAAATTTTAAAAAATGAATGTTTTCTAGGCAAGGGGGACATGACTATAATTACCAGACACATGGAACAGCCAAACCAAGATGGCAGCAGGTGGGAGACAAAGAGGGTAAATACCTGAGAAGGATTATATAAGTCAAAAGTTTTTTAGTTGTAAATGATAACTCAAACTAGCTCAAATATAAAAAGCAATTCACTAATTCACATATTAGGCAGTCTGAAGATGTAGCTGGCATTAAAAACTGTTGGATCTAAGAACTTAAGTGATGCTACCAGAGTCCAGTCTCTCCCTCATATCCTCTTTGCCTCTGTTCAGTTTCATTTTTCAGATAGGCCTTCTCCAGGTGGTAAGCAAGACAGTCATTGATAGTCCTCACCTAAAAATCCTCCCAACTTAAAGAGTTTCTCTCTCCCAATGTCCATATTTAATTCTCAGGGAAATTTCTCATCAATCTCTACTTAGGCCATGTGCCCTTCTCTGAACCAATCACTGTGGAGTAGGGAGGTGGAATAATACGATTGGCCAAGACTGAAATGATGCTAGCAAGTGTGGGGCAGGGGCTCAGACACCATGATTAACAGCTCCACCAGGACCACATGAATTGGAAAACGAAGAAGCCGCTAGGGAAGGAATGCCGACAGATCCAAATAACTGACATCATAGCCCCCATGGAGGGCTACAATAGCTTTTGGAGATGGGAAGGTCGGGGGGTGCTAAGTAGATTGAGTAGTAAGAGAATAGGGATAAGTAGAGTTGCCTTATTTTCCAGCTGGACTCTGAAATTACAAAGAAATTTGTTGTTGGGATAAGGGTGAGGCATAAGATGAATGAAAAGATGAAGCTCACATTAGCCTCATATGGCTAATGCTAGGAATCTAGGAATCTGGGAATGACAGAGTTAAAAATCTTCCACTTTCCCAAAGAAGGATGACTGAACAAGGAATAGAGATAAAAAACCGGTGATGGAAATTCTGTCATTTTTCTAAGGTAAATTGTGAAGTTGAATGCAATAGAAAAACATCCTCAAAATAGCTTTGTTTTGGTTGGCATGTGGCCAAGTCTTGAACAGCTTAGATTAGTATAAAAAAGATTCAAATATATGTCTTTCATATATGTTTAAGAAACTGAACTGAAGGAAGAGAAAAAGCAGCACATGCCATCTGTTTAGGTGGTATGCAAGCTCCACGGTGACTTTGGAAAGGAAGGGGGCTTCAGTCTTCGAAGACCAGTTGGCACTGAGAAAGGCAGGGACTCAGAGAAGCAGAAACAAGGTCAGACAGAGGACAGACAGAGTCTGAGACCCATAAAGCCAGCAGGAATGCCGTGCCTTCTGCTGTATACCACACCAAGTTCTTTCCATCGAAATAACTCCACATACATCTCCTCTAAGAAATCCCCCAGCACGTCTCCGCAGTAACGAGTTATTCCCTGAGTGGTATGATCGTCTAGGCAGTGTTTCCCAAAGCGTGGCACACGTACCCCCCGGGGGTACGGGAAGAGTTTGGTGGGGGTACACGTTGCACCGGAGTTTGGTGGGGATAGGCACTGCACCGTGCTTAGCTGCACCTAATTCTACGTTCTCATAAGTCAAGTCAATTTCATCCTTCTCATTGATCCAAATAAATGTTATTTATAATATAACTTTTATTTATTTTTATTATGAATAATTTTATTTTTCATTTATTATTATTTTGTGTATGTACCCCCCCAAAAAAAAGAAAAAATAACTGTATTTTGATTGTTATTAAAATACATCCACTTTTTTTTTTTTGACGAGGGGTACTCAGCGTTACAAAAATTATAGAAGGGGTACACATATGTCAAAAGTTTGGGAAACACTGGTCTATAGGATGGATTAATTGGGCTGTAACCAGTGCTTGCCCATGATGAATGAAGAGAGAGGTTTTGGTGACATTGGGCCAAAAGGACCATGAGTCTAGAAACCTACTCTGGTTCAATCATCTTTCTCCTCAGTGAGGTTCATAAGCAAGCAATACATTCAAGAGGCATCAATGGATAAGACATCAAAATACTCCATTCTTTTCACCTGGATAGATGCCCAGCTTTTTAATGCAAAGTTACCTTGTAAATACAACCTTGGAGCAAGTAGCCTACAGTAAAGACGCACCTGAGCCTCCCCTTCCCCCCCACATACCAGAGTCTTCCTGCCCACCGTCCTGCCACGTTTGAGCCAGAAACGGAAGCAATAAAAGGATGCTTGGCAATATATGTGAGGAAGAGAAAACAAGGTGGCCAGCTCCCAAGAGGAGAGCCTGGCTTAGTGCCCCTATTCCTGCTGCATGAAGTGCAGGTTCATACTCCTGCCCTTTGAATGTGAACAGATTAATTTTGGGGAATCTGACCAAATCTAAAGAACATGTCCTCTCAGGGGGAAGGCAAAGGCCAGGAGATAAGGGAGAAATGGAATTTCTCTCTCATCTAAAGCAGGGGTAGAGAACGTCTGGCCCTTGGGACCCACAAAATCATTTGGTCTGGCCCTGCCAAGGGTTTAATTGCAGGCGGGGACCCGAAATTCAATAAATCTAGGAGCTTTTTAAAAAATAATATTTTATTGATTTCAGAGATAGAAACATCAATGATGAGAGAGAATCATTGATTAGCTGCCTCCCGAAGACCTCACACTGGGGATCTAGCTAGCAACTGGGGCACGTGCCCCAACTGGGAATCAAACCGCAACCTCCTGGTTCCTAGGTCAATGTTCAACCACTGAGCCATGCCAGCCAGACTAGGAGCTTTTTCATAGCAACATAAATTTATATTAAGTGAATTATATTAAGTGAATAATGTTGTAAGTATCCAATTGGCCCTTGGTAGAAAAAAGGTTCCCCATCCCTGATCCAAATACTTGCTCTTCAAAATGAGGGCCATGGACCAGCAGGATCAGCATTACCTGGTAGTTTGTTAGAAATGCACAACCTTGGGCCCCATCCTACATGAATGGAACCAGGACATTGCATTTAATAAGATTGGGATTCATATGCCTGTTAAAGTTTGAGAAGATGGAGTTTCTGAATTCTACATCCATGCCCAAAATTGTCTGTCATTTGGATCTTTGCTCACTTCCAAAAATAGTACTCTGCATATGGTCAATAGTTAATGACAGGATACTTGAGAAATTTTCTTTGGCACCTCTTTAATTACATTTGAAGGGAGAAAATTTCTGAGAAACCAGCACAAATGTACCAATGAGTGGCTTAGACAGAGAAAGAAACATACTAAAAACAAGTAAACAAAACAATTCTAGACATACCCACATAGCTCTGCTGAGCGGGACAGATGGGCATAGTAAGTCTCCTCTCACTGCATCCTGCTGCCCGTAATATTCCCTCCCTTCCTCGCTCAAGCTCTCCTTCATCCAAGCTAGTACTAAGCTCTCATGTGGAGCTCTGTTTCATACACAGTTGAGCACCATGTGGAATACCTGTCTCTTGCAGCCCCGACCTCAAGCCCAAAATCTAAGCACAAGCTACTGTACTATTAAGCCAGGACAGAGCGGGAAATCAAAAAGCAAGTTGGCACATCAGTATTTCTCACCTTTAAGCAGTTATGATCGTCATTACCCACGTCTTATTTCGGACAGTAGCCAAATCCCACACCTAGATCTTCATCCAACATTTGCCATCAGTAGCTCTTCCTACCTGAGCAGGAAGTTAATGATTAAAAACTCAGAGCACCCAACTCCCAGCGTCTTCTCTTTCTTCTACCTGATACAACACCTTCAAGTGAAAAAGGCCAGGGGTTGGCAAATATGTCTGCCATAACATTTTTTGACTCCTTACCCAGACTATATGTGTGTAGTATATATTTTTTAATTGATTTTTTTTAGAGAGAAAGAGAGAGAGCAGAAGGAGAGAGAGAGAGAGAGAGAGAGAGAGAGAGAGAGAGAGAGAGAGAGAGAGAGAGAGACATCTATGTGGAGAAACATCAATTAATTGGCTCCCATATGTGCCCGGACCAGGATTAGAACCCGAAACTTAGGAAATGCCCTGACTGGGAATATAAGCCATGACCCTTCGGTACATAGATGCCACTCCAACCAACTGAGCAACACCAGCCAGGGCTGCCATAACATTTTTATGGGATCCAATAAGGACAGGATTTAATGAGTAATTATTAAACTTACCATCTCTTCAGCTCTCACAGTGTGTTTCACAAGAATTCTATGAAGTAAGTAATATCTCCATTTAATGCATGAGGAAGTCTGAAGTTTTCATAAGTTGAACAGCTTGCCCGGGAAGCAGCAGAGATAGAATTCCAGCCCATACCTATCTGAGCCCAAGCCTCTTAACCAGTGAACTATGATACCTCACTGGTCAGAAACCACTGCGTGAGTAGAGAATCATTTTCCTCCTCTGAGGCTAAGGCAAGGATTAAATGAGATTAAAGATGTTGAAGTAAGGTCCTATAACATATAAGGTATCATTTAATACAGTAAGATTGTGTCAAAAGGCCCTCAGTACTCTATAAATGGTAATTACATATATGAAAAATGTCCAATCTTGTAATTAAAGAAATCCCAGCCGAAACCGGTTTGGCTCAGTGGATAGAGCATCGGCATGGGGACTGAAAGGTCCCGGGTTTGATTCCGGTCAAGGGCATGTACCTTAGTTGCGGGCACATCCCCAGTAGGGGGTGTGCAAGAGGCAGCTGATAGATGATTCTCTCTCATCCATGTTTCTAACTCTCTATCCCTCTCTCTTTCCTCTCTGTAAAAAATCAATAAAAAATATTTAAAAAAATAAATAAATGAACCTGCCGAAACTGGTTTGGCTCAGTGGTAGAGCATCGGTCTGCGGACTGAAAGGTCCCGGGTTCGATTCCAGTCAGGGGCATGTGCATTGGTTGCGGGCACATCCCCGGTAGGGGGTGTGCAAGAGGCAGCTGGTCGATGTTTCTCTCTCATCGACATTTCTAGCTCTCTATCTCTCTCCCTTCCTCTCTGTAAAATATTAATAAAGTATATTTTTAAAAAAATAAAAAATAAAATAAAAAATAAATGAACCAGCTACCATCTCATGAGCAAACTCATCTTCCCCAACCTCTTTGAAAGAAAAAAAGAAAGAAAGAAAGAAAGAAAGAAAGAAAGAAAGAAAGAAAGAAAGAAAAGAAATCCCAGTTCATTCAATGGAGAGTTCTTATTTATTAAGTTAGAAAAAAAATTTTTTTTTTGAGTTTAACTCTCATTTGTTGGCAAGGATGTTGTGAAACTAGTACATTGCTGGTGGAAGCACAAATTATTACAACCTTTCTGAAAGGAAAACTGACAATACATTACAAGACATTTTTTAGAAATTGACATTAGAATTTCTTGTAAGGAAAAATAAATTACGACACAAACTTAAGTATAAATATAATTGAGTATAGATCCTGACAGAAGATTGCTTAAATCTAAATCCCAGCTTCACTACTTATTAGCAGTGTGACCTTGGGCGAGTTTTGGTGAGTTGGTATTGAAAATAAAGATAATAGCCTGGCGGGAGTGGCTATCAGTGGTCGGCAAACTCATTAGTCCACAGAGCCAAATATCAACAGCACAATGATTGAAATTCCTTTTGAGGGCCAAAATTTTTAAACTTAAACTTCTTCTAACTCCACTTCTTCAAAATAGACTCGTCCAGGCCATGGTATTTTGTGGAAGAGCCACACTCCAGGGGCCAAAGAACCGCATGTGGCTCGGTAGCCCGGCAGTTTGTCAACCATGGGGCTAGCTAGGTGGTTGAGTGTGGACCTTGGGTTTCCGGCTTGAATCTCACGAGGGGGCAGCTGATCAATGACTTTCTCAACATTGTTGCTACTGTCTCTCCCTCTCCCTTCCTCTCTCTGAAATCTATGGAAAAAAAAATATTTTTTTTTTTTAAAAATGGGGATAACTATAGTGCCTATGTCACTGGGTTGTTATTAGGATTGCATGAGTTATTGTATGTAAAGTGCTTAGCCCAGTGCCTGGCACAAAGTAAGCACTATGTAGAAATCTATTATTTTTATCATCATAGTATTCAATATAATAGCAAATAATTGGAAAATGGCTAAGTACACTGATACAGACATAAAATGAGTATTATAAAGCCATTAAAACGAGGCTTTAAAAGACTAATCACATATAATGTAAAGTAATAAAGAGCAGAACATTGCATATATCGTCTCATACCACTCATGCTTGTTAAAAGAGGACTTGGTACAAATATAGATGTATAGAAAGCAACCGGTAGGGATTCCATCAGAATATTAACAAAGAATACACCTGAGTGACTATGTAGGGTTGGTGGGTTTTATCTGCTTCTGTACTTGGCAAATCCTTTAGAGCGGTGCTTCTCACACTCATTGGAGGCATAGGAATCACGCGGTGATCCTGTTAAATGCAGATTCTGGGTAAGTGTGGGTTTTTATCGATTCTGCATCACTAGCAGGCTCCTGGATGATGCTGATTCTACTTGTCCAAGGCCTACACTTTGAGCAGTGAGGTTTTGGAGCAGAGGTTCTCAAACTTGTATGTGCATCTGAACCAACCAGAGGGCTGTTAAAGGACAGGTGCTCAACCCCAACCCTAGAGTTTCAGATTTTAATTGAAATGGAGCACGACCCTAGAATGTACATTTCTTACAGATTTCCAGGTGACACTGATGCTACAGGTGTGGAAACCATGCTTTGAAAAATACCGATATATATATATATATATATATATATATATATATATATATATCAATGGTTTTATATATGTATATATACCCAGATTATTATGATCTCTGAACAAATATGATCTAGCCACTCAGTTTGTGTGTGTGTGTGTGTGTGTGTGTGCGCGAGAAAATATATATTTTAGAGGCCTGGTGCATAAATTCTTGCATGGGTGGGATCCTGCCAGCCTACCTACTGGTTGAACTCCTGGTCAAGGGGACAATTTGCATTTGAGCCTTTTATTATATAGGATATAAACTGAGTGGCCAGATTAGTATGCATTCAGAGATCATAATAATCTGGCCACTCAATATATATATATATACTTTTTTTTAAAAAAAAAGTCAGGCTTCTCCATTGCTTATAAAATAAAACCCACATCTTCATCCAAATGCCTCCATCCTTTAACCCAATCATTTCCCACTACTTCTGTTTAGGCCACTACTGCCCTAAACTCACCCGAGATGTCAGACACCATGATTTCTGCTCTACCTTCTCACTCTGGCTGATATGCCACTTCCTTCTGTTTCCTCATGCCCAAGTTCTCCCCACCCCACCCCCGTCCCCCCCGCCCTCCACCCTTCAAAGCCCTCCCATGCCATTCCCCCCATAAAGTCTGCTTAAAGAGCCACTCTCTCCGTGCTCCTCCGGGGCTCTTCCCCGGTCGTCTTTTACCCGCCTGTAATCTGGAAAAGTGGCTCTCAGGGTGGGCGGTGTCCCCCTGCCCCGGGGGGGGGGGGGGAGGCTGGGAGTTAACTTCAGAGCACCGCAGCCCCTCGCCTGTCGTCCTCGGCCGGCCGCTGGGTCTCCGCAAAACCCCCGCCGTCAGCCAACCTCGGGGGCTGACCTAAGGGTGCATGAAGTAAGAAGAAACGGCCTCCCGCGGAGGGGACGCGCCACTGTGCTGGACGCGGAAGCCAGACCTTGGCCCGCGCGCCAAGCCTGCGGACCAGCGGTCACAGGTGTTTTCCATCGCGGCGTCCGGGACGCGCCGCCGGACGCAGCCGCCTGCACCCCGCGGAGGGGGCGCCCGGCCCCCGGCGGCGGCGGCTCGGGGGCGCACCGCCCCGCACGCCGGCGTGCGCCGGGCCTGGGCGCTCCTCCGGCGGCCGCGCACCTCGGCGACCACCGGGACCCGCACCGGGAACAGGCCCTGTCCCCTTAAAATGTCACTTGCCTTGCCGAAAAAGAACAGCTACGACTCGGCTCGTGCCTACGCCCCTCGCTCCTCGCTGCACCTCTGTGTTTTCGTTTCTAAGAAATCTGTCGAGGGTGAGTCTGCTGCACGCGTTTCGTCGCTGGCGTGCCCCTTCCCTGCACACCTACACACACACACACACACACACACACACGCACACACACACGCACACACACACGCACACACGCCCGGTTCCCCCCTTTCCTGCCTTTCAGACTAGGCGCGTCTCAGAGGACTGGATTGAATGGGAAATAAGGGGCCCGTCTTTGTCACCAATCCCCCCCCCACCCCCACCCCCTTCTTTCAAGGCGAGCCAAGCTCCTTCCGGGTCAGCGACCGTCCCCGCCACCCCAATCAGGCCCGCAGCCCCCCCGAAAGGCTAGCCCCAGAGGGCGAGAGGGCGAGAGGAGGGCGAGGTCCTCACCCCAGGCAGGTTGCAGGAGGGGAGGAGGGCCAGAAGCCGGGCGGGCGGCGCGCACGGCGGGGAGGGAGGGAGGGAGGGAGGGGAGGAGGGGAGGAGGGGAAGGCAATCCGAGGAGGAGGAGGAGGAGGAGGAGGAGGAGGAGGAGGAGGAGGAGGAGGAGGAGGAGGAGGAGGAGGAGGAGGAGGAGGAGGAGGAGGAGGAGGAGGAGGAGGAGGAGGAGGAGAGCAGCGCAGCTTCTTCCCGCAGCTGGCGAGGAGAATGGGAGTGCGGGACGGCAGACCGCCGCGGGGTGTCCAGGCCGCGGCCGAGCTCGCCCGCCGCGGGGCCGGCGCCCGCCGCTTTTAAACCCGGGAGGGCGCGGCGGCGGCGGCGGCGGCGGCGGGCGGATCGCGGCGCGCGCGGGGCGCCGGGCGGCGGCCGAATGGAGTGGAAGGGCTCGGCGGCCGGGACCCACGGGAACCCGAGCCCGCCGGGGGCCGGCGAGGGGCAGCGGCCGCCGCCGCCGCGGTGCGCCCCGGGCGGCGGCGGCGGCGGCGGCGGCGGCGGCGGCGGCGGGGCTCCGGCGCGGGGCCAGGCTGGGGCGGCGGCCGCGCCCGCCGAGTCCATCCGGCGCGCGCACGAGTTCAGGAGCCAAGGCTCGCAGTGCTACAAGGACAAGAAATTCCGCGAAGCCATCGGCAAGTACCACCGGGCGCTGCTGGAGCTCAAGGGGCTGCCGCCCGCCCCCGGGGAGCGGGAGGAGCGGGAGCCGCGCGCGGCCTCTCCGGCCGCCGGGGCCCCCGCCCCCGCCGCCCCCGGCCGCCTCTCGGAGGAGCAGAGCCGGACGGTGGAAGCCATCGAGGTCGACTGCTACAACAGCCTGGCAGGTGAGCCGCGCCGCGCCCCCGGCCCCTCCGCCCGGCCCCCGGGCCCGCCGCGGGCCCCCCGCTCCGCGGCCCGGGCCCCGGGGTCCCGCGGACCACGGCGGCGCCCCGCGATGCGCACTCCCCCGCCGGGACCGTGCTGCGCCGGGAGGAAGAACGTGGGAGGGGGGGGGGCGCGTTGGGGGAAAGTGTGACTTTTCGCGTTATACCTTCCCAAACTCATTGTCATCGCCGCGTCCCCCCCCCCACCCCCCCGCCCCCCGCAGCCACCGTAAACCGCGCCTATAAATAACCGGACCGAGGCCGAAGGGATCCCAGCTGGCCCGGCGGCGGCGGCGGCGGCGGCGGCTGCTACTATCACTCTCCCCAGGGGACTCCCGTGGGTCCGATGCGGGAAGCAGCGCCAGGGCGGGCCGCCGCGCCCAGCCCCTGCTCGGTCTCCCGGCAGGTACCGCTGGCGCCGGCGACGGCCTTCCCCTCCTCCCCAGACCGCCGCATCCCTTAGTTAGGGGTGAGGCCCTGCCCCGAGTTCACTCGGCCCCGGTAGCCAAGGCCGTGGCAGCAAAGGGAAGTTTGCCAAAAATGCCTTCGACGTCTTGAGCAGAATGGATGCCAAAATGCCACTTTTTCTTTCTCCCGGAGCCCTGCCGGGAGGGGCCTGGTTGCCCGGTTGCCAGGTGAAGAGGGCGATCTCAAAGGGAGCCTCCTTGGAGGCTGGGCTGGGGCTGTGCTACATTCCCGCTTTCCTCCCTCCCTCCCTCCCTCCCTCCCTCCCTCCCTCCCTCCCTCCTCCTCCTCCTCCTCACTCCCGGTAGTGTGGATCTTACACACACCACCAGCTGGCTGCTAGAGAAAAGCGGCCCCTCTGCTGGGGTGAGACGGGGAGGTAGGTGTCCCCCGGTTCACTCTGGGGATTGCGGGCCCAAAGTCAAGCATGACCTGAACATGTAACTTTGGCACAGGAAAAATGTCAAGTCTCTACAATAGGAAGAGACTGGGTCCTTCCCCGGGGCCATCCTCTGAGAAGGTGGGAGATGCTGACAGAGGCAATGGCCTTCGATGTCAGACGCATCCTCTCCTCTTCCTCCCACCCCGTTTGGTGGGATTTGGGCACGGGCCCCCGCTCCTCTGACCAACCAAACAAAAGTCCATCAACCCTTGACATCGCCTAACTCGGCTGCAGACACTGGAGCTGAGCAGTAGGGTTGGGAGAAGGACTAGTTGTGGCTGGGGATGTGGCTGGCGTCCAGGCCGTTGGAGCATGAAGAAAAAAAAAAAAAAAAAAAAAAAAATATATATATATATATATATATATATATATATATATATATATATTGATCACTCCGCTCTGTTCCTGAGTGCAGATCTGCTGTTCCCTTTGAGGTGTCTAGTGCCAGCCTGCCTTCCCGTAATGCCATGCCCACTAGTATCTTCCCATCGGGCAAAGACCCAGGCGCTTTGAAAACCGTCGTTTGCAAAATTCATAGAGTCGTGGAGATGGCGGTGCTGATAGCAGTTCTGGTACAAGCTGCAGCGGAGGAAGCAGCGGTCTAGCAAAGATGGGAGGTGCCAATCCCTCCCAGGGTCCAGCACGATTCCCTGTATTTCCTGTAAGTCTCTGGCATGCTTCTCGCTGCCTGACGGACACAGGGCCGAGTGGCCGTGGGTAGAGGAAGAGGCGGTTTGGATCACGAACGCAGCGATTTCAGAGTGGTGATGGTTAGTCATGCTTCGTTATTATTACCCGTGGACATTGCCCCTCACCCCATACTTTCGGCTGCTGCCCCGTGGCCAGCGCTGCCCACCGCCCAGCCCAGAAGTGGTGGTTCTATTTCCATGGCGACACCAAAGGTGGTGTGTCTGTCCTTGGTCAGGCCAGCCCCGTCGGGGCGGGGTTAAGATCTGGACGGCTGCTCCCCTTCTCCCCCTCTGCCACCTACGCTTGGGGAAACCTCAGTGCGGGGTGGGTAGGGGTGGAAGTGGAAGAGCTGTCCTCTCTGCTGCCTTCTCCGGCTCTTACCACGGATAATTTGCGTGCGCTCTGCTAGGCCCCCCCCCCTCTACATACATCGTCTTTTTAAATCCTTAAAGCAACTCAAGAAAAGAAATGTGAGCACCCGTTTGACACAGGGGAAAAAAAACAACAACAAACCTCTGCAGCTCTAGAGGCCATGCCATTCCAAATCTACGTTCTTGTCATCACACCCTGCTAGACAAAATCCGCATCCTCAAGTCTAGACTCTCTCTCCCCGGAGTCCAGTCTCCGATAGACTCCGGAGCGCTCACACTCGGAAAATTCTGTTGGGAGCTCTCAGCCCTGGTAGCCAGGAGAAAGAAATGCGGTATCTGGATTCAAAGTTCTGACAGGGCTGTCCCCAAATACTGACAAGTTTCGCACAAAGGAACAGTCCTGTCAAAGCCAAACCAGGTATCCTGTACCGAAAACGGAGAGAAAGGACCCACCACCGGAAGTCACCTGGAGAAGCAGAAGCCTGATAGTTTCCTTTGGGCGGTGCATAGAGGCAGTCACTACTATCGAAGAGATGCCAGCAAACAGACGCGTGTCCTTTTCTCGTGGGATTACACAAGTAACACACACCGACAAAATGTATTGTCTTTTGGAAAATACCAAAAAGTTAAGGAAGAAAATAGAAAAGTCCCTTTAACCCCGCCGCCTAAAGGAATCCATTGTGATATAGTTAGTTCCTTCCTCTATGTTTTTTTTTTCCCCCCTCTATACATAAATGTAAACTGTTTATAAACAAAGAAGCTCCGGTATCCGGATTTTATTTCCACTTACCATATGTCCGAAGCATTTTACATCTCATTAAAAATATGAAGATTATTTTAAAGGGTGACATACATTTTTTTTTTAAACGTGCATTCACAGTTCTTCTTTAGTGGAAAGGGAAGGGACGATGGTCGCTGTTATTCTTTTTATTTTTTATAACATATTTTATTGATATTTTACAGAGAGGAAGGGAGAGAGATAGAAAACGTCGATGAGAGAGAAACATCGATGAGCTGCCTCCTGCACACCCCTGATTGGGGATGTGCCCGCAACCAGTGCACATGCCCCTGACCGGAATCGAACCCGGGACCTGTCAGTCCACAGACCGATGCTCTACCACTGAGCCAAACCGGTTTCGGTGCTGTTATTCTTGTTAGAGTCAGAACAGTGCAGTGTGGCCTGTAAGATGTCCTTCCCCTCTCGTGTGCCAGAAGGAAGCAGACAGCTACTGCAAGTTTGTTCTGGCACAAAGGTAACTGGCTTTTCCATTTGGGGCTGCAGTGCCAGCTGAGAAGCCCAGCAGGCTCCAGGCGGGAGCAGCCTGAAGGTGTTCTCTCAAGGATCCATCCTCCTCCACACAGCTGTGCATAGAGGGAGAGGTTTGGGGGGATAGAAGGCACTTGGGCTAGCCCAGAAGTACCTGCAGGTCTCGGCTGTGTTGCTAAGGGAATCACAGCACTAAACAAAAGACTGTCCTGTGATGCTTCTGGAGGAAACTAGGTTCAATGGATTCTTAGCCTCTGCATGGAAGGCTCCAAGACAACAATAACAAGGGGGCAGCTGGGGGGGGGGGGGAATCCATTTGGCTGACATCAAGGGACCACATGGAGGGTGTGCAGGCAGTCTGCTCATAGTTGTAGCCTGTTCTGGATTGGCATTTCTTCTGGTTAATAGGGATCTGGCCAGCGGTACAAGATGCCAGGACTTGGTTGTGTATATTCTATTCTCTAAGAAATTCAAGGAAAGAGATGGGAAGCATCTTGTTCCTTAAGAATCCTAATGTCTTTGATACAATGGTTAGAAAAGACTAACTCACTTGCCTGGGGCAGTACAGGAATCTAATCCTTACAAGGGCTGCAAAGGAAGCCCGTATTGGCCTGCTGATCAACTCCCCTTGACCTTCAACCAAACAGGACTCCCCCCGGGGCCGTGGAATGTCCTGTGCGGAACCTCTTGAAGGGCAGAGCCTTTGCTCTACAGCTGCTCCTGCGGGGCTGGGGTGGCCTCCGCTGGGGTGTGATCAAAAGGTTGCAGCCCATAATGACTTTGCTGGTATTTTCCAAATGATGTTTGAGCCTGAAATACCAGTGGTGATTGGTGCAGACAGGCCACGGCATTGGATCTAAAGACAAGATGGGAGTCAGCCCAGGCCTCTGTCCGCAGCATACACTGTGACTTTGGGTAAGCCCCGACCGTGTCATTTTACCTCCATTTTCCCATCCATTTAGAGCTATGTTTGGGAGAGATTTTTTTTTTTTTTTTGTATCAAAGGGGAAAATAATCTCCATTGGTCCCAAGTGGAGCCCAGAACAGGGTCTAGAGAAGCCACACTGGGAAAAGGCCTTGGGCGGAAACCAGTTTTATCAGTGCTTATGGACATGCTTAAAGCCAGGGCCAGGCACACAATTTGTGGGGTCCAGTGCAGACTGGAACTGTGGGGCTTCCTGTTCAAAAGTCAGGGGAGAAATGTCATTAAAGCTCTTAAAAGGTAAAGTGTGTTTTTCTTTTTCCTTTCGTGCTGACTCTCTCCCTTGACTTGAAGTGGTGTTTTTATTTGCTATTTAATGTCAATATAAGAACATTAAAAATTTAAATGATTGGCATGCAGTTTAATGCTCATCCTTCTACTGTGCAGTGCCACTTCTAAATGGATATACAAGAACACTTAACTTGTATATGGAATCATATAAATTACACGTTTCACATTTTGTAGTTTATGGATGCATATTATTCTTTTTTAAAAAATATATTTTATTGATTTTTTTTACAGAGAGGAAGGGAAAGGGATAGAGAGCTAAAAACATCGATGAGAGAGAAACATTGATCAGCCGCCTCCTGCACACCCCCTACCAGGGATGTGCCCACAACCAATGTACATACCCCTGACCGGAATGGAACCTGGGACCCTTCAGTCCGCAGACCGACGCTCTATCCACTGAGCCAAACCGGTTTCGGCAATGCATATTATTCTTATTAAAACAGTGGACATGCTGACAAAACAAACTCGGCTCTTTTTATTTCACTTCTTTATACGCATACTTCATGTACCCTTTCTATCAGGCTTGGCTTTCTGATGAGTAAGAAAAGGAAAAGGAACTGTATGTTTCCCTAACTCTTTCTTCCTATGTCATCATTTTCAGCCTGAGTGGTTGACTAATGCAGGGAAGTGATGTAAGTAGGAAAAGCTATGACAACACCATTGCTTTCTTTTCTGCATTTGAAGCAATTTCTGGATTGAATGGGAAGCCTCGTTTCTTGGGGCCGTCAGCATCTCTGCTTGCATACAGAGCTAAAACTCTTTTTTTAAAAAAATATATATTTTATTAATATTTTACAGAGAGGAAGGGAGAGAGGGATAGAGAGCTAGAAACGTCGATGAGAGAAACATCAACCAGCTGCCTCCTGCACACCCCCCCACCGGGGATGTGCCCGCAACCAAGGTACATGCCCTTGACCGGAATCGAACCCGGAACCTTTCAGTCCGCAGACCGATGCTCTACCACTGAGCCAAATCGGTTTCGGCCAGAGCTGAAACTCTTAAAGAGTACTCAAGTTGGATCCTTCTAAACTGTCAAGCTTTGTGAATCCATTGGGAATTCTGTGCTCACTGGGTGCCATGATTGCTATCTGCAAATAGGGCTGCAAAGACTGATGTGCCTATCTCTTTTGCTTATGTTTATGCTCCCCCGTCCCATCAGACTTCACTTACAAAACACAATTTCAAAAATAAAGTTATTAAGAATTTTAAACAAGGCAGCAGCAGAGCATTAAGTTAAATGCAGGGCCCTTCTGTGTATGAGTCTTGTGTGGCTGTATAAGTTGCCCACCTTTGAAAAGGCACTAGATGACTAGGTGGAAGCAAGTAAAGTAGGCACAATTAGATATAGACTCGGAGGCAGACAAAGGGGGTCTGATAGAAACAGTTGTGGAACCAACAAACCAAGCAAAAAGACAGATCAAGAGTTAGAGACAAGAGGTAACCTGGTAGCCAGAAGATGAGTCGTTGGGGTAAGAATTAGTCAATGGAAGAGGAAAGAAGAAGGGCTTTATGCTAAGATGCTCAGGCAATATCTTGCCATCTGCATGGGAGACCTGCTTGGCCAAATCATTGTGGACCTGAAGCTGTTTGTTGGGCAGCACCATAACCAATAAATCTTAAGACTGTAAATGTAGCCGTAACTGGTTTGGCTCAGCGGATAGAGTGTCAGCCTGAGGACTGAAGGGTCCCAGGTTTGATTCCGGTCAAGGGCATGTACCTTGTTTGCGAGCACATCCCCAGTAGGGGGTGTGCTGGAGGCAGCTGATCGATGTTTCTCTCTCGTCGATGTTTCTAACTCTCTATCCTTCTCCCTTCCTCTCTGTAAAAAAAATCAAGAAAGTATTTTTTTTTTTAAAGAGACTGTAAATGTAGCTTCTAAGACCATCTTCCAAAAAAGGATGTGAGAATTGAAACTTGTAGAATGCTTTCAAGGAAAGAACATTCTGAATGTAGATTTTGGGCAGAGTTTCTAAATTGGATTCTGAAGCTCCTTGGTTTCCATCCAAGGGAAATGAAAACTCATCAGGACATCTTGAAGTCAGAGTTTCTATAGCCAGGTACATGGGAGTGCCCCATCCAAGGCAAGGGGATTCAGTTGCAGCACAGACCGGAAGACCAAGATGATCTCTCCTTCCAGCTGTTTTCTTTCACCACCAGGCTATGCCTACTCCAAGCATCTCGGATGGAAACCAAATGTTTCCACACAACCAACAGGCAACTTCCTAACTAACATAGAGGAAGTATAACTTGGCAAACAGAGACTGGAACTACAAGTTCTGGCTCTAATATGGTGGGTGCCTTGGGTCAAGGCATTTGACCTCTTGGGCCATGGCTTTATAAAAAACCTAGGGTTGGGATTCCAGGTTCTCAAGGGTCCTTTCCGGCTCTTAAAAAAAAAAAAAATTCTCTTTAGATGTGAAGGCACTCTGACAGCAATATCTGTCACCCCATTGATCGCCAGGGTTGATCTGGCTGGCTAAGCAGGTGTCACCTTCCTCCCTCCCTGCTCCACGTACATCCCTCCTGAAGCTACACGCGGGGTTAAAGAGGAAGACCTTCCCAGCTAGAGGAGGATTGTGCTTCAGTCAAGGGTAGACAAGTAGCCGCACTCCCCTGCTGGAACTTCCAAACAAGCTCTCAGGGTCCATTTGTAGAACACAGGGTAATCAAGCTTCCAAGGCTCCAGGCACATCCAAATGAGGCACTGCCTGTGGCCGTCCACCATTCTTTATGAACACCATGGCCCTTAACACGGAATGGGGTCGTTCTGTGTGTGCGATATAGACCGGTCTCCAAAGTCGGTTATTACATAGAAAGGCAGAAATGCAGAACAGCGTTTCATATAATTCACTTGTGTAAAAATAAATAAATACATAAAAGATATAAACCAGCGTAAGAATATACGATAGTGTAGTGTTTGCATTCAAGACTCTCTGACCAGTCCCCTCAGCGGTCCCCTGGATCTGTCTCTTGCTTCTACCGTGTTTGGACGGAACAGGGACACACCTGCTTCCAGCCTCCTACCACCCTCCAACCACGTTTCAGTGACCACCTTTAGAACCTTCTCAACCATCCTTAGCCTCTGAGACCAGCCAACACTGTTTTTTTTTTTTTTTTTATCATTATTATCTTAACTCAACCATGAGCTCCCAGATTTGTCATAATTATTCCACTGGGGTCAACCATCTGGTAAACCTGCCTCTGTGAGGCTCCTACACCTCCCTTTCTCCGGGCTTCTGTTTCCACTGTGACGATGTGGCTCTGGAGGGATGGACCAAAAGAAGGCCGCAGCCTCCCAGGACGATAGAGGCCGCCAGCACATCCCTGAGAGGTGCCAGGGGAGGGGTTGGGGGGCCTAGATACGATGTTATCTGGGTCCCAGAATCGAAACTGATGGCACCAAATGTTACCTATTACTGCTGTATACAGCATTCCCAGATTATCCCAAAATTCAGACTTCGATTGTGAGCAGCCATTCACCAGCAGAAACCTGGCAACACTGGCTACATTAGACCAAGAAATCTTAATGGCAAGAAAGAAAGAGAAGGGGGAAAAAAAAAAAAAGCTTTTAAGAAATGGATTGGCAGGACCAAGAGTCTCTGTGGACTGTTTGGCTAAGGGATAGCGCCTCAGAGTTGCCGTCCTGGGCCCAAAGCCGGGGGTCCCTGAGGAGTGAGCATTTGGGGTGTGATGCTGGGCCTGGTGCTCAGGCTGAGTCAGAACTGAGCTCCTTTCTCCAGGTGGTGGAGGCCACTGGGTCTTGGGCACCTGTGAGGACGCTTCCCAGACATCTCCCTGAGAGGACTACTCCCTGTGTGGTCAGTGAGGATAGGAAAGGGGGCGGGGGGGGGGGGTGGATTCCAGAAGAACCGGAGGCAGCGGACCTAGACACCAGGAAACCTGCGGGCCTGGGGCCCAATGGAAAGGAACTTCACGTGGCATAAGAGAGTCTGGGTTTGAATCCAGACTTCCCCTCAACTCCCACGTTAACCTTGCACAGGTCCCTTTCCATTAAGGCACGGAGGTAATACTATGCACCGCACAGGATTATGATGGTGAGTAACATTAAAGGATGCAGGCACACATGCCTAGCACAGTGCCTGGCATGTAACAGGTGCTTCATACATGATGGCTATACATAAATGTAGCGCCTACTGCAGGAGGTACTGAAGCAGCAAAGTATGTGTGTGTGTGGGGGGGGGGGGGGAACCTGGCAAAGGAAGCTGTGAAGCAAGTGAGTGGGTCATGCAAGTTTTACCTCCCTGAGTGGCTGCAGGGCAGGGGAAGTGAGCAGGGTGTGAACCAACAGCTTTCAGTGTGGCATTTCCTACCTGGTGCCTTCTTGGCGCCTAACAGGGGCCGGGGGTGGGAGGTGGAGGGAGCATGGGGATGGGTAAGAGGGTGCTGAATGAACACGTGACCCGCCAGGCTTCCTCTGCAGGGCAGCTGAGCTCCAGAAGAACCAAGGGCTCTTGGGCCAGGGGTGGCTGTGCCTACTTCCTGCTTCTCAGCCGATAGGCCGGTCCAGGAAACACTAAGAAACTGCTGGGTTCTAGGCAGACAGGTCCCTGGCCTGAGACTGTTCCAGCGAATGTGCCTCAGTTAGACAGCATCTGCTCTCTGCCACTTCCGTACTCTGCCCCAGGGTGCTCTGACCCTTTCTTTGACCTGAACCAGCAGCGCCAGAACCTCGGGCTCTCCCACAAGTCAGCCCAGCCCAGAGACTAAGCAGAGAATGAGGAGTTGCCAGGAAGAGCAGATCCATCCTCCGATCAACCCGTTCTCGGGGAGCTTCACAAGCAAGAAGCTTTCTGGTGGGGAGGGGAAATGGAGGAAGTCAAGGCCTGGGAGAGGGAGATGTTAGGCGTGAGGCGAGGCTGCAAGGCTGGCAGCCTCGTGTCTGCTCTGCCTGCTCTGTACGCCTCATGCTCGTGCCAGCTTCCGGAGCTCCTTCTGGCTGTCGAACCAGGAAACTCCCTGGCTTGACCAGGGCTCCTCCTGCATGTGAAAGCGCTAGCAACTATGGGCTTTGGGACTCCTTTTAGTCCCGCCTCCGGGTGCTCCTCCACCGGGCTGCCCAGCGTCCTCATCCTCTCGGGTCTGGGTTCCCCGAGGCAGTGAGTGCCCCATGAGCAGGCAGTGCTTTCTGCGCTGGAAAGCAGAAGTCTCTCTCGCACCTCTCACCTCTCACCTCTCCTCACTGCTGTCTTTGAAGACGCCATGGGCAGGGATGATGTTCAAAAATAGCTTTCTAATTACAAAAGGCAACCGTCGTCATCGCAGAAGATAATTGAAAATAAATGTCATTCAAATCAGAAGATAAAACTCAACTTGTCACCCTCTCACCCCACCCCAAGCTGTCCACTCTTTCCTGTTTGGGTTTATTTCCTTCCAGTCTCCTCTCTCTCTCTCTCTCTCTCTCGTGTGTGTAACATGTATATATCAACCAAACATCAGCCAGCCCACTTCGAGGTCGACCTCTCTCCAGCTTGTTTATAAAAGCAGGGGTTTGCCCAGCTGGCGTGGCTCAGTGGTTGAGCATTCACCTATGAACTATGAGGTTACAGTTCGATTCCCAATCAGGGCACGTGCCTGTATTGCAGACTTGATCCCTCGTGTGGGTAGTGTAGGAGGCAGCTGATCAATGATTCTCATCATTGATGTTTCTGTCTCTCTTTACCTCTCCCTCTCTGAAATCAATAAAAATAATAAAAAGGGAATCATCCTTATCAAGTTAAAATAACATTATCTATAATAATAAAAGCATAATATGCAAATCAACTGAATGACCGAACAGCAAAACGACCATCTGGATGACCACGCTATGACATGCGCTGTCGCCAGGCCAGCCAAGGCCCATGTGATATGATTGGTTGGGGGTCCCCCGCCATTGCCCCATGATCACCCCATAGAGGGAGGCCCAGGCCACCGGCCAGTAACGCTATGGCAGGTGTGCTGGGCCAGCCAGCAGTCGCCCCACAAAGGGAGGCCAAGGTCAGCCAAGCAATAGTACCCCAGGCCTGTTACCCTCATAGGGAGTTGACTGGTGGTGGGGGAGAGGGGATAGCACCACACAGATGGCAAGCAGTGGGAGTGGCAGAGGTGGGGCCAGCTGCCTGCAGCTGAGGGAAGAAAGCTCTGATAGGCCCTGATCGCCCAGCCAAGCCTAGGGACCCAACCTGAGGGGTTCTGGATTGCAAGAGAGTGCAGTCCGGGCTGAGGGACAACCACCCCCCCCCCCCATGCCCATGCACGAATTTTGTGCACCAGGCCTCTAGTATGTATATGTATAGACAGATAGATGATAGATAGATAGATAGATAGATAGATAGATAGATAGATAGATAGCAGGGGTTTGCCTCATTTGTGCTGGGACCGCTGCTGGGGACCCTGCCCCACAGGATGTTGCTGTCCACCTGAAGGTTAACCAAGGGCCAGTTCTGCTTCCCCTCGTTGCTTCTTCCTTTTCACATCCCTTGGTGCCACATCGGGCTGTAGTCACACCAGCTTTCACTGAAGGTTACAGGACGCAGAAGGAGTTTCCATTCCCAGAAACAGAATATTCAATATTCTTTCTCCTAAAACTCACTTGACCCTCAGGCTACCAGGAATTTCTTACTGACTTCTCACCTTGTGTGGCAGGTCCCACCTCCCTCGCGAGCTTCTCAGCTTCTCCCTCCCCCCTCCAGCCCCTCTTCACATCCTAGGTTCTCCTCTCTCAGATCCCTGTCATTTCCTATGCAGAGCCGTTTGGCCATCTTTGCATCTCAAATCTTCGCTTCCTCATGAAGCAGTTGATGAGGGTATTCTAAAAATAAGGTAATTTCTTCCCTAAGAAGCATCCTGATGCCTACTGTTACAAATTCTACACACACACACATGCACACACACTTTCCATAAGATTCTGTTCTACTGCACAACTTTCACAACCTTTATTTTTTTTTCCTCCAATAATTCCCATGGAAAATGTTTTTGCAGTGCCATTATGCATTTTTTTATGGTATGGTTTTAATGTCTGTGTCATGTTCCATTATACCAATGCCCTGTTGTTTATTTAGGCGGTTTCCTGCTGATAGATATGTAGGTGGTTTCCAGCACTTTGCTCTGCACACACAAAGGGCTGCCCCAGAGAAACCACAGAAGTGCTTTCTTCTACACTCATGCCTGTGAACCAACTTCTCCCCGCATATCACTGGTGACATGATGGTTGCTCCGGGGTCATGGATGGGTGGTGGGAGAGGCCACGGAACAGGAGAGATGTTGCTGGGGTCGCAGAGAAATGGCAGGAGAGGTGATAAGGACAGGGGGGTGGGGCATTCTTTAAAGCCCAAACAGAGAACAGGATGGGACTTTGGTTTCTGAGATTCCCCCTTCACCCATCCTGGCTTAGAATTCCTGCCACAGAGTAAGTATGGCATGTGTCCTTGGCCAGAGCCAACAAGGGAAAAAAATCATGTTGGGCAATGGATTTCTTCGGAATTATTTCTGGGCATATACTCATTATTGCATTCCAAATGGCCCAGCTGGTCCCATTAAAGTCCCACTTCCAACCCAAGAAAGGGGTGTTAATGAAGATGCCAACAGAAATAACCCTGTCTGCCTTCTCCCTGCCACTCCATGCCTCTCTGAGTATACTTCATTGAGGTCAAGAGTGAGAAGGGCCACGGGTGGGATAACTCACACGGATGCCCCATCGCACCGGCTCTGTGCCTTCCCTCATGAGCAGGGTGGCACGTGACAGGCACCAAAAAGCTGAGCTGACTCCAGGCTTTGGCATTACAGCTCTCTTGATCAGATTCCAATGTGCCTTAAGGGACTACCAACATAAGCCTTCTGCCTTTAAGATTTTTAGATTGGCTTTTCCCCTGAGCCCTCCTACCTGCCCCCTTGACAGCAGCACTGGCCAACAAAGGGCGCATAAGAACATGAAGTCGTTGATGATATCAACACCTTCCGAATGCTTTCCCTTTTCCTCCTACAGCTCTGGGCACAGGCCAAGGCGAATGCCTCCTTATCGAACACCTTGACTAAGAGCCTCTGCCCAGGATTGTGCGGAGATGGTGAGAGGGCTGCAGCAGCCCTTGCGTGAGCAGTCCTGGAATGCAGCAGGGGTGAGGGGCATCCAGGAGAAGAATGCAAAGGGTCAGAAAACAAAGAGCAACTTGGGAATGGCGAAGAGGAGAGATCTCCAAGGACAGTGTTGCTAAAACAGAGAAAACAGAAGAAACACTTGGCCGTGTTTGTATCAATCAAGTGCAAGCTGTGCTAGATTGGGGGGGGGGGGGGGGGAGATAGGTCAGAAATGAAAGTGAGTGGCACCGGAGGGGAGTCAGCCCACTAGGCAAAGCCAAAGGACTCCTGGTGGAGGGCGCAGTGGACTCTGTCCCTGGGCACCAGGCAGGGCAGGTGTAGCGTGAACGAGGACACGCCAGCCTACTTCTGTCCTCGCTTCTCGGGGCCTTCGGCTTGGAAGTGGCCTTAGAGATCACTCTTTACCACCAGCTCTGCAGGAGTGGAATCAACATGGGGCTTGGGCTGAGACAACCCTGGCTCTTCCCCTACAAGTCAAATGGCCTCAGAAAGTCACTTCACTTCCCCTGGAAGCTTCCAGAAGCAGGGCTAAAAGTACCTATTTCCCAGAATCACTGTGAGAGTCGGTGAGTTGTATAAAACTATACAAATGTTAGGTATTGCTACTTTTTGAGCATACATGATATGTGCAAATCACTACGATGTGGTTTTGCTGTGAGAGAACTTAGAGGCGCCCTACCTACGGATGCTTGTCTGGAAGGGCAAAGAAGACACGTTCCATTAGTAACTGCAGGGATGGGCATCTCCTGAGTCTAGTCTGTGGCTGTGAAAAGTAATTTTTCCCTTGGGGAAACAAAGGGGTCAACTGGATGATCGTACCTGTAGATTTGACAGCATCAGAAAAAAGACTCCCCATCATGTTGTGTGAAAGCATTACTATTAGATGGTGGTGGGGTATGTGTGTGGGTGCTATAATCCATAGGTAATAGAAAAAATAATAACTTCTCAGTAAGTTAGAAATGGAGGGGAAGTACCTAATCTTGATAAAGAGCATCTAACTAAAAACTAAAGCTAACATCATTCTTAATGGCGAGAGGCTAAATTCTTTCCCTTATGACCCAGGAATTTATCCTAGAGAAATGAAAGTTGTCTGTGAATGTTCATAGAAATGTTATTCATAATAACCCAAAACAGCCCAAATGTCCTTCATCATATGAATGGCCAATCAAACTATGGTACATCCATACCATGGAATACGACTCAGCAATAAAAAGGAATGACCTCCCATCCAAGTACTAACCAGGCCCGACCCTGCTTAGCTTCCAAGATCAGACGAGATCAGGCTCGTTCAGGACCCTAAACAAAGGGAATCCAAAGAGCACCACACCAAGACACATCATAATTAAAATGCCAAGGACAAAAGACAAGTATCACCAAGTGAATCTAAAAATCGAGTGAATTAAAAATCCAAGGAACAGAATAAACTGATGAAAATAATAGAATCAGGGGCAAAGAAAGGGGATGGATTGATAATTATCAGGGGGAAAGGAGTGTGAGGGGTGCAGGAAGAGACTGGATTAAAATCATACATGTATGGCCGAAACCGGTTTAGCTCAGTGGATAGAGTGTCGACCTGTGGACTGAAAGGTTCCAGGTTCGATTCCGGTCAAGGGCACGTACCTTGGTTGCGGGCACATCCCCAGTGGGGGGTGTGCAAGAGGCAGCTGATTGATGTTTCTCTCTCATCGATGTTTCTAGCTTTCTATCCCTCTCTCTTCCTCTCTGTAAAAACTCAATAAAATATATATATTTTTAAAATCATACACCTATGGATGAGGACAATGGGGTGGGAGGTAAGGACAGAGGGTGGAGTAGGAACCAGATGGAAGGCAGCTATGGGGGGCGGGGGGGAGGAGAAACAATCGTAATAATCTGAGCAATAAAGATTTATTAAATTTGAAAGAAAAGAAAAAAAGGAATGACTTATAGATCCATGCAACAATTTGGATGAATCTCAAGGGGATTGTGCTGAGTGAAGAAAAAATAAAAAACAAGTTCCAAAAGACTTCATACTGTTTGATTCCATTCATATAACACTTTGAGATGTTCATTTTAGGAGCGGGAGGATATATTAGTGGTTGTCAGGGGTTAGAGAGGAGGTGGGATACAGGAAAGACACAGATGTAGTTATAAAAGGAGGGAGCCTGTGGTGATGGAACTGGTCTGTAACGTAACTGTGGAGGCAGAGGAACCTACATCTGTGATAAAATGGAGTATAACTAAACATGTGCACACTCGCGTTCAAGTGAAGCTGGGGAAACCTGAGTGAGATCTATGGATCCTATCAGGGTTAATATTATAGTCAATACTAGTAGCCCTACACACCAATCCATGCGTCAGTAGCTCTCTGGGGGGCCTGGCCACATGGTGCCCACTGCCCGGAGGCCCATCTACGGCCAGGTGCGGAACATTTGCCTCGTCACGGTGACGAAGCAAGCATTCCGCCAGGCTGCTCATGATGCCTGCTCTCAGCAGCCACCACCCCTTCCCTCCCCCAGGAAACTGGGGAACTCGGGCAGGGCTAAGAGGACTGGGCACCATCATCTTGTGGCTATGGGCACCACCATCTTTGTGATGTAGTGATGGTTAATTTGCATATTACCCTTTTATTAGATAGGATTTGTACTACAGTTTCATAAGATACCATTGGGAGAAAACCAAGTAAAAGGTACATGGGGATCTCTCTGTATTATTTCTTACAACTGTATGTGAAGCTACATCTACCTCGATTAAAAAAAAAAAAATTTCCATTAAAAATAATGTTGTGGGGGTTAGTTTGCAAGCACCAGGTAAGTTAGGAGCTGTCTCAGGAAGAAACCAGAGATGTGTCGTGTCAGCTGTATTAGGATAACAGTAGACTCACAATGAAATCGGAGATCCTGGTGGTTTTAGAACTTAAAAAAAAAAAAAAGTGTTGGTGGACACTCTGCACCTTGGTTGCTCTTTGAATGCAGAGAAACAAGTAAGGTAGAGGGTTCTGAAGTGTTTTATAGAAAGCTTCCAGGTGAGAAGTATTCAGATAAAGTGAGCACCGATTGGCACCATCAAGTCTCACACGTAAGCCTCACAAGAATCAGAACTCAGGGCTCAAATCTACCTGATGAAGGAACTGAGTTCACATTCACTACAGGCAGTTGAAGATCCTAGGAGGGCAGAGGGTATGATGCTTGGGCACAGCCTTAGGTGCAGAGGGCTTAGGCTCAAATCCTAGCCCTGACTCGTATCAGCTTTGTGAACTTGGGCAAGTGACTAGACTTCTTTGGGCCTCAGTTTTTCCACCTGGAAAGTGGGGAAAATACTAGGGCCTCAGTGCCTGGCCTATTCATGCTTAATAATCTGCTCTTAATCTTATTACCCTTCTGGGAGGATGGATGGAACATCTCAGCCTTCTGTTTCTCCATTTCCCTGGCCTGGTCTCCTCTTCCCCAGTGAGAAGTCTCCAATCACTAGGAAGAGAAAAGCCTAAAGTGTCCCAAGTTGACTAAGAACATTGTTTGTCCACATGGACAGATTTTCACATGGCCATCTGGTGGGTAATCCTGAAGCTCCCCATGGCTATACTGGGTTCTAAAAGTTTAACCAATTATATGGTTTTTAAGAAACATATACCCAAAATACCAGCTCAGGAGACAAGGAGGCCCACCTATCGGTGCCCATTAAAAATGTGGATTACTGCCTTGCCAATATGGCTCAGTTGGTTGGAGCATCTTCCTGTACAACAAAAGATTGCCAGTTCGATTCCTGGCCGGGGCACATACCTAGGTTCCATCCCCAGTCTGTGCATATACAGGAGACAACAGATCAACGTTTCTCTCGTATATCAGTGTCTCTCTCTCTCTTTCTACCCCTCTCTCTAAAAGCAGTAAAGCATATCTTGGAAGAAGATAAAAAATTATCAATAAAAACGTGGATTAGCCGAGACTGGTTTGGCTCAGTGGATAGAACGTCGGCCTGCAGACTGAAAGGTCCCAGGTTCAATTCCGGTCAAGGGCATGTACCTTGGTTGCGGGCACATCCCCAGTAGGGGGTGTGCAGGCGGCAGCTGGTCGATGTTTCTCTCTCATCGACGTTTCTAGCTCTCTATCCCTCTCTCTTCCTCTCTGTAAAAAAAAAAAAAAAAAAAAATCAAGAAAATATATATATTTTTAAATGTGGATTACTGGACCCTTGGGAATCTGCAAATCTGCATTGCCTGGCATGTGATCTGGGAATCTCCATGTTAAATAGGCTTCCACGGATGATTTAATGAGAAACACCTGTCTGTGGGGTTCTGTTCGGGTCTCAGGGTCTGGAGCTTGGGAGGCATGGGCTGTTTTCATCCTGCCTTCAAGGAAAAGGTAGGTAGCAACCAAAATTCCCTTTATTTACCCACTGCAACACTGAGACCACGAGAGGTGAAGTGTCACTCAGGGACACCGGTGATGCCTGTGCTAGGGACGTTGTCATGCATCAACTAACTCAGAGGCACCAAACCTGGCCAGCAGCTTCTCCATTGAAAATACTTCCCTCTTCTCTCACAGGCTCTCTCATGCCTTATAGTCTCAGGAACCAGACCTATTAATTTTCCTGCCGTGCTGGCTTTTAGAGCTCCTAGCTCTCTTGAAATCTTAGGACTCCAGAGGAGCCCAGTGACTTTGCGTCCCTCCCTCCACCCCATCCATAAAGCTGTCAGCCATCCACTCATCCATTCGTGATGAGGGGAGGGGCTGAGAGCAGGGAGCAGGCAGCGCTAATGTTTGGGGTGTGGAGGGGTGGGGGTAGAACCAGCTGTTGACTCAGAGGCTTGCTAATCTATGAGGAGAAAATAGGCCCAGAACCCCACCTATTCTTTTCCTTGAGCCCCCCCCCCCCCCCCCCCCCGCCTTTCTGACTGCAAAGCTGCTTTGGTGATGTTCTTTGCATGTACTCGCCTATCCCCAGTAGGGAAAACACACCTTTGAAAGGAAAACTGAGCCGAGGCTGGTATGGCTCAGTGGATAGAGCGTCGGCCTGTGGACTCAAGGGTTCCGGGTTCGATTCTGGTCAGGGGCATGTACCTTGGTTGCGGGCACATCCCCAGTGGGGGGTGTGCAGGAGGCAGCTGGTCGATGTTTCCCTCTCATCGATGTTTCTAGCTCTCTATCCTTCTCCCTTCCTCTCTGTGAAAAGTCAATAAAATATATATTTTTTTAAAAAGAAAGAAAGAAAGGAAAACTGATAAGTAAAAGCAAGCATCAAACCTAGGTTTGGGAGACATTTGTGGCAAGTGGGGGTTTATGTGCATGCCACCCATGAAACAAAAATCATAAATCAAAAGAAAAGGATTGTCTGCAGAGCTCCGAAGGCAAGCATCTGTGTATGTAGGAGCGATCATCAGCACTTCCGTGGAAAGGAGAAATTGAGTGGGTCACTGCTGTCCTGTGATGGAGCCTCCTAAGTAAAAGTTACCGTCATGTCCCTGCACACTCTACGTTCCCATCGCTCTGCCATAGGAAGACCCTCTGAAATGTGCCTGACCCACTCCTAAAAAATGTGCTTTCAGGCCGCCGCCGCCGCCGCCGGCTGAGTGTGCGGAGAGCGGGGCCCGGCGCGGCCCGGCCCCAGGGCGAGGCGAGGCGAGGCGAGGCGAGGCGAGGGGAGGGGCCTGGTCCGGCCCGGCCGGTGCGTGAGGACTGGGGCCCCGGCCCGGCGCCGCCGCCGCCTCCGCGATGGCCCAGCAGCAGATGACCAGCTCGCAGAAGGCCCTGATGCTGGAGCTGAAATCCCTGCAGGAGGAGCCGGTGGAGGGCTTCCGGATCACCCTGGTGGACGAGTCCGACCTCTACAACTGGGAGGTTGCCATCTTCGGACCCCCCAACACCCTCTACGAAGGAGGCTACTTCAAGGCGCATATTAAATTTCCTATTGACTACCCATATTCACCACCTACCTTCAGATTCTTGACCAAAATGTGGCACCCCAACATTTATGAGAATGGAGATGTATGCATTTCAATTCTTCATCCACCCGTAGATGATCCACAGAGTGGTGAACTACCCTCCGAAAGGTGGAATCCTACTCAGAATGTCAGGACTATCCTGTTAAGTGTAATCTCATTGCTTAATGAGCCCAACACCTTCTCCCCAGCCAATGTGGATGCTTCAGTTATGTTCAGGAAATGGAGGGACAGTAAAGGAAAAGACAAAGAATATGCTGAAATCATTAGAAAACAGGTTTCAGCCACTAAAGCCGAAGCAGAAAAGGATGGAGTGAAAGTCCCCACGACCCTGGCGGAATATTGCATCAAAACTAAAGTGCCTTCCAATGACAACAGCTCAGATTTGCTTTATGACGATTTGTACGACGATGACATTGATGATGAAGATGAGGAGGAGGAAGATGCCGACTGTTATGATGATGACGATTCTGGGAATGAGGAGTCGTGACCTGCTCCTTCGAAGCCCCTGTACTGCCCTGCCATCTCAGGCCAAAGGGAGGGGAGCACGTGGGGACCAGCAGCGGCCCCTCAGCAAAAACCTATCAGGGGGTGGGGAAAACAAACACGGCTCCTGCTGACTCCCCTTGTGGATCTCAGTTTGCTCCTTCTTCTGGACCTCTTAATGGAGAGAAGGTAATCCTCCACAGAATGTCCGAATTCTTGCATTCTTTACCCTTCCATCACTGTATTGATTTTCCCCCCCTTTAAACGCAAACCCCTGCCTCACTTCGTCTCTACAAAGTGTTCACAGCAAAACACGTTTGGTCTGTTTTTAGATTCTTGAAGAATTAAATAGTCTTTCATCAAGATGTTTAATGTGTTTAAAGCTGGGAACCCATTGGGAGTTCACAAGTGCTGCATATACTGGGTAGCAAAAGAAAATGGAAACAACCCCCCAAAATCCCACAAGACAAACTTAAAAATTTTTGCCAAGGTTTAGCTGCTCCATTTGCATTAGTGTGTGTACATTTGTTCAGCCCCATGTTGGTGAATTTTGTTTCTTTCCAGTTCTTAAGTCTGGGTACGGCGGGCATCAGGGACTCTGTGCTAAGACTGATGAAATGTGTTCCTAAGGGCACTAGCCCCTTCAGCCTCAAGGAAATCATCCTAACACAGAGGTCTCAGCTGTTCTGAGGAAAGAAATCAGATTTTGGTTTTTGAAATTGATTGGGATCTAAAGCCTGAAATAAATATTCATACTTTAAAAAAAAAAAAAAAAAAAAAAAAAATGTGCTTTCAGTGAAGCTGTGGCTTCGTGTACGTGTCATCCATTGTGTGTGGGACCCAAAGGGACATTTTCTCTGATGAAGGTAGTACATGTTGCTGGAGAAACCATCTTTGACAAATGGCTTCCTAAAAAACTAGCAGTTAGGAGATTGAGCTTGCGTGCCCAGCACTGTGTGAGACACACAGGACATTAACTGTGTCATCTTACCGGCCAAGAGTTCCCACAAAGGAGGTATTACCTCCAATGAACACATGAGAGGGAGACCCGGGGAGATTAAGTAACGTGCCTGAGGGCCTGGGCTAGTGGGCGGCAGAACTTGGGTTCCAGCCCAGGGACGTATCTCCAGATCCACCGCTGCTGTTCAGCCAGGGCCGCCCAGAACTGGCACGATACTCTGTGCCTATTCAGTGTGCTTATGACCCAGACAGCTGCTAAGTATTCTGACTATCACCTCTGTCCAGGTCCTCGCTCCTTCCGCTTGACTACTATGCCATTGCCCTTGGAAATAAATTTGAAAACCAATAAAAATAATTGGGTTTACTTTTGGGAAAATCTCTCCCAGTAATGTCATGGCCCCTTCTTGGTGCCACCTCCCAAAGGAATGGCCAGCAAGGAGTACTAGTTCCCTCAGGCTGCTGGAATAAAGGACCGCAAATGCATTGTCTCGCGGATCCGGAGGCTAGGAGTCTCAGAGCTAGGTGTGGCTAGGGGTGGGTTTTTTCTGACCTCCTTGAGGGAGAATCTATTCCCTCCTCCCTCTGGTAGCCTCCGACATTCCTTGGTGTGTAGCCGGCCATCTTCTCCCTGTGTCTTTCCACATGGCCTTTCCTCTGTGTGTCTGCCTCTGTGTCCAAATGTCTCCTTTGTGTAAGGACGCCCACCCTTTTGAATCGGGGCCCGTCCTAATGACCTCAAGTTTGACTTGATTACCTCTGGAAAGATCCTCTCACCAAACAGGATCATGTTTTGAGGATTCCAACTTATCTTTTGGGGAGGACCCAGTTCAACCCGTAACAGTGAGGGAGCCCCGTAGAGTAGGTTCCTTTTCCTCGCCCCTGGCCCCAGATGGGTCTTTCCTTCCCTCCCATCCCGGGAAAACTACAGTGAATCAGCTGAAAACCAATGGCTGCATAAAACTTGTTCTGCCTCCTCTCATCCAGTTTCCCTTCATCTCGTGCCAACGAATGGCGTTTTGCCCAGGCAGTCACTATGCCCTGCGTGCACCGGGCAAAACAAAAACAGGTCGCCAGAGCCAGGAAAACCTGACATGTTTTAGCCTGAGGTCTCAGTGTGGTTTCTTTGGGGGAACATCAAATGATTTCCCTTGTCTGAGTGCATGAGTGTGCACTGGGGTTCTTTAAGTGGCTGGTTGTCTTAAGTTTTCCTACCACAGATCCCTTGAGAAAGCCTGCCTGCCCTTTTGATAGAAACATACCCTCGCCACCCAAGGTGGGCAACGGAAGAGGAACCTCCACATGGGAGGGGTGCTTGGAGACTTACAGCCCCAATTCTTATCCCAAATGTACCTTTCTCTTGTAAGCTGCACGGGAGGCTCTGGGAAGGCTGTTTCTCTTCTAGTACTTCTTCCCAAACATGAAGAGAGACTCACCTCTCAGTCCCAGGATGGAGTGTTTGGCTCATCACCAGCGATCCCAGTGGCCTGTGGGGTGCCCAGTGCAGTCAGGCATCACTTTTGGCCATGACCGTGGAACACAGAGGAAGGTAGTTTACACAGGTGGCCTGTCCTTTGCCAGGGGTTACGTGGATTTCCAGAGGCTTCAAATGCAAACTCACAAGCACCCATGGTCAAGAGCACAGTCTTGGAAGCCTGGCAGAAGTGGGTAGATATCCTAATTCTTCTACCTCCTCGTTGAGTGACCTTCAGTAGGTTACTTAAATTCCCCGGAACTGGGTGTCACCATCTGTAAAACAAACAAGCATAGAACCTGTTTTGTAGAGTTACTGTGATAATGAAAAGACATGGGATGTGCATGTAAGGTATTGGGTACAACCTCTGACACAGGGGAAGGGATTAAAATGGAGATAAAGGAAGGGCAGTGAGACGGCCTAATCCACACTAAGGGTTTACTGCGCCCCAGACCCTGGGTAATGGGCAGAGGGACTTGGAAGGAACATCAGACTGCTGGTCAACCTCTTCTTAAACTTCTCAGCTTTAAAAAGTGCCTTAGAAACATCCCAGCTCATCTATCCCCGTGGGCTGGTTACATGGACCCCAAGTAGCTCCCCAGCCAAACTAGAGAGGTATCCCAAAAATTACCGGTAGGTAGGGCTGAGGGCAGCTTTCCAGACTCTCTCTTACCCCCTCCACTCTGGACCCTCTTAAGAGCTCTAGCCTGGCATCCCTGCTTCCTTGTCTGGATGGCAGCCCATCCGGACCGGAGCTAACTCTAGATTTCTTCCTGGGCGCTGCCTCTGATGCCAGCCGGGGCTCCGCACCCTGGGACCTGCCTGGCCTCACGGCCCACCAGGTCTGAACCCTAGGCCAGAGCCTGGTTTCACAGTTCCCGCCGGCTCTGCAGGAGAAATCATGACGTCTTCACCAAATTGAAACTGACTTACCAAATGAGTCCCGGAAAGTGATCGCTATTCCAGAAATTGATTGCTATTGTTCCTTCAGCCCTGGCGAAGAGGGATCTTTTCCATTTCCCTGGCCTCTTTGCCCCCCCCACCCCCACCCCCACCCCTCACCATTTTAGATGATCAAAAACTGTGTTTTAAAGAAGTTCCGCTTCCTAGGCTGCTCAGGTCAGCAAACAGAAGTGTGTCTGATGGAAAACTGGACAGGAAGAGGCTGAGATCACATCGGACAGGCACGGGGAAGCTGAGACGGGAAACCCGTCAGTTCTGGGGACAGATGTTTGAAGCCCGAGTCCCCCCCCCCAGGTAGTAGCCAGAGGTTTACACGTGGGAACCTTGTGGCAGAAACCCCTCCATGTCTGCAGAACTGTGTGAGCACCAGGGCCGACCCCACAGCTGGGGGAGGAGAGGGAAGGCGAGGTGGTGGCATCCGCCCAGCGGGGTAGCCCCCGGTGTGTCAGCAGATAGAGATCATCTGTGACAGCAGCCGCCCACGCCCAGGCCCACCCCAGGCCCAGGGGGCCAGCAGCTGGTGGCTTTAGCTGACTTGTTTGGCTTTCTGCCCAGTGGCCAGTGGAACCTGACAGGTCAGTTTCCAGATCTGGGCTGATTTTTTTTCCACTTCCTGGTTCTCACACCTTCAACTTGAGAAGCTGTGGCTCCCCTCCCCCTCACTCTGCAAGAGGATGTGTTCTGTCCACAGTGCCTAGAAAAAGGTCTGGTCTCTTAATCAGCTATTCCGAACCCTAGGAAGTTATTTAAGGGATCGAAACAGCTAAAGTTGGACCCCTGAAGATTAAAATCAGTGACTGGCCTCTATCTGAGGATGGTTCTTTCTTTTATATATATATTATTGATATTTTACAGAGAGGAAGGGAGAGAGATAGAGAGCTAGAAACATCGACCAGCTGCCTCCTGCACACCCCCCACTGGGGATGTGCCCGCAACCAAGGTACATGCCCTTGACCGGAATCGAACCCAGGACCTTTCAGTCTGCAGACCGACGCTCTACCACTGAGCCAAACCGGTTTCGGCAGGATGGTTCTTTCAATGTGAGAGAGACCTGAGCACAGAGACCCGCCAGCACGCCCCTCACCCCACCAGCCAGGTCTCGGCAAGAAGTTTGCCTCCTAAGTCTGTTTTGTTTTTTTTTTTTTTTCGTTTTTTTTTTCATTGATCTTTAGAGTGAGAGGAAGGGAGAGTGAGGGAGAGAGAAAAAGACAGAGAGAAATATCAATGAGAGAGATACATCATCAATCTGCTGCCGCTTGCATCCCCTACTAGTGGTCTGAGCCCCCAACCTGGGCATGTGCCCTGACCAGGAATCAAACCGTGACCTCCTAGGTTCATAGGTCAATTCTCAACCACTGAGCCATGCTGGCCAGGCTCCTAAGTCTGTTTTTATTTGCTTTGGAGAAGATGTCTTTTTATTATTATTATTTATTATTATTATTTGCAATTCCTTTAACACTTCTTTACTCTTAGTGGATGCCTACTGACTGTTTGAGTGATCACACGGAGATGGAGGTAGCTCAGCAGGGCTGGGGTTATGGCAAGGCCAGTGAGGCTAGTAGGGAACCAAGTTGCAGGAGGCACTCGCTCTCGGGTTCATACAAGTTCTCACACTGCTCCAACCCTGATTGCTGGTGAGGGGAAGCTTCGAGGGGAGATGGTTTACTCAGAAATGGCTGACTGTGGAATAGTAAGGGGCGCCAGCCAGCCTTGCTTCCTCTAGCTGGCACAGGCCTCTCCTGTCCACAGGTGTGCCCTGTATGGGGCTGGGCACTCCCTATCAGAAGGGCCCAGCTCCCGGGAACTGCAGAGAGAAACTATGTATGAAAGAGAACTTGAATCAAGTCAGAGGTAGTTGTCACTGCAGGGGGGGGCAGGGCTGAAAGACATTATGATAATATTAAATACCGCTCTGGGTACTTACCATGTGCCACGCCCTGCGTTAAATACATTATGGCCATTATTTTATATAATCCTCTCAACTCAATAAAGAACTTGGGCTCTGGAGCCAGACCGCATGAATTTAAATCTCAGCCTTGCCTCTTTCATGATGTGTGAACTTGGGAAATTACCTACCCTCTCTGGGCTTCAGCTTCCTCATCTGAAAAATGGGAATAATAATAGAACTTACATCACGGTATTCCAAGGACCAGTAATACAAGGAAAGCAATGAGACAAGCACCTGGCACAAAGTAAGCCCTGGCCAAGTATTAGCCATGGTTAGTATTGCGATTGCCTCTTGTAGCTTATTCCTAGGGTTGCCACAACACAAGTCTCACAAACCAGTGGCGTAAACAATAGAAGTGTGTTGTCTCACAGTTCCAGAAGCCAGGAGTCCAAGGTCAAGGTGTTGGTAGGGCTGATTCCTTCCATGAGCTATGAGGGAGAATCTGTTCCCTGCGTCTCTCCTCGCTGCTGGGCTCTGCTGGTTTATAGGTGACCATCTTCTCCTATGTCTCTTCACTTCATCTTTCCTCTGTGTCTGTCTCGGTGTCCAAACTTCCCCTTTGTTTGAGGCTATTTGGGCTGCTATAACAAAAATGCCATGGATTGGGTGGCTCAAACAACAACCTCTTATCTCTCAGTTATTTTTTTTTCTTTTTCTTTTTAATATATATTTTATTGATATTTTACAGAGAGGAAGAGAGAGAGAGAGATAGAGAGCTAGAAACGTCCATGAGAGAGAAACATCGGCCAGCTGCCTCCTGCACACCCCCCACCGGGGATGTGCCCGCAACCAATGTATATGCCCTTGACCGGAATCGAACCCGGGACCTTTCAGTCCGCAGACCGACGCTCTACCACTGAGCCAAACCGGTTTCGGCATCTCTCACAGTTCTGGAGGCTGCGAAGTACAAGGTCAAGGCACTGGCAGGTTCGGTGTCTGTCTGGTGAGGACTTGCTTCCTGGATCTTAGCTGCTGTCTTCTCACTGAGTCCTCACAAGGCAGACGGGTGGAGGAGCTCCCTGGGGTCGCTTTTATAAGAGTTCTGATCCCAATCGTGAAAACCCTATCCTCACGATGTAGTCTCTTCCCACAGGTCTCTCCAAATTGGGAATTAGTTTTCAGCATATGAATTAGGGGAGGGAGGGTGGAGAAACACATACATTCAGCTATAGCACCCTTTTATAAGGACATCAGTAATATTGGCTTTAGAATCCACTCTAATAATCTCTTTTAACTTGATTACTTTTGTAAAGACCCTATTTCCAAATTAGGTCACATTCTGAGATACTGGGGATTCACAACCCAACACATCTTTTGTAGGGATGGGGTGGGAGAAGAAGGAGGAGACACAATTCAATCTATGGTACAAGGCTAAGGAACTTGCTCAATGTCACACATCTCATTGGTGATGAATTTGGGTCTGAGACCCAGGATTATTTGGTGACACATTTCATGGCATGAACCCCCATGTAAAGCCCCAACATTCTTTTTAAAAAATATATTTTTTAATTGATTTTTTTTACAGAGAGGAAGGGAGAGGGATAGTTAGAAATATCAATGAGAGAGAAACATGGGTCAGCTGCTTCCTACACCCCCCCTACTGAGGATGTGCCCACAATAAAGGTGCATGCCCTTGACTGGAATCGAACCTGGGGCCCTTGAGTCTGTACGCCGACACTGAGCCAAACCAGCTAGGGCAAGCCCCAACATTCTTAAACCTTCTCTGGATGGGGAGAAAGAACCAAAGAGAGACATTCAGAGCCTACTGCTCATGCGTTGATGGCATTTCCCCTTTTTTCTCTCTTCTCCAGCCTGCCTGCTCCAGGCTGAGCTGGTCAACTATGAACGAGTCAAGGAGTATTGCCTCAAAGTCTTGAAGAAGGAAGGGGAGAACTTCAAGGCCCTGTACCGGTCTGGTGTGGCCTTCTACCACCTTGGGGACTATGACAAAGCACTCTACTACCTGAAAGAAGCAAGGACCCGACAGCCAACAGGTAAGGCAGAAATTGATGTTTTCTCATCGTCAGCCACCTCTGGCAGCTCCTGGGGCCTTCTCATTGGGATGGGCAGCTGTCCGGGTGCAGGGCCAGGCAGGTGCAGAAATGGCAAATTAGGGGTCAAGTGGCCACGAGAAACTGGAATGAGGAGAACATACAGCCCATGCATTTGCCTAGGGTCTGAGTCCCAGGGAACGTGGGCACCTCTTCCCTTCACTTTGAATATGGAATTCTTTGTCTTTTCAAATCCAGAATCCAGCTTTCTTCACTTATTCAATAAATACATATTGAATTCTTTTTTAAAAATATATTTTATTGATTTTACACAGAGATGAATTGAGAGGGATAGAGAGCTAGAAACGTCGATGAGAGAGATACAACCACCAGCTGCCTCTTGCACACTCCCCAACGGGGGGAGAGGGGGCCGGATGTGCCCGCAACCAAGGTACGTGCCCTTGACCAGAATCGAACCCGGGACCTTTCAGTCTGCAGGCCGACGCTTTATCCACTGAGCCAAACCGGTCCTGGCCATATTGAATTCTTATGATGTGCCAAGATTTCTGCTGGGCACAAGGGATGTGGATGAGAAAAGGTGGCTCATATGTTTGAGGAGCTCACACTCTGGTGGGCAAGACAGAATACAAAGCAATGATTTGGGTGCTGAGCCCAGTATCTTCTAGGAAGCATGCTCTGTCTTCTCCAGTCAGATCCCATTCCTGAGAGGATGCATTATCTGTAGCATTCTTGCAAATTCACGTGCACAAGCTCAGCCATTCGTTCATTCCACAGATACTAATTAAGCAGTTACAGTGGCCCAGGAACTGTTCTAGGTGCTGAGTAGATGTCAGGGAATAAAAGAAAGCTGCTACCTTCAAGGAATTTATGATGTAACTAGAAGCCCGGTGCATGAATTCATGCACCAGTGGGGTCCCTTAGCTTGGCCTGCAGATCAAGCCGAAACTGGGTCTCTGACATTCCTGGAGGGGTCCCAGATTGTGAGAGGGCACAAGTCAGGCTGAGGAACCCCACTGGTGCACAATCGGGGCTGAGGGGGGACACAGGAGGTGGCCAGCCAGGAGGGACCGTGGGAGGGCTCAAGGCATGTCCAGCCTATCTTGCTCAGTCCCAATTGGCTGGACCCCAGCAGCAAGCTAACTTACTGGCCAACTGTCTGCCCCCTGGTGGTCAGTGCATGTCACAGCAAGCAGTTGAGTGTCCTTAGCATATCATTAGCATATTACACTTTGATTGGTTGACTGGATGACCTGACAACTGGATACTTAGCATATTAGGCTTTTATAATATAGGATGGAGGAAGGTGGACAGTAAGCAAATGGACAAATAGATAATGCAGTATTTAGTAGTGTTAAGTGCTATGAAGAAAATGAAGCAGAAAAAAAAGGGATCAAGAGTAAATGGGGCCCTGACTGGTTTAGCTCAGTGGATAGAGCATCGGCCTGCGGACTCAAGGGTCCCAGGTTTGATTCCGGTCAAGATGCATGTACCTTGGTTGCAGGCACATCCTCAGTAAGGGGTGTGCAGGAGGCAACTGATTGATGTTTCTGACTCTCTATCCTTCTCCCTTCCTCTCTATAAAAAAAAAAAAAATCAATAAAATATATATATATTTTTAGAAGGAAAAAAAAGGAGTAAATTGGGTGCTATTATAGACCTGGTGGTGAGGAGGAACCTCTCTGAAGAGATAACATTTCAATAATGACTTTGACTTGATGTTGCCATTGTTGTTCATAAGGCTAATTTTTAAATATATATATATATATATATATATATATATATATATATATATAGTTGATTTTTTTACAGAGAGGAAGGGAGAGGGATAGAGAGTTAGAAACACTGATGAGAGAGAGACATTGATCACCCACCTTCTGCACACCCACTACTGGGGATGTGCCCGCAACCAAGGTACATGCCCTTGACCGGAATCAAACCTGGGACCTGTCAGTCCGCAGGTCGACGCTCTACCACTGAGCAAAACCAGTTTTGGCAACAAGGCTGATTTTTTTTTTTTAATGCACTTCTCTTTCCAAGAAGTCTTTAAGAACTTTAGGATCAAATGTGTACATTTTTCTTTATTTTTGTAAGAGCACCGATATCTTTATGTGTTGATTAGTTTTCTGTAATCGGTCATGTTCTCCCAACTGTACTGTAACACACTGGAGGACAAAGAACTGGACTCTATCAACAGAATTTTCTTGAACACCTACTGTATGCCAGCACTGTTCTGGCTGCCATGGGTGGCATTTTTTAGAATTCTGGAAGCGAACATCTCAAGCAGCCCTGTAACTTTTATATGCTGGCATATGCAGAGCTAAGCAGCTGTTCCGCATCATACCCCGCCTGCCAATTTAAAAGCTGGGGCTGGAGGATCATTTCCCAGTTTGAGGTGAGGTGGCCCGACTCTACTTATAAGGACAAAAATAAGACAATGAAGCAAAGTCATCGCGGTGGGGTGCTTCTCCTTCTTCCACGTCCCGCACGGAAGGGGAGAAGGACAGGTTCCTGAGTGGAGGATTTGGGGACTGAGAAAAAGGAAAGAAAGAGACGAGAGACAGAAATAGGTTAAGCTGGATGCCAGGTGGAGGCTGTCACTCTGATGAAGGGACAGCCACCCCCACCACAGACAACACAGCACATTTATTGATTTCCAGAGGGGGTTTAAGGTCAAAAGGAGTTTCAGGTGTGTCCAGGTACTATTCATGGAGACCAGGGTAAGTTCCTCATTTTTTGGTACAAGGATGAGATTTAGCATATCAAGATCTGGGTAAGTCAAGGTCCTATATGTTCCTCATTCCAAGCATGGGGATAAAGATAAGAAATGGGTTCCGATGACAGTCTCCGCCATTTTGGGAAGCTGTTTCCTAGAGATGGTCATGCGAGTCACGTTGGACTCAGCTGACATTAATTTAAAGGTCATTCATGTGCATTTCCAAGGGGCCCTCTACAAGTCATTTTAAACTCTTCAATTTTAAAAAAAATTACATTCAACTAATATGTCTTCTTCGTTCGTTAGAGTAGCAGTGCTAGGCTAACCTATTTTGGCCCTCACAGACATGCTCCTAAGGAGCCGAAACCGGTTTGGCTCAGTGGATAGAGCATCGGCCTGGGGACTGAAAGGTCCCCGGTTCAATTCCGGTCAAGGGCATGTATCCTCGTTGAGGGCACATCCCCAGTAGGGGGTGTGCAAGAGGCAGCTGATCGATGATTCTCTCTCGTTGATGTTTCTAACTATCCCTCTCTCTTCCTCAATGTAAAGAATCAATAAAATATATTTTAAAAAAAGAAAAAAGAAATGTCCTGAGGACGGTATGACCCCCCAAAGGAGGCAGGCTTTGGAGTCAGCTGCCCCACATACTGTCTGTGGCCTTCACTTAACCTCTCTGGGGCCCCGTTTTCCCTTTTGTCACAGCGAGGGTGATGCTACACACCTTGCAGGGTTTCAAGGAGGGTGAAAGGAGACAACATGGCACAAAGTAGGCATTCAAAAATGGAAGTTGTTTCTTGCAGACAAGACAGGAGGGCTCCGAGACGTTGATAACGTGCCTGGAGTGAAACTCTAAGCAGAGCCTCCACTCACGGTGCTGACTCAGGGGCACGGGGATATGCTGTTTCATAGAAATAAAGGGAGACCTCACTCCTCCTCTCCTCTCCTTCCCGTCTGCCCTGGGTCAGGGTGACCTGTCCACATTTGCTCAGGGGAGGCCATGGAGGAGAATGCCAACGTCCTGGCTGCCCTCTCCTCAGGCATCATGGACCTTGGTTGAATGAGTCTGGCCTGTCCAGGATCTATAGCTGTAGGCCCAAGACTTCCCCTCACCACCTGTCCCCTATGGTGTGTTTCTCTCCTCACAGACACCAACGTGATTCGGTATATCCAGCTGACGGAGATGAAGCTCAGCAGATGCTCCCAGAGAGAGAAGGAAGCCATGTAACTACAACACCTCTCTAGACTTGCACTTGCGCCCGACCCTGGACTTCTCGGCATCCCCTGGTGGAGAGCCCCTCTCTGGGTTCTGGTCCTTTCTCCCCACTCCTTCCACCGGCCCCACCCCCTTCCCATCTCTCCTTCCTATTGCCCCCCAACTCTTGTCTGCTCCCAGTGTGAAAAGAAGGAGATGCAAATCTGGAATCTGGCGGGTTGCCCTGACAAATGGAGATATCTTCTTCTCTAGAAGGTCAGCCACTGAGAGGGACCTGGCCGCTGTGGGGACAGCCGGGGAGGACGCTCACACACCAGGAATGCCTGGGTTTCTGACAGAGGCAGATCCTGGCGGTTTACCATCCACAGGCAGCAGGCAGGGAACCCAATATCTGGACCCTGCACGCCTTTTTGACGGACCAGAGCATCTCAAGGCAATTGTAACAAATCCAGGGATGAGACAAACACCGGGAGCATTGGTTAAGGCAGGAGGGAGACCATGAATTTGCACACTGGATTTCCTCACCTCAACCCCCAGTAGCCTCCGCCCCTGCCTTTCTTCCTTGTTGTCTTTGCTCGTGCTTTCTTCTCTTGCCCTCGGGGATCTGCGACTGTGCCAGGATTCACATGCCATTGACACCCACTCCCAGTGGTCTCTGGTGACCACACATACCATCCTCCCATCCCCCCAGCAGGCAGCTGTGACAGCAGAAGGGCAGGGACAAGTGGGCCAAGGGTTGACCACTAAGATGAGACGGGGAGGGAGAGGTGACGTCCAGGGGAGAGAGCCTTGTATAAACGGGGCAACTCAGTAAGTGTGAGTACAAGTAAATTAACAGGCAGAAGCTCCTGCCACTTCTGTTGGAAGCAGCCCACTCCCCACTGTTCCTCCTTCCCCCAAGGAGCCCACTCAGAGCTGCTTACAGCCAGGCAGGACGGGGCTTCCCCAATGGGCCATTTGTTCTGTGGTCCACAGAGCTGGCTGCCTCCTCTGTGTGTTGGAGTAGGCTGGGGCTGGGGATTCTGCCCAGGGGGTTGACTTTGTGGGACTTTGTGGGACTTGTACAGCCTCTTTGATGACATTAGCCGGACTCAATGTCTAGCACAGAGAATGTGTTCAACAAGTACTTGTTGAGTGAATAAATGATGACTGCAGACTGGCTCTCCTGCCTTAAACTAATTTTTAATCCCAGCCTGGTCTCCTGATAGCTATGCTCTTTATGCCATGTTGCTTCAGTCAAATAAGAAACATTTCCTGAGGGCTTATTGTTTGCCTACCATTGTGCAATATGCCGTGGGACGTAGGACGTGGTCCTATGAAAGAGTTCAGAAATACTCGTGTGAGATTATTACCAATGACACCTTTCATTTATACGATGCTTTACAATTTTCAAAGCACTTTCGTGTATCTTCCGTGTGATCAGTGAAAGAAACAGTATTGTACAAATTAAAATATATACAGATGCAATAATGTTAATAGTTAGCATTTATTAAATGCACTATCCTCAGCTCTTTACATGTATAAGCTCATTTCTTTCATGCAATTACCCTAGGAGACAGCTTTTTTATTTGAAGGATAAGAAAACTGAAAGCCAGAAAACTAACTATTCCCAGCTGGTGGTTGAGCATCGGTCTATGAACCAAGAGGTCACAGTTTGATTCCCGGTCAGGGCACATGCCTGGGTTGCAGGCTCAATCCCCAGTAGGGGACGTTCAAGAGGGCAGCCAATTGAATGATTCTCATTGGTGTCTCTATCTCTCCCTCTCCTTCTCCCTTCCTCTCTGAAATCAATGAACAACAACAACAACAACAACAACAAACTTATAAAAGAAAGATGAACTATTGCAAGTTTGGCATGGCCTTAAGTGGAATAGCTAGGATTTGAGCCAGGCGTGTCTGACCCCAGAGCTCTAGCTCAAACTACACTCTATAATTAGTTCCTGCTCTACAAAGTATATTGAGCAGTTATAAACACTCAAGAGCAGAGCAGTGTGTGTTACATTAAAAAGTTTGACTGTAGTACCTGAGCTGCCTCCTGTGTTTAAAATGCCCAATACAGCCGAAACCGGTTTGGCTCAGTGGTAGAGCGTCGGCCTGCGGACTGAAAGGTTCCGGGTTTGATTCCGGTCAAGGGCATGTACATTGGTTGCGGGTACATCCCCGGTAGGGGGTGTGCAAGAGGCAGCTGGTCGATGTTTCTCTCTCATTGACGTTTCTAGCTCTCTATCTCTCTCCCTTCCTCTCTATAAAATATCAATAAAATCTATTTAAAAAAATAAAATAAAATAAAATGCCGAATGCAAAAAAATTTTAAAAAAAGGTTCTAACATTAGACTCGCTAGTGGACAGGGCAGTAACAGACCCAGAAAAGAGAGCTGAGACCCAGCAGTTATTTCTGGATATTGTTCATTCTACTTGCTGTTGGGCCAGACAACCCACCTAGCTTTGCTCACCCCGTCCCCGCTTTGGAGAAGAGTCACAATTACAGGCAGAGGATGAAAGGGAATGCCAAGTTGATGATGGGTTATTTGTTTAACCGGGGGCTCCACCACCGCAGGATCTCGTGGCTGCTGAGGGGCCCAGGAGCCAGTAGCCCAGGGGATACTCACATGGCTTCTCGCCGGGACCCAGAGAAAGTGCCAGGAACATCCAAGGGCCCACGGTTGCTTGCCGGTAGCTCAGCCTCAGGAGAAGGGGGGAAAAGAAAAGGCTGTTAGAGCTGTCACATTCTACCCCACTCCTAACCACAGCCCTCTCTCTGCCCTCTTCCTCCAAAATAGTTTTCACGTGACCCCAATCCCAAACCACCCTGCCGTGTGCTTAGCTCGGGCAACTGTGCACAACTCCCCTGCCCCCAAGCCTCCAGTCCAGAAAGCTCGTGAGCTGGCGAACTGCTTGTCAGAATCTGAAGGATAAGATGAGGTCAGAGGTGGCCTGTAGGACCAGTTCATTCTGGCAGGGTCTTCCCTTTGGTCTTGCATTCAGGAAGGACTCAGGGTAACTGTTCGCAACGTGGGTCTGGAGAGAGGTCAAAAAGGGAGTGGTGGCGAGCCTGGGCAGCCGGGGATAAGATTGTTATCCTCCTTCCAGAGAAAAAGGTTGAAAACCAGGACTAAGCACATCCTCACGGGACATCCTAGTACAAGTGTACAGGCGGTCTGCTTGTCTGGAGACTTAGATACACAGGCTTACTGGAACTCCTTTCACTGTGACCCAACGTTAAAGGATCCCAAAGGGAAAAGCTGCCTGGGGGATTAGCTGATGTCTGGGCTGAGTGGGGGGGTCTTCTGTGCACTGGTCCAACAGAGACGTCAGGGAGCTGCTGAGCAAAATCAGGTGTGTGCACCTTCCCGCCAGCCCCCTTCTCCCCGCCCCTCGGGCAAACAGGCGTTGCCATTTAACTGCACGCTGTGTTTGCAGAGGTCACTGCTGAACTCTACCTGGATCTGACCTGCTTTGTCATCTCCTGCTTGGACTTTGGGGATAGACTCTTCAGGAAGAAAAATGACACTCTTCTTGTAATGATTATAAACGCCTCCCGTGTGCGTTGTGTATTTTAGGGGGACGTGGGGAGGTGGGGGGAAACAAACTCCAACCCACAATCCTAGCACCCAAGGCAAGCATTACCATCCTTTGGGATGTATCTTTTGGTTCTCTTTGAGATAAATGCACATATACACATACACAGGTTGTTACGTGTGTTGTTGTTTTTTTTAACAAAAACTAGAGCACATTGTGTGTGTGTGTGTGTGTGTGTGTGTGTGTGTGTATAGTTACTCTTTAAAAACTTACTTTTCAAAATGTGTATATTTTAGAATATGTAATACCTACACACACAAAACTCAGAAAATTACAAAAATCTCTATAGTAAGAAGTAAATCTCCTTCCCACCCCTCTGCCAGCATCTAGTCTCGCTCCTATTACGTGTATATCCTTCCGGAGACATTTAAGCATTTCCAAACATATGGACACAGAGACTCTTGTCACACACAAATGGTAGCAAATGGACACATGCTTTTGCCCCATGTGCTGCTTCTCTTACTGTATCAGGAGCATAACATTTGTGTGTGTGTGTGTGTGTGTGTGTGTTTCTCTCTAACTTTTCAACATCCTCCCCATTCTACAGGTGGATCCTTATTTGATAATCAATCTCCTAGTAGAGGTTATTTCATGTGTTCCCAGTCTTCATTGTACATCAGGTTGCCACAGACATTCTTGGAGCTATGCTATGCACAAGGAAACCATTGCTTGGCTCTCTTTAAGAATTTTGATGCAAGTTGCCAACTGTCCTTCGGAGAGTTTGTACCAAAGCACTCTTACCTGCAGCCGTGAGAATGCCCCGTTCCCCGCACCCCCACTTGTGGTGGGGATTAGCCCGTATCAAATCTTCCCCAATTTGATAGAAAAAAAAAATGATTGGATGTCAGTGTTCTTTGAACTTGCATTTCTTTGATTACTATCGATGAACATCTTCATACGCTTGTGGACCGTTTGTACTTCTTTCTTTGTGAAATTTCTAGTCATCTGATATTGGTAGGTTTACCTTTATTATCAACATGTAATTTTTTTTTTTATTGATATTTTACAGAGAGGAAGGGAGAGAGATAGAGAGCTATAAACGTCAATGAGAGAGGAACATCGACCAGCTGCCTCTTGCACACCCCCTATGGGGGATGTGCCCGCAGCCAAGGTACATGCCCTTGACCGGAATCGAACCTGGGACCTTTCAGTCCGCAGACCGACGCTCTACCACTGAGCCAAACCGGTTTCGGCTCAACATGTAATTTTATCACGAATATTATCTTTGTCCAGAAACACTGCAAATGGGCTTTCCGGGTGCTTTGCTTTCCTCATTTTGTTGATGGTGCTTTTTGACATACATAAATTCTTAATTCTGCAATTAATTTGCTCCTCTGTTGCCAGCTTCTTCTGCCTGTGGCTCACTCTCCCCATTTCTGTCAGGGGGCCTTTGTGAAGCACTCGGATGGTGTGGCTCCCCTCCCTTGAACATCTGTAGCGCCTCCTCATTCACTTTAAAAGCCAAACTCCTTAGCATAACACACAAGGGCGGTCCTGTGATCTCCCCCCCCCCCCCCCCCCGGCTCTTCTGGGCTCATCACCTGCTGGTCCATTCCATGGCCGCACAGCTGCTTGGCATTCCCCGAACCCATGTTCTGGGTCTCCGGGCCTCTCCATGCTGTTCCCTCTGCCTCGCTGCCCACGCATTACCCCATCCAGCTCCCTCTTTGCCTTGCTGACTCCGTTCGGACCCTAAGCATCACTCATTAAAAGTGGTCCCTGACCCCTGAGCCCAGCCTGCACTCCTAAAGCAGCGTGAGCCCACCCCGGGCCAGCATTTGCGACAGTGAGTTGGAATCTCCTACTTATGGGTATCTCCCCCGCTGCCCGGATATTCAAGGCAGGCGCTGTGGTTTGTTCATTTTTTTGCAGCCAGAACGTCTAGCACAGCGCCTTCACATAGCGAGTGCTCACTGAATGTTGAGCACTGAGCTTGGCACGGATGAATAATGGATTCGGCGGCAGATGTTACTTGAGGTAAATGCGGGGCCGGACTGGATCTGTGCTTCTGAGAAGCGAAGAGCTCCTAGGAGACGTGGGTTATAAGAGAAGCCCTGTGCCCCCCTGCTGCGCTTTCCAAAACATCAGAATCACTTGAAGTAAGCTTTTAAAAAATGCATCATCGCAGGCTCTGCCTTAGATCCATTGAATCAGACTCATGGGGATAATGCTCCGCATACGATGGTGTGTGTGTAGGTGAGTGCGTGAGTCCTGAAGTGTTCCTGATGACCAGCCAGGATAAAAAGCTGCTGCTGAAGTAGCCCGACAGGTAAATCAGAGCCCCTGGCTCCATTATTTCAAATCACGTGACCGTTGCAGTGGCTAGATGGAGCTTTATTTCGAACACCAGCTTCGACAGCTACTGGCCTTGTGACCTCAGGGCACTTGCATTGACTTTTCAGGCTCTCATCAGCCTCACTGAAACATGAGGACAACACTACACGCCCCGTATGAGCGTGCTGGGAGGATTAAGAACTACCTATCTCTGCCGAAACCGGTTTGGCTCAGTGGTAGAGCGACGGTCTTCGGACTGAAAGGTCCTGGGTTCGATTCCGGTCAAGGGCATGTACCCCGGTAGGGGGTGTGCAAGAGGCAGCTGGTCGATGTTTCTCTCTCATTGACGTTTTTAGCTCTCTATCTCTCTCCCTTCCTCTCTGTAAAAAAAATCAATAAAATATATTTTTTTAAAAAGAACTACGTACCTATTTCCTAGCTCAGTGCCTAGCGCCGCGTGAGCATGAAATGGAACATTCATTTCCTTCCCATGTCTCCCCCCCTTCTCCCCACACCCCTGCTCAGCCTCAGTTTCTCCGTCTATAGTTTGGCTGCTGATACCTGCATGTCTGCCTCTCACACTGCCACACCGAACTCGAGAGGAAGGAGCTTCCCACAGGCCCTGGATTACTCTGGCCACCCGGGACGGGTGCTTGGGCGACGCGGGGGGCCGAGGAAGCCCCTTGTTCCACCGCAGGCTCTCTCCCAGCACATCAGAGAGTGTGGAACAGCCAACTGGAATGATTCTGATGCGTTCAGACCCAATTGCCTTTCAGTCGCATCCAAAGATCGGCACAGTTTTCTCCCGGTGGTTCCACCCAAAGGCCAGTGGCTTTTCACCTCCAAGGTGAAGGCGGTTGTCAGAAAAGAGAGGAGTCATTGCCTGCTCCCTTTCCCGCACCGTGGGGGCCTCATCCCCTGCCTCAGGGCTGGAAAGTCCAGACTGAACGTGAGGTCCAAAGAGCTCGTCTACAGCCGCTTCGATTAAGATGCCCCCGTTCCCCATTCCCAATGTCCCCCCCCCCCCCCACGCGCTCCCCTCGCCAGTCCGGGGTCGGCAGCCGAGACAGGGAAAATGCCTTCAGGCCCTCAGGCCTGAGAGAGTTCAAATTACCGAGTCAGCACGAAAAGTCCCGCTCTAAATGGACTGAAATTGGATTCTATTAAAAACCGCACTCACTGAGGCCCTTGGCTATTAATATTTGCTACAACATGGAGCAGGGGGAGGAGGCAGAGGCTCCTACAAAAGGTTGGAGATTGCAGCTGTTCCGTGGAACTGCTTTTCTGGAAGCAAGCCTACATTGGAAAGGTGGATTTGCCCTGTTTTCAACAGTTCACAGAAGATGAGGGCTGGAAGGATTCCTGAAGCTCCCTCATCTTATAGATGAGGGATCAAGTCCGGAGAAGGCAAGTGACGTACACAAGGTCACACGGCTAGTAAGTAACAAAACCAGAACTGGAACGCATCTCAGTTTTCTGACAACGAACTTAATACTCTTTCCACTGAACTAACATACACTTACAAAGCATCTCTCTCTCTCTCTCCCTCTCTCTCTCTCTCAATGTAATGCTGTAAAATTATTCTCTTCTAAAGAAATGGTAACCTAAAAATAAAAGGCCAAAGTAAGAGGCAAAAAGCATTTGAGATTTAAAAAAAAGAAGAATAGCTACTCAAAAAGCACTGATTCAGGAAGAAACCCTAATTCAGATTTGGGCAGAAACCCAAATCCAAACTCCTCAGATTAGGAAACAAAAGCAAGAGGAGTTTATGAAAAAGGGAACAATTCTATCGCTTGAAGGAAGGCATTTCCATTGGTGCAGATAAGCTTACAGAGTGCCGCTAATTCAAAACAATGTTTTAATTTTCCGGGCCGTAGTCTTCAGCCCAGTAGCCATGTCTGTTTCTTGTTATCCTTGCAAACAGTTCTCTGGGACACAGTGTTGTCTTAGGCCCAGTCCGAAGGTTCCTTTGCTGCTTTAACATTCCAAAGATCTGAGGCTCATGACATGCAAGAAGTGTCCTCTGGGATGGCAGCTCCAACTCCATTTTAAAGTGGCTCCGTCTATATCAGGGGTGGGCAAACTTTTTGACTCAAGGGCCACCATGGGTTCTTCAACTGGACCGGAGGGCCGGAACAAAAGCAACCTGACCACGCTGGCACTCTCATCGTGGGCTGCTGGTGAAGGAGCGGAGGGGAGAGCAAGGGAACCCTCCGCTCTTTCGGCTCCTCGGGCCGGATAGAACAGCCGAACGGGCCAGATCCGGCCCGAAGGCCGTAGTTTGCCCAGGCCTGGTCTATATAATAGAAAGAAGAAACGTAGTACTCATTCATTGATGCCTTCACTCCATATTTGTCATTCCAGCCACTTCCGAATAGGCAGTTCAATGGTTAACAAAGTATTTTCTCTGCTTTTCAAGCTTACAGTCTACAGCAAGCATGTCAAACTCAAAGGCCAACACGGGCCAAATAAACAAGGTTTAAGTTTATGTGAGCCGCACAAAAACAAAGCTTCAATTTGCATAGAAGCATAGGCTTATTTCCATAGAGACATGCTGAATACAAAGAGCTGAAATAAATGAGTAATAGTTAACATTAAATAATAGAACATTTTAATAAAAATTAATATTATTTTCTTGAACATTAACTTACCAGACACTGAATAACTGCACAAATTAATAAGCATAACGCAAATAAACCTATTTTTCTTATTCTCCGAAAGCAAAATACTTCCTGTTGCACACACCAAACAAGTCAGTACAAGACTAATGACATGGCAATCAGCTGCTAAAACATTCACTGCTAGAATTAATGGAGAGAAATGGTGTGCATAAGGCACATAAGAGAAATGAATGCAACACATTTATAGTGATCAGTCATTAGCGAACATTGTAGTTCATTATTAATTATGTAGAATAGGATATTGTAAAAGTTCAGTTATGAAGTTTTTATTAAAATATTTCTTTCATACCATTATAATGGCTGGGCCGCAAACAAAATATTCATTGTGGGCCGCATGCTGCCAGCAGGCCATGAGTTTGACATGCTTGGTCTACAAGGAAAAAAGAAAACAGGCAACTTCCAATCTGTCTAATAAAAACACCAAGGGCATCGCAGAAGTAGCATCAACCGCCATTCTGGAGGACCAGGGAAGATTTTCCCCAGAGAACGCTGACGGGTGGAACAGAAGTGGTGAGGGAAGAGTCAACTTTAGTCCAGGGCCAATGGCCAAGGTCTGCCTCTCCTTTTCCAGGTGGTAATGTGAAAAGATTTGACAGCTTGAGATCAAATGCTGTCTTTTTTTATCTTTTCCCTGGTTGCTCATGCTCGAGTTCAGCCAATGTCATTTGTATTACCCTGTAGACCCAAAGGCTGAGAAGTCACAGAAGACTCTGAAGGTTATATCTGATTAAATCCCCTCAGAATGGAACAGGGACAAGCGGCTACAAGCATTATCTCTGAGTGCGATCAGAAGCTCTTCAAGACCCGTGATTTCCTTAATAAGCAAAAATTCTAGAGCAGGTTTCAGGAATATAGTCACAAGACCATAAACAGCCTGAATATCTCCTATTGTTTTATGTTCTTTTGTTTTCTCTAATTTTAGCTTTTTTATTCTAAAAACTAGTGCCCCTGTGCACATTGAAAGGAAATTAATTAGAAGGTGGCTGGTGGGGTGAGAAGGGCCGGACACACCCTGGAGCCAACTTCCTGTGGTCCCAACCCAGCCCTGGGGCAGCGCCATGTCTGGAACGGCATCTGCGGAGTGAGCAGTGTCCCTCTGGCAGGTGGGGTCCCTCGGCCTGACCTGCAGGGATCAGCCAAAACTGGCTTTCGAACATCTCCCGAGGGGTCCCTTGGTTCCTCTATGAAATCCTAGTAAACAGCACCATGGCTATTGACTCCTGGGTCCCGGGTGCGGGGCAAGGCAGAGGTGGTTGGGGCCATCAGGCCAGCAGGGGAGCAGTTAGGGGTGATCAGGCAGGCAGGCAGGCAAGTAATTAGGAGACAGTGGTCCTGGATTGTGAGAGACAATGGGACATCCCCCGAGGGGTCCCAGATTGCCATATTGGAGAGGGTGCAGGCCGGGCTGAGAGACACCCCCCCCCCCATGCACAAATTTCATGCCCTGGGCCTCTAGTATACTTATATGCATGGCCCATGGACACAGGCAATAGGATAGTGAAGATCGTGGGGGGGAGGGCAGGGGGCAGGGGGCGAGGGGTGGGCGTAAAGGGCTAGGAAGGGGAAATGGGAGACATATGTAACACTATCAACAATAAAAATATAAAAATAAAATTTAAAAAGACAAAAAACCCACCTTAAAAATGGATAGACTCTGAATAGACGTTTTTCCAAGGAAGATATGCAAATGGCCACCAAACACATTAACAGATGCCCAACATTATTAGCCACTAAAGAAATGCAAATCAAAACCACAATGAGGATCTACTTCACACCCTGGAGAATATATATATATATTATTGATTTTTTTTACAGAGAGGAAGAGAGAGATAGAGAGTTACAAACATCAATGAGAGAGAATCATCGATCAGCTGCCTCTTGCACACCCCCTACTGGGGATGTGCCCGCAACCAAGGTACATGCCCTTGACCAGAATCGAACCTGGGACCTTTCAGTCCACAGGCCGACGCTCTATCCACTGAGCCAAACTGGTTTCGGCTGTCCTTTTATCTTTTTTTTTTTTTAAATATATTTTATTGATATTTTACAGAGAGGAAGGGAGAGAGATAGAGAGCTAGAAACGTCGACGAGAGAGAAACATCGACCAGCTGCCTCCTGCACACCCCCTACTGGGGATGCGCCCGCAACCCATGTACATGCCCTTGACCGGAATCGAACCCGGGACCCCTCAGTCCACAGACCGACGCTCTACCACTGAGCCACACCAGTTTCGGCGGCTGTCCTTTTATCTTAATGCACAATGGTATCCCTATTAAATGTGTAGTCATGCTGATTTCAGTCTTTCCATACAGCTTGTCGTGAGCATTTTCATCTTGATTCCATCGTCCACGTCCGCTCATCCCCCCAACTTCATGCCGACTATACATTTGATAACTTTTTGTGTCCTCAATCCAACATAACACCAGAACAAAGATGGAGTCCAGCGGTGCTTAAGTAGGAACCTCCCTTCCAGGCTTAGGAGATGCGACGCATGGTGGAGGCGCTGGCCTAAAGGAGGTGGGGGTGGGGGTGGGGGTGGGGGTGGGGGTGGGGAGGAAACTGTGTTGCTGGAAAGGCCTGAGTTCTGCAGGGGTGGCTGAAAGAGGGAGCTGGTGACCGACCGTCCTAGTGGGGATGTGTGCCGGGGAGAGCGCCAGGCTGCAGGGGAAAGGCTGAGAGTCACGTGCATAGGAATGAGCATGAGGTAGAAGGAGGGAAAGAGCTCCCCTGGCAAGAACCAAGGGCCAGCCAGTCACTGGCGGTGGGTAACATGAGGTAGGGAATAGTATCCCCATCGGCACACGGGCACGCTGAAGCTCGGAGACTGCGCAGAACACCCAATTGGGTGATCCCCTACTTTTTTCTCTCCTGAGACCCTTCCACCCACCCACCGAGCTGGGCTGCGGCTGGCACGTTGGTACCCAGCACACACCGCCACTCCTCGGGCCAGGGTGGAAACCCGACTCCAGGCACGAGGTTGGTTTTTCCATTTCTCAGAAAAGTAGATTTGGGTGCAGAGACCCTTGTCCTCGCTGACAGGCCCTTGCCCTTCCTCCGGGTGGGGCTGTGACCCAGAGTGCGGCCACGGGTGCCGGGGGGGAAGGCCCGCCGCGAGAGGAGAAAAGACAGCAGTTGTGCTGAGCGAGGCCGCGGCAGAGAACGTGGCACCTTCCGCTCTCCCACCAGCTCCTGCGTCCTCTGAGAGCCTCTAATTCCTCCACGTAAGTGCTCTATTTTTAAAAAATATATATTTTATTGATATTTTACAGAGAGGAAGGGAGACAGAGAGAGAGCTAGAAACGTCGATGAGAGAGAAACACTGACCAGCTGCCTCTTGCACACCCACTACCGGGGATGTGCCCGCAACCAAGGTACATGCCCTTGGCCGGAATCGAACCTGGGACCTTTCAGTCCGCAGACCGACGCTCCACCACTGAGCCGAACCGGTTGGGCAGTAAGTGCTCTATTTTGATTAAGATAAATCAAGTGGCTTCCAATGCCTGGGGACCAAAGGGGCTTGGCTCCGAGAAGTTAGGTAACTTCCCGGATGCCACGTAGCTCCAGAGGGTGGAGCTGGAGCGGCAAAGCCCACACCTTATCGCAACTGCCCCGCCGCTCCGACGGCGCCTTCCTCCCCGAGGCGGGCGGGCGGGCGGGCCGGGGGAAGGCATGCCCTACCAGATCTCCGTGTCCCTTCTTTCACCCCCAATACACGCTCCCCAGGAAGCTCCGGAGCAGCCTCAAATGAGGAAATAAGTTACTTAACGAAGAGACCGTCTCGGAAGGGCAGCACCATTTCGGTGGGTGGGATGGGGCACCAGGGGGGGGGGGGCAAGGTCTTGCTTTTACCAAGTCCTGGGTCTCGGCAGGAGCAGGTGGAGCCATCTCCTTCCCTCCCCGAGACCCGGCTAGCCAGATGGCTCGGGCGAGGAGAGGGGAGAGGCCAGGGAGGAATGGGGACAGGCTATCGTTTGGAGAGGGGACTTGGTCCAGACCCACGTCCCTCAAGGGAACGGCGTTTAGATTTTCCCCAAATGCGCAGACCATTTGCAGCCAGCCAGGTGAAGCCCGAAGAAAAGCGGGCCGAGCCTCCTCGGGGCAGATCCATTAGAGGTGGCTGCTCCCTCGGAGCCACTTGAAGCCTGCAGCTCCTGGAGCTCCGTTTATTGACTCTGTTTATTCCTCTAATTTGTCAAGGACTGTCTGCGCGCGCGCCAGCGAGAGAGAGAGAGAGAGAGAGAGAGAGAGAGAGAGAGAGAGAGAGAGAGAGCTTGCCTCCTAAGTGCTCCGCTCCTACCCCGCCTTGCAGGCTTCACCAATTTGATTAGCATCCTCTGCTCTCCATCTTTTGAGCCATTAATGAAAACCCCGATGAATACTGGGCACAAATCGGATCCCCGGGAGGCTCTCTCCTCGGCGGCAACCTCTTCTTGCCACGCGAACAACCTAGCAGGGATGGCCCTTCTGCTCAGGCCACATTGGCCCATTGGCCAAGAATGCCTGTCCCCTCTTGTCATCCGTTTATGTGTTCGCTCACTCACTCCTTCATTGTGCTAGGGCTAGAGGTTTACCACAATTCCTGGCAAATGCAAATTCGTGGAAAATGCTCTATGAATGCAAGCTATTATAACCGCGAGGGCTTGTGGGGAAGCAACGATGCACAGGGCAGAGCCCAGCCCTCAGCAGGAAGCACAGGGATAAGAATAATAGCTTTGCCCAGCTGTTATGGTTCATTGGGTTGAGCATAGACCTATGAATCAGGAGGTCACAGTTCGATTCCCTGTCAGTGCACATGCCCAGGTGGTAAGCTCTATCCCCAGTATAAATTTCTATATCTCTCTCCCTTTCCCTTTCCTCTCTGAAATCAATAAAAAAAATATATATATACACTGAGTAGTCAGATTATTGTGATCTCTGAACACATAATAATCTGGCCACTCAGTGTGTGTGTGTGTGTGTGTGTGTGTGTGTGTGTGTGTGTGTTAGAGGCCTGGTGCTTGAATTCGTGCATGGGTGGAGTCCAGCCAGCCTGGCCAGGGGGAGGGGACATGAGTGGTTGGCTGGCCTGCCTGCTGGTCGAACTCTTGGTTGTGGGCATAATTTGCATATTAGCCTTTTATTATATAGGATATACACTGAGTGGCCAGATTATTATGTGTTCAGAGATCATAATAATCTGGCCACTCAGTGTGTGTGTGTGTGTGTGTGTGTGTGTGTGTATTTTTATTTATTTATTTTTTAATATATTTTATTGATATTTTACAGAGAGGAAGGGAGAGAGATAGAGAGCTAGAAACGTCGATGAGAGAGAAACATCGACCAGCTGCCTCTTGCACACCCCCTACCGGGGATGTGCCCGCAACCAATGTACATGCCCCTGACCGGAATCGAACCCGGGACCCTTCAGTCCGCAGGCCAACGCTCTACCACTGAGCCAAACCGGTTTCGGTGTGTGTGTGTATTTTTAAAGATAATAAGCTTCCATTTGCCAGTGCTGGACTAAGTAGTATGCAGATATTGTTCAGCCTGTGGTGGAGATTAGCAATCATAAGGGAGGCAGTTCTTGCTAATGACTAAGACTAAGAATTCTTAAATTTTTAGATTTGCCTTCTTGCAAACTGCTGGTGGGAATAAAATTACCTCCTAGGATTGTTATAAAGGTTTACATTATCAAAGAAGTTAATATAGAAAATGCACTTGGAGCATTTCTTAGCACATAATGAGCATTCAGTAAATGCTAGCTATTACTATTATTTCATGCAATACAACTACCCATTATGAGGTGTTATTATCCATGTTTTCCAAGCAAGAAAGCAGAGGATTAGGAACATAAGTAATTTGCCCAAACTACACCAGCCAATACCAATAATGGAACCAGGGTCCAAGACCAAATCTTTGATGCCAAATCCCATTTGCTTTATTATCATAACCTCGAAAGGAAGAAAAGATGCATAAATATTATTTTATAAGATAGAAAAGCAAATGAGACTGTAAAGTGCAGTATATTTGCACCACACACAATAGATTCTCAACAAATTCTACCAAATGATGATGATGGAATTATAAGCACCATACTGAAGTTTCAGGGGGGGGGGTGTTTTAGGGTACCAGAGGAAAGAGAGATCATTTCTGAGCAGGATAATAGTTGGAGACTTTCATGGAGAAGGTACCATTTGAGTAGGCCTTAGCAGATGAGTGTGAGTTGGACTAAGAGAGAAAAGAATGTGAACCCCAAGAAGAAATCTGCCAAAATGGGATCTTGTGGCTACCTGGGACCAAATTCATAACCAGAGTCTAGCGGCCACGGCTGAAAGAGGCTCTCACACAGACTGCATTTCAGGAAAAGCCTGAGACTGAACTCTCAACCTCCTGTAGTATGCTCCTGCCATCTGAGACCATTATAAGGGAGTCCCTGGTTCTGTCATTTCACCAGTGGACTGACACCTGCCCTGTCCAATCAGCATTCACGATTACATCCTCATTTGTATCTAAACTGGCCAGTCAGAACTGCACTATAAAGACCAATTAGAACGCACAATACTGGCTAATCAGAACTGCACAATTCAAACCAATCAGAACTGTACAAATTTGGAAACCACATTTGCATAGAATTGAACCAATCAGGAACCTGGGTGAGACATTTCTCTATAAAAGGTGCCTCCTCTTGGTCTCTGTGGAAGGCACTTTTTGTTTCCACCAAGGTTGCATTTCCCCAGTTTGCAAACGTTTCTCCTTTTTCTGCATCTCTGGTAATTCTTGTCAACAAAAGAAAAAGATACTCTTTATAGAGGACACTGCATGAGCAAAGACATGAAGATGGGAATGTTTTGGGTGTGTTTGAAGAAGAAAAAAAAGTAACAAGAAGTTCCATTTAGATAGTATGTGATATATTTAAGAAACTAGTTTGGGAATGAATTAGAAAATATTGGGAAATAAAATCTTGACCAAAGCACTGGCTGAAGTTAGAGAGATTTCTCATACTCCAAGAGTCTCCTAAAAACACCAGGGAAAGCACCATAGAAGGGAGTTTGGGGATGAGGAAGGGGATTTCTTTCATATTCAGGCACCAGTAATTGCCGGAACTGTGCAATGGGGTTCAAGTTTGAGGTAGGGCCGAAGCAGGGCCGACATTCAGCCAATACATGGGTGTAAATATGAATTGTTAAAATACTAAACAGGCAAATACTAAAGTGTTTTGAACCTTGAGGACATTATGCTAAGCTATATATAAAGCCAGTCACAAAAGGACAAATACATTTAAAGTATCTAAAGTGTTCAACATTAGCGCAACAGAAAGTAGAAAGGTTGCTGCCAAAGGCTGAAGGGAGAAAGAAGGGGGGATTATTGCTTAGTGGGTATAGAGTTTCAGTTTTGCAAGATGGAAAAGTCTTAAGAGATCAATTGCACAACAATGCAAGTATGCTCCGCACAACTGAGCTAAGCTCCTAGAAATGGTTCAGATGGTGAATTTAATGTTTTGTGTTTTTTTTTATAATAATAATTAAAAAAAAGGTGAGACACACACCCCTCCCCCCCAAAAAAAAAAGAAAGAAAGAAAGAAAGAAAGAAAGAAAGAAAGAAAGAAAGAAAGAAAGAAAGAAGCACATGAAAGTGCTTTCTATCCAGCTGGCAAATGGCACTGCCCTGGGCCACCCAAGGCCCCGTCCCCTGGACCCTGGACTCCTTGACATCCTGCTACAAAAGGATTCATGCTTGGCACTATTTTGAAAATCACCCCTGGGGCTAGGGGACTTGGCTGGAAGAAGCCTTTGCACAGCATTTTTCATAAGATGGAAAAACACCACAACTGTATCAGTGAAGGGGGAGGCGGGGGAGTGGTGGCTGGAGGGTGTTGGAGAAGCAAACAGCCCCAACCACTGCGCTCTGGCCTCCTGTTCCCCAGGGAGGATCCCTGCGAGAGAGGACGCACTGCGGGAACTCTTTCTGCTGAGTCAGTGGGCGCAGCCCTGCCCACCGTGAGACTGCCATGTGGAGTCTGGAGGTGCCGACCCCGAGAGTCCCTTCCTGGCCCCCGGGGACCACAAAAGTCCATCCGTATCAGGACCTCGGGCACTGCCCCCGCACTAGGCACAACACGGAACGTCCGCTTTGTGGACACTGGGTTTTCCTGCGGCCCTCAGCATCAGATTGCCCTAATCTCTCCACTAGCTTGGCAGGGCTGCGGAAAGTGCCAGAAAAAAAAAAAAAATCCTGAAGAGTTGGTTCTTGGCAGCTTTGGCTCAGTCATTTCTCTTCCTAAGGAGCCAGTGGAGAGCTGAATCAGTTGGTACCGGACTGCGCCTTGCCCAGCGCCGATTCGCCATCTGTGAGGTGGTCCCGCTCCCTCCAAGGGACAGAAGGGGAGGGGAGCCAGAAGCCTGGGCCTGCTGTCCCTCCTGCTGCCACTTTCCTCCTCCGGCCCCAGCAATGGCCCCGCTCAGCCTGCATTTCTGCCTGATTACTCCACTCCCATAGTAATCTCCCTCCTACCCCCGCCCTTTAAAAAAGTCTCTCTCTCTCTCTCTCTCTCTCTCTCTCTCTCTCTCTCTCTCACACACACACACACACACACACACACACACACACACACAGAGACACTATATTAAAGTGCTTTCCACCCAGCTGGTGATTGGCACTGCCCTGGCCACCCAACGCCCCTTCTCCTGGGCCATGGACTCCTTGAAGTCAGGGCCTCCCTTCCCTCTCAAGTAGAGAAGACTTAGACGACACCTGAAGCCTTTTCCAAGGGGTCTCTCCTGGCAGGGGAGAGGAGAGCCCAAGAAGGGCAGGGAGGGCCTGAACAAGGGAGAGGGGCAGAGAGCCGTGTGCCCCGGGAGAGCCGTGTGCCCCTGGGGGCCATGTGCCCAAGGGGGCGGTGGGACCCGGGGAGCCGTGTACACCGGGAGAGCCGTGTGCCCCGGGGAAGCGGATTCTATTCGTGTGGTCCTGAGTCATTTGGACAGTCTGCAGCCATTAGCTACAGAACACTCTGCTGTATTTCCCTACAAAAACAAATGAGAGAGAGTGTCCCACTTGAAATTCATATACGGAAAAAAGGAAAAGAGAAGGGGAAAAAAATCTGAGGAACAGAATAAAATGATGAATATAGTAGAATCAGGGGCAAAGAAGGGGAGTGGACTGATAATTATCAGGAGGATAAGGGGGTGGGGAAGCAGTGAGAGACTGGATTGAAATCGTATAACCAATGGATGAAGACAATTGGGGGCGGAGAGGGGGTAAGGGCAGAGGGTGGGAAGGGAACTGGGTGGTAGGGAGCTTTGGGGGAGAAAAAGGAGAAACAATTGTAATAATCTGAGTAATAAAGATTTATTAAACAAACAAACAAATAAACAAATAAAGGGGGGGGCAAGGAGAATGTAGGGGACGGGTTGTGACGATTAAAATGGTCTTCACTGGCATGTCAGCCCTCCATGTATGTGTCTGTCTTGGCCATTTCACACACACACACACACACACACACACACACACCCCGCAACAGCATGTGCTCTCTGTTCTGCCCTCACTGGCCTGGTGCTCACCCCGGAGTCCACCGAGGGCCAGAATGACCACACCTGTCTGACAAATGGCATGGTGTGGGTGCGAGTGGGGAGAAGAGGAATCTAGGCAAGTGGAAAGAGTGTAAGTGAGCAGAGGGCACCTAGAAGGGAGGAAAGGGAGATAGATACAGAAGGTCAAGGAAGCACAACGGGCCCTGGCCAGGTAGCTCAGTTGGTTAGAGCATCATCATCCTGATAAGCCAAGGTTGGGGGTTCGATCCCCGGTCAGGGTAGATAAACAACCAATGAGTACACAAATGAGTGGAACCACAAATCACCCTTTCTCTGTCCCTCTCTCTTTAGAATTAAAGAAGCACAGTGAGTGGTAGAACCAGAGAGCCAGCACCCCCCTGGAGGTGCTGACCCTGTGTCCGGATCGCTGACTCGGTGCCGACCGGGCAGTCGCCAACTTTGGCTGTAAGGCCTGAAAGCAATCAGTTCATCGCGGCAGGCTTCTTCTTGACCCAGGTTTCCCAAGGCACACGATGCCAGTGGCTTCTCGACAGGGTGCCCCAGGTTCTGGGGAAGAGAGGGCCAGCCCGGGAGGCCAGGAGGGAAACCAGGGACTAGCTTCGCCAGCAGGGTCAGAGCATGCCTGGCAATGCCGTCCTCTGGCCCCTCAGGCTGCCGGGACAGGCCCAGGCTGGGACAAGGAAAGGGAGGGAAGTGCCCCCACCCCAGCCCCTGCAAGGCCCCGGGGACACCTCATTACAGGCCAGTGTTCTTTGGAAACCCTCCAGATCCAACACAGCAGCAGCGAGACAAAGGGCTTCCTTCCTCCTCTGGCATGTCACCAATTCCCTCGGGCTCTTCCAGGAGCCACGGGTCTGTCTTCATAAAAATCCCAGTCAAACTTTTTCATCCACCCTGCGAGCAGGAAATGGGGAAGGAAGCAAGATTGAAAAGATGTGTCAGCCCTAGCCAGTGGGGCTCAGTGGCTAGAGAATCAGCCTGCGGACTGAACCGAGTTCCATTCCGGTCAAGGGCACATGCCCAGGTTTCGGGCTTGATCCCCAGGACGGGGCATGCAGGAGGCAGCTGTTCAAGGTGTTCTCTCTCATCATTGATGTTTCCATCTCTCTCTCCCTCTCCCTTCCTCTCTGAAATCAGTAAAAATGTATTAAAAAAAATAATAAAAAGATGTGTCAGCGACTGATCTGTTGCGGTGGTCTTCCAAGCAGGCTGGACTTCGTTACTGAGCAGAGTGGGGTCAAGGCCACAGCCTGGGGCAAGGTGTCCAAGATCATTCCTGCCCTGCGGTATCCTCCCCCCGTCTGAGGGCTGGTAAAGCTGGGAGAGACCTCGGGCTCACCCTACCTGTAGAACCGGGGGCCCAGGTTGGGGAAGCGATTGCCCGAGACCACACAGTAAGTTACTGGCGACGAAGGTGCCAGGGGCTTAGGTGTCCAATGATCAAACCTACCATCGCATTGCTACATGCACCATGCTGACCCCCTGAGGACAGGGGACACTTGCAGAACAGCAGTTTCAGTGGGAGGGGCAGGTGCTCGGGAAGAAGGAGTGGACGGACCCTGGTGAGGGTCTCTGGCTGTGTGATTTAGTAGAGCCGTGGCTGCGGGCTCTGTGTCCGGTGCGTGTTGTCGGGGTTCAGAGTGCCGGCTCTGGGCTCGAACAAATACGGACCTGAATTCTGTGTGACCCTGGATAGGTGACTGAATTCTCTAAGCCTCTGGTTCTTCTTGTGAAAAAAATGAAGATGAAAAGAATACCTCCTAGGATTTGGGAGAGGATTAAGTAAAATAATCCACGTAAAGCGCTTAGGACATTGGAAAGCTGGCCTTGAGCGGGCCTGCCCAGGGCCAGCTGGGAGTGTGTGGATTCTGGACTTTGTGTAGGAAAGATTTCACAACACCAGTCCAGGTGACTGTGAGGGAACGTTTATTAAAGCTGGGGACAGTGAGACAAGGAAAGGCTTAGCATAGAAGAAGCAACAGCCGAAACCGGTTTGGCTCAGTGGTAGAGCGTCAGTCTGCGGACTGAAGGGTCCCAGGTTCGATTCCAGTCAAGGGCATGTACCTTGGTTGCAGGCACATCCCCAGTAGGGGGTGTGCAAGAGGCAGCTGGTCGATGTTTCTCTCTCTCTCTCTCTCTCTCTCTCTCTCGACGTTTCTAGCTCTCTCTCTCTCTCTCCCTTCCTCTCTGTAAAACACCAATAAAATATATTTAAAAAAATAAAATAACATTAAAAAGAATAAGAAGAAAAAGCAACAGCAGGGAGCCTGGGCTGGGCTGCCTTAGCTCACTGGAAAGTCAGAGAAAAGAGGGCCAAGGGATTAGCCCAGGTTAGGGCTGCCGCTCCCCACTGCTCCCCTGGTTGTAAGTCTTTTTGGAAACCCTTAGAGCAGTGTTTCCCAAGCTTTTGACATATGTGTACCCCTTCTATAATTTTTGTAACACTGAGTACCCCTCGTCAAAAAAAAAAATGGATGTATTTTTAATAACAATCAAAATATATTTATTTTTTCTTTTTTTTTTGGGGTACATACACAAAATAATAAATGAAAAATATAATTATTCATAATAAAATACAAATAAAAGTTATATTATAAATAACATTTATTTGCAAACTGGACCATCTCACGCCTCACAAGACCGTCTTGACTTGACTCATGAGAACGTAGAATGAGACGCAGCTAAGCACGGTGCAGTGCATATCCCCACCAAACTCTTCCAGTAACCCTGGGGGTACGCGTACCACACTTTGGGAAACACTGCCCTAGAGTACAGGAGATGCATGCCCATGGGGGGTGGGGGGAGGGGAATTGGGGAAGATGAAGGGAATGTGCAGGCTGTTCCCCAGGGGCAGAGCATGAGCTGGCTCCGGTGGCTTGAGGCTTTTGTCTCTCTTGCAGGCAGGAATCTCAGGAAGGTCTCAGGAGGGTTTCAGTAGAATATTCATCCATTTTCCATGTGTGCTCTTTCATGGTTGTGGCCTCTACTGATTGGTCAGTGTCTGGGCAGGAGGTCATCAGTCACTGCAGCTGGTCCTGGCCTTGCCCACCTGGTTTTGCTGCTTTTCTGGGCCTCGAGCTGATATACAACTGGGGCCTAGATGTCATCGCTATGGAGGTGACCTCTGCCTCTGCCTCTGCTGTAAATGCCAGCGCGTAGAGCTATCTGTCTCAGCTCCCCTGTCCCCCCCCCCCGCCCGCCCCGCCCCGCCCCCGTCCTGGCTAACTGGCCTGTCTATACTGGCTCTGGGCCCAAGCAAGTGTGGACCAGAATTTTGTGTGACCCTGGGTAGGTGAGTCAACTTCTCTAAGCCTCAGGTTCCTCTTCTGTAAAATGAAGATAAAAAGGATACCTCCCAGGGCTTGGTTGAGGATTAAGTAAAATAATCCACATAAAGCACTTAGTACAGTTGAAAACTGGCACTGAATAAGCACTTGATCTATGTTGGCTCTTGATCTATGTTTTATCTACAGCAGTTATCTGATTTAATTCTCACACCTTTCTTTTAAAAAAAGGGAGGATGTAGGCAAGTTACTTGCTCAAATTTATCTATCCACTCAAATTTCTTAAACTCATGCCAAGAGCCAGACACTGTTCTAGACGTGGGGTACAGCAGTGAGCAATGCCAACAAGAGTCTCTGGCCTCATGGCGCAAAATGTGGCCCACAGCCATGGTTTCCAGGCTGGGCTGGGCTGGACTGCGGGCAGCATTTTGCACCATGGGGTCTTGGTAGTATTGGCTGCAATTTGGTGGGGTATCGCTCTGGGACACTAGTGTCCCAGCACATGGATTCATGCACATTAAAAGGATATTACTTAGAAGAAATGTTTAATATCGCTATTCACCCTTTCTCTATAATAGAAGTGTCAACCAAATTCACGATCAACAATGACAGATCGAAATACCCACATGCAATTGGCATCAGTGAGAGCTTTATATATATCATGCATGCAAAAGTCAACTTATCTATATCTATAGATAAATAGATATAAATAAACTTGCTTAAATAGACCTGCTTTCTGATTTAGCTAAACTTTTTCCAGCCCAGTGAAGCACTCCAACTTCTCTTTCAGGTAATTGTCAGCAACACAGCAGTAAATATCAACATGAAACAGATTATTATTATAGATCAGGCAGGGAGGGAAAAAAAGGGTAAAATATTGAACTATAGTAGAGTTTGACTATATTCTGCACAATAAGAAAACCTGAAGTCATTTTTAAGTCCCACCATTTCTTACTTCTTTTCAGTCAAGTCAAGTTTCTAAATTTTCTAAATCTCCATTGTCTTGCTAATGAAAAGAAAATAGGATTCTACTAAGTCTCCTATCTATCTACTCCAGGACTTCTGTGAGAATCAAATGAGATGAGGCACAGGAAAATGCTTCACAAACATTTGGTTGAACTGTAAAATGTTTACACCTGGCAATAAAGCAAGTTGGGTTCCTGGGCTGAAGAAACTGTAAGGAGGCTAGTCACTAGGGAGAGGAAGCCAGGCATTGCTATGTGACATTATTACCCAGCGCCTACAGCGACTGTTTTAAGGCTGGGCTGAGCTGTGGGCCACATTTTGCACCATGTCTCAGCAGCATCGGCTGCGATTTGGTGGGGTGCTGCTCAGTGGTGGTGGTGGGGCCTGTGTCCCACTTGGGGGAAGCTGAGTATTGGTTTGTTGGTGCCAGCTTCTTGGTGCTGTTTATTTTTAAATGGCCAGTACACATCATGGCAGCTCCTGTCTTGAACATCTGCCCCCTGGTGGTCAGTGCACCTCATAGCTACTAGTTGGAGGGAAGGATATATCACAAAGACCTGCAGCTATTTTACCTTTATCCACCTCTTCTAAGGAGCACCTGAGAAACTCCTTTACTGACTGGCAAGGGGGAAACTGGGCCTCTTTAAAATCCTCCATCTGCTGCAGTAGCAGCGAGGTCCAAATGGCGGGTGTAGGAGGGATGGGCCCAGCGTCCTGGAGAGCTGGTCCTGACTTCGGATCACTCTTGGGAACCTTTGAGGAGCTTCAGGGGTTTCCACCCCAGCTCCCCACCTCTGAGGACATTGCTGGGGAGGATGAAAGAGAACCGCTTGGAAGGGCTGGCTCCCATTGCAGATAATTGCCAGGTAAACACACAGGCCCTGGGCCTCCAGCCTCCGTGATGTGATGTAATGGGCCTGCGCTGGCAGAGCGAGGAGGCGGCTCACCGTGGGGGAGGAGCAGGCACTCTTCCAGGCCATGATGGTCCACAAAGGGAGTTGCCTTTGCCAAGGTGAAATGGTGCCCTCGTGACTGGAAAAGAGAACTATCTTCTACTATTTCATAAAGCATTTCAGTTGCCTGTGCTGGCACTCCCCCCCCCCCCCCCCTCTCTCCATGAAACCTCTGCGGCAGAGTTACCACACTTCTGGGAAAACAGCAGGCATTTCCAAGAGGGTGGGAACTCATGTCAGAGGCGGGGTGGGTGCAGAAGAGGCTGCTGCATAGCTACATGGGAACTCAGGATTTTTAAAAAATATATATTTTATTTATTCTCCACAGAGAGGAAGGGGGAGGGAGAGAGAGTTAGAAACATGGATGAGAGAGAAACATCAGACAGCTGCCTCCTGCACACCCCCTACTGGGGATGTTCCCACAACCACGATACTTGCCCTTGACCGGAATCGAACCTGTGACCCTCAAGTCTGCAGGCCAACACTCCCTACCCACTGAGCCAAACCAGTTAGGGATGGGGACTCTGGATTTTATCCGAGAGGACCCCGTGCCTAGGTTCCAGACCTGGTCATTTCCTGATCTCACCCATCAGCTGAGAGACCCTGAGCAAGTCAGTCATGACTCTGGCCCTCACATTTAAAAATATGTTTTTTAATTGATTTTGAGAGTGAGAGGAAAGGAGTACAGGAGTAAGGGGGGTGGAGAGAGAGAAACATCAATGTGAGAGCAGACAGAAGCATCGATCGGCTGCTTCTTGCCACATCCCCTACCAGGGATTGAGCCTGCAACCTGGGCACGTGCCCTAACAGGGAATCAAACCAGCAACCATTTGGTGCCAGCCACACCCGGCCAGGGCTGGCCCTGGGGTTTCTCATATATGAAATGGGCAGGTAATTGTAAAGGTCACGTTCAGCTCCAAAATTCTGTGATGCTAAGTAGAAGAGCTTGCACGGGGCATTTGTAATGTCTGAGATGGCTCACGATTGGGCTCGATGATCCATCCTTGTTTTAGGCCCAGAAACCCCTTCTGGACATTATTGCTGCAGGCCAGACTGAGGCCTAGACAGGACTTTCACATAGGCAGTAAAATAATAACAACAAAAAACAACAACACCCCCCCACACACACACACACACACATTAAGGGGGCTGAGGTGCGGGCAGTCATTTTTGCTTAGAGGCCCAGAAGTAAAACACACAAGGTTAAGGCTAGGGACACACACACACACACACACACACACACTCAGCCCCTGACTTTTAATATCGGAAGATCACTCCCCTAAGCTCCACCTACACCTTAGCATCCCACTTGGTGCCAATTAAGCCTTCTCACTTAATGACGTGCCTAGAGCACTGCAATTTAAAACCCTGGCAACCATGTCGTGTGCCATTAAAAACACACCACCACGCAGGCCTTCCTTGAGCCCCTAATATTTTGTGAAGAATTTGCCCCTGCGGTTCCCCCACCCCCCTTAAGTCACCCAAGGCTCTTTCCCACAGGGCCCAGTCCCCCCCCCCCCCCCATCCCGAATGCCTGCTCATCACTCTCCCGCCTCCGTCAAGAGGCCCGAGGTCGGGCTCCATCCACACCCACAGCTTTGCTGACTCCCATCTGCAGGTCGCCGTGCTGACTGCGGTTTTTGTTCTTGTTTGCACGCTCCTGGGCTCCACCAGGTTAGAGGCCACGCATGCCTTGCTCAGCTTTGCTGCCTCCGCCCCGGCCACTTAGTAGGTGATGAGCAAATATTCGTGGAAATAAGAAGGGCAAGAAGGTGGGGAAGGAGGGGAGGAGAAAGGGCAGTCAGGAGGAAACAGTATCCCCCACCCACGCTTTCTGAGCCTCTGGCTGTGTCATTCCCGCCTTCATCTTCGTATGGAAGACCTGTCATTCCACTTGGCCAGTTGCACAGGTGGTTTTACTAGAGACTAATCTCGGTGAACTGGGAAACTTTTTTTTTTTATTTTTTAAATATTTTATTGATATTTTACAGAGAGGAAGAGAAGGGGCTAGAGAGCTAGAAACGTCGATGAGAGAGAATCATCCACCAGCTGCCTCTTGCACACCCCCCACCGGGGTTGTGCCCGCAACCAAGGCGCATGCCCTTGGCCGGAATCGAACCCGGGACCTTCCAGTCCGCAAACCGACGCTCTATCCACTGAGCCAAACCGGTTTCGGCTGGAAACATTTTTTTTTTTAAAGTCTGTGGTGAAGGGGCGGCAGGAAGACGTCTAGATTTCTTCAGTGTTGACTTCGCATTTTTCAGACAAGCCCCCACTGAGGGTAGGAAGCAGGTCTCCTAGTATTTCAGTCTCTACTTAAGAATCTTCCCAAAAATCGGGACTTTTTTAAAAAAATGCCGCGGGAGGCGGGACAAATTGTTAAAAATCGGGACTGTCCCGCCAAACGCGGGACGTCTGGTCGCCTCACTGTGGACCCAGCCCCCCGGGGATAGTGCCCAGGTGAATGAATGACTAAATGTCAGAGGGGGGCACGTGAACTCCAGCCTGGGTTACACCTGCTTCTCTAGCACCTCCTGGATCCATTCAGAGACCCAGCCCCCAGCCCCCCATCCCCGCACACACCCCTGTTAGGCCCTACTGGCTCCTTTTATCGCTGGCCCAGTAAAAACTTCACTCCTGGAAAAAGACTCCTCTCCTTTGTCAGCTGTTTCAGACTGCCCTTCCAGGAAAAAACAAGTTCGGCTTCAAGTTTTCCCAACGCCCACTTATAGTTCCTCACGCAAAGCCCAGGCATTTACATACTATTTTGTCTTGCAAGGGCCAGCTAATTCTCTCAAAGGTAACCTGCTCTCCACCCCCCCCCCCCCACTCCCAACGACTCCACCCCACTACCTCCTCCCCACTCAGCCCCCAGGGCCCTATGGGAACAAGCACCTGACTGTGGGGTTTCTACAATGCACTCCGCAATGGAATAAATCTGCCTAAATTTCACTCTTAAACCCCCAGAGATTAATGTTATCTTATTAGCAACACAAAATGGAAGAGACTGGGCTCTTTCAGTTTTAATCTGCTTAGTTGCCGAGGCTGCAGGGAGCTTCTCCAAGGAATGTGCTTGGCTTTTGTTAGAGGAAGGGGGGGGGGGGAAGTCCAACATATTATTTGGCGTAAATCTGCCCATCTAATTTAGATTGTGAAAACCCAACTGATTAAGCCCTGGGCCTGTCTTTCTTCTTTTTTTTTTTCCTATGGAGTCTACAAATATCATTGTTATTAGGAAATCGCATACCATAAAACTCACCATTGCAAATTTTATTCTCTCTCTCTCTCTCTCTCTCTCTCTCTCTCAGAGCTGCTCTTTGTTCTTACCAGCGCCATCTGGTGGTGATTCAAATCCCTAGGACTTTTAAAAAATATTGATTCCAGAGTGCCTGTGTATTATGCATACATATTGTACCTGTCTTATTTAGCTATTGTATTCAAAAATAAAACTTAGAAATTAAAAAAATACTGATTCATTAAAAATAACCATAATAAACCCATTACATGTTTAACAAACATTTTAATGAAAATAACTGCATGTTCCAAAACAGTTCAAAATATATATGAAAAAAAGAGTGTCATCATTTTATGTCTTTGCACATCCCTTTAATGGCTGGCTTAATTCTCATATCTGTTTTTGCACTCAATCTGTTTCAATATCTTGTTTTTGGTCAAAACAGATGAAGACTATCTGGCCTCGAGGGCTCTCTGGAGCTATAAGAGAAGCTGTGTGGCCACCTCCTCTCTCAGTGCCCCTGGATCGGTCTCTTGCTTCTCTCGGGTTTGGACCAGACAGACCCAGGGACGCCCCTTCTTCCAGCCTCCTACCACCTCCGCACCTCTTCCAGTCCCCACCCTGGGAACCACCTCAGTCATGCTCTGCGTCCGAGACCAGCCAACACTGTTTTTTTGAGCTTAACTCCTGATTGTTGAACAACCGTGAGCTCCCGAATTCATCAGGATCGTTCCTCTGACGTGAGGCTGCCGCCAACCACACGGTGGACCTGCCTCTGCCGGCCTGCGATGGAGACGGCGCCCTCTCGCCGGGCTAGTTCCAACCGCCGGGTGTGGCACGGCAGGGCCTGGACCACCTCTTCCTCCAGTAGACAGAGAAGAAGCATGAGGGAGCCCAGCGTCTCTTAAACACGCACACATCTCCCCTGTGCTTCGACTGCACAGGTGCCTGTATCTCCCCTTCCTCCCCACGACAGTCCTCACCCGATGGGGGAGGGACGGCGTTAATCCCCTTGGAGAGACAATGCGGAGTGAAGCTCTAGCTTCCTGGTGATGCCTCCCAGGTGACCATGCTTACGGTGTCTGGCTTCCTTTGGCTTTCTTTCCTTTGTTCATATTAACTAGCTAATCAGCACGGTGACCATATCATGTGCTCTGAGATTGGGTCAAGAAAAAGAGCCCCCGTACCCAGAACCCATCCCCCAAACCCTCACCCCACCTGGTCCTTCCCATGGCTCAGGGTCCTTTCCTAGAAAGCCTCCTGAGAGACGCTGTTTTTCTCACCACAGAGCAGACTACACAGCAATCCCTCCACCTCCCACCTGGGCTCACACTTACCCTTTCTCTTTCTCTCCCAGTTATCACCTGACCCTAACACTTAGGAAAAAGAAAGGACTTCAAGAAAAAAGCGACCTATGGGGTGAGAAATGCAAGATAAGCAGACTGGCAGAGGATAAAAATCCCCTTCACATGGCTGCTTCCAATACTGGGAATCCCCACAACCATGACCACCCAGTGACTATGCCATCTTAGTCATCTTTCAGGTCTCAGCATAGACCTTCCTTCCTTCTTTCCTCCCTTCCTCCCTTCCTTCCTTCCTTCCTTCCTTCTTTCTTTATTTCTATCTATCTTCATCTAGAATAGATAGATTGAGATAGAGATGGTGCTAGAAAGATGAGGCGCCAGCAGAATGTAGATATAGGTACACAGATACGTACACACAGAGAGTCTCTGGTGCCTTAATTGGCTGTTGCCTTACCCGATCTCCCCCCACTAGATGGTAAACTCCAAAATGGCAGTACTTTTCCATCTCAATCACTCTCAGGGGTTTTAAAACATAGAGGGGCGGGGGGTACAGATTGTGTGTGTGTGTGTGTGTGTGTGTGTGTGTGTGCATTCTTTTTTTTAAGCGGGTGCCTCTAAAAGGGGCATGCCTCTCCATTCGACACAGTCTCCCCCCTACCACCCCCGCCCCTCCAGTTGTTGTAAGAATGCATCCCTCACTGAGCTGCCTGGCCCTGAATGAATTGAAAATTGTCAGCCACACAGCATTGGAGCAGAGCAGGCCCTCCCTAGGTATTTACCAGGGCAGTGGTTCTGTTCCCTCAGGCTGGGGAAGCTTCTTGAACCGGGTGGCAGTCTAGGCTTCTTGAGTGGCCACCCTTCACTAACCATGGCCCCCAGGACTGCCTTTATGGGCAGGGATATCACTTGGTGCTTGGTCAATGGCTCCAGTGCATCCCAGCAATAGGAGGAGGTCTCACCAGGAAGTCTGTGACCTAGAGGGCAGAATCCAAGTCTCTCTTCCTTTCTTCTCTTTCCCTCTTTCTCTCGCTTAATTCTCCCTTGCCTCTTCCTGCCTTAATTCAACCACTTAACTTTCAACCACCTAATTTTCAACCACTTAATTAGGTTATGCTCAGCTTAGACACCTGGGTAAGCAGCAGAGCGTCTGCTCATGAAGAAGTTGCCTGGCCGGTGTGCTCAGTGGTTGATCTTTGACCTATGAACCAGGAGGTCACGGTTGATTCCCAGCCGAGGCACATGCTTGGTTTTGGGCCCGATTCCCAGGAAGGGGGCGTGCAGGAGGCAGCCGATGGATGTTTCTCTCTCCCTCCTCCTCTTCTTCTCCCTTCCTCTCTCTGAACTCCATTTTTAAAAAGAGAAAGAGAAAATAACTCTCTCAAGCTGGAGGCCTCTGCTCCTGGAAGATCAATCAGGTCTTATAAGAAATAGGGAAGTGTACAGTCCAATGGGAGGGGAAGAGCAGAGGAGGGGCGGGGACGTTGCGGTAGGAGTTTGGGAAGGTAAGCTGGGATCCGATCCGGTTGAGCCCTCCAGGCCGTGCTAAAGAATGCCTATCTTTTCTACAGGCACTGGGGTAAGCATAATCCAACCCGTGCCCATGGGCCTATTTTCTAGGGCTAATCTTCTATCCCAACCCTGCTCCCCCCCTCTCCCCCGCCCCCCCATCACAGAGGCACCTTCAGTGCCTGCCACTGAGACAGCGTAAGGAAACCTTCCTGATTGGGTGGCCTCAGCGTGACCATATCTTGGGGGGTGGGGGGTGTAGGTGCGGGACAGAGCCACAGAGGCCCACCCTCACCACCACCCCCACTTTCTTATGCCAAAACACAGTCTTGTCTTGACCCACTCAAGCTGGTCGGACTAGATTGGGTGGGACCGGAGAGGATCAGCACCGCGGGGTTCCAGGTTCCAGGTTTGAAGAAGCACATTCCATAGTCAAGTCAACAGGCTGTGGGTGCGTAGGCCCCGCCCCGCTCGGAAGAGAGTGAGCCTGTGTTGCCCTCTAGGAGACCTCCCCGGCACTTCCTCTCTTAGGACGTCCGGAGCCTGGGCCCTCACGAGACTCTGCCCAGGCCCCAGTTCTCCCGTCTAAGATCAGGGCTTCTGAAGTCACTCTTATTGCTCAGGGCAGGGGCAGCCTCGAAGGAAGAGGCCTGGGCTTCTGGAACAGCTGCAGAGGAACCTGGCATCTTTGGAAAGTAGCCCCAAACCACTGTATTCGTCATCCTTTCGCTCAATGTAACAGTAACACACACTCATCCTTAAAAAGAAAAGTCTTAAAAATTCCAAAAGCAAAAAAACAAAACAAAAACAGTTTTAGATCATCCATCATACCTCTCTCCATAAAGATAGCAATGCCTGGCTTTCTACCTTTTTCTTATGCCCATCAAGTGTATGTTTGTTTGTTTTTTTAAGGTGGAAAGAAAAGGAAATATATTTTCTGCATATCATTAGGATAAAATGGTTTTTGAAGTTTTTTATATTCTGCCTTTTAACATATGAACATTCCTTTATTTCCTTAATTATTCTTGAACAATCTAATTTTAATGGCTACATAACACCATATACACTGAATGGCCAGATTATTATGATCTCGGAACACATAATAATCGGGCCACTCAGTATATATATATATTTTAGAGGCCCAGTGCATGAATTCATGCACGGGTGGGGTCCAGCCAGCCTGGCCAGGGGGAGGGGACATGGGCAGTTGGCCGGCCCGTCTGCTGGTTGAACTCCTGGTTGCAGGCACAATTTGCATATTAGCCTTTAATTATATAAGATATACACTGAGTGGCCAGATTATTATGCGTTCAGAGATCCTAATAACCTGGCCACTCAGTGTATGGTTGTATGACAAAACCAGAAACAAGAACCCAGCATGAGGCATCACCAGCCGCCCCTTCAAAAAGGAGACAGACCTGCGGCTGGGTATGAGAGGGCGTACCTCCTGTCTTCATGCCTTTGTGCCCCTCCATCCCTTAGGACTCAGCTTGGGTGCCAGAGCCTCCAGGCAGCCTGTGGATCCCCACCTCAGGCTGATGCCAGGCCATGATGCCCCCCCCCAGCTCCACCATAGCAACAACCACATGATATTGAACAGATTTCTGTATATTTCAATCTCTGCCATCAGACCATAGGGTCTCTGAGACCTGGGCGCCATCTGGACAAGCTGTGACTCTCCCGTGTCCAGCTGGCGTGTGAAGAGAAGCAACGTGTGAGCAGCCTCCTGTGGGTAGGCATTTAGAAGTTTCCTAATCTGTGAAGAGAGCTCCCCTACTCTCACTTTCTCAGATTCCACGTTGACTGAGGGGAGTGGGTGGAAGAAGACCCCCAAAAATCTCATTTGGGTCCTTGACGGTCACTCGAACCCTCCTGTAAATTAATGTTGGGAATACCTGTAGATGAATCTTTGTATCTGACTCATCCTCATGATGCACGTGCAAATCCCAGCTCTGCTATTGGCTAGTGTGGCCTTGGGCATGTCACTTGACCCTGACCCTCATTTCCCACATGTCACGTGGAGAGAACAATGAGACATACTCTGAAGGATGCTGAGATGTTGTAAACGAGATGAGGTAGATCAAGTCCTCGTACGTCATCGCTCGTGTTTATTACTAAGTGGCGTGTCTGGGCCCATGTTAGAAAACGAAGGCTGCATGGCCACACTGCTTTCCAGGAACGTGGAGCAACGTACACACGGGCATACGGCACGTGGCGCTTTCCACGGTGTCTTCCTCAGCAGGGAGTTTGGTCAGTTTTTCATCTCTGCCCAATCTGCTTTTGTGGGCCTGGACAAACCTACTACCTTGAAATTCAGCCAAAGGTCCTCTTTCTCCTCATAGGCTAAGGATCTGGCACTGTCACCCCTCCCCGGTGCAGAGGAAAGATATGGAGTGAAATTAAAGATCACGGCATGAGGGTGTCAGTATTGAAGTTCAGAAGCCACTTTTCCACATGCAGCTGAATGATGAAAAGGGGGGGGGACTAAAGAGGCAAAGAACGGCCCCAAACAAAATGCTTCCAGTTTGTTCTCACTAACATCCCCACCCAGCCCTCAATCCTTCAGAGTCAGAGCACAACAGCAGTGCTGCGATCAGCTTGCCGCAGAAGTGGCCCAGAGAGGTGAAGCATCTTGCCCAAGGTCACACAGCTCGTAAGGGTCATTAAGACCATCAAGACCACAAGGAACCCATGACTCAGAGCCAACAAATCTTGTCTCTTAAGTGTGAAACTCCATCTGTGTGTGTCCTCTTTACCCCATTCACAACTTCACCAGCAATATCAGGCTAGAGGATGAGAGATGACACTCACTTGCGAAGGGCTCTGAAAGCCAAAACCCGTGACCTGTGCCAGAGTCAGTTATGAGGAGACCGAATCACCTGGACAGACGTCACTCAGCATCCGTCACCTGGGGGTGCTAGGACCTTCAGGGGGGCTCCTCTCCCACCTCTTTCCTGCGCCACCTCCATTTCTCTCTGGTTACGTCTTCCCTACATGTGGAAATTCCCCCAGAAACAGCCAGTTATTGGGACATCTTATTTAACTGCAAAGAAAAAAAGGAGCAGGGACAAATCGATAAAGCACCACGGTAGACCAGAAGTCATTGCTATAACCAGTTTTATTCAAGTTTGTGTGTGCTCTGGCGGTGAGACCAGGCTGAGACCAGCATTGCACTGTAATACGATCAGAGGTTTAGCCATTGAGCCAAGCCTGCTTGGCATCCTTCGTCAACAATTTACAGTACCTGGAAAACAAGAGGCCAAAGGAAAGAACCTGGAAAGTTTCCTTAAGGACTTTTCTATTTTTAAATATTGTTGACGAGTTAACAATAACGTAAATCCCCAACGCACGTGGGAGCTCCAGGACGCAGGGTCAGGACACATGGGCAGGACACGGAGCCGAGAAGACCTAGGAACGGAAACTGGCAGCTAGTGACAGAGGAGCAAAACAAGCACGTGTGCAACCTTTGACCTCACCCAGACTCAAAGGCTCGAACAGGGAGGCACATCCCAAAGAAAGCGAAGTAAAACCCATCTCCAGCTCTTGTTCATCCTCCGCAGACAGACACGGCGTCAGAGTAAATGTTTGTGTGAGCCAGCGCGCATGTGTGTGTATGTGTGCAGGGTGGGTGATGAAAAAAAAAATGAGAGGAAACGGACAAGTTTATCAGCTCCCTTCTTTGCTACAACCGGGTACCAAGGGCTCTCAATGCAACAAAAAGCAAAGGCTGACTTCAAATTCCCCAGCGAGGAGCTACAATAAGGCTTCCAGACTCAGAAGACTAGGGTGGGAGCCGTGGCACAGACAGTCACAGAGGGGCGAGGCCCACAGGCCTTCGGTGGTGCAGGGAGAAGGGCTATGGGATTGATGCCTTCCACCCCTGCGTGGAACAAACCCCTGGAAAATGGCGGAGCGGCCAGGAGCAGAGAGGGAGTCGGCTGAGCTGGGAGGGTGCAGGTCGTGCTGGGTGGGCCCAGAGGCAAAGGCTGATGGATTAACCACGGGACACGCTCCCCCTTGGACGCAGAGCCATCTCAAAGCTTAGGTGGGCCCGTCTTATCCCAGGGCTTTCCAACCGCGGCCTAGAATGTGCTCAGAGGAAAATGAGAGGCAACTTTGGAGCCAAGCGGTTCAGTAATGTTGCTTCCTAGCTGAGTGACCTTGGGCACGTTATAGAATGATCTGAGTCTCAGTTTACACATCCTCAGATGGGGGGGGGGGTAATACCTTCCCTCCCAGGATAATTGTAAATCAAAATAACAATAGTTATAAAATAACAATGGTAATAATAATAATAATAATAATAATACCTCTAGGACACCACCCCCCACATAAGAGGAAATGTATGGTTTCTTATTCCTTGTTAGCCATGCGGAGACCAGGCTAAGTCCATGCTTCACTCTGACAGGGAGGAAGAGACGAGCCACAGCCAGCATGGCTCTGGCACTGGAGGTAGAGATAAATAATGAGAGTGAAACGAAGGTGGGAGAGTGATAATGGCAGTGAAAAGGGGGACACGGGGGACATGAGGAAGGCTGGGGGGGACCCGGGCACAGCAGAGTGCACGGAACACCTCCAGGCATGCAAGGGACGCCTCCACCCACCTCAGTCCTTGCTGAAATCTGGGAGAGAGAGAACAAGTCCGATTTATTCACATCTCCGAGTTCCGGGATGTCCCAACGAGACATTAGGTGAGAATCAAAAAGGCTCCCTCTACTGGAACCACAGACCTTGCCCCTAAAACACACACACAGACCTCCACGTGGCCTCAGGGTTTCGGGGAGGCCGGAAGGAAGCTGGAGGAACTTCAAGGAAAAGTCACCCCCAATTGTAAGTCTGAAGGTGAAATCCGTCCTAAGATGACAGTCAGCATGTTCCTATTTAAACGCCAACAAGACCAAACAACTACCTCATGTGGGCTGGAGAGCCAGGGCAACCAGGAAAAATAAAACACATCCTAACACCAACTTCACAATTCTGCCTGAGCCGCTCCGCAGACCCACGTGAGGTGCTCCCATTGGATGGAAAATTGAAGGGGGCCCCCAAGACTCAGTTATCAAGATAAATCGTATTTCAATACCATATTAAAAAAAAAAATTAGAATTAATGGGGAAGAAGACAATCCAGGTTGAGCACAATACCAGGATTTTAAATAAAGCCAGGACCTGTCCACGCAGGAGCTTACGGATGTGGGCAACACATTCCCTCTGAAACTTGGTCTTAGGCTCCAGGGGGTGCGGGCAAGTGACAAGATCCCCGTCCCACCCCCAGGCTCCTTCGTCAGTCCCAGCTGACCCCTGGGCGCAGGATTCCTGGATGTCGGCCCCAGGTGCGATGGTAGGAAAGGGCTGGAATGTACGTACGCCAGTGCCTGGTCCTGAGACACCTGTCTAGTTGTCAGGCCCACGCCTGCCAATCCGAGTAGTAAAACCAGGCTGTGGGTGTTTGCAGGGAGGTTTCAGACCGGTCAGGAGAAAGGTGGGTGTTTCCAAGAGAAACAGAGATGTGGAAAAGCTCCTGGCTGTGGGAACACACTGGGCCCTTCTCTATTCACTCTCTCTCTCTCTTTTTTTGAGAGAAAGAGAAAGAGAGAGAGAGAGAGAGAGAGAGAGAGAGAGAGAGAGATTGATCGGTTGCCTCCGGTAAGGCACCACATCTGGAGATTGAATCCACAACCTGGGGATGTGCCCCGACCAGGAATCAAACCCCGCCCCCTTCAGCGCACGCAGCAATGCTCCAACCACCTGAGCCACACCAGCCAGGGCTCATTCTGGATCTCTAGCTGCAGGTGTGAGCTGGAGCCCTAAAGCAAGGCTCTGGGCAGGGGACGCAGGGAAGCACAGACCGGGAAAATCAGGAAGGACCAGTTCTACTGGCTCCAGATTAAGGCGGGAGCCCAATCTTTGGAAGAGCAAATGTCAGGGCTCCCTCAGAAGCCCAGGGGCCAGGCTGCTTCCAGGACCCAAGCCTGGAAATGGACAAAGGCGGGGGGGGGGGGGGGGGGGGGGGGGGGGGCGCACGAGTGCACGAGTGGAGGGGGGTTGAGGCTGTCACATCTCCTCAGGACAAAAGGAAAACAGTCAACAGTCTGAGCAGTCTAGGCTAGGAGGGCTCACCTGGCCAAGGCCCAGGGCTGGGCCAGGGGAATTAGGCACCTGAGCCCTGTTAATCAGCCTGAATCAGCCAGGACTCAACTTCTGCCGCCCACCCGCCAACACAGGTGCTGGTGAGCTCCCAGGCCAGGCCAGGCCAGGAACAAGCGACGCGGGCTCTTATTCATTTTGAATTGCTGATCTGAGAGAGCAATGACTCCTCTGAAGGAAGTGAGAACCATTTGGAAACGTGTGACCACCATAACGGTAGCTTCACAGGACATCACCCTCAGGCCTGAAGCCATGGAAAGGGGCCGGGGGGGTCTAGTAGGTGGAAGCACATGGAACTGCTTATTTCCCTGTATTTATTGATTTATTTAGTTACCTACAACCACTTCCCCCCGCTCCCCCAACACGTATATCATTTTCTCCGCAGAGAGGCCATCTAGCAAGGTGAGACTTCGCGCTGGCCCTGGGCTCCAGGAACACACCTTTCAAAGTCAGAAGGGCTCCGTGCTTCGGTAGGGGCAGCACTGTCCTCAGCTCAAGGCTGAGCTGAGGCCCACGGACAGGAAGCGAATTCTGCAGCCTTGCACGCCTCCTAGTATCCGGGCAGCTCAGGCCTCCGCATTCCTGCAGCTCCCGCGGCCTCCCTCACGTCCCATCGCCACCGCCACGAGCCGCAGGCTGTCCTCGCCTCTGACCCGGGGGTGCAGACTCTGACAGGCCTCGGGAAAAGCCCGGCCCTCCCGAACCTCAGCACCTGCTTCTCCCCCCCATGGATGTATCACCCATGGACTCGGCCTGGGGCGGGTCCGGGGTGAAGGGAGTCGGGGGGGGGGGGGGGGGAGGGGGCAGCTGCAATATTTTCAGCAATAAAGATAAATTTTTTTAAAAAATGGCAATGGGGTGTTTCTGACCTGCCTGAGGACACTACACACCTGAGTCAAAGGCATAGGCTTAATGAGGGGAAAAGGGCCGGTTCTGGGCTGAGGGGCCTGCCGGAAGTGAGCCATTCACAGCCATCCCGTCTTCAGGACCCACTGCTCTGTGCTTTAATAGCAAGCTTGAAGAGTTAGGGATGCTCACGAGGTGTCTCCCTCCTTGTAGGGGAGGCGGGGTGGTGGTGGTGGTGGTGGTGGTGGAAATCTGTGGACCATGGAGCAAGAGTATTGATAATAAGTCAGGCCTTGCCCAGCTGGCTGGCCTAGCTCAGTGGTTAAGCATCGACTTATGAACCAGGAGGTCACAGTTCAATTCCCAGTCGGGGTACATGCCGAGAATTTGAGCTCAATCCCGTGTGTTGTGCAAGAGGCAGCCGATCAATGTTTCTCTCTCATCATTGATATTTCTATCTCTCTCTCCCTCTCCCAAATGAATTTTTTTTTTTTTAAATCAAGCCTCGCTGCCCTTGGGTGACCCACCACGTCCCTGAGTAATCGTGGTCTGAGGGAAAAGGGCCGTGTGAGGAAGCCCCTACCGTATGCCCCACAGGCCGGCCGACCCTGTCCCGAAGACGCTTCCAGGATTTGGCACGACTCCAATCTCTGAACAAGTAAGACTCTAGGAGTGACTCCGAGAAATCAGAGACCCCCACACTGTCATTCCGATGCTGGCCCCAGCCACGTCCCCCTCTGTGAGACAGGAGTGGTGGGGATGATCCGCTGGGCATGTTAGTGGGGGGGGGGGGATTTGGAAGGAGGCTTGTAAACATTAGGTGCTACATAAATGCAGGAGAAGAGCACGGGCCTGACCCTGGGCCCTATTAATCGCGCAAAGCCAGCTTCCAATCACTCCTCCTCCAGAAGACAGAGGAGGAGATAGCAGGCAAGACCCTAGAAGTAAAGGGTGAGAACCACACTGGCGGCCTCAGCAGTCCGTCCTTGCGCTCACTGCCCTTGGGAGGGAAGCAGGGAGGAAATCTGAGAGCGAAGAGACAAGCCCGAGGTCAGCCGGCAGCAGCGGAGCGAGGAACACAGCCAACTCGTTCAGGTCTCAGAGCCTGGCGCCCGGCTCAGAAATCCAACCGCGCAGCCGTTTCATTCCCCTTCAAGCCTTCCCCCTCCTCTACCAGCAAGGCCATCAAAGGCAGAAGGGAAGTGGTGTAATTCTGTACTAGGTCAGGACGAAAGGTTAGCCTTATTCCGAGTCATGCAAATAGAAGATAGCACCACCGCTGCCGCCGCCGCCATCATCACAACTATCAAACCCTCAGGATACTAACGGACGTGGAGTTGAGAGCATTCACTGACATCTCTGAGAAATAACACATGAGGACATCTAGGACAGCTACTCAGCCCGGCAGTGGCCTGGATGCCTAAGGATGTAAATGAAGGATAATATCTGTTCGGCATCAGTGGAAGGAGCCCACGGATCTAAGGAGAAGGAGCAGAGAGCAGGGTCTGTTTCCTATCAGCATCTTCCGTGTAGGAGCACCGGCCAAGGGTAAGGTTACGTCTCTGAGGAGAGAGGAAAGGGGAAAGGGAGGCCCCCTGGTCCCCAGGTTCAAGACCTGAGCCTGATCATGACCACAGAGGCCAGGGAACCTGAGTGGACAGAAAGTACCTCACTTTTTTTTTTTTTAATGAATTTTTTTACAGAGAGAAAGACAGAGGGACAGAGGGTTAGAAACGTCGATGATGAGAGAGTCGTTAATCAGCTGCCTCTTGCACACCCCTTACTGGGGATGTGCCCACAACCAAGGTACATGCTCTTGACCGGAATCGAACCCAGGACCTTTCAGTCTGTAGGCCGATGCTCTATCCACTGAGCCAAACCGGTTTTGGCAATAAAATATATATATATATATATTTTTAAAAAAGAACGGTGTTCAACTGCCACTCAGTGGCAAGTGACCGTCATTCTGTTTTTGCTAATGCCGGTTACACTCCCAAGAAAGATGGCTACCACCTAACAACATGGCAGAAGGTAGAACATGACGGAAGGAAACATCCCTGCCTCACACCACAGAGCACCGTCCAGAGTCAGCAGTGGTTTGGATCACGCTGCAGGCGGCACCCCACATCCCCCAGGGAGCCACTCAGCGGCTTACAGATGGGTTAGTGGCTGAGGCTGGAGCTAGCCAGAGCCCAGGGAGGGGCACAGAACAGGCCACCCGTGTCCCTCTGCCCAACAGGAACGAAGAGGGGTCCCGGCTGGAACTGCTGGCAGGACTCACAGTTGATCCCTCCTGGCTAAGGAGTGGGGAATCGGGGCAAAAATAACCTCCTACGGTGTAGGCTTCGCGGAACAGAGCCAAGGAGAGGGGGAGATGCAATAGCAAACCCCGCGCCACAAAACCAAGAGTGCCTGCCCAGCCAAGACGAGGTGGGGCCCTTGGACCCAAGTGCCAGCGGGCTCCTGAAACAAGGGGCGACCTGAAAGCCAAGGTCACCCCTCTTGCCACCCCCCGAGGCAGGGTGCAGAGAGAGCAGTGGCCGTCTCGATCCCTCGGACCTGCTTCATCACCGCCCTCCCTGTTCTGACCTTCAGGCGGCAAGAGCAAGGGGCCCGCAGGCTGGCCACCACCAGCGTCTCCAGAGTCCTGATGGGGGAGGAGCAGGACGTAAGGACTCGACCCCCAATCACGCCATTGTCGCCACTGTTCCCACGGATGCAGGAGGCCTCACAGTGAGCGGAGCAGCGAAGACGCGCGACAGGAAGTTCCAGAAGAAGCTCAACATTCAAGTCAAGGAATCAAATTCCAGAAAAGTCGGGGCTGGCCACTGTTGTCCTTCCTACCTGGCTCAGGGTCCAGCATTGAGGCCATCTGTGCACAGGAGAGGCCTTGGCCAGTGGCCAGTGGCCAGTGGCCAGTGCCGGGGACCTGGAGGCTACTGTGCGCTAAGGGTGGCTCACTACGCGCCTTACCGTCATCGCTGCCGCACCACCTCCAGCCCCCGGAGGTACTGCCAAGGCCGTTGGACTTCACGGGCATTTCAGAGCGGATGGCCTGCCTGAGAAGGGACACCCTTGCCTAGTTCCAACCCCCAGTTCCAAATCCCCCCCCCCCCCCCACTCCAACGCCATATGCTATTCTGGTGCAATGCAGAGATAGCTACCAACCAAACACAGAACTCAAAGTCCACTACTTCCAGGGGCCGGAGGAACGCTCGCGGGAAGGGAATGACCCATAAAGATCAGACAACAAAAGGGACAAAGGGAGGAACTGTTGTCTCTGGCACCCCGAGAAATGAATCACGGGGTGAGCTTGTACGGCCGGACCCTAGGTGGCCCCCAGGGGGGAGATGGGTGCCAAAAAGGAACAAGGACAGACAGACTCTGTTACCCTCTTCACTGCAGCCGAACTGTATCTTCCCTAACTCCCTCCCCGCCGCCGCCGCCCCCAGTTCTCACTGAGGCAGCTCCCCCGCCATGGGCAGGCTCAAATAAATAGGTGGGCGCCCGGAAGTGCAGGGAGGTAGTGCTGGGTCCATCTGTCCCCCAGCTGGCATGAAAAAGGGCTCAGGACTCAGAAAAGCTCACATCAGACAAGATTCTGATTCCTGGGCGTTGGGGCAGAACGCGGAAGAGGAATAAAATCAATCACAGAACATCCAATACTGATGGTTGGGGATGCTGACCTCGGGGCTCACAGAGGGCCCCCAGGACAGGCTCTGGGCATACCCAGGGGGCTGAGGAGAGGGAGCAGCAGACAGATTTGGCTGAGTGACGCCGCAGGGTCACCCTAAAGGCGAGGAAGACTGCGGAGGGTGGGGGACATGCACGCACCCCCTCCCTCCCCTCCAACCAGAGCTGACAGCCACAGCCCCTCCAGTGGGCATGGGTGAAAGGCCCTACAGGGCCACAGACCCTCGGAAGTGGCTTTCCTTCCACCACTTCCATCTTCAAAGTGCATTATCAGTGCAAGAAGTGGGACCGGATCTCCGGGGTCCAACTCTGAGAAAGGGCTGAGCCAGCCAGCTCCCCCATCGCCTCCTGCGCCCCCCCCCACCCCTTGCCCATCCCTGAGCCTCTTCACGCTAAGACCAGAACTCTTGCTGGATCTCATAAGGGGCAGGCCTGTGTGTGCTCAGTTCAGCTCTGCACAGTGGCACAGTGCTGTCCTGACTCTGGCCCTCGGCGTCCAGGTCCAAGAGCGTCCGCTCGGAGGGGGGCAGCGGCCCCGCCTGGCACGGGAGCAGGGCCGGGAGCCCGGGCCGCTCCTCCAAAGTGCTGCTGCTGCTGGCCAGGCAGGAGTCCAGGTTGCTGGGTGTCTCTGTGCTCGAGCTGTTGGCCGGGGAGGCGCTGCGGGCGTGGCTGGGGGACACGAACCACCAGGGGTCCAACCGCTGCCGGTTGGCAGAAGGACGCGGCCGAGGCAGGAACTCCAGGGTCTTGGGTCTCTCCAGGGTGGAGTCCTGCTGGGTGTTCCAGCAGCGCCTTGGGGTCGGGGGGAAAACTACATTGGGGTCGGGGAGACGGGGGAATTCACCTGGGTCTCGGCTGGGGCTGGGGGTTTTCAACATTCCTGGTCAAAAAGACAAAGGGAGAGGCATCAGATGACAGTCCCTTATGTCTGCTCCTTCCCCACCTTGCCAAGGCCCTACTCACCTGGGATAACACAAACAAGTATTTAAGGAGCACCGACTATGTGCCTGGCAGTGTGTTGGGAGGTAATGGAAAATACAATAGTGAACTAGAAGGCCAGGGCCACTATATCTGACAACAATAATGGGACATATGGGGGGTTATCCTATATAATAAAGAGGTGATATGCAAATTAACCCTCATGCCCTCACAAGATGGCTGCCTACAACCAGGCCAGTGGGGGTGGGGGTGGAGAGAGACAACCAAATGACTGAACAGCAGGCTGCGGGGCTGCATGGGGTGACCAGGCCAGTGGGTGGAAGGGGGGTAGTTGGGGGCAACCAGGCCGGCTGGGGGGGTCAGTTAGGGGCGATTAGGCTGGCAGAGGAGGCAGTTAGTGGTGACAGGCTGGTGGGAGGGGGTGTGTGTGTGTAATTGGGGGTGACCAGGCCAGCAGAGGGGGACAGTTGGGGGCAACCAGGCTGGCAGGGAAGGCAGTAAGGGGTGACCAGGCCAGTATGGCAGGGCAATTAGAGCAACCAGGCGGGCAGGGAGGGGGCAGTAGTGGGTGACCTGGCCGGCAGTGGGGGGCAGTTAGGGGCTACCAGGCCAGCATGGGAGTGAGTGAGGGACGACCAAATAATTGAACAGCAGGCTGCGTGGGGCAACCAGGCTGGTGGGGGGACAGTTAGGGGCAACCAGGCAGGTGAGCGATTAGAAGCCAGTGGTCCCGGATTGTGAGAGGGATGTCCGACTGCTGGTTTAGTCCCTAAACCGGCAGTCGGACATCCCCTGAGGGGTCCTGGATTGGAGAGAGTACAGGCTGGGCTGAGGGGAACCCCCCCTCCCTGTGCAAAAATTTTGTGCACCGGGCCTCTAGTATCCTATATAATAAAAGCCTAATATGCATATTGACTGACCGACAGAACGAGTGGTTGCTATGACGCACACTGACCACCAGGCGGCAGACGCTCAATGCAGGAGCTGCCCCGAGCCTGCAGGCCCCAGGCTAGCCAAGGTGGGTGCCAGTGTGGGGCCCATACCCCTTAATCGCCCTGCCAGTCACTTCCCTCTGCAGGAGGTGATTAGTGGTTTCAGCAACAGGGGGCAGGGCTGGTGAGCAGGCAGCGCCAGGCCAGCCAAGGCGGGTGCCAGCGGGAGCCCCCAATCGCCCTGCTGATCACTCCACTTATTGGCTCTGATCGCTGGCCAGGCTTAGGGACCCTACCTGTGCATGAGTTTCATGCATTGGGCCTCTAGTCTACAATAAAATGACTTAAGGCAGATGTTGGCAAACTACAACTCACAGGCCAGCCACCTGTGTTTGTAAATAAAGTTTTATTGGAAAAGAACCACACCAACTGCCTGCTTTCCCACTGCAGCAGTGGAGGTGAGCAATTATAACAGAAACTGTATGACCCACAACGCCTAAAATATTGATCACCTGGCCCTTTACCAAAAATGGTTGCTGACCCATGGCTTAAGGAAACGTCTGTATAAACATGTGATGAGAACAAAGCTAGGTGTCAGAAATCTAAAGAAGATGATTAATATAGGGAGAGGCCAGATATTTATGTTTAAAAATCTAGAGAGAAGGAGGGACAGCTGAGTGGTTAAATACAATTATCATTTACAAGCAACTCCCCTTGAAAAGTTATGCATCGTGTCTCCCACCAGATTAGAAGGCGGCTTCCAAGTCAGACCCAGGTCTTCTAGGGAGGAAGCCCTAGTGACGGGAAAGCCCTGGGAAGGGCGCGGGCATGCCCCGGTGTCACAGGCGTCAGGCCTATGTATGCCCAAGCACGGCGATTCACCTGGACACACCTCCACTTCCGGCAAGTCAGGCATGAGTAAGGGGTGAGCGTGAAGGGCGCGAGGCCTGGGCGGAAGCTTGCCTTAGGAGTGTGCCTGGACTCATGCTATAATGAGAGGCAAGAGCACAGCTACCTGGCAAAAACACCCTAGTTCAGGGCAGGTTCCTTCCGGTAACTGCAACCTCTTCCGCAGGGAACAAGCAGAGCTAGACTCGAGCCCTCCTGTACCCTGACGCTGGCCCTCTGCATCCAGGCCCAGAGCACTGCCCTGTGCTCTCCCAGGCCCGGACCCCAGCATCCACAGGAGCCCACGTCCCCGCTCCGGTCCTTCCTAGAACCTGCCTGTCTTCCTTTGCTCCTCAGGGAAGATCCCCCCCACAGGCACAGGACAGATCAGCCATCTGGGTTGGCTGAGTCAGGGGAGGAATGGAGTTCACTCCAACATCCCTACCCCTGGGGGAGGCACAAAGGCAGGAGAGAGGAGAGAGGAGGGGGCAGGACTCACCTGCTCCAGGGCTGGGGCTCAGCCCGTTGCTGGAGGGGCTCCTGCTGGCCAGGTGAGCCGCTGGCTTGAGGGCCCCGTCGGAAGGGGTCCGCCGGTGGCCACTGGGCTGCGTGGGGGCTGTGAGGGTGACGTGGGTGGGAGTCAGAGACTGGTTAGGGTCCCGTTTGAAGCGCTCCACTCGGATGTTGACCAACGGGTTGTGGGTGCAAGGGGTCGGGGGCGGGGCCTCCACCGGGCTGACAGGCATCTCGTACACCACGAGCTCGTCGCTGTCCGAACGCAGCAGGGAGCGCGTGGAGTTGCACTCGGAGATGGAGGAGAGAGACAGCAGCGTTAGGGAGGCAGAGGGGTCGCCTAGCAACAGCATGGGCTCTTCCTTCTTGAAGAGTTTCCGGGATGGGGGGCTGGTGCTCCGCCGGGGACGGCTGGCCCTCTGAAACAGGCCCTCGCGCCTCTTCTTCTCCTCCCGCGCTGGCGGCTCAGGCTCCTCGGGGAGAGGCAGCTGGCACTTGCCAGCTTCCAGCAGGTCGAACCCTAGGCCCGTGGCGGCGAGAACAGCCCCGCAGCCAAGCAGAGCCACCTCACAGCGGCGCTGGTGGGCGCCGCCCCGCTTGAGGCTGTTGGTTGGCGTCAGCTGAGGGGTACTGGTGGCTGAGTTGACTGGGGTGGGCTCCTCGTGGGCTCCGTCACTGGGGGGGCCATCCCCATCCTCTCCACGAGGGAATGGGATACAGAGGTAGGACTGGTTGGGTGAATGCTGTAGACGGCTTTCCCCGCTCCCTGGGCCCTCGCTGTCCTCATCCTCTGTGTGGTTGAGAGTAGACGGGAAATAGGAAATGAGAATGCAGCGGCGACAGTAAGACGCTGGTCCTCCTCCCCAACCCAGGCCTCCTGGCTCAGTGTCAGGGAGGCAGAGGTCAAAGAGTCAGACGGGCGAGGCGAGATGGGGGACTGGGCTTTCCCCCTCCACGCTCAACTGTGACCAGCGAGAAACCACTCTCCATTCCAGAGCTTGTTTCCCTGCCTGCAGAAGCATAATTTGCTAATTTTCCACTGCTTTCCTAGGGACCCTCAACACAAGAAGAGCAGCGAGTTTCCTAGAACAGTGGATAGACAGAAACATCCCTATTTTTTTTTTTTTTTGCACTTTGGAATTGCAAGGGACCTTGGTTGTCTAGAATGACAGCCTAGAGACCTGTCTGAAGATTGGGCTCTCTTGAAAAAGGATTAGAATCCCCTACATGGGCCGATACCGGTTTGGCTCAGTGGTAGAGCATCGGCCTGCGTTCTGAAAGGTCCGGGGTTCGATTCCGGTCAAGGGCATGTACATTGGTTGCAGGCACATCCCCAGTAGGGGGCGTGCAAGGGGCAGCTGGTTGATGTTTCTAGCTCTATATCTCTCTTCCTTTCTCTCTGTAAAAATATCAAAAAAAAAAAAAAAAAAAAAGAATCTCCTACACGGGCGAAGGCCAACCCGCTCTATAGACTGACCTAGTATGGCTTTGGAAATCCACAGAGATAAACAGATGAGCTATCTGAGAGAGCCTGGAGAAGGCCTTACCCATTCAGGGAGCTCCCTTAAGAGGAAGACCGCACAGCCTCCACCGCCACATCTCCTGTTTTTATGAACATCCTACACTGAAATCTGAGGAAACAGACCCACAAAAGGGAAATGCCTGGTTGAAGGAGTCACCCCTCTGCACCGCCCTCAGGGGACTCTCACTGGCCCCGTGGGACAGAAGGCCACGGGCAGGCTCCATGGCAGCAGTGGTGACTTGGGAAGATTCAATGAAATGGCAACAGGGCAAACGAAGAGGGACTCCGGTGGGGGACCAGGATTTGAGTAAAAGAGGGGACGACCTCTTTACTGTAATACTGAGGGCCCTACCCAGTCCTAGAAGTTTGGCAAGAAATTCCCTGGGGGGGGGGGGGGGGGGGCGGGGGAGAACAGGGAGAGAGTCTAGACGAGGGCGATGCTTACCCATCTCCGTAAGGCTGGTGAACCCTGGCAGGGCCGGGCTGCTCCGAGGGCCCTTCCCCAGGTTGGGGGCACTGGACGACCACTGCTTGTATCCATCGACCAGGGACTTGAGGCTAATGAAGGGGAAAGGAGGAAACTGTTCATGCTGGAAACTGTTAGGACTCCACCCTCAGTTCCATGGGCCCGTGGAAATGTGTCTCCCTTCATCACACCGGAGCCCGACAGAGCCTTGGGGAACAGGCAACACGCCTTACTGAGCCCGCCTGCTTCACTAACAAAAGCGCGCATGCTCCAGGGAGGGAAAAGCAGGGGCATGACCCACCCCCTTCACATGCTAAGGGCTGTGCAAGGATCTGATGGACAGGCCGGGAAGCAGACAGAAGGAATAAGACTGCCCGGCACCGGTCAGGGTCTGCCCTGAGCCCATCTTAAGGGAGAGGCCGTCCATCCACAGACACTGGATACCACACACGGGGTGACACCAGAAACACTGCAGTGCCATGCCAGCCAAGCCCCGGGCAGAGGAGCAGGCACAGACGGCCAGGTCGCTCCACTCACATCGTTTCTCAATTTCTCCTTCCAAGCTGACGGCATGCTCAGGCGACTTTCAAAGCCATTCACTTTCCAAAATCAAAAATCAACCAACACAGCGGCACCAACCCAGTGCACTTTGGGACAGACCTATGTGGGGCGTACGTGACGCTGTATTCGGGCCCTCGGTTTGTCTGGGACGGGAGCGCAAAAGGACAGGAGCTCGCTTTCGTCCCCGGAATCAGCTCACACTAGCAAGCCAGCAACTCCAGATACGGACTGGGAAGCCCACCAACCCCCTTACAGGTGTGTGTGTGTGTGTGTGCGTGTGTGTGTGTGTGTGTGTGTGTGTGGTGGGGAGTCGGGGGCCCAGAAGCACTGGCCTTTCCCTTGAGGACGATGAGAGGAAGGGCAAGAATCTATCTATGCTATGGGTGCCTAAAAGATAACAGGATTAGAACCCGGGGAGGCTCTCATTTGGGGGCTAGAAAGAGCCATTCAATGAAAGCCCACCCTTCCCAGCATATCTTGAGGGAGAGATGAGAGCCAACTTTCCCCATGACTTCAGACCTGTTTCAAGTGCTATCACAAATGCCAATGTATTAGGATACATTCTAGCCACCAGGGGCGTGAACCAAAATACACTGCCAGAGATAAGCAAGCTGCTAGAACCCTGGCCCTATAATCTTAGAACAACACTGCCTCCAGCTCCGGGTCCAAGGAAATCCAGGTTAGCATAGTCAGAGCCAGTGCTGCAGACCAAAGGATGCATACTGCGGTCTCCCTAAAACTAAGGGTACCAGGAGAACCCCAATAACCAGAGTGATCAGGGAAGTGAGGAACAAAGTAAAGTCAAACCAACACAGGAATTTTCCCAAGGTGCACGATGGTACTGCTTAAAAATAAGTAAATAAATAAACAAATAGACAAACAAAAGGTCAGCACAGCTTGGCAATAATGAGGCTGGATTCTATGAGGTGCACCGTGAGAACAAGGAAATGGAAGGGGGGTTATTGCCAATACATTTGAAAGGGTGACGATTAGACTCACCCCAAGTGGAAATGTGGAGATTCTGATGGGGTACTTAACCCGTTAGCTTTCTCACGTCTCTGAGGGGATCTTCAACGAACACAGAGAATCAGTAGTGGGCCGAGCGGGTATATCCAGCTCAGCCTCTCCCAGGGGAGACCCCTGAAGGCTGGACTCGAGCTACGTCACCAGCCACCCTCCCCTTGTCCGGTCAGCAAGGCCCACATCATAGAAGGATCTTAAGAAGCTGGCCCATCCAAAACCGGTTTGGCTCAGTGGATAGAGCATCGGCCTGCAGACCGAAAGGTCCCAGGTTCGATTCCGGTCAAGGGCATGTACCTTGGTTGCGGGCACATCCCCGGTAGGGGGCGTGTAAGAGGCAGCTGATCAATGTCTCTCATTGATGTTTCTAATTCTCTATCCCTCTCTCTTCCTCTCTGTAAAAAAATCAATAAAATATATATTTTTTTAAAAGAAGAAGAAGAAGATGGCCCAGCTTGAGCTGTTACACATCAGGACTGCCCAGGCCCTAGGACAAAGGTCTCTGGGCAGCCACCGCATCATTCCACGGGGCCTGCGAACTTCAAACAAGTGTATGTATGTGTTTCCTACAGATGTGGACTATTATATTTTTAAAATATAGAGATTCAAATTAACACTACTAAATTCAATATAACTTTATGTCTATATATTTTCTTTAGCTGACAGGGACCAAATTTAGAAATACTGTCATACAGAGGCTCTCAAAAATTGCTGATATTAAAGAGGGTTGTATTTTGTTTTGTTTTTTAATTCGAGTCTGGGTAGAATCTATTTTTCTTTCTTAAATAGGAACTGAGAATCATGAAAAAGGAAGTCACATATTTTGAACTGCTTCGAAAGTTTTGAGGGCAGCCCTGGCCGCGTAGTTCATCTGGTTAAAGCAGGGGTGGGCAAACTTTTTGACTCGAGGGCCACAATGGGTTCTTAAACTGGACCGGAGGGCCGGAACAAAAGCATGGATGGAGTGTTTGTGTGAACTAATATAAATTCAAAGTAAACATCATTACATAAAAGGGTACGGCCCGCTCTTTCGGCTCCGCGAGGGCCGGATAGAACAGCCGAACGGGCCACATCCGGCCCGCGGGCCATAGTTTGCCCACGCCTGGATTAGATCATGCTCCCTATATGCCAAGGTTGCAGGTTCAATCCCCAGTCGGGTTATATATAACAATCAGCCAATGAATACATAAACAAGTAGAAAGACAAATCGATGCTTCTCTCTCTTTCTCTCTCTCTTCCCCCTCTAACAAACAAACAAACAAACAAAAACTAGCCAGAAGGCTCAATTTATTGGAGCATCATCCCACACAACAAAAAAGTTGCAGGTTCGATTCCTGGTCAGGGCACATACCTTGGTTGGAGACATCCCCGGGTGGGGCAGGTACGGGAGGCAACAGATGAGTGAGTGTTCCTCTCCACATCGATGCAACTCCCCACCCCCGCTTCCTCTCTCTCAAAAATCAATGAAGGCATATCCTCGAGTGAGGATTGGGGGGAGGGGGGGGGGAATCTTTGAAAAGGAAGTTTTGTGGGCAAATGTAAAGAAGGAGGAAGAAAATTCCAAAGTTAATATTTGATACTGCAAGATAAACTTACTCTAGTAGCAAGCAAGAAAAAAATCTTTATTTTATTTTTTAAAAAATATATATTTTATTGATATTTTACAGAGAGGAAGGGAAAGAGATAGAGAGCTAGAAACATCGATGAGAGAGAAACATCGACCAGCTGCCTCTTGTACACCCCCCACCGGGGATGTGCCTGCAACCAAGGTACATGCCCTTGACCGGAATCGAACCTGGGACCTTTCAGTCCGCAGACCGACGCTCTACCACTGAGCCAAACCGGTTTCGGCAAGAAGAAAATCTTTAAATGAAGCCAAACCACAGAAACAATTGGGATCCTTAGCCAGCCTGGTGAGTCCTCCCTGTGACCGCACTAATGTCGGAAATGTCATGGGATTCAGAGTGACTGGGCTTCTTCTCTCCGGCCCAGGGCGCAGAGGACACAGGGGGCTCCGGCTCCTGGAGCACTTAGTGCAGCGGAGCTCCTTGCCTTCCCCAGGGGGGCCACACGGCTTAGGTCGTTTGCCCTAAAGTTTTTCTTTCTTTCTTTCTTTTTTTATTTTTTAAATAAATCTTTATTGCTCAGATTATTACAATTGCTTCTCCCTTTTCTCCCCCAAAGCTCCCCACCACCCAGTACCCATCCCACCCTCTGCCCTTCCCCCCTTTCCCCCGCCATTGTCCTCATCCATTGGTTATACGACCTTAATCCGGTCCCTCACTGCACCCCCACCCCCCTGCCCTAAATTTTCTACTCCAAGGTAGCCGGTAATCGCCAAAGCCTGGCTTCAGATAGTCAATCCTTTATGAGCCAAAGCATTTCCACATTCAGCTCGGATCTGACAAAGCGAACTAGATTTTTGGATGCAAAATCGTAGTGTTTGGAGGAACACGGAGGCCAATTATAGGTTGAGGGCACCTAAAGGCTACTATTAGACGCTCTTCGGAAAGCCACCAGAAAGGGTGAGGCCGGCTGCTGCTTACACTCGGTATAAGAAAAGTACAAAAGCGTGGTTCTAGATTCTCACACCAAGAATAAGAAGTGTAAGCCATCATGTTGGTTCTTCGGGCATAGAAACGGAATTGCATTAGAGCACAGCACATTTTGCACCTGCTTCCGGTGCGCCAGCTGGTCTCTGGCCCTTCACAAAGATGAGCTTCTTCACTCCTCCATCAACCCCAGGAGACGGGGATGGAGATAATCCCCATTTTATAGGTGAGAAAACACAAGGTCCCGCAGCGAGGCGTGGTGGAGCCAGGGTGCGAACCCGGGGAGCTCAGGGTCAGCATCCGCGCTCTTCTCGAGTGCACTACAAATGCCCGGTCTCTGAAGGACAAGGACCGGGAGAACAGGAGTCCTAGGCCACGAGCCCACAGAGCGCGCACAAGCACATCTAAGGCACCGAGACGTGCTTTGTGCTTTGTCCGCAGCGGGTGCTCACACCCATCGGAAGGGCTAGGGAGTGGGGCCTAAAAGAAGTTCTAGTGGCCCTGGGTTCTACCTAACTGCTCTCCCAGGGCTGGATTATTCTGCCTGCCCCAGCTTCGGGGTGTATCTCCAGTCAAGGGGGCCCCCTCATCCGCTCTTCCTTCTTTCCTCTGAGCAGCTGTGTTGGGGAAGAGTCGGGTTTGATTAAAATACTCCAGCAGAGCCGAAACCGGTTTGGCTCAATGGATAGAGCGTTGGCCTGCGGACTGAAAGGTCCCAGGTTCGATTCCGGTCGGGGGCATGTGCCTTGGTTGCGGGCACATCCCCAGTAGGGGGTGTGCAAGAGGCAGCTGATCGATGATTCTCTCTCATCGGTGTTTCTAACTCTCTATCCCTCTCTCTTCCTCTCTGTAAAAAAATCAATAAAATATACTTAAAAAAAAAATAAAATAAAATAAAATACTCCAGCAGAACTGTCCAGCCTCACGGGCCTTGCTACTCTGAGTAGCGCTCCTCTGGCGGTCGGTGAACGGTGAACTGTTACTTGTGGTCTACCTCCTGCCCACTACCTCCACTTCCGTCTCGTCCATGCTCTGTGGCTGCTTCTGCACTACCACGGAGAAATCGAGCAGCTGCCATAGACACCACACAGCCCACAGCGCCTAAAATATTTATTGTCTGGCTCTTTATGGGAAAAGTGTGCCGACCCCTAATCATAGGTGGTTCCAGGGAAAAAGGAAATTGGCCAAACTCTTGTTGTAAAGATCAAGAAGCTCCTAATTTCTGAGGAAGAAGTGAAACACGAAACAGAGAAAAAAAGGTACTTCACACGGGAGTTTTAAAAGCCCCCCCCCCCCCCCGCCTTTAAATGAGAATTTCCCATCATCTGGCTCTTACCCTTCGTCGCCCGAGGCAAGCTCCTTCTGGCCCAGGGTACTTGGTCCCCACGTCCGTCCCTTCTTCTTGGAAGCCCTCTTCTCCTCCTCCTCCCCTTCCTCCTTTGGGGTGACTGAGCTCCGGCCCCAGGTTTTGCTGCTTTCCCCTGGTGTCACTGTGAAGAACAAAGGTTGGATGGGATCTGGAAGCAGATGGACAGCGCTCCCCACCTGCCCCCTAAACCAGCTTCTACCCAACACCCCCCCCCCCCCCCCCCACACACACACAGATGGAGCTCCGGGAAGAAGTCACCCTTCCTTAAAAACTCTGTGCCCAAATGGAGCCTTCCAGGGAAGTAATGGACTTCTCAGCTCCCGCTCACTTAGCATTCTCCAAGTACCAAACGTGGAAGCCCTTCCCAGCTTCTCATGGGCCCAGCGAAAAGCTGGGGCGCAGGCCAGCCAGACCTCAGCGTTCCCAACAGATCTGAGCGAGGCAGCTGTCCGGCTGAGTGGAACTAGAGTGTGGGGTGGGTGGGGACAAGGGGCAACGGAGGTGTGGAAGGGCAGGGATTCTGTGTAAGAAAAGTGGTGGAAAGGAAGCAAATGAGGGTTTCGAGGCTCTGGGAAAGGCAGAGAGGAGGAGGAGGAGGAGGACAGGGGAAAAGAACAGGGAAATAGAAGAGATAAGAGGGAAAGAACACTCTTCTGAGCCTGGGCTGAAACCCACCTCGCTTCAGAGAGTTGGCTTATTCCACAAACGAGTGAAGTGAGCCAGTTGCCAAAAAAAAAAAAAAAAAAAAAAAAAAAAAAAAAAAGCAGTTGAGGAAACTGAGGCAATATACGAAGCATGTGGAAGCCTCCGTGGGTTCCAGCCAACTGTGGCCACATGCAGAAGGGAGTCCACTGATGTGATCTGATTTTTCAAGGAATGCCAGAAATCCAGGATTTCTTTTTTTTTAAGGAAATCTCTTAAATCGGGGAAACTAGTTCATTCATATATATACACACACACAGACGCATGCATGTGACATGTATATGTTTGCATATATATATATATATATATATACATACATACACACACAAAGAATTTATATATATATATAAATTCTTTTTAATAAGCACTGCCATAAAATTGAAATAGGTCCAAATCTGGCCTATCATAAAATATTTGGCAAGTTTTCTTAGAATCTATACTTTGAAAACACCCTTCCTGGGAAGCATGAACAAAAGACAAACAATGACGCCTCAGATACGGCAGAATGCACAAGATGCCCAGGCCACGGTGCCAGCCTGTACCTACATCACACACCAAAATGCTCTGTACCCACAGAACCCACAGACCCCCTTTGCTGGTGTCTGACTACGAGGAAGAGGAAGAGGAAGAGGAAGAGGAAGAGGAGGCAGCAGTAGCGCTAAGGGAGGGAGACAGGGGGAGGCTGAGGTTTGCGTACATATGTGCATGGATATACACATTGTCGAGGAGAAGTGGCAGGAGCTATGGATGGTGCAAGCCTGGACCAGTCAGTCGGTGGCTGGACAGAGTAGGGGACAGGTGCCCCCGATGTTCTGGCCCCAACTAATTTGGGAAACAGTCTCACACTGGATGGCTCGAAGGCGAGGGATGATGGTGGGGCTTGCCGGAGGGCTGGAGCGGCTGCTGATGAGGCTCTTCCTTTTATCCATGGTGGGGGAGGCCTGGACCGTGAACTTGTGCTGGAAATCTGCTTGGAGAAAGATAAACACACATGCGTTAGCATTTCCCCACAACCAAGTTCCTCCTGGCAGGCTTGAGGGACAGGCCCCATTTCCTAAGAAACTCCTTGTTCAGCCAAAACCGGTTTGGCTCAGTGGATAGAGCGTCGGCCTGTGGACTGAAGAGTCCCGGGTTCGATTCCGGTCAAGGGCATGTACCTTGGTTGTGGGCACATCCCCAGAAAGGGGTGTGCAAGAGGCAGCTGATCGATGATTCTCTCTCATTGATGTTTCTAACTCTCTATCCCTCTCCTTTCCTCTCTGTAGAAAAGCAATAAAATATATATTTTAAAAAAAGAAAAGAAAAGAAAAGAAACTCCTTGTTCACCTGGGAAATGTTCTCTTTCAGAATCATCTCTTTCCCCCAAAAAAGATGGCAGGATGGCAAGACGAACATACAAGAAGGAAAATTCCTCACCCCAGTGAAAGTCACGAGACAGTTTTCATCAACGGATGCAGGTGTAGCAATTACATATTTAGAATAGTCCCTTTTAGATCCTGAGAGTTGCTGACTATTCTAGGAAGTCTAACTTTAAATTCTCCGTTTAACTTTAAATTCTCCATCTCGTATAATCTATTAGCGCACACCCCTCCTCTCAGGGAGCCCAGCAGGCAGACTGAAGCTTCTCACCAAGTGCAGGCGGAGCGGGGGGGGGAAAGAACGAACCCTAGTTGGGAACCAAGGGAAGTGAGGGCCATCGAGCATCCGGATGGTCCGAATTCTGATACATTTCAAAGGCGGTTGCGGCTCAGCCTAAGCCATGGAGAACAGCTCTGAACTTCTGAGTGTTACTCTCCTCATCGAGCGAAGAGGTATAGTGGCCACAGCTGCACACTGACACCTGAGCCTGCCCCCGGGACTGGGAACTCCCCGAGGTGGGAATGGCGGTGAGTCTCCCTGCTTCCCCGGCACGCAGCAGTGGGCCGGCACATGCTGGAGGCTCGGAGGCGCCTAGGGACTGTGTGGCATGGAAAGAAAACAAATGCACAACAAGGAAGCCAGCCGGCAGGTCCCGCGGGCACATTCACTGGCTTTCACTGAACGAATTCCCTGCGCACGCCTCCGTCCTTGTGCGCCAGACCACCCACTCCTGCTCCCGCCGGGCCACGTTCCCCGCGTCCCCTAACTGCTAATAAGCTTGCCTCCTGGGGCCTTAAGGACGTGGAATACAGCGAACTTTCTCATCTACATAAACACACACGTGAGGTTCACCTCCCTCCGTGGGGGGGCAGTGCCCCCCACACGATTCTAAGGCCTCGTTTCCTATTTCTTTGCGTTTTCCCGAGGCTGTGCATACCACAAAGGTACCTGCACTCTCAGCCGACGTGTTTCTGAAAGCATCTGTGTAAATCAGATTCTTACACGCGGGTCCTAATCTCAACTGCACGCAGTGAACGAATTATTTAAAGGAAACGCGAGATGGGTGACTTTTCAGAAACAAAGAGTTCTCTTTCTCACACATACACACTCCCCACAATGACACGCTTCCTTCGCCAGATGTGCCTAAGGAAGGATGACACGCTTCCTTCGCCAGATGTGCCTAAGGTGAATGAGTCAGCTGAGACATGTGGTTGGAGCTCTCTTATGTATGCTTCTAGCAGCCGGACGGACCGGGCTTGCCCGTCAGGACCACCGCCTGGGTGTCTTCCCTTCACATTCTGTGTCTAGTCACCCTCACAAAGTGCTCGGAGTGGAGTAGTTTTTCAGCAGGCCAGTTCAACCAGTTTACGGAATGGCCCGTTCCAGGCCGGCGCCATGTTGAGACTCAGGGTGCCGTGTGTCCAGCTCGGACCCTGGCTCCAGCCCACCCCTGGCCACCTCAGCCCCTCACCCAGTGCCCACGTCCCAGTGGGTCCCCGGCCACCAACCCGAAGGGAGGCTGATTCGGTTCCCGTCCTTGAGCTTCAGCCGGCTCTTGCGGAACTTGCCCTTGCGTTTCTTCACCCGCGGCTTCTCCTGGCACAGCTGGTGGATGATGATGTTGAGCTCGCGCCCCAGGATGTCGATCTCCCGCTCGGCCAGCTCCTGCTCGCGGCGTCGCAGCAGCTCCTCCTGGTTCTTCTGCTGCAGCGCAGCCCGCGTCAGCTCCTCCTCCCAGGTGCGGAGCTCCTGGGGGCGGCAGGACCCGGAGCCGTGAGTAGGAGTGGGTGTCAGTGCAGAGAGGCGAGGCCTGAGAGCCTGGGGGCTGGTGCTCAGGGCCACCTGCAGAGCACCCCTTGAACGGGTGCCCCCTACGTCCAGTCCCCAGCGGAGACAGCAGCACCATAGTTAGCTGGTGAATGGACATCTGACCACCTGGATGGTGGAGAAAGGCAAGCTCAGAAGAGTCAGACCGAGGATACAGCTCGAGGAGCCAGAGGCCAATCTCTGGACTAAGAGTTCCCAGTGGTTCTTTGATTATTGATTAAAATGGCTTACGAGTTAGGGGGGAGAAAAAAAAAGGAGGGTTGGGTACAAAATACAATATGTACTTACATTTTACAGACATGGTTCTACTTTAAAATTTTCCATCACGTAAAAATGTTTTTTTTTGTGTGTGTGTGTGTGTTTTTTTAAACCAGAGCCAACTTAACATGCCCTACCTTAAAATGTGCCCATTATAAATGAATCACCCTACCAGCATCACCTAAAACATTCAAATAATAAAAAAAAAAAAAAATAGCCCTAGCTGGTTTGGCTCAGGGAATAGAGTGTTGGTCTGCAGACTGAAGGGTACCAGGTTCAATTCCCATCAAGGGCACATACCTGGGTTGTGGGCTCAAACTCCAGTGGGAGGCATGCAGGAAGCAGCCAATCAATGATTCTCTCTTATCACTGATGTTTCTTTCCCTCCCTTCTCCCTTCCTCCAGAAAATCAATTTTTAAAATATTTTAAAAACACACACAGATTTCCAAAGTGGCTGTTGCAGAGGTAGGGGAGGCATGCTCGCTTGGTGAGTGAGTCAGCTGAGGCATGTGGTTGGAACTCTCTTCTTATCTTAAAGGATAGCCATTTGCTCTGGAAGGACAGCGACAGCGAAGAGAAGAGAGACCATCTCCTGACATCTTTGCCAGGCGCTTGCTCTAGAACCGCTGCCACGTTAAGTGGGCAGAACCCCCTTTTCCTTCTGCATGAATTTATCAATGAACCCAGCTCGGAGTCCTGGGAAGAGGTGGGAGACTAGGAATCGGGAAATAGGAGAGAAAATAGGGAAGAGAACAAAGCATGTGCATAAAAATTTAAAATATGGAATCTAAACTTTTCACCCTGGATACTCCAGGCCTAGGCCTGAAGGGGGTGGAGGTAAGGGGAAATATAAGAAAGCTCTCATGTCAATAACCTAGGACAGTGGCTGGCAAACCACGGCTCATGCGCCACATGTGGCTCTTTGGCCCCTTGAGTGTGGCTCTCCCACAAAATACCACGGCCTGGGCGAGTCTGTTTTGAAGAAGTGGCGTTAGAAGAAGGTTAAGTTTAAAAATGTTGGCTCTCAAAAGAAATTTCAATCGTTGTACTGTTGATATTTGGCTCTGTTGAGTAATGAGTTTGCCGACCGCTGACCTAGGAGAACCATGTGTACAAAGTGGAATGCTTCTTTAATAAAGAAGCCAGAGCAACACTTCTGTGGTCGAAACTTAAAATTCTCAATGACATGCTCCAGTAGAAGGAGTCATTCTGGACAAAAACAAAATACTGTAGCTAAGAAACTTAGAGCTTTTTTTTTTAAAAAAAAAAAAAAAGTACGAGAGCACATAGTGGGGAAGCTGAGCAGCAGGTAGAAAGCAGAAGAGAGCACGGAGATGGGAATAAAATGTTCTTATAGTAGGAGCTTTTCATCCGAGTAGCCTTCCATTCTCACGAGAAGATAAAAATAACCATAAAAGTAATAGAATGAGACATGAGAAGAGTAGGAAACTGTCTGGCATATGTCAGGTGCTCAATAGTTGCTGAATAACTGCAATGAAATGAATGAGTGAATGAGAAAGAGGCAGAAGACACCTTTATCAATGCAATCCTCCTTTATGGGGACATAGACTCATCATAAGTATCTATGAGATGAGCTTGAACTTCTGGGCTTCTACTTTGATGGAATAAACTCCAAAGAGATCAATGGTGCACCTTCCAAATCCTTGGCTCCCCTGTCCCACGACATAGCTTCCACCATCAGGAAAACACAAACACGTGGACGAATCAAAAAAATTATCGCTGGTTGGTTGCAGTAATTTACCATGTGCTGCCCAGTGGGAAAGCTGAACAGTGCAAGCTCATACCAGCCTTTCTAAGTCCTCTCTCCCACTTGCTCTTGTCTAATGGCTGGTTTAAGGGTAAGCTCCTTCCTTTAAGGGAACCCCAACCCCAGTCCAGAGACCAAGCCAGGTCACAATACCTAGAGGCAGTAGGTTGAGTCAACCTGAAGAATAAGCTGAATCACACAGGAAGCCAAGACATTCACAGAGTGCACACCTAGGGCACCATGTACCTGGAAGAACCTTAAACATGGTAAATCCCCTTCTTGTGAAACACCTCTGAGGGGTCAACCTCATGGTGTGTCAATCCTAGGGTCTACATACAATAATGTAAAAGGAATCACTCCAGAGACAAAGCTCATTGTTCATCTTACCCTCATTTGCCCAACTACGAGCCTTACGAGGAGAGGCATCTGGGTGGGGTAGTTAAGAGCAAGGAAGCTGAACAAACTGCCTGAGTTGTGGCCTGGGGCAGTTTACTATGGGCCTCATTGTGATAGGGAGTTCATAGCACCAGCTTCACAGGGTTGTATAAGATAATTATTATCTCGTTAGGTTTGATGATGTAAGAATTCATATAAATAAATAACAGACCACAGCACATAGTACCTGCTCTAGGAATGTTAGCTCTTGTGAGAATGGGTTTGACTTTTCCTAGTAACTACTTATTGACAAAACCCAACTTACTTTTTTTTTTTTTTATGGGCTGGTACCCTTATAATTTCATTAATTAAAAGAAATAACTGAGAGTCGGCGATTCAGCAATCTAACAAAAGGCCAGGAACTCCGCAGTGTTTCTAGTTGGAACAGTTTCTTTTAATCACACCGTTCAATGGTCAGTGCAGGTCTCTCCCGCTCTCCCCCTGCGATCCTTAAAGATTCGTCATCAGCTCACTCCATTCCCCTGCAGAACGCTCACTGACACTGACCTGTCAAACAGTATCAAGTTTAGGATTGCTCTGCTGAATAAAAAGAGTTCATTCTCACCCTAGCTGTTTTGGCTCAGTGGATAGAGCATCAGCCTGCGGACCGAAGGGCCCCAGGTTCGATTCTAGCCAAGGGCACGTTCCTGGGTTGCAGGCTCAATTCCCAGTGGGGGATGTGCAGGAGGCAGCCGGTCAATGATTCTCTTATCATTGATGTTTCTATCTCTCTCCCTCTCCCTTTCTGTCTGAAATCAATAAAGAAATATAATAATAATAATAATAATAATAATAAAAGGGTTCAATTGTGTTACCTCAGCTCCGGAAATGATGTTGAAGTCATTTGTTTAGGGAACAATAATGATTCGGGGAAGGGGTGATTTGGGAATCAGAAGACCCAACGTGAAGTTCCTGGTTCCCCACTTACCTAGACGAGTCACTGACCATCAGTTCTGAGAAGAAAAAGATAATGACACCTGCCCTATATTCTGGTGGCAGGGGCCTAAGACTCCTGGATAAAAAGGATGAAAAGGTCCTAGCAGACCTTTCAAGTGAAAGAACTGGGAAGTCATAAAGATATGTGTAATTTTAGCTACTGTTATTATCATATTGCTTCCCAAATTCCCATGGTGGCGAGTGAGGAGGGAAAAAGAAATTAACCAGGTCTATATATAGACCTCCCTCCTGGCCCTCGCCGTAGCCCTTAGATTTAGTTCTGTCCCTGCAGAATAAAGCAACCCAGCTGCTTTGATTCACTTTGCCTGTGGGGACACTGACTGCACCAAGGGCACAGAGAGGGGACATTTACGGCCACAACGCAGGAAGATGGACCTCTACCTGGCTCAGCCTCTGAACTCCCTGGCTGCCAGCCCTTTTCACAAAAACATGAAAAATGCCAAACAAATTCAGATCCACGGTATTTTTAGCCCACGCGCTATTTCTGACTCCGATACCGAAAGACACTGGCAAGGTGCTCTGATCACGGTTCTCAATGTTGAAGCATCCTTGTATCAAGCTAACCCCTTGACAAGTCCATTGCAAAGCCGAGAAACCTTTCGAGAACCCTCCTGCCTGTTCAGCTGGCAGGTGAGACACCTCGCTGGTACTTGCCCAATGGTGTGCTCCCTCGGTTTGGACAATGAGGTAGACAGGCGCGGAGAGCTCTGGCTCCGACGCCCCCTGCTTATCCCTGCCTTGTTTCCAGAAGAAGGAACAGTCTATACCACTTCAGGTCACCCCCGAGGCCTGGGGAATTCTTTCCATGCAAAGCCGGGAAGGAAAGAGCTGCCCTGTTCCTGCAAACCAAGCGGGAAGGCGGTCGTGGTCAGGATCTGCCCGGAGGCCCCCGCAGAGAAGGCTCACTGATCCAATGCATGACTTGATCTTTTTTTTCTCTTACCTTTTCTTTGGCCCTGAGTTGGTCAAACATCTCCTGAATCTCATGTTTCCAGTCATCCTGCAGGCAGTGGAAGGAGTCCTTGGGCATTTCAAAGAAACCTGACTCCTCTATGGTAGTTAGCTGGTCCAGGATATTTGTGAAGGGTGGTCGGGAATGGGGGTCGGGATTCCAGCAATCTTCACGGAGCACGTGAGCAGACAAAAAGCAGGAATGGACAGAGGCAAATGTTAGACTTAGGATACTGCCCTGTTTCCCCGAAAATAAGACAGTGTCTTATATTAATTTTTGCTCCCAAAGATGCGCTAGGTCTTATTTTCAGGGGGTGTCTTATATTTTTCCATGAAGAAGAATACGGTACACATTCATTGTTAAATGAAAATAAAGGAAATTTATTACCTGTATACGGCATGCTAGTACGGTAGTTGTCAACACAAACCAGACAAACTCTGAATCCTACAGTATCAAGAATTGACTCATTTATTCAATGACAATCATGTCATCATCTTCTGGAACATCATCATAACAATCCAATTCCTGAATTTCCTGGTGAATTTCTTGTGACTCCATTTCTTTCAGAATCAGTGGACCAAATCTCTCATGTTTAGCAATAGCACTGTCTTTCAATGAGTACTTCTTGTCAAGGTAGCCTGCTCGCAGTGCATTTGCAATGCAACTGTCAGTGATTTTCTCCCATGAATTCTTCACCCAAGTCACAACTTCTTGCAGTTTAGGTTTCACAAAGTTTCCACGCTGATTTCTCTCCATTCACACAGCAGTGACGTCAGGACTCCGCGTAACGTCACTGATTGCTAGCCGCCAGTCGGGGCGGCCCTAGCGACCAGTTTACGGTAAATTAATTTCCATTCTGAGACAGAGCCTGGGGGCCTTATTCTCGGGGGGATGCCTTATATTTCACTCAGAAGGAAACCTGTAAGTAGGTCTTATTTTCGGAGGATGTCTTATTTTCAGGGAAACACGGTATGACCTCATTTATCAGACAACTACCTCTCACTTCTCCTTTCAGTAACAGACGCTGGGATTTAGGTCCACAAACAGGACTTGGGAAGTAAAGCCAGGTGGCCAGCATCATAAGCAAAGAGGGTGAATTTGTTAAGAAAATGCTGCACATGTGCACCCATCCAATGGTGACTATTGATTCAGCATGAGAAAGGCAAGTCCAAAGAGTTCCCTTGTGTGAAGTTCACTGCCACACTTTATCCAGTTACTCACGATTCCAGTCCTGCAGTGGTAACTACACCTTGGGCCTCGGTTTTCCAAAACCCAATGAGCTACCCTCCCCCACCTCAATGGGCAATTGAGAAGGCAACGATCAACAGCACTGGAGTGGGAGTCAGGAAAAATGAACTCTTTCTACTTTTAGCTCAGCTCTTACTAATGGAGTGGCCACCCATCCACTTGGCTTTTCTCCCCTTTGGACTTCTCACAAAATTGTAGGATTTGGGTAGATGACTTTGAGAGTTCCTTTCTTCTCGGGTGCTCTTTATTTCTACATGTAAGATATGCAGAGGTCCTAAAATAAAAGCTGCTATACCTTCTTCATTTGAGTTACTATAATGAAGAACTGGATAGCAGGCTTTAGTTACTAAGTTAAGATCTACAGTCACTGGATAAGGACAGAAGGGCCAGTTGTGACAGCAACTATCAGGGCGCTAACATCATCTTGAAGTAGCTCTTCCAACCACCCATAGGATTCCTCCTTGAGTGACTAATACTTCATCTCCTCTTTCAGTAACTGATCCTGCAGAATTGGCCAAAATCTATCAAGTGCAGAGAGGACGGTGAACCGTCTCCAGTTCTGTCCTGGCGAGGGATCACTTACCTTCCATGAGTTTGGCAAAAGGTTCTGGGCATGTAGAAGGGATGGGGAGGGCGAGTTTGTTCATGGCCACTCCATAAGCGACTGCCAAGCCGTCGATCCCTCGGAAGGGCACCTCCCCAGTCAGTAGCTCCCAAAGCAGCACCCCGTAGCTGGGGAGAAGAAGGCGTGATTACCACAGGTGCAGCTGCACTGAAATAGTTCATTCATGCATGCCGCTGAGCATGCCACATGCTCTCCAGCATGTGGGGAGAATAACAAAATGGACGTCGTAACGTAATATGAAAGGGGGACCATTAGGCCTTCTGGCAGAAAGCATAAACTCTGGAGCCAGGCACACTTGGTTTCAAATTCCTCACCTATGAAGGGCAAATAACACCAGCAGTCTCTTAAGACTCATGACATTAAATGAGCTCCTCTAGTGTTTAAATCAGTGCTCAAGGACCACAGCTATTTTGTTGTTATTAATGTTAATGTAATAAACTGGGAAGAAGGGGCAGCCTCCCCAAAATACATTTTTTTTCTGTTTTAAAAAAAATTTTCTGCTTTAGTCACAAATACACACACACACACACAGAGTGGCCAGATTATTATGACCTCTGAACGCATAATAATCTGGCCACTCAGTGTATATCCTATATAATAAAGGGCTAATGTGCAAATTGTCCCCTTGACCAGGAGTTCAACCAGCAGGCAAGCCGACCAACCACCTATGTACCCTTCCCCTGGCCAGGCTGGCTGGACCCCACCCATGCATGGCCTCTAATACACACACACACACACACACACACACACACGTGTATATATATATATATATATACACACATACACACACACACACACACACACACACACACACACTGAGTGGCTAGATTATTAACGCATTCAGAGATCATAATAATCTGACCACTCGATGTATATATTTTAGCTTGGAAACACAGAAAGCTGACCACTCCAAACAAACAGATTTTTCTCCCTAAAATCTTTCAAAAGGTTTCTTTAATGCCCGCTAGGTTGAATAGATTCCTGCCCCCATCGGTGTGAGTCCTTAATGGACACCGCTGAGTAATTCAAAGGGGACGTTTCGCCAGGTGGCCTGCTCCAGCGAAGCACAGCAGATCACCAGCTGTGAGGACGTCGGAGCTCCCTCCCCACCTTGCAAGTCAACATAAAGAATTTCTTTTCACCGGTCCTAGGAGCCAGAGAATGAGGAGCACAGAGCTCAGCTGAATAACTATTCTACGAGTTCACAATCAGAACTCGACAAAATATGGAGTGTTCAATCCTTCCAGGAAGGAGTCAGGACAAGGAAACGTAAGGCCATGAATGGGTGGAACAGTGGTTCTTTTCACATTTTCAACACAAACCTCAAATTTTACAATATTCATCAGTAGTTTACAAACAACAAAAAGTCATATTAATTAAATTTAAAAAAGAAAGAAAGAACCCAGTATCTATTTTATCGTGGCACCTGGCATGTGCAGGGTGCTATGCCATTTACAAATACCATCTTGAATCCCTAAAACAAACCTGCAAGGTAAGTCATCATCATTTTGCAAATGAGGAAAAGCAAGCTCTAGATGGGTTGAGCAGCATATATTAAGGGCATTCATGAAGTAAGTCATGGTGGATCCTGAACCACCTTTCCATTCTTTCTCTCTAGAATGCCCTTCTACTATTTCTCTGCCTGGTAAAATCTAATCGTCTTTCAAGATCCAATTCAAATGCACCACCATATATTCATTCTTTTTAAAAAAATATATATTTCACTGATTCCTTACAGAGAGGAAGGGAGAGGGACAGAGAGTTAGAAACATCGATGAGAGAGAAACATCGATCAGCTGCCTCCTGCACACCTCCCACTGGGAATGTGTCCGCATGCCATTGACCGGAATCGAACCTGGGACCTTTCAGTTCTCAGGCAGACGCTCCAGTCACTGAGCCAAACCGGTTAGGGCTATTCATTCATTTTAAACATCTATTAAATATTTATTATGCATCAAGCTCAAGACCACACACTAGGATACAGGATAAAAGATACAGATCTTGCCCTGGCTGTTGTGGCTCGGTTGGTTAGTATCGTCCCATACGCTGAAAGGTTTTGGGTCAGGGCACCTACTCAGGTTGCAGGCTCAGATCCCCAGTTAGGGTGAGTATGGGAGGCAAATGGGTCAATGTTTCTTCTCTCTCCCTCTCCCTTCAATAAAAACATATTCTCGGGTGAAGATAAAATAAAATAAAAAAGATACAGATCTTATTCACAAAGAGATTAGTGAGAGGAACAGAAAGAACATCAATTACCATATGGAGAAATGAGTCACAACAGAGAGACTAAGAGAGCACAAAGGAGGGCCACCCAAACCAGACCAGGGTGGGTTGGGAGACCGCTAAACCTTGAATGCTGAGTGAAGGAAGAGTTAGTGCTCCAGACACAGGGATCAGCGTGTACAAGCACATGAACTTGTCTTTAAAAAAGCCCAAGTGGTCTGGCATGAGCCAGGGCAGCCAGGGGGTCCCCACAGATGGACCCTCAGAGTGGTCTGGCTAGTCTCCTTTGAGAATGGCTTTACCCTGGTGACCCCTCCAAACACTTGATGCATCTTGACAGTAAAAAGCCTGGTAGGCAGCTCCAAGAGTCTTGTCTGGACAAGGTGCTGGATTTTAGACTGAGGCTGATGGGAACAACCGGACACATTAGGACGCCTTGCCTAACACCTCCGGGTGTTAGGCAGCCCTTGTTTGGGCTGCCACATATTGTAGTTGTTTGTTCACCAGCCTACGGGCTCCTAGGGGCAGGGATGGTAGTGCTTAACCTACATTCTCAAGGCCTGGCTCAGGCTCTGGTACACAGTAGACACTCATGTAGTGAGTGGGTTGGTGGAGGGGTGTGGGAGTGAGCGCCTGGTAAGATGGTCCTGCAGGGTGGGCGGGGTACCCTAGAGTAAGCCCGGAATACCACCAAGAATTGCACTTTCTGCTTCCTACCGGACCTTTAATGTGACCACCCGGACAGAGCTCATGCTGGGCAGCTTTCACCAAGTGAACTCTCAGCACTGCTGATGAGATTCCTAGGTGAGAGTGACTTTCCTCTAGCTTGCCCTTGGCATTACTGCCCACCTCCACCCTGAGGAAGGAACGCCCACGGTATCCAAGAACCCCTTTCTCCCATGCAGGCAAAGACAGATGGGGTCTGGAAAGACATCGAGTTTCAAAGATCCAACCATGCATCCTCTTTTGTGTCCTAGCATCCCCCGTGTGATGGTTCTCATGCGGGGCCCTGGGGGACCCATGGAGAAGTCTCAGGCCACCTGGCAAAGGGAGGAGCCAGGCACCTCTCGGCTTAACAAGAGCAGCTCTGCTCACACCTGGCTGGCTTCTTTGGGCGTCAGCATTCCATTCCATTTGAAGGGCTCTCCAACTAAGTGCACTGGGAGGACTACTCCCCCCCCCAAGAAAGATTGAGACAGACTTCAGTCGAATGCCTGCTTTACCACTTACCAGCCATGCGACCTTAGAAAAGCAAGTTCCTGTCTCCAGACCTGTTCCCTCAAAGACAGCATCCCCTACACCTAGCGGAGCAGAGACTAGCGACTGCTCCTCATCCGGAAACCACCGTCTGTGGCTGGCAGACATCTGCGCTGCCCTTGGAGAGGACCTGAAGTAAGAGCGGCTGGTGGGAGCCGGGCAGAGCCCACCGTGCGGGGAGAGACAGAGCCTTGTTGAAGGACACCAGCCTTTTTGGAAGAAGCCTTTCCGGGGATGACTCAACCAGTCCAAGTTTTCCTCTGCCAATGTTCCTGCTTATTTTGGTCACAGAAGGTGGGTGATATAAATGAAGTCTTGGTGTTCCTTTCACAGGAATAGCGTCCAAGAAAAAAAAATCGGAGACATACTCGTTAGTTGGGTCTGAGCCCCAGGGAGAGGTGGGCAGGGATAGATCCTCCCTTCCGACGGAGGGACGGAGTGTGACGTAAACTCCACCTGCAGCCCAGACATTCCTGAGCACCTAACAAGGCATCTTATATGGACTCTTCATTGAACCAATCAGCACCTGCCAAATACCCTAAGCTCCCAATTCCTAAGTCCCTAATCATGTGACTTAATTGAAACCACCAATCAGCATGTGCTGAGTGCCCTAAGCCCTGTCCCTTCCCATTCCTCCCCTCAAAAGGCGCCTGCACCCCCACCCCCTGCACTATGCTCTTTCTCCTTGGAAGGCAGCCGGGCAGGGGTCTTCTCCTCCAATAAAGCCCGTGTCCTGGTATCCTGGTCTCAGGCACTCGGTTTCATTTTTCAGGCAAAAGCCCACTGGTTTACCTCAAGTTTAGCCTAATTTGTTGCCCTCCTGGGATTGAAAGGAAAGGTCAAGAGATCCTTCTAAGACCATTTCAAGCAGCCTGGAAGTCCCCACTAAAACTCTGCCTGGGAGCCCCTTCCCCACAGAGAACAGCCAGCTCTCACAGTGCTGCCCTCGGGGAACTCAGCTGGTGTCATTCATTAGCCACCTCCCAAGGTGTGGTAACCTTCTCGTTTGGGTATGGTCAAAGGTGGGGAAGGGATATTTTATTTTTTTCAACTTGAAGAAAAGCATCTGAGTGGTAGCAACCCTTCCCAACCAAAAGGCACAGCAATTCTGTACTTGAACTGGATCAAGGACTCTTTTCCTTCTTAACCTGTGTTATCTCTAAATTAGAGATAACCTGTTTATTAGGCATAATTGTCAACTCAGGGGTCCATGCCCTAAAAGGAGAGGTGCCAACTGAATGGGCTCTTGCACTTGGTAATCAGCTGTGACCCCACATTCAGGAACCTCACTGATTGTTTACTAATCTTTGGCAAAGCAACTGAACTTACAATATGTGAAAACACTTTGTAAATTGTGAAGTAGCATACAATTCTTCTTGTGGTTAGCTGGATCCTCATTCAAAATGATGACATATTTACTAACGTATTTATGTAACATATACATTGATATTTTTATTGGCAAAAATATTTATTGATATGCTCACCAATATTATATTTAAAAAGTAGCTTAAAAACAGAATAATCCCATTTCAAGGGCTGGGTGGATGAGCATGTGAGCATGTAATACCAAAATATTAATATAGGTTATCTTTAGAAGTAAGTTGTGGGTGATTTTCTTTTTTCTTTGTTTATCCATATTTTCTAATTTTTTTTTTCTATAGTGAACCCATTTTACTACTGTAACTTTAGAAACTTACAGTGATCAATAAAATGCCTCCATTTCATCCCACACATGAGATAAACGATGCACAGCATTCAGTATAGAGCCTGGCCCGTAAGCATTCATGGCGGTAAATACTGCTCCCAGTGTATGTGTGCTGTATGAATAGCAATGGGCACATGTTTTTCTTTGGTAAACATGCAAGATCATTTAGAGCCACTTAGATGAGCAGGCTTGAGGAGAAAGAGATAAAAGGCTCATTTAATGGGTTTAATAGATCGTGTCCTAGAAAGAAATACTAAAGCATGGAAGAAGCTAAGGAAGCTAGGAAAAAAAAAAAAAAAAAACAGGGTGAATTATGTTTCAAACCACATTCATCAGCCGCACTGAGTCAGGAGGCTTGAGCCCCGGGAACAATCCTAATCCAGAGACCCACTGGCAGAGCAGACTATGAGACAAATCCCAGACATCCCATCCAAAGTGCAGTTGATTTGAAGTTTACCTTATTTGCTGGCGTATAAGACGATTTTTTGGCCCTGAAAAATACGTATTTGCCGGCATATAAGACGACTGGGCGTATAAGAAGACCCCCTAACATTTCCACTAAAAATACAGAGTTTGTTATATACTCGCCGTATAAGACTACCCCCCACTTGGAGGCATATTTTTCAGGGCCAAAAAATCGTCTTATACGCCGGCAAATACGGTACCTCCGAGCTACTCCCTTCAGGTAGTAGAACCACATCATCAGATGCCTCTCTCTCCCCAGAGGCTCTCAAGCCTGCTTTCAGGATGTGTGGTTTCAGGGCAAGACCTGGAGGTTAATCTTGGAACGAGGACACTTGGGGGAACGAGGACACTTGTAAAAGCCAAAAGGTTCTGCCTTATTCCTTCCGTGATGGACAGAGCCCTGCAATAGCCTTGCCCTTCCTCACCTGGATTTCTATCACTATGAGAAGATCTGACATTAGGCATCTGCGTTTGCCCTTCCCACTAAGAATGTATCTGGTATCCAGAGGCAACTCTGCCCACCTCATGGAAGCAACAGAACTCCTGGGAATGTGTGACACTTAATCCTGAATGATTTCAGGGCCAGGCTGAGAGGAGAGGCTAGCAGGGATGCAGACGGTAGAAAACAATCACGCTACTGAGAAGTCATGTTGCCCCGTGAAGAAAGTTCAGATGAAGTTGAGTGTGGCAAGTGGTTGATTGTCCCCCGGAATCCATTCTCTCCTTCTTCCATAGTAAGAGCTTTAGCTGGGCACATGGTTGTCCAGCTTATATTTGTCTGCCTCCCTTGGAGCCAGGTGTGCATACATCATCTAGAGCAGGCAATGGGGGTGTGCACAGAGATGTGCACTTCTTCTGAGTCATTTCCTAATTAAAGACAAACTGCTGGCCATGGATAAGCTCTCGTTCCCCTTCTCTGCAGACTGTAATGCAGCAGCATCAGTCAAATCAGCTGTAACCATTCAGACAGGACTGAGAGATCTGAAAGAACCTGGGTTCCTGAACCATCTCACAGGGCACAACGCCCCACCAGGTTGGTCTAACCGGACTACTCCTTAAAAGAAATACATGTCCAGCAGCACAATTTACAATAGCTAGGATTTGGAAACAGCCTAAGTGCCCATCAGCAGAGGAGTGGATTAAAAAACTGTGGTACATCTACACAATGAAATACTATGCTGCTGTATAAAAGCAAGAACTCTTACCATTTACAACAGCATGGATGGACCTGGAGAGCATTATGCTAAGGAAAACAAGCCAGTCAGAGAAAGATAAATATCTTGGCGGTTCCTCAAAAAGTTAAACATAGAATTACCACGTGACTCAGCAATTTCACTCCTCAGTATATACTCAAGAGAACTGATAACATGTTCACACAAAATCTTGTACACGGATGTCCATAGCAGCACTGAGCCAAGAAGTGGAAACAACCCAAATGTCCATCAACTGATGAATAATGGATACACAGATTGTGGTAAATCCATAAATGGAATATTATTCAGCTATACAAGGAAAGAAGTTCTGATGCATGCTAACACATGGATATACATTGAAAACATTATGCTAAATGAAAGATGCCAGTCACAAAAGACCATATATAATATGATCCCATTTGTATGACATGTCCAAAATCGCCCCCTAGAGATAGAAAGTTAAGTTTGTGGTTGCCGGGGCAGATTAGAAAATGACTTCTAATGGGTATCAGGTTTCTTTTTTGGGTAATAAAAATATTCTGAAAATAGATAGTGGTTACAGTAGGTTGAATGGTGGCCCTAAAAAGTTATGTCCATGTCTTCGTACCCAAGAAGCCTTATTGGGAACAGAATCTCCCCTGGAGACTGGCGGGGGTGCCCTACTGACATGAATTGCAGACTTCTAGTCCCCAAGCTATAAATTTCTATGGTTTTAAGCTACCAGGTTTGTGGTAATCCGTTAGAGCATTCCTAGGAAATTAATAACAATGGTGACTGGTATCAAACTTTGTAAATTCACTAAAAACCACTGTCATGCTTTTTAAAGGGTAAATGTGGATATCTCAATAACGCTGTTATTAAAAATACACACACATACATACAAACACATAAGCTCACTTTATAATACATCAGGAAGCAACAACTTCACAGACTGAGGTGCAATGATAACGTACAGTCCTCTCTTTTGCGCACCAAGGTGATGCTACAGTCTCACCGCCACAGGCTGCAGGCTCTGCAGATGCTCATCCTCCCATCAGTGGGGACAGGAGTTTTAGACCCATATGTTCACACACAAACTTGTATTCCTCTTAACAGGAATACACAAGTGACCCTGTGGGTTGATGTTTATTAGGCAGATGGCTGGTCCAATCTGCGACTATGCATTTCTGGGCACATGCTTGGACCTGTCTTTTCCTACTCCCATATCCACATCAACAGATAGGCTAAAAAGGTTAACCGGATAACTGGAAAGGATAATATCCAGCCGCCAAGAAAAAAAGAGTCAGCACAGTGAATACTTATGGTCCCAGGAGCTTAGAGAGAGGCCAAGTCCAGCAATAAGAGCCACTGCTGCTAAGCAAGCCAGGGTGACCCTGGTGAGTGACGAAGCTGAGCGCCCTCACCCCCCTACAGTACACACTGCCCCTGATCTTCCCCGGGGAGCAATCACCGGCAGAGAGGGGCCTGCACAGCTGGGCACTTGCCACAGCACTGGAGGGACTTCTGGCAGATGCAGGCATTGGAAACTGTCCCCTGGCACCTCGGGAATTAGTGTAGATTGCTCTGAAGGGGTCACTTAGATCGACTTGGGGTTCCTGGGAGTCTATGCGATCTCAATTCTCCAAGTCCCTAAGCGTGTGTGCAGCCAAAACAGACCTCGGGGACAATGACCCCGCCCCCTGCACCTTACCTCCACACATCGCTGCCTTTGGAAAACATGGAGGCACGAATGACTTCGGGGGCCATCCAAGCGTATGTCCCTGCCGCGCTCATCTTGGTGGTTCGGTGCCATTCCCGAGCCAGGCCGAAGTCGGTGATCTTCAGAATCTTGTTGCTGAGGTCTCCATTCTCCACCTTCTGGAGGATCAGTACTGGGCAAGGAAAGGAATACAAAGAAACCAGAGAGTCTGCCTCAGTCACGGGGAAACCACCAAATACAGAGCCCCCCTGGACCCACTGTCCTCTCCTGTGCAGGCTCCATCATGCAGCTACCACAGACTGACTGGTGGTCGGAGCCGTCACTCTAAACACCTACGAGGCATCATTTTCATGCCAAGTCTTTTATCAGCACTATCTCCAAACCACACAAAGCCTTACGGGATGGGTACTACTGCCATCTTTGTTTCACAGAGGAAACTGAGGCGAGGAAACTTGGGCACATTAAATTTTCCAGAGCCACCCACCAAAGAAGCTAGGACTGACACCCAGGCAGCCTGCCTCAAGAGCATTCTCTCTTAATCTTATACCATGCGGCCCACTCACCCCTAAGGAAGGAGCTGAGGTCACAGCTGGCCCCTCTGAGGAGGGGACACTGGGGCTTTCTGTCGGCCAGAGCACCGCTGGGCTATAACCTAAACTTCATGGCATATGAATAATATCTAAATGACGCTGTCATTGAAAATAATAACTAAATGACGCTATCACTCACACACACAGACAAACGCATAAGCTCACTTTACAACACATCAGGAATCAATGGCTTCACAGACAGAAGTACAACGACAACCTACAGCCGTGGTCAGGAAACGGTGGCTCGTGAGCCACATGCGGCTCTTTGGCCCCTTGAGTGCGGCTCTTCCACAAAATACCACGGCCTGGGCGAGTCTATTTTGAAGAAGTGGCGTTAGAAGAAGTTTAAATTTTTAAAAATGTGGCTCTCAAAAGGAATTTCAATCGTTGTACTGTTGATATTTGGCGCTGTTGACTAATGAGTTTGCCGACCACTGCCCTAGAGTCCTTTCTCAGCCCACAAGGAATGAAGGTGCACGTTGGAGATCCAAGGTTTCCGTATCGGGGTAGTTTCCACGAACCAATTCAAGGTACATTATTTGAGCTCTTAAGAAAACACATTTTGGGACACAGAGAGTTCCTCTTATTCCAGGAACTCACCCCCTTCCCATTGGGAACTGGCTGACAGGGTCAGAGGGCACACACACGTTCACTCCCATGATGTTCTCTATGAACATGGCCAGGAAGGAAGAACTGGGGGCTGAACTGGTTCTACTGGGGCCGTCTCCCAAGCTCAAACGCCAAAGCATCGTGGTGTGGGAGCCATCCTGGCGTTCCTCGGACAGCAGCTGAGGCAGTTCTGAACACAGGATTCCAGGGAAGGAGGAAGGCTTCTCGGCCACTGGGGCGGGAGGTGTTAGGGCGAGGGCCTCAGGCAGGTCCTGCAGTCATACAACTGTGCTTTTCCTGCTGTGCCCCCCACCGCCAGCAAATGTCCAACTGTTACCACGTGCAAAGGATGGGGGTCAAAGGTATCCAAGTCCTATGTGGTTCTCAGAAAATCATCAGTAAAGAGGGATTACAAGCAGCCATGGAGCTGGAGGCACAAAAGAAAAACTCCCTAAGCCTAATGGACTAAGTCTCCTGACTACACACCCTCTCCCCTGACACCCCCCCCCCCCCCCACACACACACACATACACACACACTCCCTGCTTCCAGGAGCCTGAGAGGGTCCAGGCCTCTGAGTGCTTGGGCAGATAAAAAACAGAAAATAAAAACAAAAACAAAAAACCTTTCAACATGTCATCTACTAAAAACCTTTCCAGGTTCTTCTGTGCCCCTCTCTCTCTCCTGGAACAGAGACAGCGGACAAATGTCCACTCAGGTTGCTGACACTAAAGAAAGTGACAATGAAGAAGCCCACCAAACCTCCATAGAGGGGCCACCAGCTGCTGGTTTGTTCTCTGAAGCCATCCTTAAACCAGAGGTTCAGAGAGAACCCTCCCTTTTCATAGGCAACGGGGTTTAGTCCTGTTACCCCAAATCCAGGTGGCTGGCCCAAGGCACAGTGGGGAGGAGGATAAGAGTTTCATGGTGCCGAAACCGGTTTGGCTCAGTGGTAGAGCGTCGGTCTGCAGACTGAAAGGTCCCGGGTTCGATTCCGGTCAAGGGCATGTACCTTGGTTGCGGGCACATCCCCAGTAGGGGGTGTGCAAGAGGCAGCTGGTCAATGTTTCTCTCTCATCGACGTTTCTAGCTCTCTATCTCTCTCCCTTCCTCTCTGTAAAATATCAATAAAATATATTAAAAAAAAAAAAGAGTTTCATGGTAAATGCCCAGCCAGTGTGGCTCAGTGGTTGAACATCAAACTATGAACCAGGATTTGATTCCTGGTCAGGGCATATGCCAAGGCTGCAGGCTCGATCTGCAATTGGGGGTGTGCAAGGAGGCAGCCAATCAATGATTCTCTCTCACGATTAATGTTTCTATCTCCCCCTCTCCCTTCCTCTCTGAAATCAATAAAAAAAAATTTTTTTTTAAAGTGTTTCATGGTACATATGCACCTGGAACCAGCTAAACTTCCTCATACTCTAGGCTGGAATGGGAAGCAGAGAAGTTTAGATTCTGTTACAGGAAAAGGACTTTCAGCCACTGAATGGCACACGGAAGATGGTTTTTAAAACAGACTAGTCTGTCCGTTGGTTTTAGGAGGGAGGGAGGGGGATGAAGATGGAGCCAGAATCAGCCGGGAGGTAGACGGTCTGAATCTGACCCTCAAACATTTGTCCCCACAGGCTGGGCCCTGGAGGCATTGAGTCAGAAACCCCTGGAGAGGCGCCCTGCCCTCAGCCACAAGAAGCGGAATTGGAAGCCAGCTAGTAAACCCGGCAGATGGGTACAGGCAAGGATTCTCCACAGGGTCCTGACATACTGGTATCAACAGCTATCTATTACTAGTAATAATCACGGTTACAGAGTTTGTAAAAGCTTTACCTCTCCCTTCCTCTGTAAAAAAAAAAAAAAAAAATCAATAAAATATATTTCTGTAGTTTTAAAAAAAATTGAAATGAAATTCACATAACCTAAAATGAAAACTTTTAACGTGAGCAATTCAGTAGTGTACTTAGTACATTCACAATGTTGTACAACCACCACGTCTACCTAGTTCCAAAATATTTGCATCACTCTTCCAAGCAAACCCCATACTTATTTAAAAAAAAAAAAAATTGTTTCCCATTCTTCCCTCGTCCTAGCCCCTGGCAACCACCTATCTGCTTTCTATCTCTGTGGACTTACCTATTCCGGATACTTCACATAAATGGAATTCTATGATATGTGGCACCTATGGTTACTGCACTTAGCATGTTTTAAAGGTTCATCCACATTACGGCCTGTGTCAGTGCTTCATTCCTTTTCTGGCTGAATAATATTCCATTGTATGGATATATCACAATGGAATATTATCCACCTGTCCATTAATAGGCACTTGGGATGTTTCAATCTTTTGATGATTGTGCAAAGTGCTATGAACATGTGTGTACACATATTTTTTTGAGTACCTGTTTTTAATACTTTCGGGCATATACGTAGGAATAGAATTACTAGATTATATATAACTAGAGGCTCAGTGCACAAAATTCTGCACTGGGGAGGGGGTCCCTCAGCCTGGATTGTGAGAGGGCACAAGCCAGGGCAAGGGACCCCACCAGTCAGTGCATGATCAGGGCTAGGGAGGCACTCAGGAGGTTGGCCAGGGCATATCCAGCCCGTCTTGTTCAGTCCCAATCAGCTGGACCCCAGTAGTAGCAAGCTAACCTACCAGTCGAAGCTCTTCCCCCTGCTGGTCAGTGCACGTCATAGCGACTGGTTGACCAGTTGACTGGCTGCCTCCTGGTGGTCAGTGCATATCATAGCAATCAGCTGAGCAGCCTTAGCATATCATTAGCATACTAGATTGTTGTGGGTGAAAATATAAACCAAAACCAATCTATTGCATGAAGATTCCTTCCCCTGGCTACCGGTTTTCCTCCGGCACCCGAGATCCAGGCTTCCCTCTGGCCGGAGCCTTTACTCCGGGGGGGAACCTTCAGTGTTCACTCCGGCCAGAGCCTTTAGTCTTCTCTGCTCCAGCCAGAGCGCCACTCTTGTAGCTCCCTCTGCCCTCCCACTCTTCCCCTCATAGCAGGCGTCCTGCCCCACCCAGCCTCTCTGTGCCCGTGTATGCAAATTAACCTGCCATCTTTGTTCAGTTAATTTACATACTCACTGGTTGGTGGCATCGTGGAGGTACAGTCAATTTGCATATTTCTTTTTTATTAGTGTAGATTACACTTTGATTGGTTGAACAGCCAACTGGATGACTGGACACTTAGCATATTAGGCTCTTATTATATAGGGTTCTATGTTACACTTTTTGAGGAGTACCTGTGCATCATTCACAGACTCCCCACTGCCCCATCTTATTGTTGCTGGGTGCTGGGGGCATCTTCCCAATGCTCCCTATCCCTGGGGAACTAGGTAGAGCCAAGTGTATAACAAGGAGGTTAACAACGCTGGGGAAAGAGGAACACCTCAGCCAGGTTCTCTAGTGACTAACACGTCCAGCTGGTGCTGGTGGGAGACAAAGGAAAGATAAGCTCGTCTTTCTTATCTTTCAAGGTCTTCCTTGAAAGACATGACAAAACTGAACAGCAGGTCAGGAAAAAGCATGCACCAATAAGGGCTCAGGTTTTGCTACAGTCTCTAAGATAATCATGGTTTTCCAAACCTCAATAACTCAAGAGCATTACCTGTATACCATTTACTTAATATTTTTTAAGTTTTTTAAAATTGATTTCAGAGAGGAAGCGAGAGGGAGGGATAGAAACACCATTGCTTGGTTTTCTTCTGCATGCCCCCTCCTGGAGATCGAGCCCAAAACCCAGAATCAAACCCAGACCCTTTAGTCCACAAGCCGAGGCTCTTTATCCACTGCACAGAGCCAAACCAGCTAGAGCTTAATATTTTTCTTTTATTACTTTTAAAAAAAACTTATAACAAATGGAAAAATGTTCTAAATATTAGGTACAACGAAATAAAATGAAAATAAATGATTAGTTTCACTAGATACTGCTACTGGTCAAAGTTCTGAGCCTAAGGCCTGTTTCTTGGTCAGAAAGAGAAGATTAGACACATTAGAGAGGAATAAAGACCAACTAGCAGTAGAATGAATGAATATTGAGCGGATGAATGACTTTCTATGGGAGTCAACAGTATTTAATGCAGACCATCTAAAAGGGCCTCAAGGCCATCCTCTGCTAGGATATCAGGGGGAGAAATGAGCCAGGGAGGATGGGGACAAAAGCCTTGTGCAATGATCTCCAATCATTTAGCTGAAGACCAGGCCCCCAAAACTCAGCAAAACTGAGAAGACTCCCCCATATGTCTGAATGGCAAATTATGACTTATCATTTTAAGATTTCTTATTTATTATTCACCTTCATTAGCACAAGGGGCTTGGATTTGCTAAATGCTCACCTTGGCACCGAGGCTCCCATCCCCGTTTGGTTCAAATGATTGATTCCCCATCACTTCTCCCAGATTAAGCTATTGGTCTAACTCTGTTTAGAGTTATGTTTTGCTTGGTTTAGTCTTTTTTTTTTTTAATCTTAAGTTAATTGTCAAATATGTATACATATAGAAGTATGTATATAAAACATGTATCGTGGTTTCAAAAAAATAAGATGAAAACCGATCCATTCTCTTAGAAGCTCCAAGGGACCCTTTGTCACAACTCCCCCCTTCCAGATGCCACACAATATTCTGTTATTCATTCCTTTACTTCTCTTTGTAATATTACATCCTACGTCTATATCCCTAAATAAGATATTGTTTAGTTTTGAAAAAAAAATGAGACAAGCACAAATATAGCTTTTTGTGTACTAGTTTCCTAGGGGCCACCATAAGAAATTAACACAAAATCGGCCGAAACCGGTTTGGCTCAGTGGTAGAGCGTCGGTCTGCGGACTGAAAGGTCCCGGGTTCGATTCCAGTCAAGGGCATGTACATTGGTTGCGGGCACCCCCCCCCATCCCCCGGTAGGGGGTGTACAAGAGGCACCTGGTCAATGTTTCTCTCTCATTGACGTTTCTAGCTCTCTCTCTCCCTTTCTCTCTATAAAAAATATCAATAAAATATATTTTTAAAAAAAAAGAAATTAACACAAAATCGGTCACTTAAAACAAAGAAACTTATTCTCTCTCGGTCTGGAGGCTGGACTTCCAGTCCAAAATCAAGGTGTGGACAGGGCCATGCTCCCTCCAAGGCTCCAGGGAAGGTCCCTCCTCGTCTCTTCTAGCTTGTGGTAGCTGCCAGCAATTTTTGGTGTCCCTTGTCTTAGGGTGGCATAACTCCAATCTCCTCATGTGGCCCTCTGCCCTCCGTGCGTCTTCACATGGCATTCTCATCTCTGTGTGTCCACGTCCAAATGTCCCTCTTCTTATAAAGACACCGGTCATTGGAGTAGGGCCATCCTCGCCCAGCATGACCTCATCTTCACTTGATTGCTTCTACAAAGACCCTGTTTCCTAAAAAGGTTCCGTTCCCAGGAGAGGCCACCAACATGTCTTGTTTAGGGGGACACAATTCTACCCGCAATACTGTACAACAGTAAGAACACTGCCTTTCCTAGAGGAAGTCTCCCAGGAGGTAATTAGCCGAACAGAGAGTTTGGTTGTGGTCCCAGAGAATTGCCAAGAGCCCTTTCTGGGGAAGCTGGTACGCAAGATCATAACTGAGTCCCGACACTATTGGGTAGGTGGCCACAGCGGGGACATCTGGCAGTGTGGTCATGGGGGAAGGTGCAGATACTGGCCATCCCTCGGGACCAGGGTTGCAGGAGTGAGCGCCTCTGATTTTCTGTTTCTGAACTCACTGGGGCCTGCCTCCGGTTCTCAGGATCAGGGGAAGAATACACGGTCTCTCCGGTCAGCAGAGCAAAGAGAGGGGAGCAGGAGCTTACTCAGCACGTGCGCAAGACCTCCGAGAGCAAACAGGAATCCGTAACAGACTCCCCCAGGGAGTCAGCCTCAGGCCAAAGGGATGGAACCCGGGCAGGACGTAACCACAGCCCCTTGCCCCACTGTCCATCCTCTATGTCAAGTGCACGACCGCTCTTCTGGGATTGCCCTTCCCAGTCCGCGGGGATTTCCCTGCGCCTCACCCCTGTGCCCTACACCCCACTTTCTCCTTTGGCTGGTTTCTCCTCTGGCTTTGGTGGTGTGTGTTCTCCTTAGAAAGAGCAAAGTACTTTTTTTGCTTAGAAAATTATCGGTTCCATCCCCATACTTAAGAAGCTTCCAGTGCTGAAACCAGTTTGGCTCAACAGATAGAGCATCGGTCTGAGGACTGAAAGGTCCCAGGTTCGATCCCGGTCAAGGGCATGTATATTGGTTACAGGCACATCCCCAGGAGAGAGTGTGCAGGAGGCAGCTAGTCGATGTTTCTCTCTCATCAATGTTTCTAGCTCTCCATCCCTCTCCCTTCTTCTCTGTAAAAAAAAAAAAAAAAAAAAATCAATAAAATATATTTTTTTACAAGGAAGCCTCCAGCCATGTTGCTTCCTGATGCTCTCTGTATGCCGTGTGTTAAATGTATCTTTTTCTTCCCGGAAATTGTTAGTCCCTTCTTAACCCCCACCCCACCCCGAGTTCTGAAATCTCAGAGGGCGTGAATCTAGTGAACACTTTCAAATCTGAACACTCATGTCCTTCACTTATAGGGAATTTTCTTGAAGTATTTTACTGCTAATTTTCTTCCATACTTAATTTCCTCTTTCACTACAACCTCTAGCCAGATAGCGGGCTTCTTAGGCTGCTCCTCTAACTTTCTTATTTCTCTCTTCTACTTTTTCCAGCTTTCTTTCTTGTTCCTCTTTTTTTTTTTTTTTTCCCCCTGAGGCATCGTCACTTTATCCTCTAACCCTTCCACTGGGTTTGTCGTTTCCCTATAATGGTTCTAATGTCTAAGACAGAGCTCTTTGGTCCATTGAATTTTTAAAAAATTGAGTGGCAAGCTCAATTATGTAGCTGTGACGGCTGTTCAATATGGGCCCAATATCTTTTCTTTCACCTGCGTGTATTACTGATGTCTCTTTTTAATTTCTCTTTTTTTCTCCCAATGTTGTCTGTTCCAGCCACTTTTCCTCCTTGTGCTTTGGTCTCTAATGTACTTTTTGTTCAGAGTTGTAGTAATCCTTAGTTGTCTGTTTATGATTAAGAACCAAAGTGTGCTTAGATATTAAAGGTACATACTGAAATAGTTACCAAAAAAATTTTTTTTTTCAGGATTACCCTCAAAATAATTAAGGATGGCAAATGAGTGGGGTGACAGAAGATATAAGATTACCCACGAGTTGATCATTGCTAAAGCCTTCTGAGTACATGGGAGTTCATATGTCATTCCCCTTAGTTGTGTATATGTTGTCCATAACAATAAGGGGGAAGAGTTTCAAAAAGCTGAGTAGACCCTCTAAGGCCACAGGAGGAATCTGTCAGCTTTGAACTTCACTGGAGGGAGGTCCAGGTGAGCCTCGACAACAATATCTGAGGTCATTTCTCCTGAGCTGGTCAGCTCCCAGCGGCCAGTACAATTCCACACTGCTAGGAGAACAAAGGTCTGGCTGCCAGGGAGCTGGGAATCAAGTCATGAGAAGGGCAAGGAGGTCTCAGAATGTAGGCTTCTGTACAGAAACAGTGACTTCATCTTCCCCCTTTTAAAAAAAATGTTTTGTTTTGTTTTGTTTTTTGCCAAAACTGGTTTGGCTCAATGGTAGAGCGTCGGTCTGTGGACTGAAAGGTCCCGGGTTCGATTCCAGTCAAGGGCATGTACATTGGTTGCGGGCAAGAGGCAGCTAGTCGATGTTTCTCTCTCATCGACATTTCTAGCGCTCTATCTCTCTCCCTTCCTCTCTATAAAATATCGATAAAAAATATTTTTAAAAATAAATAAAAATTTTTGTTGTTTAAAAAAATATATATTTTTATGGATTTCAGAGAGGCAGGGAGAGGGCAAGAAACATCAATGATGAGAGGGAATCATTGATCGGCTGCCTCCTGCACACCCCTTACTGGGGATCGAGTCAGCAACCGGGGCATATGCCATAACTTCCTGGTCCATAGGTCAATGCTCAACCACTGAGCCACACTGGCCGGCTTCTCTTCCCATTTTTTAGAATAAAATATGCACGCTTTCCATATACTTAGTGTCCCACAGTCCAGAAACTGCTTCCGCCCTACCAAAAGGAAAGCAGTCGGGTGGCTGAGTGGGGTGCCAAAGGAAGAGGTTCGTGGATCCTAAAGTATTTCCTACAATGGCTACCCGATCTTTTTTTTTTATTTTAGCAACCTCTCCTGCCCCAATTCACCCCGGTAGCTGGAGTACTTTTAAGGAATCTGTGATACAAACAGATGGGTTCTTTGCTTTCCTCACTGTCAGCTTACAATTCTCTCTCTCAAATGTGCTAAGTCATCCACCTGTTTCCCAGCTTCCAAAAGTTTATTGCTGTTATCTCCTCTCCTACTTGCCTCGCGAGTTCCTGTAGTTTTAGCTGGGTTTTAAGAGAGCCCAAACAGCTGTAGAATTTGTATGCATTCAACCTGCCTCCTTAGCCTGGAATCCGCCTTTGGTGTGTTTGTTTTCTTAAGGTAGGGAGCAGGACCCGGGTACAGTCTGTATCCAAAAGTGTGTCTTGTACCTCTGGGCTTCCCACTTTCCTTGGCTGGGTTCTCCCGTCCCCCAACATGCAAATTCTGTGCTCCTGCTAGTTCCTGCCAAAGCTCAGATCAGCCTCCAGATCCGTGTTACGACATCCTCTCCCTCCTCAATAAGAACAATTTCTGAGCTCCAGCAAGGAGGAAAGAAAAGGGCAACAGATGAAGACTCCCGAATGTACGGTTCCGGCTCTGCCACTGTGCGACCTCCACTGGGATCCCGTTCCCCCACCTCTGACCTTCTCTGTAATTCCCAGGAAGCAGTGTCAGTCTTTCCTGGGCCCAGCCACGCTCCACCACCCATCGGAGCTGCAGAACAGCTCAACTCAAGGGCAAAGAGAAGCGAGGTAGAGGATTCTACCGCAGAGAAAAGTTCTGTAGACACAGCCAGGCCGTAGGAGCCTGACTCAGCACCGGAGACTTCAGCTTCCTGCAGCTCGTCGTCGTCTCCAGTGGAAGAAGAAAGACCTCAGGCTCCAGCCCCACAGGCCAGACTTCCTGTGGTGCTGACTCAGCAAGGGCCACATGGAAGAGCCTGACGCATGGACCCCTACCATGCCGTGAGCACGCGGCCCGCAGGCATCCCCCCGCCTCTCTTGGCCCCTGGCCCTCAGCTCACGCTGTCCCTCCCTGCAAGGCCAAGAGAGGCCAGACTTGCTCACAGAGGCAAATGATTCACCACCTAGACTCCCCGACTCTGCCTCAGCAAAGGTGCGGTGCTGCCGGGAGACAGCAGGGAGATGCCAGCAGCCACCGAGGCCCCGGCCGGGTGCAGCAGTGTCGGCAGAGCTGCACCAAGTCCACCGGCACAGCCAGCGAGGCTGTGCCTCCCAACAAACACTTGGGCCCAGGCAGCTAGCAGGGCCTGTGGGAAGAACTACGGACGAGTAGAGAAAACTGGGTCTTTGAGGACTTTGGATCTGGCTGTGTGCAAGGCAGTCCTGGAAAAGCCAGAGAACACTCAGCACCATGACCTTGACCTGTGACCCGAGCTAGAACAAAGCTGAATTACGATGGCCTCCCTTCCTATACCTTGTAACCGGAAGAGGCATATCGGTGCTCAATAAAGATCTGTCTTGAATGAATGAATGAATGAATGAATGAATGAATACATATCATCCCAAAGGTTTCTGATTGAATCAGCTAAGGCCGTGGTCCCTAACTATCTACCTGAGGGCCGGGTGAGTCACCCAAGAGACTATAGCAATGATTCCTAACCTTTGAAAATAAGTCCTTTCATCCTTAAACAATGTTATTATGATGGCAAATGTACTTTAGAGTGTGTCAATTAAGAAGAAAACAATAACCAGAGCTAATGTTTATGAGGGCCTTAATGTGTACTGTGATTCACCCATTATATTACTTCTCTCAAAAATTCTGGAAAGCACTTTCAGATGTGGAGACTGGAGTTCAGAAAGGCTGGTTCACAAGTGGGAGGAGGTGTAACCCAGGTCTGAATGAAATCACTGTCGGGGCCACCGGTCACCGTACCAAATTAAACCCCAATAAGAAAAGCGCTTTTAAATGTATTGGTATTTGCCGAAACCAGTTTGGCTCAGTGGATAGAGCATCGGCCTGCAGACTGAAAGGTCCCAGGTTCGATTCTGGCCAAGGGCATGTACCTTGGTTGCAGGCACATCCCCAGTAGGGGGTGTGCAGGAGGCAGCTGGTCGATGTTCTTTCTCATTGATGTTTCTAACTCTCTATCCCTCTCACTTCCTCTCTGTAAAAAAAAGAAAAAGAAAATATATTTTAAAAAATAAATGTATTGGTATTTTATGAACCTAGCAGCACCTACACACATGTGAAAACAGAAATATGAGTACTTGCACCTTCTATGAACATGTTTAGATTTAAAGACACCTTGCAGTCATCCCCTCCTCAGGGGTGGATAGCCCATCACTGGGAACCTCTGAGCTCAGTGCCTAGAAGCCCATTATGCAGAAAGCAGCGGGATACTGCCTTCAGGAAAGGATCTACCTGTCTACCCTCATCTCACATCCAAGCAGGTGTCACCAAGCCTCCAACTCCAGAGGAGTGGAGGGGAGAGAATCTCCAAGGAAGGGTTAAAACAGAAGGACAGAGTCAGCAAGTTCATGAGAAAGACAAAACAAGTTGAAAACACAGCGGAAATGAACTGCTACATTAGCAATCCTGGCAACATATTGTGGCAGGACTAGCGGGGATTAATGAGAGGAAGAGAGCCTGAAATCTGTGACCCAGACTGCCAGTCGCCCTTCAGTGGTTATCCGTCCCTCCTCCCGTAGTAACAGAACCCTCAATTTCAAGATGGGCATCTGGCCACCTCCAACACCCATTACATCTCCCTTGCTCCTAGTACAGCCAGGTGACTAAGATCCATCCTGTGGCTGCTTTTTGTAACTTGTCTCAGAAATACCAGCTGCAGGCCTTGGGCCTTACTTCTTCATCCCTTCCTACCTTGTGCTGCCTGGAACATGAATGTGATAGATGGAGGACTAGCTACCAGTTGGGACCACGAGGGTAAGATCATGCCCAAAAGTTGGCATAGTTGTGAACAAGAAGTTTAGGGCTTATAGAACTGAGATGCCATGCCAACCGTGGACTGTTCTTGCCAGACTTTTATGTACCAAAGAATCAGACTTCTCATTTCAGCTACCAGAGACTCTGAGTGCCCGCTCCTGATAGCTAACGGATACAAAGTCCAGTTCCACTCCTACAAAATCTCTCTATAGCCCTGGCTGGTGTGGCTCTGTGGGTTAAGCATCATCCCATGCACCAAAGGTCGCCAGTACAATTCCAGGTCTGGGCTCGTGCCCAAATTGGGGGCTTGATCTCAGTAGGGAGTATGCAGGAGGCAAGTGATTGATGTTTCTATCTCATTGATGTTCCTCTCTCTCTAAAATCAATAAAAACATTTTTTTTAAATCTCTTTACAGCAACCCAAAATTGAAAATATAAGCCAAAAGCAACATTCCAGCCAACAATGTCTCCACCCAATATAGCCAAAGATCTGGATGGCCTCTCCAAGCTGTTATAAAAATGCATCAACTTGAAACATGTTTCAACTGCATATTTTTAAAGCAGTATGTCATGTTTTATAATAAGTGTTGGCTTAAATATTTCAAAAACAAAAGGCCACAGGTATGGAGGGCCTACAGGCAGTGTGCTAAGTACAGGGTGTTCTAATATAAATTAAACCAGTACCTCCCCTCAAGAAGATCACTAGCTAGGAGGAAGGTTCAGGGAGTAAGAAAGGATAGAGCAGGAGACCTTTGATTTTTGTTATAAACCCTGTGATATAACTTGGTTTCTAGACTAAATACTATACATGTGGGACTTTAAAAATACATATAAAAAAGATGCAGCAGGCAATTTAAGAATATATGTGACTATGTTAAAATAAAACATTAGTATAAAAAAAGACATCGCTTGTTCGTATTCCTTTTCGTTGAGAATATGCTGTCTGTTCATCTATCTGTCTGTCATATAGAAAATACCTGAGAGGTATATGCCTATACCTAAATGCTAATAGCAGTTATCTCTGGCTACCAGGATTCGAGGTGACAAATTTGTTATACTCATCTATATTTTGAAATCATCTAAAATAAATGTGTATTTTTGTTAATATAAAAAAATAGGTCCCCGTTTTCCCCCCGTTGACCTCTTGTAGCCCAAGCTCCTTCCACTATACCATACTGTCTACGTGCTCCACCACCACCTAGGCACACGGTTCCTCCGTTCCCAGTTGTACCCGCCAACTCTCGCGTTACCGACTGCCGCGGTCTGGACCTCGCGCGCGGCCCCACAGTCCTGCCGCGCTGACACTATTTGCCAAAGCAGCTCAGCCCTGCATTCATCAGGAACAGTGACTGAGCTTGGCAATGTCAGCCAAGGGCATGCCACAGAGAGCTCAGGGAAGAGCGCAACCGAGCCCGGGGCCCGAGGGGACGGAACTGAAACAGGAGCCGCTGCTCAGGCTGGCAGGTGGGCCCTAAGCACAGCGTTCAGGACGTGGCGGTTCGTTAACAGGCCTGTGCAACTGTTCAAGGGTGGCCAGGGTGTCGGGCCACTCCCAACTCTGGCCGGCCGTGGGGACCAAGGGAGGGTCAGAGGCATGTGAGCGGAGCAGCCTTCGTTATGTGCCCACCTCCGTGGCTGCGACGTGATTCGACAGCAGGAGGGTGGCTTTCTGCTGCCTGGTGGGGCTGGAGCCTAGAAGGGGGCGCGGTAGGGAAATACGGTGTTGACAGAGTCACGGCGGCTGGCCTCGAGCAGACACAGCACAAGTCACCAGACCTTTCTTTTCAAGCTATTTTTCAATGACCCTTTTAACCAGCCCCAGCTTCCCACGGGGCCTTCCCTTTCATCGCTGCCCTGGATGCCATACCCCCTCTCCCATCGCTCTCATGCTGTGCTTGAAGGTTTTCGTACAGACAAGCTTCTTGGTGATTGAAACGGAAAAATCAGTGCCATCTCTCCGGCCAAGCCTCCCGGCATGCGTCGGCAGGACACCTGCTCTCTCCAGCATCCTAAAAATATGACTATTTCAAAAGGTGCCAGCGTGGGCGCCCACAGCCACTGCCATCTTGTGCAGATTAAGCCCAGATAACACAGCGGGCGTCCATCCCTGAGCTGGCCCAGACACAGATGTCACCAGCGGGGAGCAGAAAGGCAGGGCAGAGCTTTTGTGTAGCCAGTTTCCCGATGAAAGAACATTTCCTCAAACACCTGTTTGCCCTGAATATCCCCCACCTCACCGGCTCAGACGGACTGAGCAGAGATGCCGGGTCTCCGTCGTGCCTTGCAAGCACGCAGCTACCAGCTGGATAAAAAATAATAAAAACCGGCGTGGCACACCAGACCTTTGATGATGCTGTCAACAAAATGTGCTTCTTTCTTGGCATGTGGGCATGGGGTGCTGCTGGAGCACAGGCCTGACCACCGGAGCTCCCTCAGCAGGCGTGGCAGGTGGCCTTTTCCTAAGGGCACAGCATCTCCTGCTGTCTGTGCTTTTCTCCAATGTGACTGGACAATCCTCCCACTGAGAGGTGGGTCCCTGGCCCCTCCGCTTGAGTCTGAGTGGGGCCCGGACTCACTTTGCCGACTAGAATGCAGCGGAAGCGACACTGCCCGACCTCTAAGCCAGATCAGAAAGCATGCTGCAGCGTCTGCCCTGTTCGCTTGTGCTTGAAGCCTGAGCGACCACGTGAGAAGGCCAAGAGCCCCGAGAGAGCGGCGCCCATCGGGGGGGGGTTCGAGGTGGGCACCCCCATCAGCAGTCCCAGCCTCCCAGTCCTCCCAGCCCAGGCATCAGAGGTGTGTGTGAACGAGCCTTTCCGATGATTCCTGCCTCCATCTCTGGCCTCACCCTGAGCCTTCAAATCTTCCCAGCTGAGGCCCCGGAAACTGAGGAGCAAGAACAAGCCACCCCTGCTGAGCCCTTTCCACATTCCTGACCCGAAGTCCCCAAGAGATAATGAAACGGTTCTCGTTCCGAAGCAACCGTGATGGAAACAGTTGGTGACTCATTTGTCAGTCTATGCTCACATCTGCTGTTAACAGAGAAGAAAACGGTATTTTCTTTTAAAAAAACAACTCCCTTTTATGGAGCACTTGCTTTTGTGCCACGCATTATGCTAAGGGCTTACACACATAATTGCACTCGGTGCTCCTTACAACGCTATCCGTAAATACCCTGTTTCCCCGAAAATAAGACAGTGTCTTATATTAATTTTTGCTCCCAAAGATGCGCTAGGTCTTATTTTCAGGGGATATATTATTTTTCCATGAAGAAGAATACGGTACACATTTATTGTTAAATGAAAATAAAGGGAATTTATTACCTGTATACGGCACGCTAGTACGGTAGTTGTCAACACAAACCAGACAAACTGTGAATCCTACAGTATCAAGAATTGAATCATTTATTCAATGACAATCATGTCATCATCTTCTGGAACATCATCATAACAATCCAACTCCTGAATTTCCTTGCGACTCCATTTCTTTCAGAATCAGTGGATCAAATCTCTCATGTTTAGCAATAGGACTGTCTTTCAATGAGTACTTCTTGTCTAGGTAGCCTGCTCGCAGTGCATTTGCAATGCAACTGTCAGTGATTTTCTCCCATGAATTCTTCACCCAAGTCACAACTTGTTGCAGTTTAGGTTTCACAAAGTTTCCACGCTGATTTCTCTCCATTCACACAGCAGTGACGTCAGGACTCCGCGTAACGTCACTGGTTGCTAGACGCCAGTCGGAGCGGCCTTAGCGACCAGTTTACGGTAAATTAATTTTCATTCTGAGACAGAGCCTGGGGGCCTTGTTTTCGGGGGATGCCTTATATTTCACTCAGAAGGAAACCTGTCAGTAGGTCTTATTTTCGGAGGATGTCTTATTTTCAGGGAAACATGGTACTAAGATTACTCTCATTTTACAAATGGAGATGGGCTCAGAGGTTGAGGACCGTGCCCAGATGTGCCTGACTGACAGCCCATGACCCCGAGCCACGTTCTGCTCTCCAGCCTCTTGGGCACGAGCTGCTTCTCTATGGGAGACTCAGCTACCTGGGAGCCCGGGCTTCCTGTCCAAGAGCCCACGTCTGGCCATTTACTAAAGAACCCAGGAGACAGGGGCACAGCATCGACAAACACTTGGCCCAGTCCAGTGGTCGGCAAACCACGGCTCTCGAGCCACATGCGGCTCTTTGGCTCCCTGAGTGTGGCTCTTCCACACAATACTACAGCCTGGGCGAGTCTCTTTTGAAGAAGTAGCATTAGAAGAAGTTTAAATTTTAAAAATGTGGCTCTCAAAAGAAATTTCAAGCGTTGTACTGTTGATATTTGGCTCTGTTGACTAATGAGTTTGCCGATCACTGGCCTAGTCTAAGCTGGGGCAGAACCCCCTGCCTAGAAAGCCCCTGTCATGGCCCCTCACTCTATTTTCAGCTCCTTCTGAATCCCACTCCTTCGTTAAGGCCTAACTCCTCCCCACTCAGGCCTTCCAGAGAATTCTGCCTTCTCTGGCACCCTCTCCCATATGTTGGGCACACCATTCCATACCGCCTCCTGGTGCTCTGGTTGCCTGGCTCCTGAGGATGGAAAGAATGTGGCAGAAATGACATCTAAGGTATGCAAGCGATAAAGTGACCTAACCTGCAGCACCTATGCAACAGCAGGCACATCACCTCCTCACCAGGAGTTGGTAGGCTGTGAGCCACAACCCACACACAACACAAACATCCCAGGCTCCGTGACCTGCACTTCCCTCCGGGCATCACAGAGGAGAAAGGACTTGATGGCGTCGGCGGAGGAAGCAGCTTGACCCACCACAGACACCCATCCCCATCACCTGGCAGGCAAGGAAGCCCCGACGTTGCATGAAGGCTCGACACAAAGGTTCAGAAGCTGCCATTTTGAATCACAAGTCCTTACCGGTCCTGGAAAGCTGAGAAACACCGACTGAAGTTTCCTGTGAGTCACTCCTCAAGCTCCCCACTGAGAGCAAGGAGGGACCAACCCCGGGCACCTCCTCAGGCTACGACTAACTTTGTTCTGACTCACTGTCCTGCAGTCTATGCTGTGGATGCCTTTCCTCCCACCTTCCTCCCACCTCCATGCCCACTGGGACGGGCAAGACAAGGTGTGTGCCCGTACCTCCCCAGTCTACCTCCAAAAACTACTCCACATATCCCTTCCCCATGGGCTGGAGCTGTGGATCTTACTAAGCTAAAACCACACGGACTCTCAAGGTGGTACATCTCGGTTTCCAGGGGGTAGCCAATCTGCTCCTTCCAATCCTTGCTACCTGGGAATGGAGGTGCCATGAGCACGCGCAGAAACTGCCGGGAAAATATTCCAATGCCTGATTTCCTCCCTCGGGGAACTTCCCTGTGAGGAAAGATCTTAGGATATCTCTTTTTTTTTTTTCCTCAACAGGGACATTCTTTTTAAAATATATATATATTTTATTGATATATTTACAGAGAGGAAGGGAGAGGGATAGAGTTAGAAACATCGATGAGCGAGAAACACCGATTAGCTGCCTCCAGCACACCCCCCACTGGGGATGTGCCCACAACCAAGGTACATGGGAATCGAACCTGGGACCTTTCAGTCTGCAGGCCGATGCTCTATCCACTGAGCCAAACTGGTCAGGGCAACAGGAACGTTCTTGGGGGTTTTTTTTGTGTTTTTTTTTAAATATATTTTATTGATATTTTACAGAGAGGAAGGGAGAGAGATAGAGAGCTAGAAATGTCAATGAGAGAGAAACATCGACCAGCTGCCTCTTGCACACCCCGTACCGGGGATGTGCCCGCAACCAACGTACATGCCCTTGATCGGAATCGAACCCGGGACCTTTCAGTCTGCAGGCCGATGCTCTATCCACTGAGCCAAACCGGTTTTGGCACAGGGACGTTCTTATTCTTTCCAGTGACCTGGCCATTCCCAGGCTCTCCTCCAATCCACTACATATCAAATCCGGCACCAAAAAGCTTAGAGGAGCCTGAATTAGCCAGATTCATGGTCCATGCCAACTACAGCCATGCATGTAAAGCCAGGCTCATGGGTTATAATCACAGGGCAAGATGTACCCATTCGGGAGGCGGGGGACAGCATCCTAAAGGAAATCAATCAGTCGGACCATTGCCTTATTTTGTCAGGCTTCAGGGGGTTCTTATGGTCCACAGAATTACTCCTCAAATCCCCCCCCTTTGCTTCCTCTCATTGCCCCTACTCAAAGAAGCTCACAAATTGCCGGCTCAAAATTCCTTTTTAAATAATGATTCTGTCCTGCTGAATTGCCTAATTCTAGTCCTTGTTCCCTTTCCCTCCGTCACATCACAGCAGCTCAAAAGTACTAGCAGCAACCAAGTCAAATTCTCTACCGTGAGATGGGAGAAGGAACAGTGGGGAAGCTGCGCTCATAACAGTTTAGGGCTCTTCCACCAGCAATTGACCCAAATTGAAGCATTAAAGAATGAATGGTGGAAAATCAACTTTCTCTTTCACGATATTAATCTGAAACTGTGAGCAGCACCACAAAGCCCGCCGTGCTCTCCTCCATGGGGGTGCAGAAGCGCCATGCTGGTCCAACATGGTTCTTCTGGTTACGAGCTCAACTGCAAAGGCAATCCCTGGGGGAGGGGGCCGGCTCACCGCCAAGAAGACACGGAGCTAAAACCCCGGCATCTGAATAACCACATGGGGCTCTGCCATCAACAGATGTGTCCATATGTTTTTGAATGTTTACATTACATTTCTGGTTAAAATTTTTTAAATGCCATAAAGGAGCACCAGTGAATTTATCTGGGATTTATAGATACTTCTCTGGTTTAGACAAAAATAAAACCACAGCCGAAACCGGTTTGGCTCAGTGGTAGAGCGTTGGTCTGCGGACTGAAAGGTCCCCGGTTTGATTCCAGTCAAGGGCATGTACCTTGGTTGCGGGCACATCCCCAGTAGGGGGTGTGCAAGAGGCAGCTGGTCGATGTTTCTCTCTCATCGACATTTCTAGCTCTCTATCTCTCTCCCTTCCTCTCTGTAAAATATCAATAAAATATATTTTAGAAAAAAACAAAACCACAACATAAACATACACAAAAACAAGAGTCCCATAGAGGGGAAACTTCGGTTATGGCCCAACTTTTGGGCAGCTGTATGCAAGCATCACTGTGGTTCAGGACCAACACTAGCAAGAAGCAAAGCCGAGGCCATAGAATGAAAGCTGAGGTGCATATTGTGCTTTTGGAGGGGCCCTGGGGAAGGGGAAAATGAGAAACCAACTTGCAGCAAATTGCATTTTAGGATCATGAGGTCTGGGGGTGTCAGAGGCCCCTGGGTTGGAGTAACAGATCTGCTCTCTGAAATTCCAGATGTGGGGGTGATCTGCTCCGCAAGACCAGGTTTAAAGTCGGGGACCAGCCTCCTCATCACGCCCAGACTCTGGTGGGTCACACGGGCCATCCCACAGAACAAGTTTGCTACAAGAGGGTCTCCTATGGCACTGTGTTCCCAAGGAACAGAGCAGAAAGAACAGCACACAAGCGCTCGAGAGCCTGGGGTTCAAGTTCAGGCTCCACCATTCTCTAGCTACGTGTTTTAGGCAAGGCAATAAATCTCTCTGAGCCTCAGTTTCCTCTACTGTAAAATGGGGCTAGCATCACCTCCGCCTGGAATACATTAGATATTCTTTCAAATGAAATTCTATAGCACCAAATACAAATATGATTATTCTTCATCCCATCTCTAGAAATATGACATTTATTACTGTCACCATGAATCACAGGCTAAGGAAAAAAATCATCTGAAAAGAAGCTTGTGGGAAAAATTTAAGGTTTTCCATTGCCATCCATAGAACTTGATAATGTATCTTTTCTTGTCCCCAACTGCCACACACTTGGGATAGACAAGCTAATTTTATTATTAATTTGATCCAAATAATTAGAGTGAGAAGTTCTCCTACGGGAGGAGAAGGGAGAACTACCAATGGCAGAGATTGCTACTGACCCACCCCAACATTCCTATCCCTAAGCACAGGTACCAGGACTTGACTGCTTAAGAAATAAAAATGTTTTCTTCAATTCAATTGAAAAATGGGCAAAAGACCAGAATAGACATGTTTCTTTCTTTCTTTTTTTTAAAAATATATTTTACTGATTTTTTTACAGAGAGGGATAGAGAGTTAGAAACATCAATGAGAGAGAATCATCAATCAGCTGCCTCTTGCACGCCCCCTAATGGGGATGTGCCCACAACCAAGGTACATGCCCTTGACCGGACCCTTCAGTCCGCAGGCCAACGCTCTATCCACTGAGCCAAACAGGTTTCGGCAAGAATAGACATGTCTCTAAAGAAGAGTTACATAAAAAGATACTCAACATCCCTAATGGTGAAGGAAATGCAAAATTAAAACCACAACAAGCTATCACCTCACACTTGACAGAATGGCTACTGTCAACAAGACAAGTGGTAACAAGGTTGGTGAGGAAATAGAGAAAAATAACATCCTTAAATACCGAAGGTGGGAATGTAAATCATGTAAATCGGGTGTAGTCACTCTGGAAAACCAGTAGAACTACCACAGGACCCAGCGATCCCACTTCTGGGTACAGAGCCAAAGGAAATAAAACCATTACCTGGAAGTGGTATCTGTGCTCTCATCTTCACTGCGGCATTATTCACATAGTCAAGATAAAGACACCATCTAAATGTTATCTACAGACGAGTGGCTGAGGAAGCTGTGGTAAATGTATACAAAGCAATATCCTGCCACTGGTGACTGCACAGATGAACCTTGAGGGCATTATGCTAAGAGATAAGTCAAACAGAGAAAGGCAAATACTCTGTGATATCACTTACTATATGGGGAGGGAGAAATGGAGAGATATTGGTTAAAGGTTACAGCTTTCCACTTACAAATAAGATGAGTAAGTTCTGAGGATCTAATGTACAATATGATGACTATAGTTCACAAAACTGTACTACGGTATATACTTGAGAGTTGCTAAGAGAATAGACGTTATATGGTCTCACCACAAAAAAGGTAATAGTGTGAGTTGATGACAGGTTAGCCCCACTGTGGTGATCATTTTGCAATACATATGTGTATCAAATCATCATTTGTATACCTTAAATTTATACCGGTATGTGTCAATTACATCTCAACAAAGCTGGGGGGAAAAGAAATAAACATGTTTTTACTGGTTTTTTTCTTCCTGAAAATTAAACCAACTGGAAGAGCCGTGGACATTCTTAATCCTTCTACCTAACCCAGATTAGAAAATGATCGAGCTCGTGTTGGGGAGCAGTTTTGACCCAGGGTCTTATCAGCAAGTCACCCCCGTTCCTCAGATGACGTATAGAGCCTCATTCCACCACTGTCCACAGCACTTTGACCTGGCCGGAAAGCCAGGCGGAGGAACAGGCCCTGCTCTCAGGGGCGGGGGAGGCTGGGAGAAAGAATACTGTCCTGAGACTCAGGAATGTCAACAGCACAACTTTCCGCAAGCCACCCAGCTTCTCAGAGCCAGAACCCTAAAGTTCTCTCAGGCTCTGACCTTATAAACACAAAAGAAAGGTAAGCCCTAGCCAGTGTGGCTCAGTTTGTTAGGTACCATCCCGTGCACCGAAAGGTTGCCAGTTAGATTCCTGGTGAGGGCACATGCCCAGATTGTGGGTTCGATCCCCAGTAGAGGATGTGCAGGAGTCAGCTGACCCATGTTTCCCTCTCACATTGATGTTTTTTTTTTCTATCTCTCCTTCCTCTTTCTCTAAAAATTAATTTAGCCAAAACCGGTTTGGCTCAATGGATAGAGCGTCGGCCTGCGGACGGAAAGGTCCCAGGTTCGATTCCGGTCAAGGGCACGTACGGTGGTTGCGGGCACATCCCCAGCAAAGGGTGTGCAAGAGGCAGCTGATCGATGCTTCTCTCTCATCGATGTTTCTAACTCTCTATCCCTCTTCCTTCCTCTCTGTAAAAAAATCATTAAAATATATTAAAAATAAATAAATAAATAATTAATTAATTTAAAAGTTTTTTAAAAGAAAAAGGAAAGAAAAAAAATGATAAGAATGACTGGAAACTGAAGATGACCCCTGTTTTCCCCAACCACAAAACTCTTTCCTTCCTCTTATGTTATAAAGGTTAACAGAATGCAGAAACCAAATAAATCCTATATAATAAAGGCTAATATGCAAATTGTCCCCCCAACCAGGAGTTCGATCGTGAGTTTGACCAGAAGGTGGAGCTGGCCAGCCAACTGTCTATGGACCTCCCCCCACTAGCCTCACCCCCAATCAGACCCCCCCCCACCCCAATCAGCCAACCACCCACAGCCCCTCCCTCCAGCCACCCGGCCTGATTGGCTGGATTGGAGCAGGTCAACCAGACCCCACCAGTACATGAATTTATGCACCGGGCCTCTAGTAATGTAGTAAGTATCTGGATAGTAGGTACACAATGACTAAACTGGCAGAAGATGAGCTAAATAGACAAAAATAGGGAAATCATATATAATAATAAAAACATTTACACAGTGAAATCTGGGATAGTTTTTCCTTTTTCAATGATGCTTTTTCCTGTTACACTGCCTTATCAGGTAACAAGTTGCAAACAGTCACACGGATTTGTGGGGGAAAGGTCTTAGTTACAATACCCATCATGACCAGTATCCTGTAGCTGTACTGGTGTGGCCACAGCCCTCACCCCTACCCACCCCCAACCCACAGGGATGGGAAGAAAGAGCCTTCTCAGGTGGGCAACTCCAGAGAAAAACATTAGGCTTCTGACCCTCTGCATCACTCTCTGCATAATTCCCTTAGGGTTCCAAGCTCCTAACGTTTATAAAATGGGTACATAAAAGCAAGGGGTTGACCGAAGCAAATGCAGCTCACTCAGTAAAGAAGTTGGAGTCCATCCAGAAAGGAACGAGGCACAGGAAAGGCAAGACTTCATAGCAAAACTGGAACTGCTGCTCAGCATCTGGACTGCCATATGCAAAGTCCTATGTTGGCATGATTCGAGGGAGGGGGCGAGGAGGAGGGGAAGATGGAAGAAGGAGCACAGCACCTCTGCGGTCAAGAATCCTCTTGGGGTTCCTGTTTTCATAGGGAAAAAGTACCAAAGAAAACCCAAAGAACCTTAATTCCATTTGTTTCTAAGAAGTAAACTTTAGGGTAGGAAAGAGACTCACTTTTCTTTGTATTTCAATTTTGCACTATTTTGACATCTTTGAATTTTAAAAACCCATTGTGCAATTGGAGCGAAAATGACTAAAATACTGAAAATGCAGGTACAAGACAAATTGTACTCAATTGTGGATCTAAATACGGAGGGAATAAATGTAGTCGCTGGATTTACAACAATAATGTCAGTGTATGGAGTTCTTACCGCGTGCCAGGCACTACTAAGAGCGCCACCTAGATTATTCTATGGACACGTCTACCCTGTAAAAAGAGATGGGTGGGGTTATAATTATCCCCATTTCACATTTATAGAAGCTAAGGCAGAGATTCTCATTTGCTCAAGGTCCCAGCTAACAAGAAATAGAGCCAGGGCTCACACCCAGTCTCACCCAGAACTCATGCGGGCTCATCTCCAATGGAAAGGGGGTTCACATCCTAAATGTGGGCTCTATAGGAGGGGGGTTCTGGCATCGTTTGGAGAATGTCTTGGGGGGGGAGTTAGTACAGCACCCGAAAAGGCACAGCACCGGAACCTTGTGACGATCAAAAGCACAAACATTTCTTGAAGACCTTCTACGCGTTCTACGCGTTACAGTCCTCTTCCCCAGATGCTCAATGAAAGCCGTTCTCTGTAACAGTGTGGATTCATAACATTATCTGAGTCTTGGACTAGAAAAAGCTATAACCCTTTCCCCCCAAATGGAGATTGCCCACCAGGAGCTTGGCACAACTGGATTTGGAAAAGCAGTAGGAAGTTAAGGGCAGCTACACAGAGAGGGAGAAGAGGAGTAATCGTGCTCCATTCTCCTTCCAAAAGAAGACCGCAATACTCACAAGAAACTCTCTTCCGCCCACCCTGAATATTCCAGTCTTCAAGGAGACTGTGCAACAAGAATGCTAACGTTGATTTGGGAAGGGTGGGAGGAGGGCTTGAAAGAAGGCATCTAATTCCCTTTGACCTCAGCCGCTGAGTGGGGCAGCAGAGAAGGGAGAGGGAGAGAAGTTTATGGCCTTCCTCTTAGGGCAAAAGCGTTTTAATGATCGGCCGAGAGGCCGGCCGAGCCATCAAAGTGGCCAGCTGTCCCTTTCAATCAGGCCAGAGGCCATGACAAGACCAGGCAGCATTTCTCAGGGGGCCTCGCACTGCGGGGTGAGCTGGGTCCGCAAGAGGCGCGGGCACAGTTGGAAGGGGCTGGCAGGCATCCGTCTCCTTCTGCAGCTTCGGGGGAAATAAATCTGCCCATTTCAGTGGAAACGGTAAAACTACACCTAGCTGGCTTGAGAGACGGCTGCTGAAAATCCTCATAATAAAAAGAAAAACCCGATTCTATCCTGTGCACACCTCAAACAGCAAGGAACAGAAAGAAGGTTCTCCTACTCCTTGGGAAGAGGAGAGAAAGTGCAGGCCCACTGCTGACTGTGGTTTGCGCATGACACACCATCTTGGGACAACCCTGCTCCGTTCTGGACTGTCCACATTGTACAGACAAGAATCCTAGCCACATGCCCAGTGTCAGGGGCTTAAGAAATAACTTGAATCCAAGTCGCTCTGACGCCCAAGCCAGTGTCCCTTCCATTAGAGCACAGTGGTTCCGAGAAGCTAGCGTAAGGGGGAAATGCTTTCTTCTCACATGAAAACCTTCACGTTTCCTACAGAGAATAAAAACCCCAGCGGAGTTCGGAAGGAAAGGACTGGGTAATCCACAGCTTTAATATGTCTCATTTCTGTCGCTCACTGTCACAACCTGATGGCCTGCAGAGTCTTCCTGCAGTTGTATTGGTGAGCGCAGATCAGGAGCACTCAATTAAAACCATCTACATGGTCTTGAGCCCCATCTGAAAAAGCCCTATGTCCGTTCAGAAGAGTGGACGGGAAGCCAGTACGCAAAGCCCTGAGACACGAGGATGCCCGTCGCCCAGCTCCAAGGACAGAAAAGTGGACTGTGCCCTGATTGTGGATGCAGGCTGCCCTTGGTTCACTGTAAATCCCAATTATGCTGCACGTGACCAGAGCATCTTCTCTCTGCAAGACCATCTGTCTTGCCCCTGGGCAGCAACGGGGGAAGAGAGCACCTGTGGGCTCCTGTCACCTGACTTCCCATTTGGCGAAGATTCCCCACCAGGCGCCTGGCCTCTGCAACAAGAAGCTGGAAAGTGTGGGGGGGGACCTGGGCACGCAGTAGCCTGCGCACAGATTCAGACAGACCGTGTAGTCCTCACCCACTCCCAAAACACACACCATTCACGCTTACGTCACATGTCAGTCCTGGGAGGGACCTCGGAGACCATCTCAGCCAAACCTCTCATCCCACAAACGAGGACCCCGAGGCCCAGAGAAAGCACAAGATGTACCCCAAGGCCACCCAGCCAGTCAGCGCCACCCGGCAGGTGTCCCGTCCACTGCAGTCCTCTCACCGAGATGCTCAAAGGAGCTCTCTGTAACAGCGCCGATCCGTAACTTTACCTGAGTCCTGGACAGGTGAAAGCTATAACCTTTTCCCCAGATGAAGCCGTACACATTTTGCATAGATCCAGGGGTTCAAGGGTAACAGCCCTTCCTAATTAAGAACAAGTGTGGCTCTACGAGAAGCCGACAGGGCACTGAGGGAGGCCCCAAGGGCGACCTGGGGGAGAAGCTACCTTTTCCTCTTGACGCAGACCACTGACGTCACCACTTTACGTCCCAGTGTCCACATCCACAGCCATGCTGAGCTACCTCGTGGGAATGAGGCGAAGCGCCACGTCGGGGGTGGAAAACTTCCCACCGTGGAGGAGAGGAGAGAGAGGCTGTGCAGCCCAAATCTTGACCCTGAGCGATGGCAGCGCCGCCGGCCACCTGTGAAAGGTGGACGTCACCTCTTAGCTGTTACCAGGTTCGCTTGGGGTTGAGAACTAAGGAAGAGAAGACATGAGAGCTTATTTGACTTTCAAGGCAACAGTGGCTCAAACCAGCAGACACGGGAACAGGGGTAAAGGAGCCGAGACAAAAGAAATACAGGGTGGGGCAAAAGTAGGTTTACAGTTGTCTGTAAGTATCTGAAGCGGAGTTTATTCTGGTGTTATTATTATTTAACAATTATTGTGTTATTTTCCATCCGAACACTGTCGCCCCGCCCTGTATTTAGGAACCAGAGCCCACACAGCTTTCAAAACCCTTCTTGCTCTGAGCCCACCCAAGCCCTTCCTTCACTGAGGCCATTTCCCCCACGATAACAGCTCAGTCATAGCCCAGAAACGTCTACCAAAACCCTGCACGCAACACAATTTTCTGCTCCAACTCCAATGCGGCCTTTGTAGGTGCCTAAATATTGCCCAGGGCCCCAACCCACTCCAGCCCCACCTAGTAAGCTACAGAGAAGCCCCCAGGGTCAGCACAGAGGAAGGGAAAGTGGGCTGCTTCCAGAACAAACTTGGGGGGGGGTAAAGGGGGGGGGCACAACCACAAAGAAGCCCCCTCCAATCACAGGAAAAGACTGAGGCAAGGAAATCCACAGAGAATGTCATGGGCACCATTTGCCACCCCTCTCCCCACGGAGAGTGGCCGTGCTCTCACCAGGCGTTGTGTCTGCTGGTCTCCCAGCCTGGAACCTCCCAGCCCCTCTTACCCTCCACACGTTGTCTCACTAACTCCTCTCCTCTCTTCAGACACAGGCAAACCCTCGGGTATGTCCCCGCGTTAGCCACTCTCGTGTCACCTGCACCTTCCCTCTACTGTGCTCACCCGTCATGACGGCCTCTGTCTCTGCTTACCGTTACATTCCCAACACCGCCCACCCAAACGGACACCCCACCAGAACCACCTCTGTGCGGAAGCAGCGAGGTTCCCAGACAAAGTCAAAGAACTGAAGACACACTGCAACCTGCAGGTCAGACCTCTTGGCCTCCCTGGGGTCTTCTGCTGAGGCCGGTCAGCTGGCTGGCGGCTTGCTTCACTTCAGCTCTATTCACTCACGTATTCATTTTTAACTTGCAGAACAGGTCTCAGTCTTCATGGAAACCGAGACCCATCAACTGACCACAGCGCTCTGGGGCACGCCTGAGGGCTGCCAGCTGATGCAGGGACAGTCTCCTCAGCCAAAGGAGAAATCCAATTCGTTGAGCGCCTGTATACTTTTGCCTGGAAAAGTCCTCAAGACACATCTGTCATCCTCCAACCTCTCTGTAAGAGGGGACTTGGAGCAAAGCACCCAAAAGACGGGGAGAATAACAGGGAAAAGGATTCAGAAATACCAGAGCCAGGTACTGCTGGAAATGTGTTCATGAGTCATAGAAAAGGTCATTTATGAACCTCTCAAAAAGACTAAGAATTGGGTTCTCTATAGCTGATATTTGACTGCCTCCCAGATCCTCCCGGAGAATGTTCTAGTTTATTCTCCTATAGCAGGAGTGGGGAACATTTTTTTTCTGACAAGGGCCATTTGGATATTTCTAATATTCATTCGAGGGCCATCCAAAATTATCCACTTAAAAAATTAGCCTGCTCTGTTTGGTCAAACATTTAATTAACTCACCCCCTAATGCCGTGGCAGGGCCAGACCAAATGATTTCACGGGCCTTAGATGGCCTGTGGGCCAGACGTGCCCCATCCGTCCTTCTGGAAAGCTCTGTTGATGGCTACTCCTCATCCTTTTCTAGGCAGGTGCTTTCTGCCACATTCCCGCAGGCAGGAATGTGCTCCACCTCAGGAGGAATGTGTGCAGGAACAAGGACACTGGAGAGTGGAATCTAGTGGGTCACGGGGCCCCTCAGGCCTCGCAGCCAGCAGGCTCACAGCCTGGGGAAAGCCTGCACGGGGAGCGAAGGCAGGGGCCGGGCCGGGGTCCAGTCCAGGGGCCCGCCAGGGCTCAGAACTCGGAGCCAGCCTGAGGCGACGGGCAAGGCGGAAGCTCCTCCCACTGGAGGAAAGCAGGTCTTCCTCTTCCTGGCCTGGTGAACTCCGGGAGAAGGCTGGATGGAGACCGGCACGCAGTGCTGTGAGCACAGGACTGGGAGGGAGGGCCTCGGGTGGCAAGGGAGCAGCCAATCAAACAACTCAACAAAACCGGACCCGGCCCCGCGAAGAACAAGACGGGGCTTCACAGGCTGGGACTACAGGAATGCCAAGGGTGGATGAGACGGGCTGGCGGTGGACCCAGCAGCACCTGGCAGCGGCAACTGGCCGCTATGGAGACACTGGCCGGTGAGAGTCACTGGGGGCAAGCAACTGGGGAGGGTGCAGAGAAAAAAAGAGGGCAAAGCCCTAGAGGTTGCTGACGAATATGCTGTAAAATACGCCACACGCGGCACCCAGAACAGGTGGATGAACTCGGATGTTAGCAAGGATCAAGGGCCTGGAGATTATAATGAGATCCAAAGCAACTGCCACGCAAACGAGGCACAAGGGACCGCCAACAAGAAAACGGGAATTTTTACATTTTGAGATCCTGCAGAGTAGACCAGTTCAAGTGCTACTTTATTCATTCATTCATTCAAGTGCCTAAAGACTAAAGACACAAAATCTACCGTATTTTTCGCACCATAAAACGCACCCAACCATAAGACGCACCTGGTTTTTAGAGGAGAAAAATAGGAAAAAAAATATTCTGAACCAAATAGTGTAATAAAATATATGAAAAAAAAGAGGGACAACTAAAAGAAAAAGAGTGACAATTAAAAGAAAAAGAGTGACAATTGAAAGGAAAAGAGTGACAATTGAAAGGAAAAGAGGGACAGAGGGAAAACAGTTTTTTTTTTTTTATTGGGAACAGTTTATTGGGAAAATGTAGTGTAGTGTAGTGTGTGTGTGTATGACATTTTACCTCAGAAGCCGATGACTGGAGTGAGGGGCATGTGCACTGCTGTGTACTGTAACACCGCCTACTACATGCTATCCTCGCGCCTTCCTGCACACATCGGCTTCCGTAAGGAAGGTGAGGGAGGACCCGCTGCCACTCTGCCAGTATCTCAGTGGACTACTGAGAAGCCTGGATACGGGGCGGGGGAGGGATGATGCAGTCCCCAGGGACACGGAAGGTCCCGGGGGACCCGCTGCCGCTCTGCAACTCGGACCATAAGACGCAGGCACTACTTCTATTCGGACCATAAGACGCAGGCACTTTTCCTCCCACTATTTGGTGAAGAAAAAGTGCGTCTTATGGTCCGAAAAATACGGTATTTAGAGACACGGGGGATGCTCCCGAGATCAGAGCCAACGGAAACAGGCGGCCAGGGATGCAGGTTCGCGGCCAGCTGCAGGCCAGCACCGTGTTTTGCTTTGTTTTCCAACGGCCTGTGTTGGGTGGAGCAGACACATCCTTTACCATCGAGCCCTACACCCTCACAACAGCTGCTTCACAAATTCACTGACCGACTGGGAAGCATCCGAGTTTGCAACCACTGGCCTAGCAGATCTAGTCCCTTGGTCCCTAATATTCTTCTACGTGCCATCGGGGGAACATGTTTAGCATTCAACAACTGCTCAGCCTTGACTACAGCGACAGGCTGTGGGGCAGGAGAAGCAGCCAGCTTTGAGCTGAGCACAGGGTGGGGTTTGGCTAGGCAAAGAGATGGAGGCGAGAGCACCCTGAAAGCAAGATTATTCCCACAGCAAGGGTCAGTGAGATGCAGGTGCAGTGGCTGGAAAGGACAGGATGTGTCCCGTGGGAAAGAGGAAGCCAGCTTCGCTTACGGGGCAAGTACCTTTGAGGAAAAGAGGGAAATAAGGCAACCAAAAAACCTCAAGAGAAGAGTAAGTTGACATCCAAAAACAGGAAGGCAGGTATGGCTAGTCCCAAAACAAATACAGTCCACCACTCACCTGTTCTTTCAACTAGGAAATCAAGGATGAGGCGATCGCCGAAACCGGTTTGGCTCAGTGGATAGAGCGTCGGCCTGCGGACTGAAAGGTCCCAGGTTCGATTCCGGTCAAGGGCATGTACCTTGGTTGCGGGCACATCCCCGGTAGTGGGTGTGCAAGAGGCAGCTGGTCGGTGTTTCTCTCTCATCGACGTTTCTAGCTCTCTATCTCTCTCCCTTCCTCTCTGTGAAATATCAATAAAATATATTTTTTTAAAAAGAAAGAAAAAGAATAAGGTGATCGATCGTACATTAGTAAAATGTGGAGGCCATGGCTCTGTGAGCAGAGTGACATCGCTTCTAGTCACACAGAACTGAATGAAGCGCGACAGGGCCACAGAAATAATGCCGTAAAGCACGCAGCTGTCCGACGGCAGTGTGCCGACGACGGCAGAGTGATTAGGAACAGAAGGTGTCAGACCTGAGCTCCCCAAGCCTGGTCTTAGGACTGGCAGTGAGACTCTAGAGAAGTGGCTGACCCCTCGCGAGCCTCAGTTTCCTCATCTGTAAAGACACCCATAGCCTTTACCCTGTAGGGTTGCTGAGAGCATTAAAAGAGGATCTAGATGAAATGCTTCGACAGTAAGGGAGCACTCCGTAAACAATGGCTGTTGTTATTAATATCATTATGAGACCAGAGGCCCGATGCACAAAATCCGTGCAAGGGGCTTGGCCCTCACAGCCCCAGCTTTGCTCGGAAGGACGTATGGACAGCCATTTAGCTGTCCGGTCTAATTAGTACATTACGCTTTTATTATTATAGATAATGGTTTGACTGTTAATACAGGATGGCATATCTAAATAGTAAAATACCGCGCAACCTTGAAATACATGGTAGTAAAAGAATAGTTTCTTACATGAGAAAGTGGCTACAATACACTGACAAGTGTGGGCGACGGAAATGCAGGCTACAAGCAACGTTTATTAAGATTTTTCTGTGGATGACTTGGGAGTGAGAACAAATAAGCACAAATGCAAAATTTGGAAAAACACACACAGCTTTTGCCTGTATGCTTCTTCCACGTGTCCTAGAGGAGGAAATAAGCTATCCTATATAATAAAAGGCTAATATGCAAATGGTTGTGACACCCTCAAGCCATAATAACCGATCGGCAAGCGCGGGTGGGCGGGGCTGCGTGCACAGTGAGGCCCCGGAACCTGAGGCTGCATCCCCCACCGGGCACCAGTCAGGGGATGTGGCACTAGTATTGTTTATTTATTAATAAACTTGCATGTTATTTTCATATACACGTTACTAATTTTCTTTCATCTCTAACACTTCTATTATTGAGAAAGGGCAAATAGCAATGTTAAAATATTTCCTCCAGTTAATTCCCTTTTAATGTGCACGAATTTCATGCACCAGGCCACCGGTTTACTAGTAAAAGAACACTGTCTTCCCTTTGGGTGAGGCTTTCCATTTTCCAAAGCTTTTTCATAGGGCCTCATTTTCACACTCATTTAACTTTTAATGGCGACTACTGAACTGCAATTCTACCAAATGCCTGTAAGTCAAAACCCTGAAATCCACCTACCTACCCCCCCGAAGGACAATCTTTCCTCAGACAGACCGCCGATCACGAACACTGCTGCTAACAATCAGGTTTTCCCCCTGTCTGATGGAGCAGAGCCGCATAAATCCATTTTTTTTACAGCCAGCACTTTTTTACAAGCAGTTTCAAGAAGTGGTGTTTACGTTAACGATGCAATGTGGTAAAGTAATATAAGCCATTAGCTAAATCAGGGGGCTGAGCCACACATCCCAGGGCCTGTCTAGCCTTGTTTGGCTGTGTGATGCCAAGCACCTGAGATAACGGTTCTTCCCAACGTTATGTCCCGCATCGAGGTTCCACGGTCAGACCGCCAGCCGCTTCCCCACCAGCCACGCTCTCCCTCTCCCTTGGTGACACCCCCTGATTATTAGGGGGTGCTGCGCCCACTGCACCCAGGACGGAATCCTCCACCTCCCGGCCTCTCCGGTGCTATGTGATTTCATTCCGACCGGTTAATGCAAGCGGATGTGTTGTGCTGGACTTCTGGGAGGTTCATGGGAGACAACTTCTGTGCTTCTGCTTTCCTCCTCCTCCTCCTCCAGGCTTGTGACTTAGACCACAGAATAGCACCTTGAACTGTAAGGCGACCCCTGAGGATACTAGCCGTGGGCTGGGACAATGGAGTGAAAAACAAGAGCCGCCGAAAAACCGGTTTGGCTCTGTGGATAGAGCGTCAGTCTGCGGACTGAAAGGTCCCAGGTTTGATTCCGGTCAAGGGCATGTACATGGGTTGTGGGCACATCCCCACCCAGTAGGGGGTGTGCAGGAGGCAGCTGTTCAATGTTTCTCTCTCATTGACGTTTCTAGCTCTCTATCCTTCTCCCTTCCTCTCTGTGGAAAATCAATAAAATATATTTAAAAGAAAAAAGAAAAAGAAAAAACAAGAGCCTGGGTCCCTGAGGACACTGTGCAGATGTCCTAAAACTCTCCGGACCTCCTTTCCAAGGCAAATGAAGGCATACCTTGTTTTGGCCACGGTTAACCTTGTTTGGTTCTTTTTATTTTTTTTTAATATATTTTATTGATTTTTTTACAGAGAGGAAGAGAAAAGGATAGAGAGTTAGAAACATCAATGAAAGAGAATCATTGACCAGCTGCCTCTTGCACACCCCCTTACTGGGGATGTGCCCGCAACCAAGGTACATGCCCTTGACCGGAATCGAACCCAGGACCTTTCAGTCCGCAGGTGGACGCTCTATCCACTGAGCCAAATAGGTCTTGGCTGTTTTGTTCTTTTTAGATTATATACAGTCACACCTAAGCTTACTAGAGATTATATTGTATATCAACATTATATGCTATATGCTATTCACATTTCACTGCCACTAACCAGCTTATACTTTTTAAAGTAGGTGATCAGGATGATGTGACATTTTAATAAATCAGTTTTTTTGCCCAGCTGGGGTGGTTCAGGGGTTGAGAGTTGACCCATGAGCCAGGAGGTCACTGTTTGATTCCCGGGCGGGGCCTGTGCCCCTGGTGCAGGCTTGATCTCCAGTTGGGAGCATGCAGGGAGCAGCCCATCAACCATTCTCTCCGACCATTGATGTTTCTATCTCTCTCCCTTCCCCTTCCTCTCTCTGAAATCAATAAAAATATTTTGTTAAAAATCACTTTTTTTTGCTGAACCTTTTATAATAGATGTTTATCATCAACTACTTCCCCCCCCCCCCCCCCCAACAAGGATCTTCCCAATATATATTCTTTTCTCTAGAGCAGTGTTTCCCAAAGTGTGGTACGCGTACCCCCAGGGGTATGGGAAGAGTTTGGTGGGGATATGCACTGCACCGTGCTTAGCTGTGCCTAATTCTACGTTCTCATGAGTCAAGTCAAGACAGTCTTGTGAGGCGTGAGATGGTCCAGTGTGCAAATAAATGTTATTTATAATATAACTTTTATTTATATTTTATTATGAATAATTTTATTTTTTGTGTATTATTATTTTGTGTATGTACCAAAAAAAGAAAAAATAAATATATTTTTATTGTTATTCAAATATATCCTTTTTTTTTTGACGAGGGGTACTCAGCATTACAAAAATTATAGAAGGGGTATACATATGTCAAAAGTTTGACTTTGAGGTTCAAAGTCAATTAATACATATAAGTTGCAGAATTCTGCCCTCACATGACAGTCACCCAAATCTAACTCTCTGGAGCCACTAATGAAAACCAAGGGAGACAGGCCAGTATCCCCAGGTCTGCAAAGCACAAAGAAGTCGTGACTCTCCAACAGGAGGCAAAGAAGTGGCATAACATTTTTAAAACTGATTTCCAAGTCACAGACACACAGCAATGAAATAAGAACTGTGTCATGAGGGCTCCTGTTGGATATGCTACATACGATCGATCCCAGGCGAACGGCCAAGGAGGCGAATGCCGGGAAGGTGCCCCACCTCACCGGTGAGATTTATGGGGGCATTGACATCAACACCAACCACGCAGAACAACGAACCTTACACACTTCTGGACATCGGTTATCTCCCTGCCACAATACACCGCACTGAAGGCCCCCACCTTGGCAATCCTAACATGCACTGAAGGACCAGGGCTTTGTCTCCTGAATTGTCATTGGACAATCACATTCAGGTCTCCTGCCATCGCCTGCAAACAGCAGAACCTTGACAAGTTAGCTTTTCCTTCACAACAGCCTAGGACTTACAACCACAAATCTCTTAGGTAAAACCTTGTATTTATAGCCTGAAATAGTACCCAAATTTAAAACTTCATATAAGAAATTATTATAACTTTCACAATTCCTTCATCCTAGCCCAATTTTTTAAATGGACTCAATTCCGTAAGGTTAAAGCACTTTGCTTAGTTCTCCCAGCATGATAAGGATATAAGAGAAAATAAAGAAAATTCAGCTTCTTTATCATTTGTTTGTACCAACACATCTGCTTATTCTTACCCCATCATCCAAAGCAATCTCTAGGTGGAAATCACTTTGAAAATGGGTCAGCAAAAGTTTTAATTTCTTTAATACATTTAAAGAACAGAATTTTGGAAGCCCAAATGAGAATAATCATATGTTATAGAAATAGAATAATGGCAGAAGGAAAAGAGAAATTGGGTTTTATTTTATGGATCTTAAATCCTTCACATGCATTATATCTAAAATATATACCCAATGTTCCATACTCTCACAAGAATAAATTTTCTATTATTTTTTAAATATATTTTATTGATTTTTTTACAGAGAGAAAGAGAGAGGGACAGAGAGTTAGAAACATCGATGAGAGAGAATCATCGATCAGCTGCCTCTTGCACATCCCCCACTGGGGATGTGCCCGCAACCAAGGTTGCAACCCCATGTGCTCTTGACCAGAATCGAACCCAGAACCTTTCAGTCCATAGGCCAACGCTCTATCCACTGAGCCAAACTGGTCTCAGCTAAATTTTCTATTATTAAAGGGGAAGAAGGTGCAGGTGAGAAAGGTAAGGGTAACAAAGGCTACTTACCAGGGGGGTGAAGAGGTCAATTGGGAAAAAAAAAGACAAGTAATACTTTAAACAATAAAATAAAATAAAATAAAATAGCCGCTTTGGCTCAGTGGATAGAGTGCCAGCCTGTGGACTGAAGGGTCCCAGGTTCGATTCCGGTCAAGAGCACATGCCCAGGTTACAGGCTCAATCCCCAGTAGGGGATGTGCAGGAGGCAGACGAGCAGTGATTCTTTCTCTTAATTGATGTTTCTATCTCTCCCTTTCTCTCTGAAATCAATAAAAATATAGTTAAGTAAATTAATAAATAAATAAAGGCTACTTAACATAAATTAGAAAGTACCTATATAAACCATGTATGCTCTAGAAATGTCTACAAGAAATGCCAAACACGATAGCTATATTCCCTGAAAGAAAACATTATGGGTTTCTTTCCGTGCAAAGGCTGACACACTATCCACCCTCTGTCCGTCAAGACAAACGGGCCCGGGCTCGCCTGCATTACCTTAAACAGGTCCACAAAAGCATCAACAGAAAAGCAAGCCACCTCTGGAGCAGCCCGGAACAAGACAAAGCCTGAAGGCTCTCTGGCCTCAAAGCTGAAGGCGACAGAGAGAGGGAAGTTCCTGGGCCCCCCTCACCCCCGAAGTCCTAACGCCCTCCTCTCCGGACCAGTTAGCACACTGGATCCTCTTTGCCACCACATAGCTTAGGCAACAGAGAACACACATGGCCACACAAGAGAAGCGCATTCCCACGACCTGCGGGTTCAGCCAAGGAACGAGACTCAGGTGTCTACCGACTCGCCACTTAATTATGTCTAACACTTGCTTTACGATCCAGTTTATGGACTCTGGGTGGTTAAGAGTTGCCTCTCAGTCCCCTGCTACTACACACTAGGAAGTGATGACAATTAGTGAACACTACCCCTGGGCTATCAGGAGGTCTGTAAGCCCACCAGCCGGGCCCTGCGCTCCAAGGTGACGCTGTCACCGGACTGGGCCTCACAGCTTAAACCACAGGCCTCCTCTTCCTGAGCGCCCCTTCTCTGGTGGGTGCCTCACGCTGGCTGTTTGGAGAAATGCAAACAGGTGATAAGAGCTTTGCTTTACCTGATGTTCCACGAAAGAGAGAAAGCCCTTTTGTGATTACAAACTCCCCTCAAGTGGAAAAGTAAATCTATATGTCATCGCTGTTTTTCTTGCACAGGACATCAGAATTAGACATTGCCCAACTTACCTGCTCACGGGAGCTCAGACGTGTCCCAGCCCCTCAGGCGCCTTATTCTCCTCACCCCATCCAACCAATGTTCCTGGCACTCGTTGCAGCCCTCCACCTCAGCTCCAGGATGGAATGGTTTTAAGCAAGCAGCTTTCACTGCCCCCCACGGCTCCTCTAGGAATCCACGCCGGCTGATGCCCTGGACTGAGTCCGCACATGCTCCCGCGCCCGCCAGCACCCTCCCTTCATACTCACTGTTGCTGGACTTAAGGTCACGGTGGATGATGGGGACGATCGCCTCATCGTGTAAGTAGTTCATCCCTCTGGCAATCTGCACGGCCCAGTTCACCAGGATGTCCGGGGGGATCCTTTTCCCAGACAGCACTCTGTTCAAAGGCCCTCCGCGAGCGAACTCCATGACCAGGCAGAGGTTGGGTTCCTTCAGGCACACCCCCCTGAGAGCAATGATGTTGGGGTGCTTCAGCATGGCGAAGAGCTTGGCCTCCTGGCGAACGTTCTCGATGGTCTGGCTGATGTCCTCGTCGGGGTCGTGGCGAGCTGCTTTCACGGCGACCTCGTCCCCTATCCAGAAAGCACGGTAGACCTTCCCGAAGCCCCCGATGCCAATAATCTCTTCCAGGGTCAGCTCCGCAAAATCAATCTCTAACACTGGGAAAGAGGAGGGGAAGAGAAGCAGGTCAAAAACATGCCGAAAACACCATTTAATCACCCATGTACCTGGATGAGTAAACACAGCAAGTTGTCTGTTCATGTGTTGTTGTTTTTTTGGTCTTCCTCACATAAAGGCAACGCCATAAGGGCAGGAAGTGGAATTAACTTACTCTCTGTGGCCTTGTGCTGGGTAACTGGCACACAAATCTTGGGCTGGACATGGTACTGCTATATGACCAAAGTGCTATTCTATGGGTTTTTTTCCCCATGAAAACCCTGTTCTACCCTCTCAATCTCATCATCTTTCCCTGGCTTACTCATACTCATCTCTCAGCTTCGTAGTTTGGCTAAGAGAAAAAAAAAAAAAACAACAACAACAACACACACACAACTAAAAATAAACAAAACTATGCTAAAAAAAAAAAAAAACACTAAGAAAACAAAAATGTATTTCTGAACTTTTGGCAAGAGGATCTGCCCACTGCTTCCTTCCACAGCCAGCCCCAGGATGCCGCCATTCTCCACTCCGATCCTGGTGGCGCTCCAAACTCTGTTCTTGCTTAACTATAGAGTTTCTATTCCATGTGGGGCTGATATTCACTTGTATTTTGTAATGCAAGTGGCAGTCTGCACAAAGGAAACTCTTAGGAAAAGTTAGTTGTTTTTCGGTATACGGAAAGGATGGCCCATCTTGACTCCAAATGTGCCCCGTGTTCAGGCTTACCCCCTCACTGGGCACTCTCCCCAAAGAATAATGTATGGTGCGGCAGGTCCTGCAGACTAGCCATCAGCATTCATCCTAAAACCCCTCCAGCATGCCTTTCAGGTCTACAGGGGCCAGAGAGCTGAAAACTACATTTCCCAGCCTCCCTGACGGCTAGAGTTTCTGGGTTATATTAGGTTCTGCATTAGATGCAGAAGATCTGGAAGGCAGAAATGAAATGGAGACCGGCTTCTTGCTGCGCCTCCTGGCAAGCAAGGCTGCGGAGAGGTGGCGTTTTTCTGCAACAGCGAGTCGGTGTCCAATCACTCGCTCTGGGGATGAGGAGAGGCATGTTGCAAGGCCAAGTGGTTGCCCAATCTTGGACTGCAACAACAACCGGGTGCTCTTGGACTCCACAGCTTCAACGCCAACTCCGGGTTCTGTGCCTTCCCAGCGAGAGAAGTAGCGGCCTACCTGGTGGGCCAGGTCTGCAAAGTCCTGGGAGTTTTTCCTACAGGTCCACCTGAGAGCCCCTTCCCCCCACCCTCCCGATTCTGTAAGCACTGGATTTCCCGTGCTACAGCACTTTCTTTTTCTTTTTCTTTTTTTTAAATATATTCCATTGATATCCCACAGAGAGGAAGGGAGAGATAGAGAGCTAGAAAAGTCAATGAGAGAGAAACATCGACCAGCTGCCTCCTGCACACCCCCTACCGGGGATGTGCCCGCAACCAACGTACATGCCTTTGACCGGAATCAAATCCAGGACCTTTCAGTCCGTAGACCGACGCTCTACCGCTGAGCCAAACCGGTTTCAGCCTACAGCACTTTCTACTTAAAATAGCTTGAGTGTTGCCGAAACCAGTTTGGCTCAGTGGTAGAGCATCGGTCTGAGGACTGAAGGGTCCCGGGTTTGATTCCGGTCAAAGGCATGTACATTGGTTGTGGGCACATTCCCGGTGGGGGGTGTGCAGGAGGCAGCTGGTCGATGTTTCTCCCTCATCGACGTTTCTAGCTCTCAATCTCTCTCCCTTTCTCTCTGTAAAATATCAACAAAATATATATATTTTTAAATAGCTTGAGTGTTTCTAGGTCCTAAAATGAAACCTGACATTACTAATTTTTGCCTTATCTTGTCTATATGAAAAGGGGGGGGGGGGGGCGGGGGCGGGGCGGGATATGCCTATGTTAAAGAGAGATTAGAAACCCTTTTGGAGAAACATATATGTTATGTTAGGAGTCTCCTGGATCATGGAGGGGAGGAAAGTTCATTGCTTTCTACCAGGTTTATGCTGATGAAAAGATACGTGCCTATTTAACAAATTTGTATTTACACAACTTTTTTCCTTAGCTGAATATCCGAATTCTCCTTAAGGGAACGAACGGTTGTATGTCCTCTTCTACCCTGCCTTCTTCCCCGGGACTGAGGCATGGCGGTGAACACACAGGAGGTGTTAAACGTGTATTTAAATGTATGAGGACTTTAAAGATGTGATGCTGAACCGGGGTGCTGAAAGGACAGCTCCACGGGTGGCGTTTTGCAGAAGACAGAAAACCTCTGTGGCGAAGGCAAAGCGATAAATATTCTTGCTCTGGGTAGAAGAACATAAACTCTTAGTAGGTCCTTGCTACTTAGTTGAGAAAACATTATGACCAAACTCAAAGAAAAGTATAGAGCACAGCTTACAAGCAGATAGAAGAAGGAACAGAGGGATCGGGGGCAAGGGAAGAGGTACTTCTTCTTCCTTTTCCCTTCCCCTGGAAGTAAGAAGTTCCTTGGAGTAAGAACCAGACCTTCAGTTGTGCTGAGAGAATGTGGGGCTCTCTTTTCAGTCCCTGCTTCGGTCCAAGACCTGGTTTTAAGTAAGAATCAGGTCAAGTCGCATCCACCACAGTTTCCCGTTTCTTTGGAAGGACATGTCCAGGAATATCAGGAACAAAGCCTTATTCCTTTCATTTTCGGAGTCAAATGTTATTCGCTCTCCATTGTGTCCTTAACAATGAAATGTATAGGCACATTCTGGTGGGTTCTGGCAAGTGAACGGTACGTATCTCACTCATTTAAAAATCTTAAGGACAGCCGAAACCGGTTTGGCTCAGTGGATAGAGCGTCTGCCTGCGGACTGGAAGGTCCCAGGTTCGATTCCGGTCAAGGGCATGTACCTTGGTTGCGGGCACATCCCCAGTAGGGAGTGTGCAAGAGGCAGCTGATCGATGATTCTCTCTCATCGATGTTTCTAACTCTCTATTCCTCTCTCTTCCTCTCTGTAAAACATCAATAAAATATATTTTAAAAATAAAAAATAAAAATAAAAATCTTAAGGACATATGAAAATGTATCCTTATGAGAAAAAATAAAGTTAATCAGAACCTTAATTTATGCCCTACTTGAAAACAGACACAACCTCCTGTCAGAGAAACGTTTTTAAATGCCTGCCTACCTCCCAAGATAAAACATTTGGAACTACATTTTTCATCTTTTACTAAAATAAAGAAGATGAAAGACCTCGTTGGTGGTTTTTATTTGTCAGCTCCATGAAGAGCTATGCTCTAATACCCACAGTGGAGGGGAGAGAAGCACCATTACATTTTTCTTTGTCATAAGATTTAGCAATTTCCGCCTCTTTTGAGTAAAGTTCGAAACAGCATTTTCCCTCTAAAGCAACATTTAAAACTAAAGCAGATCATTATTAGTGTCTTCTATTCACAGTCGAGCATCACAATTCATGCCCCCGATGGGAAGTTCAAAAGGATAACAGGGAAAAGTTGTCAGTAGCTCAACTTCATTCCAAATCTTTGGAGGAAGGTTGTCAACCACCTTTCCTTTCTGAGTGACACTACCCGAACTGGTGGACATTGGCCGACTGGTAGGAAGCACACCTGTCAGCAACTTGCCTGGCTCATCTTTACCAAAGCGCTGCCGTGAAATTATTTACATCACCCATCTCCCTCATGTGTGACTTGCAAGCACCTCTTTATCATTTCTTGATCCCTGGATATTTAACACGATAGCCGTTCTCCACGAGGCCCTGTAATTACGTTTCGACTGGAATTACATTTTCTGAATGATCAAGAATTAATTCCAGGCAAGATCAGAACTCGCGATGACTCTAAATAAAATAACTCACCAGGACCTTCAAATACCATGCTCTTCAAGCCAATTCTTGCAATAAGCACAAGGTGCCGGCCTACTCTCTCACCATCCGAGTTCTAGATATAAGAATCTAGTCTGTGCGAGGTAACTTTTGTTACAATAAGATCAAGTCCTGGGCCCTAACCGGTTTGGCTCAGTGGATAGAGCGTTGGCCTGCGGCCTGAAGGGTCCCTGGTTCGATTCCAGTCAAGGGCATGTACCTTGGTTGCAGGCACATCCCCAGTAGGGAATGTGTAGGAGACAGCTGATCGATGTTTCTCTCTCATCGATGTTTCTAACTCTCTATCCCTCTCCCTTCCTCTCTGTAAAAAGTCAATAATATATATATATATATATATATATATATATATTTTTTTTTTTTTTTTTTTTTTTTTTTTTTTTTAAGATTAAGCTCTGGTCACCTAATGAAGGAGTAGCACACGGGACATGCCTGGCTTTCTGGGAATGGGTGCTTCCAGCCTAAGTCTCATTCCCTCCTGACTGCTCTGACAGTGGGGAGGGAGCACAAGGCAGTCAGGAAACTGTGTTCCAGCTCATGAGCCTCACACAACCCTCTGCTCTGACATTAGCTGTTGCTGAAAAAGCAAACTTCACCCGCAAAGAACCTCAAAATCTGACTTACGTTTAAAGCGACACTGTTTTCTAACACACCGGACCATTCTTCCATATTTCTCCCAATGTCTGACCACGTTCATCTTCAACACTATTTCAGACACTAGCCTTCGTCTTCCCAATACCAGTGCCAAAAAAGAAATAATGCCTAGGAGCAGCATAAAGTAATCTGTTGCCTCCAAATACTATCAGATGCAGAAACAGAAAGTTTTTAATGGAATGAGAGGGTGAGGGAAGCAACAGTAACTAAAGATTTGAACGTCAATTGATAGTCAAATCACCAATACAAAAAGAGAAAGTAAAAAAAAAAAAAAAAAACAGGGTAAGAGATTATTGTTTTGATATTAAGTGGTGGCATTTAATAAATATCTGAAGATGATAACACAGTTGTTCAAGCGAAAAGAAGTTACAGGGCCAGAAGATCACTGTCACAAATGAAATCTTAAAACTACTAAACGTTTCAAGTTGGAGGGCGGTGAATTTTTTTTAAAATCAGCGCTAAGATGCAAAGTGTACAAAATAGGGAATGAGGAATGCTAGCTAAATATGTATCAACAATATTTTTTCTTAATGGGAAAGAAACTATGGAATCCCTCAACTACAAATATAGTGTAAGCAGTACCTGGAGATATCTACATCTCTCTCCTAAAACTACGGAGCATCACTGATTGAGGGATTCTAATGGCAGCTTAAATCCTTTGAAAAAAAAAAAAAAAAGGAAATTTCATTAGAGGGTGTGGAACTGGGGACTCCTGGGAAATTGGGGGGGGGGGGGGATTCCAGGACACTGGAAGGAAGGCCCTGGGAGGGACCTATGAGCATGGTCCCCCTGAGATTTAGGGGAAAAAACCAACTATAGGCAAGGATGTAGGAGGAGGATGAAGAAGGAAATGTATTGTCTTAACATCCGAGGTGTGGAGGGACTGGGATTTAGCCACTGTACCCGGACCTCCAGATCTCCCCCGGGGAGCATGACTTACTTTGGCCTCTCGCATCACTTCTCCGCCCATCGCCCGCCCCGCCACCCAACACACCCCCTTCTCAGCACATTAGTATTCGGTGAGACTCCTGAAGGTACCACTTCTGAGCTACCAGATTAGCATCCAAGAAGTCAACAGGACATTTCAAAGACACCTGGGCCCTGAGTTCACACGCGGGCTTCCGGGACTGGCGGGCCAGCCCAGCCCAGCCCAGCCCAGCCCAGCCCAGCCCAGCCCCGCGGGAGGCAACCCCCACCTCCCTCCAAGCAAACGCCTTGGCGGGGCGGGGACCGAGGAGGCCGGGAGCCGGCCAGCCCTGGACTCGGGGACTAAGGTTGCGACAGACACCACCAGCTAGCCGGCCTGAAATCCTTGCAGATATTTTTTTTTTTTTTGGAGGGGAGGGGGGGAGAGACGGAGGGAGGGACGACACGGGGAGGGGGGAGGGGAACGGGAAAGGAGTGGGAAATGGGGAGATTTCTCATTGCTGAGGCTTCAGGAAGTGCAATCGGGGGTTGCAGCCGAGGTGGTCGGGTGAAGGTGGAGAAGAAGCCCAAGCGCCTGGGGTTTTGCAGGCAAGGCCTGCGGCGTCTCCACGGCGCGCACAGCACCCACCACAGCCCTGCGGCCCGAGCGCGCGCGCGTGCGTGCGCCCCCACACCCAGCCCCAGGTCCACCACCCCTCCACACCCAGCCTAACCCTCGAGGAGGGCTCCGGCCTCTCTGCGACCACCCCCCAGGCCCCCCACGCCCACCCCATCCCCACCCCCATAACCCCCCCCCCGCCCCCCGCCAGGGTCCCCGGCCCCGCCCTCGCCTTACACTGAATGGGCGGGTAGCAACTGGGGTCCTCGCCGCCGCCACCGCCGCCGGGCGGGCGGCGACTGGAGAAGGCGCTGCGCGGGGTCACGTAGTTGCTGGGGAAGATGCCCACCCGCTGGTTCAGCTGCCCGGTCCACCAGCCCTCGTCGCCGGACACCTGCGAGTCCTTGGACAGCACCTCCACCACGTCGCCCAGCCGCAGGGTCAGCTCGTCCTCGCCCGCCGCCTCGTACTCGAACACGGCGGTCCAGTAGGGCAGCGGCGCGTCGGAGCCCGGCTCCCCGGGGGCCGCCGCCGCCTCCTCCTCCTCCTCCTCCTCCTCCTCGGCCCCGGCCCCCGCTCCATCCTCCCCCGGCGGCGCGGCCGCGGCGGCGCTCGCCGGGCAGCCCAGAAGCGCTCTGGAGGGCTCCATGGAGCGGCCGATCCATAGGGTGCGGGGCCGCCGCCGCCGCCGCCCGCACGAGCCGCCGCCGCCGCCGCCTATTGTTCATGCGGCTCCGCAGAGCTGGGGGGGGGCGGGGGGACCCCCCTCCCCCGACAGTGGCCGCAGGTAGGGCCCGGGCCGGCGGGGCGGGGAGAGGAGCGGCTGCCTGCGGCGGGGAGTGCCGCCACGAGCTCGAGTGCTCGCCGCAGCGCGCGCCGGGGCGCGGCGGGCGGGAGCCGCCGCCGGTGCGCTCGCCCCCTGGGGGCGGCCCGGCCACCTCCGCGCGCTACCTGCTCGCGCCGCCCGCCCGCGGCCGCTCCCCTCCGGGTCCGCGCCCCGCCCCGGCCCGGCCCCGCCAGCCCGCCCGGGACCACCTGACGCGGCCTGGCTCCGCCCCAGCCCTGCGGCCCGGAGGGGCGGGGCTCCCGGCCGCCGGCCCGCCCCTGCGCCAGCCCGCCTTCCTATTGGACGCGGCCGGCCGGCCCGCAGGTTTCTGCCCCCTCCTCCCCCTCCTCCTCCTCCCCCCACCGCGGTCGGAGCTCCCCGACCAGTACCCGGCCGGCCTCTCTCCGCCCCCGCCAGCGAGCGCCCGGGTCCCAGCCCCCCCCCCCCCCCCCCGCCACCCCGGTTCCCGCCCTCTTTTGGGGGCTCCCACCTTCTCCAGCCCCGGGTCACGCGGTTCCCTCTCCCATTGGCCCGCGGCACCTCTCCGTTTCCCGGGAGAGTTCGGCACCTCCGGGCTGCCGGAGGCCGCGGCCTCATTGGGTGCGGGAGGAAGGGTGGGGTGGGTCCTGAAAGGCAAGGTAGAGCCCAGACTTCATTCCGACCGAAAAGCCTGGGGGAGGAGGCCCTCTTCTCTTTGTTCGCGGTGGGTGGGAAGGGGTTCTGTTGGGCTGTACCGGTGTTCTTTTATCCTACAGTGAGCTTTTGAGAACGAGCAGAACGAGCAGAGGAGAAGGGAGCTGGGTGGCGCCCCCTTCCCCACCCCCCAGAGCCCCCAGAGCGTTTTCCTCTCCACCTACCTCTTACCTTTGGAGTCTCCTCTCTTGGATCTGCCTCTGCCTTGGTCCAACCAGTTGGATTGGCTACACACACACACACACACACACACACACACACACCTCCCCCACCTCCGTAACCTTTCATTGCAATGTAAGGCCTGCAGGCCCATTGAAATGTTCTTTTTTAAATTATATATATATATATAATTGATTTTTTACAGAAAGGGATAGAGAGTTAGAAACATCGATGAGAGAAAATCATCAGTCAGCTGCCTCTTGCACACCCCCTACCTGGAGATGTGCCTGCAACCAATGTACATGCCCTTGACCGGAATCGAACCTGGGACCTTTCAGTCCGCAGACCTTCACTCTACCACTGAGCCAAACCGGTTTCGGCTGAAATGTTCTTTAGAAAAACTCTTACAATGACAGTTCCCGCCTTCACAAGAGTGCACACAGCTTTCCCTTTCCTGGGTTCCTGTGAGAAGAGATTCCAGTACAGTGGTTTTTTTAGAATTCAGAAAGAGAGCTTCAAACTGAGGCTGGAAAACTATGGCGAGGTTGGCTTGGTCTCTCTCTAAAGAGACAGCTTTTTTTTTACAGCCGTGCATTTCTTTCACCTGGGTGAGCTGCACCTCTGGTCGCGGTGACATATATAAAAATTAGGTGAAGAACCAAAGTAGAGCCCGGCAGACATGGCTCAGTGGGTGAGCGTTGACCTGTGAGCCAGGAGGACACCGTTGGCTTCCCCATCAGGGCACATGCTCAGGTTTCCGGCTGGATCCCCAGCGTGGGGCGCGCAGGAGGCAGGTGATCGATGCCTCTCTGTCATCGTTGATGTTTCTATCTGTCCTCTCCCTTCCTCTCTGAAAGAAGGAGGAGGAGGAAGAAGAAGAGGACAAGGGCTGGTGGACTGGGCAGCTGAACCAGCGGGTGGGCGGGCGTCTTCCCCATACATATATGACGACGACGATGCTGCAGTTCATGACCAAGGGCTGGCCATTTTCCACACCCTTCTGTTATCCTCCGCTTCTCAAACATTAAGGAAGAGAGAGGTGGTCCCTACTACTTCCTCTGTGCTTTAATCCCATCAGAGCAATGAAAATTTCCAATGAGGTTCTCTGGCGTTTCAAAATAACCGAAAGCTGAAAGATCTAGCCCAGTCTCTACCAAACTGCCTTTCCTTTTCCCCTTTAGTGGTAAGAGTAGGTGCAGTGTATTTATTTAGCAGGAGTTAGCACTTTACTGAGTATATCGTGTTTCATTTTAGTCTGGGGTTAATTGTTGGACACACTGGAGACAGTGGGGTAAGTGGGAAAGATAAGCAGAGCTGGCGTCTTTGGCTCCTCCGCCAGCAGCTGCATGTTCTTGGGGAGTACTTAGCATTGCAGGGCAGAGTGTTCGTCCATAAAGTGAGGGGGTGGGCGGGAAGATGTCCCGTGGTCTCCTAGGCCCAGCGCTCTGCGGTTTGCACACCAATCTGGCTACACGGTAAACCCACACATCCGAGGTCCTGAAAAAGAGAGATTTGAGTGCTGTTCTGAAGAGCGTCCAGAGGAGTTCTTGAGAAAGGACTTCTGAGTAGGTACCCTAAAACAATGTTCAGATTCTCCTTTTGCATTGGATCAGTGAGCTGGAAAAGATATGGAGGAGTCTTTGAGTCAATTTTCTAGGTTATTGTTTTGTTTTTCTTAATTGATTCTTTTACAGAGAGGAAGGGAGAGGGATAGATAGTTAGAAACATCGATGAGAGAGAGTCATCAATCAGCTGCCTCCTGCACATCCCCAGTAGGGTATGTGCCCTTGACCGGAATCAAACCTGGGACCTTTCAGTCCACAGGCCGACACTCTATCCACTGAGCCAAACCGGTTAGGGCCAATTCTCTAGGTTTTGTTTAAGATAAACTATCCCATCCCCAAGCAAAAGAGAGCTGGATAATGGGGATAGAGAGGTCCTTTGTTTTTTTAAAAAGACCATAAAGGGGGAGGGGGGGTTCTTGAGTAAATTTTATTTTGGAGGAAAATAGTGTAGACATACACAGACACAGAAAAAGAAAACCACTAGAAAGATACAGAGAAAACCGTCCGTGGTGGACCGCTCTCAGGTAGCAGGATTATGAGCCATTGGACAATCTTTGTCATTTTGCTTCTCCATAATTTTTTGTATGTGCTACTATATCCCTTTGCCGCTCTTCACTTCTCCCCCACCCAGAGGAGAAGGGGAAGATATTCCAGATCCCTCTAACTCCCGAGATAATTTAAGCCTGTAATACCATAGCATGTGTGTAGCACCTCGTGAAGAGTCATTCATCAAACATTCCAAGAAGTCATTCAGTAACTATTTGCTGAATGGGTAAGTGACAGGAATTCACGGGAGGGAAGATTCTTCCTGCTAACTCTGCCCAGCAGGGTTTCATGGAAGAGGCGGAACCAAAGCTGGTCCGGGATGGGTGCGGGGCGGAGCCAGGAAGAACCTGTGTTCCGGAAAGGAAGGAGGATGTGGGCCCAGCCACAGGAGGTGGGAAAGCTTGGGTAAGCCCATCCGGATGGAATAAGAGGATGAGAAAGAACTCCGAAGAACAGGTTGAGGCCAGATTGTATAGGGCCTTGCAATCACTTGATTCACACTAATAATTAGTTATTTGTAATGACTTAATGTCCAGTTTGTTTACCGGACGGGCAGGGACCTGGTTCCTCGCAGTTCTCCCGGCACCCAGAGAGCGCATAACATCACTCCAGGAATGTATCTGTGACTGAATGGCTGGTGTGAGTACCCCGCCAAGAAGCATGGGCTTTGTTTAAGCAGGTGAAAAGGTTATCACTGACGGCTTTTGAGCAGGGCTGTGAGGGGATCAAATGTTGCTGTCACTGAGGACTGGAATCGATGAGAAATGCTTAAGGGGGTGCTTACGTGGGGCATTGAAGGATGTGTACAACGTGGTTAGTAGAGGACAGGAAGGTGGGGCTGGAAAGTAATGTAATGGGTAGCAATAATAGGAAGAACAGCTCTCTTTTGCTTGGGGATGGGATAGTTTATCTTAAACAAAACCTAGAGAATTGGCCCTAACCGGTTTGGCTCAGTGGATAGAGTGTCGGCCTGTGGACTGAAAGGTCCCAGGTTTGATTCCGGACAAGGGCACATCTCTTCTCAGTCTGGTCCAAATTGTACTCTCAATTTCCTAGAGAGTACAAATTGGAGCGATGGGAAATAAAATGGACTAAATAAAAGAGGAGCAGATTGCAAAAGACTTTAAAAGCCAGGAGGAATTACCAAGACTTCACCACTATTAAGTTCTTGGGCAGGAATGACACATGTCACCCCAAAAAAGGACCATTTTCTTTTTTTTTCTTTCTTTTTAAAAAAATATTTTTTATTGATTTTTTTACAGAGAGGAAGAGCGAGGGATAGAGAGTTAGAAACATTGATGAGAGAGAATCATCGATCAGCTGCCTCCTGCACACCCCCCCACTGGGGATGTACCCGCAACCAAGGTCCATGCATACATGCCCTTGACCGGAATCGAACCTTCGACCTTTCAGTCCACAGACCGACGCTCTATCCACTGAGCCAAACCGGTTTCGGCAAAAAGGACCATTTTCTCTACCCACTGAAAAGTATAGCATAAGGCAGGGGGAGTATAATAACAGTTAGCAATACAGTTTGGCACTACTAGGCTCACTTCAGAAGATCATGATTTCTTGTGGGTCTGTCCATTAAAAACCATGTGGCTTTGAACAGGGCACCTGATTGAACCTCAGTTTCCTCATTTTTAAGTTTTAAACTAGAGGCCCAGTGTATGAAATTTATGCATGGGTAGGGTCCCTAGACCTCAAGGGCAACCAAGGCCAATCGGGGCCTACGGGCTGCCAGCCAGCGCCTTCTTTCATCTGCACTGCCCCCTAGTGGTCAGCACATGTCATAGTGAGCAATTGAACTCCTGAAAGGACACTTTGCATATTAGCCTTTTATATATATAGACTAGAGGCCCAATGCACAAATTTGTGCACGGTGGGGTCTGGCCAGCCCCATCCCCTATTGGGGTGGAGTGAGGGGCTGATTGGGGATGGGGCTGGACAAGGGGAAGGGCCATGGGCAGTTGGTGGGCCAGCACCACCTCCTGGTCAAAGTCCCAGTTGAACTCCTGGTTGAGGGGACAATTTGCATATTAGCCTTATTATATATGATAGGTGTAAAATAGAAACAGTTTCTTTAGAGGTTTATAGTATTAAATGATACACAATCTCTTAGCATGCTGCTTAGCATCCACTGACAACTCAACATGTTTACTTCCTTCTTTCCTCTGCCCATCACCTTCAGAAACATCCTTTTCTTGCACCCAAGAAAACTTCAAAGGCTTCTTGACCTTCAGAAGTTGGAGTAGATCCCGCCCCCCACTTTAAAAAAAAAAAAGAGATGGGAAAAGGGATAAAAAGAGAGAAAGAAGGGCAGAAAAAACAAGATGGCAGCATAGGTAAATGCCTAGCTGCAGCCTCACTCAACAATTTCAAAAAATATAAAGTGGACATTATCCAGAACTAGAGGAAAGTTGACTGACTGGAAATTCTACAACTAGAAGGAAAGAGAAAACCAGAAGGAAAATCAGAGGAGCTGCAAAAGTCTAAGGTAAGGAGAGACACAGTGCGCACATGGGGAGAGGACAGAGCCAGAGAAGAGGGGGTGGTTGAGTGCCTGGCTGGTGTTCCCTAGTGGGAAGGAGATAAAAGCTCAGGACTGTGCTGAGCCCCAGTTCTGACTGCACTGAACCCCAGTTCTGGACGAGACCCTTGGGCCCCAGCCTCATACAAAGGGAATCTGGGCTGTAAGGCGGAGGCTCAGGGAAGCTGCGAAAGGCAGAGCCCCTGAGTCGCGCACATTTCACGCAGAGGACAGATGGTTAATTGGGCCGCTGGATTGCCCTAGTGGGAAGTAGACATAAGCTCCGGACCGCTCTTAACCGCACTTCCAACTGCACTGAACCCCAGTTGCGGGCTCGGTGGGAAGAGACTAGACTGTCTGTTAGTGGGCAAAACTCTAGGGCACCTTTCTCTCAGAGGTGCTTGCAGCGAATACCAAAGGACACTGAAGTACACTGAGACTCAGGAACCTCAGAGTTGGGGGCTAACCGGAAGCCAAGGCTGTAGGCTCCACCCTGAAACTCTGCCCCATCAAGCTGAACACAGAGGTTTTTGCAGGTTTCCAAGTCTAGTGGAATAAGGCTGTCTCCTGGCATAGACATAGCTGATCCTCCTAACCTACCAACTCAGGGAAGCAGCGAAAATGCCGAGACAAGGAAACAGATCACAAACGAAAGAAATGGAAGACAAAAAGCAACTGGATATAGAGTTCAAAACCACGCTTATAAGGTTGTTCAAGAATCTCCTAGAAAAGGCCGATAAAATAAATGAGACCTTTGAGGATACGAAAAGGGATAAACTAGAAATAATAAAGGATCAACAAGAAATAAAGAATACATTCTCTGAAAAAAAAATATTATACAGAGTCCTAAAAACAGATTGGAAGATAGCAAGAATCAAGTCAAAGATTTGGAGCACAAAGAGCCAGAGGGCACTCCTCCACAGAAGCAAGAAGACAAGAGAATCCAGAAAGTTGAAGATAATGTAAGAAACCTCTGGAACAATTTCAAGCAAACCAACATCAGAATTATGGGCGTCCCAGAAGATGACAGAGAGCAAGATACTGAAAACATATTGAAAGAAATAGTGACAGAAAACTTCCCCCACCTGGTGAAAGAAATAGACTTACAAGTCCAGGAAGCACACAGAACCCCAAACAAAAGGAATCCAAAGAGGACTACACCAAGACACATCATAATTAAAATTCCAAGAGCAAAAGACAAAGAATATTAAAAGCAGCAAGTTAAAAGCAGGTAGTTACCTATAAAGGGGCACCCATATGACTGTCTGCTGATTTCTCAACAGAAAACATGCAGACCAAACGGGAATGGCAAGAAATATTCAAGGTGATGAATAACAAAAACCTACAGCCAAAAATACTCTACCCAGCAAAGCTATCACTCACAATCGAAGGCCAGATAAAGAGCTTCACAAATAAATTTAAGCTGAAGGAGTTCATCACCACCAAGCCAGAATTATATGAATTGCTAAAAGGGGTTCTTTAGGAAGAGGAAGAAAATAAAGATAAAAATTATGAACAACAAATACATAACTCAATTGAATCTAAAAACCAAGGGAAGTAAAAATCATGATGAACAATATTAACTGGTAAATATAATAGAATCAGAGTTATGGAAGGGGAGTGGACTGATGATTCTTGGGAAAATGGGGAGTGGGGAGGGGGGTTGGGAAGAGACTGAACATAAACTGCACCTATGGATGAGGACAATGGGGGATGGGGAAAGGGCAGAGAGTGGGATGGAAACTTGGTGGAGGGGAGCAATGGAGGGGGAAAAATGAGGAACATTTGTAATAATGTGAACAATAAAGATTTATTTAAAAAAGAAAGAAGAAAAAATGACAAGAGGGAGGAAGGATAATGGGATTAGGAGTGATTTTTTTTTTTTTTTTTAGCTATACTATTCAGTATTTTCTATCATCAAAATGTATGTATTTTCTAATCAGGAATTATGTTATAGTTAATGGTCATGAAAATTTTTAGTGAGTCCAGCAGGTTTGACTCAGTGGATAGAGCATCGACTTATGGACTGAAGGGTCCCAGGTTGATTCTGGTCAAGGGCATGTGCCTTGGTTGCAGGCTTGATCCCTGGCACTGGTTGGGTTTGTGCAAGAGATAACCAATCCATGTGTCTCTCTCAATGTTTCCCTCCCTCTGCCTCTCCCTGTCCCTCCTACTCTCTTTAAAAATCAATGGAACTATATCCTCGAGTTTAAATGCAAACTACCAAAAACAATTTTAATTATATGGAAATGTGCATAATATGATTAATGAAAAAATAGTGAAAAAAACCCTTTACACAATTCTAGAGGCTCGGTTTAAGCAAACCAACATCAGAACAATCTGGAACAATTTGTGCACAGGTGGGATCCCTCCGCCTGGCCAGCGATCAGATCCTCTTGCCCAGAACTGATTGAGGCTGGTCGGCCAGGAGAAGAGACCACGAGAGGTTGGCTGTCGGAGTGCACTGACCACCAGGAGGCAGCTCCTGCATTGAGCATCTGCCCTCAGATGGTCAGTGTGCATCATAGTGACTGGTTATAATGGTCACTTAGGCATATATATATATATATATATATATAGAGAGAGAGAGAGAGAGAGAGAGAGATATGATCAGAAATTGAGGACTTACTGGATGCCATGATCAGAAATGTATGAGTGAGTGTTTTATCAAAATCTTTTTTAAAAAAATGTTTTTATTGATTTTAGAGAGAAAGATAGAAACATCGATGAGAACATCGATTGGCTGCATACTCCCTCCTGGGGATTGAGCTCAAAACCTGGGTGTGTGTCCTGACCAGAAATGGAGCCAAACTGGCAACCTTTTGGTGTGTGGGACTATGCCCAACCCACTGAGCCACATGGGCCAGAGCTCAAAATCTTATTTTATTAATTATTTCTGATCTGAGTGGTGGAATGTGGATAATTTGTATTGCCTTCATTTTACCCTTTGAAAAATGTCCATGTAGCTAAAATTACCATGTAATACTTTTATAGTTAAATAGCCAAAAAAATAATTTTTATTTTGTATAATAATAAAATAAATTTCAAGCAGAAAGCCTTATTGTTAGCTGGGGAGATGAGAGAGGGGGGGGAATTAGAAGTATGACAATAATAATATTAATAACAATAATGATAATGGCGGAGGACTCAGAAGGTGGGGCAGCTCTGTACCGTGCTGCCTTCCACTGGTTAAGACCTCCAAGAGCAAAGGCCTACCAAGGTGAGGATGCCCCTACTGTCACCTGTAGAGGGGCAGCACTGAGCTGGCCAATATTTGTGGTGGTGGTGCTGCTTGTCCTGGCTCAGGGGAAGCGTTCCACTAAGTCTGAAAGACTAAGACATCTCGGGGACTCTCCGTCACCGCCCGCAGCCTGCTCTGCCAGGCCTTCGCGCGCGCGCGCTGTGCTGGCGCTGCGCCTTCCATTGGCAGACCCGGAGAATCCTCTCTCCGCTGCCACATGGCCAGGCCAAAGCATCAGACACTACCACCATGCGGATTTTAAAACAACAGGGGAAATTGAGCCACAGGAGCTACCATCGCTGCCGCCCACACCGCCGCCCCCAAGAATGGGAATCCACCGAAATCAGAGCTCACTACGCCCCGGGCTCACAGGGAGTGTGGCTTCAGAAATTAGCCTCTGCATCCACAGCAGCTCCACATCCGCAACAAAGAGGACACCATTGAGGGCGGACTATCCCCATGCAGCTATCACAGCCCGCCCACAATCTTCCCAGCACACCCACCATGCTGGGAGGGAAATGGAGCGCGCTGGTGAGGAAATGGCACGGTGCCTTCCATTACCCACCCAGGCGAGCCCATCCTCCGATGCCACATGGCCAAGCCGAAGCTCTCACCACCACCGCCATGTGAACTTTAAAACTACAGTGGTAATTGAACCACAGGAGCGACCGTCAATATTGCACCTGGCACCGCCACCCGCCACTGCCGCCGAGAATAATGGAAATCCACCAAGAACAGAGCTCACCACGCCTTGGGCTCAGGGAGTGGGCGACCGCAGAACTTAGCCTCCATGTCTGCAGCTGCTCCGCTCCCACACCGAACGAGACACCATTGAAGGTGGTCCCCCCGCCTGCAACCATCTCAGCCCAACTGCAGCTGTCCCAGCCTGCCCGCCATGCTAGCAAGGAGCTAGCGCGGCGCCTCCAATATGCAACCCCAACACCCTAGAGGGGCCATGTGCCCCGGGTGAGCCGAGTGTCCCAGGGGGCCGAGTGCCCCGGGTGAGCCCAGTGTCCCAGGGGGCTGAGTGCCCCGGGTGAGCCGAGTGTCCCAGGGGGCCGAGTGCCCCGGGTGAGCCGAGTGTCCCAGGGGGCCGAGTGCCCCGGGTGAGCCGAGTGTCCCAGGGGGCCATGTGCCCCGGGTAAGCCGTACCCCCCAAAGGGGAAGGGTGTCCCGGGTGAGCCGTGTGTCCCAGGGGGCCAAGTGCCCCGGGTGAGCCGAGTGTCCCAGGGGGCCGAGTGCCCCGGGTGAGCCGAGTGTCCCACGGGCCGAGTGCCCCGGGTGAGCCGAGTGTCCCAGGGGGCCGAGTGCCCCGGGTGAGCCGAGTGTCCCAGGGGGCCGAGTGCCCCGGGTGAGCCGAGTGTCCCAGGGGGCCGAGTGCCCCGGGTGAGCCGAGTGTCTCAGGGGGCCGAGTGCCCCGGGTGAGCCGAGTGTCCCAGGGGGCCATGTGCCCCGGGTAAGCCGTACCCCCCCAAAGGGGAAGGGTGTCCCGGGTGAGCCGTGTGTCCCAGGGGGCCGAGTGCCCCGGGTGAGCCGAGTGTCCCAGGGGGCCATGTGCCCCGGGTGAGCCGAGTGTCCCAGGGGGCCGAGTGCCCCGGGTGAGCCGAGTGTCCCAGGGGGCCGAGTGCCCCGGGCAAGCCGTGTGTCCCAGGGGAAGCAGTGGGACTCAGGGGAAGGGGCCGTGAAAACCAGAGGAGGAGCGGACTCTATTCATATGGTCCTGAGATAGTCACCATAAAACAAGCAGACTGCCAAATGAAAGCGGGGAGGGGAAGGAGACCTGGGGGGAGATAGGAGAACAACCGAGGGACTTGTATGCATGAACATAAGTACAACCAATGAACACAGAACTCTGGGGAGGGAGGGCATAAATGGGAGGTGGGGGGGTAATGGTAAACTATGTACACAGAAAATACCTTAATAAAATAAAATTTAAAAAAAAACAAAAAAAAAACAATAATGATAATGGCTACTATGAATTGAAGGCTTACTGAGTGCCATGTACTGTCCACAATATTTTCTATTTATTAGTGTCTTCAACAGCTTTTTCTAGCAAATAAAAAGGTCGTGGAATTTAAACAGTTCATTCCATCCCTATCCTTCCTCTCTATGGGGCTACATACTTTAGAAGTAATTTAATGTGGCTGTGGCCTCACTCACTTAACACTAGCACAAACTTGTCTTATCCTTCAGCTTTTCAAAGCTTGATCTTTAAACCATGTTGTGACAAAGATGTAGTTAAAACGTCAGCTCACTGTTTTTCTTTTGAGATTTATGACTTCTAATGGAAAAAAATACATTTAAAGACTCTTGTTTTCTGTTATTTAAACAAACCAGTAATATCTGATGAGAGCAACTCACAGTGAAAAATACTTTACAAGACCCCAACCTGTTTGGTTAAGGACTTGACACAGTAATGTCCACAGACAGTAGTAGACAACTATGCCACCCTGCGGTACTTGAGGGGTATAGCAACCTTTTTTTTTAAATGAAAAAAAATTTTTTTTTAGGTTTACTCTTTTGGTGCTGAAAGAAGCCATAGTGGTCCCTGGGGGGAGCCCTTTCAATTTGTGGTGGAAACCAAGACCCAGACAAGTGATATTATTACAAGAATTAGAACCAAATCATCAAATGGACCCTCCCCAGACCCTTTCTAGCCACACACTGCTTCCAATTCTTCAACTTAAATCAAGGCTATCTTTCTGCCTGCTGCAGGGAACCCAAGAACCAACTAATGCAAAGAGTCAATTTACATCCAAGAAAACGGAGTCTTAGGGAAGATACGTGATTTGCTAAACTGTCCACAGCTAATTTTCAGTCCCCTTTTTGTGCCTTTATTCATTTACTAAGTATGCGTACCTGTGTCTACTATGTGCCAGGTGCTCTTCAAGGCAATGAACATACAAAAGTAACAAAATAGACAAAAACTCCCTCATAAATCTCATCTTCTAATGGGGGAGACAGAGCAATAAGATACGCAAGTAAAATATATAATATAATATAATATAATAATATAATTAATATAATATATAATATAATATAATATAATGTTAAGAGATAAGTGCTAAAAAGAAAAAAAGGGTGGGATGAGGGAGACGAATGCTAGAAGGGGTTACGTTTCAGGGTGACTTTTGCAATAAAGACCTGGAGGAATTGAGGAAACTAGCCACACAGAAAAGGGGGAAGAGCACGCAGGCAGAGGGAACAGCAGCGCAAGGGCCCGGAGGCAGAGAAGTGCCCGTGTATTCAAGAAAAGAGCGAGGAGGCCAGTCCAGCAGGAGCTGGAGGGTCCCAGGGTAGTAAGAGGTACGGGAGGTCACGGGGCCCAGATCATGTGGGACGTTCCGGTCCAAGGAGGTCTTTGGCTTTGACTTCGAAAGAGATGGGCGTCCTTTCGGGGTTTCCTGTGGAGGAGTGGTGTGGTCTGACTGACTTCATAAAGCTCAGGCTGCTAGCCCGGCCGGTGTGGCTCCGTGGCCGAGCCTTAACCCATGAACCAGGAGGCCGCCGCTCAGTTCCCGGTCAGGGCACGTGCCCAGGTGTGACTCGGTCCCCAGTGGGGGCCGTGCAGGAGGAAGCCGGTCAGTGATTCTCATCACCGATGCTCCTATCTCTCCCTCTGCCTTTCTCTCTGCGGGGTGTGTGTGTGTGGTGGTGGTGGGGGGGGGTCTTAAGTAGTAAGTGAAGTAATGCACTGAGAACAGGGTCTGCCACACAGCGAGCCTGGTCAGTGGGACAGCACAGTGAGAAGCAGCAGGAACACCGGACCCAGTCACGAGTGGCTGCCTTCAATTCCCACGCTTTCCCCACGTGGAGACCCTGTCCGCCAGGAGAGCTGGTTTCGTGCTAAACACACCCAACCTTCTCGCCCGGTCTCCCGGCGTCTGCTGGCTTTGTCGTTGCTGGGGGCCCTCGGGGGTTGCGGGGGAACAACCGCCAGCATAAGCGATCCTTCGTGGTCACATCGGGGTGGCAAGCCGGGGCCAAGGAAGCTCCTCCGGCGCTTCTCCCATGCCGTCTTCACCTTCAGTACGCCCTTTGGCCCCAACCGGTGTGGCTCAGTGGATGGAGCGTCGGCCTGCAGACTGAAGGGTCCCAGACTCCGGTCAAAGGCACATCCCCAGGAGCGGGGATGCAGGAGGCAGCTGATCGACGTTTCGCTCTCATCGATGTTTCTAACTCTCTATCTCTCGCCCCTTGCTCTCTGTAAAAAAATCAATTAGATATAGATATATAGATATAGATATAGATATAGATATAGATATAGATATAGATATAGATATAGATATAGATAGATAGATAGATAGATCGACCTTTGTGTGGAAGCGGGCCCAGAGCCTCGGAGTTACAGGAGGGGTGTGAGCTGGCGCAGAATCCAGGGGTCGGCCCCGTCATGCGCCCAGCAGTTACCTAATTGCGAAATGCACTGCGCTGCGGCGGTTCCCTTTCTGGACTGCAATAGGATTGGGGGAGGCAGATTGTCTCCTCACCTCACCCCACCTCCTGGACCACCCACTGCCAAAGGGTGACACCTGGGCAGCCCCGCCCAGCGCCCGGGCGACCACCCTTCCCTTCCTCCTCCTAAACCAGCCCTCCTAACCCTGGCCCCCTCCCTAGGCCAGAGGTTCTTGCCCCGCGTGGAGGACGGCCTGGGACGTCTGTCGGGCCCGAGGACAGCGCAGAGAACGTGTGAGGTGTGGACCCAATCCCACACCCACGCCTGACCAGGAACTCCAGCCCTCCGCGCCACCCCTCTGCTGCACCGTCTGCGTTCCTTCCTTCCTGGCCTCTCGGGGTTCAGATTGCCCTGCTCCACTGCTGGGCCTCCAGCATGTCCCAACTAGAATTCTTCTCAGGGTTGAAATGAACAAATTCTCATCTTTATCTCTATCTCTCACTCCATCTCTCCCTCTCATCTCTCTCATCTCTCTCTCTCTCTCTCTCTCTCAGCCATTCCTTCCTTCTTTTCAAAGAGAACGGTGCACCGAAGGGCAGAATTGCAGCATACACTTGAGCAAGCACCAAAGATCTCCGTCGGAAGGCAGCCCGCACACTGACCTGTACTAACTGGGTGGGCTGGGTTAATATCAGCCGCTGTGCATGGTTCAGGTGTCTTTGGTATGGGGGCGTAGATTTGGCTAGGTGTGGCTGTTCTAATTTAAGCCACCCGTTGCAAATATATGTCCTGGTGCCTATTAATAACCCACAGTCAGCACATTTGTCCCCTGTCACTCCAGTCACTCCAGCAGTGACCCCTCTCTCCCCTGCCCTCCTCCCCACAGCTCTGTGGGCACTGGCCAAGCCAGCTGTGAACCCTGTGAGCTGCAGGATCTGCGTATGCATTGCAGTTCTTCCCCTTCCTCCCCACCCACATCCCCCCTCCCTTGCCGGCTCTTTCCTCCAGGCTGGTACCAGGTCATTAATAGGGGTAGGTGAGGAGGGAGGACAGAAGAAAATAAAATAATAACAATTTATTCTGAGAAACCCTTAACATTACACGTCTGGATTCTTTCCGTGTCCTTGGCTATGAAAATATTGGTTCTGCTTCTCAGAGCTCCCGAGGTCTGTGGTTTGGACCAGGAGCCTTTCCACTGGTTAGGCTGCTGCAGAGGTTGAGTCCACGCAAGCCAAGGAAGTTTCTCTTCTGGCCGATGAAGTGTCTCATTCAGCCTCTCCATTCTGTTTGCCTCCTCCCTGTCCCAGCTTCTCTCCTTTTATTGTTTTCTTCCAAGGAAAGACTTGGAACCTGAAGTATAAGTGAGCAATACCTTAAGTGTTACCTGGAATGGGGATTTCAGACTTGAAAGGGACCAAAGAAGCAGCTGGATCGAGGAGGAGAAGAACTCTAGGAATCCTCTATTAACAAGGGGGCTCTCACCCGCAGTTGCCTCACCTATGAAAGGGGTGTACCCATCCATTCCTCCCTTGGTGCAGAGGATGGCACCAGATTTCCTAAGACCCCTTCTAGCTCTGAAGAAATGGAGCTGAAGAGAGGAGGAATGGATGCTCCCCACAAGTCAGGAAGAGGGGATCTTCAGATATCAAAGAGCCTTGTGGATCGGTCCCCTGAAATCAGATGGCCACGTGAGGCCTATCCAGCATAAATAGGAGGGCTCTGACAACAGCTGGCAGCAGCAATAGCATCCTCAGGCCGCTTTGTAGTTCCATCCCTTGGTCATCACTCTGTTATAACACTGCCATTTCTTACAAATATAACTTCTCTGATCAGTGAATTCTTACTCGCCCTGCAAGACCGCACTCCCCGGGACAGTTCTGCACCCTTGAACCCTTTCCCTGACGATCCTAAAGATTTCCTCTCTGGGTCACACGGGCCTGACCCACACGAAGAGCCCTTCCCACTTTACACTGCCACCTGCTCCCCTCCCTTCGCCATCAGATCTTTAAAGACAGGGATATGGCCTTCCTTGTCTATCCCTGATACAATTCCTGTTGGTCCTACTTTGAGTGGAGTGAGATCATAATACTTATAGGATGATCCACCATCTATAAATGTCTCTCCCCTACATTCTCTCATTTAGCCCTCACACAGCCCTGGGACGATGGACACAAAGAGGTGAAGTGGCTTGTCCAGGTGGTTGGGTAAAGGACAGAACTGGAAGATGTGACCCAGTTCCGAGACCACAGACCCCAGCTCGCAGGTGTCCCTGACTGCCTTCTGCCGTGTCGTAGAAAGCTTCTCCAAAAGGCAGTGTTCCCCTTGACTCCATTCTCTCCCGTCAAGTTCAAATGCCAGGCAGCCAAGATAACGGAGTCAACTCTCAAGGAAATGGAAGTTTTGATAACCTGCCTTCCTTACTTGCCCGGCATCGACGAAAGAATGTCCAGTCAAAGAAAAAGTCTTATAAGATTTTTTTTTTTTGAGTCAAACTGACAATTGCTAGGAAGCAAAATCTCAACAGATTGAGAATATGCTCCGGAGAATGGCAGCTTGGCAGCGTATTGTATACGTTAGAATCAAAGGAGATGCAAAGACGGTTGGTTACATGAAGTTTATTGGTGGTGGATTAGGGAGTTGGGAGAAAGCAAAATAGGGAAACCTCTGAGATCGGATAACAAGTAAAACAGAGAGACACATCTTTTACATTGGCGGGTACAGAATGGTTAACACACCACATAGAGATGGTAGGCAGGGAGTTCGTGCCCTAAGGGATCTGGGGAAGGGGATAACCCTGACATACCAAGGGTATGTTATTTTAGATGCAAAAAGACAATGGACAGGCTCACTTAAGGCAAAGATTAAGTTTGTCAAGGGAGCTACTGGCCTAGGACTTCACTACCCGCCATGACCCACTTTTTAAAAATATGTTTTTTAAATTGATTTCAGAGAGGAAGGAAGAGGGAGATATATATAGAAACATCAGTGATGAAAGAAAATCATTGATCAGCTGCCTTCTGCATGCTCCTACACAGGGCATCAAGTTTGCAACCCAGGTATGAGCCCCGACTGAAAATCCTGAAAATCGAACAGTGACCTCCTGGTTCACAGGTCAAAGCCCAACCACTAAGCCACGCCGGCTGGGCCATGGCCCACTTTTAATTGGGAATTTTTATGTTCAGACCATCCTGTGTGGTTACCTTTGGGTCTTTGAGTTTGTAAGGCTCGCCATGCAGGCCTCCCCCGAGCTTGTCAGGGTCGGTGTGTGGCCCCTTTCGTCCACATCATCTGCATCCTCTAGCAAAGACCTTGGACGGTGGAGACCGTCCTCTCGGAGGCCACCAGACTTCAGGCTTCTAACATTCTGTGTGTCCTGGAGCAAGCCATTCAATACTCTGGACCTCAGTTTTCTCATCTGTGAAATAGAAGTTCAGTGTTATAAATACCCACTAGATGCCACCGCATACAGAGCCCAGAGCTAGGAACTGTAGATGCAAAAATAAACAGGACCTAATCTCTACCCGCAATAAATGTAGTCAAACAGGAGAGACAGGAATGAAAACATACACCTCATGGCAGAGAATAACGTAGGTATGGAAGAAAGACTATTAATATCTGATTTGCTTATCTCATGGGGTTATGCCAAGAATTAAATGAGGTCATAAATATCAAGTATTCTTAAAGCACTATGCACAAATTGTTCTTTGGCTTCCGTAGGAGACATCAATTGGGCTGTCTGCTTCAATCTCCCTTCTTTTCCAAGAACTGCTCTGGTAGCCAGCTCCACGTGATAAGAGAGGTGCCCCCTCTGGAGCATCCTTTAGCCATTTTGGTTGATTGAGTCAGACTGGGCCATGGAGAGTCCTAGAAATGGGAATGAAGGGAACTCAGTCTCATCCACCCTGGGCTCTGATAGTCTTTTTTTTTCATTCTCACCTGAGGATAATTTTTTCATTGATTTTAGAGAGAGTGGAAGAGATAAAGAAAGAGAGAAATATCAATGTTAGAGAAACATATCGATTGCTGGCCTTCTGTCCTGCATGTGCCCTGACCAGGGCCCCGGACCCAGGAGGAGCCTGCAACCGAGGCACGTACCCTTCGGTTCGCAGGCTGACATTCCACTGAGCAAACTGGCCAGGGCCATTCTGGGCTCTTGAACAGAGGAGATTCAGATCCTTGAGACATGATTTTCTGACAAGGTGGACTGAAAATTAAAGAATAGAAGAACAGAACAGAAGTCCAAAGAGAAGGGAACACGAGGGGCAGAGGTCTTGGTTGAAGTCTGACCCTGCCTGCCAGGAATGACATCCAGCTAGGACCATATTTTGCTAAAGATAGCGTGGGTAAGCTCCAATATTTGCAGCTAAAAGATTCATAATTAAACTGTTTCTAAATTAATATAACTGTGGCTAATGTAGAAAGGGAATCCTTTCTTAGCCCATACAAGATCTGTGACTCCATTCATTCCTTCATTCCTTCATTCCTTCATTCATTCATTCAACCAGTCAGACCACCAGTCAATGAATATTATTGAATGCCAAATATTTACAAGGCTCATAAGAAGAAAAGAAGTGGACTGCACCCTCTAGGACAGTGTTTCCCAAACTGCTCTCATGATGAGAATCACCTGGTGGAGTTGTTAAAATACAGATTCCTGAATCCCAACTAAGAAGTGCTAAACTAGAATTTTTGGGAACATATAGGGAAAATTGTATACTTAACTTAGAGCACTAGTTACAATTTTCCCTATATGTTCCCAAAAAATTCTAGTTTAGCACTTCTTAGTTGGGATTCAGGAATCTGTATTTTAACAACTCCACCAGGTGATTCTCATCGTGAGAGAAGTTTGGGAAACACTGCTGTAGGACACAAACCAGCCACTGGGTGTCAGTCTTTTAACCAGATGTCCCTGAAAGCTCTTGAAATGACTGAGGTATGCTGTGGGAGCATCACTTTTGATATAGAAACTTGCTGTCACTTAGAGTTATTCCTGAGAAATTCTGGGGCCTTAGACGCTGTGACATTTATCTGCCTGTCCCCTCTCCCCTTTCTGGTAGCATAAACTAGACCCACTCCTCCCACCACACACATACTTTTTGGGGGGATGCCCTATCCCATTCCATGCTCCTCTGGTGAGACTCTTCTCCTGACCAAAGGACCCTTCTCCTGACCACAGGGTGGACACGGGACTTAAGCTGGGCAATCAGAATCTCTCTCTGGAGAACCTGAATTTTGAGCTGAGACAAATACAGAGAGTCATCTCACAGCTGCACCACATACGAAAGATCCCCAGGCACCCTGGTGAAGTAGCATTGTGTATCCTACCCAAGCCTCTAGTCCAGTGGTCAGCAAACTGAGGCTCGCGACCCACATGCGGCTCTTTGGCCCCTTGAGTGTGGCTCTTCCACAAAACACCACGGCCTGGGCGAGTCTATTTTGAAGAAGTGGTGTTAGCAGAAGTTTAGGTTTAAAAAAATTTGACTCTCAAAAGAAATTTCAATCGTTGTACTGCTGATATTTGTTGACTAATGAGTTTGCCGACCACTGCTCTAGTTCAAGCCTAGATCCTATCTTTTTCTTTCTTTATTGATTAGGGTATTACATATGTGTCCTTATCCCCCCATTACCCCCTTGCGCGCCCCCACCCCCACCCCCCGCCCCTCACGTCCTCACCACCCTGGTGTCTGTGTCCATTGGTTATGCTTATATACATGCATACAAGTCCTTTGGCTGAGCTCTCTCCCTACCCTCACCCTCCCTATTTTGATGAATCTTTAATGAATCTATATTTACCATGAGGTTTTTCGGGGTGTGTGTGTGTGTGAGTGTGTGTGTTTAATGGAAATCTACATGTCATTTGACTGTAGACTGAAGCTTATTTCAGGAAAGCAAGTCCGTCATTTTTTCCAAAGCCCCTATTAGCTCCTTCCATATCTAGTCTCCCTTCTGCCAAGCCGCCTAGGGCTCAGTTTCCAAGAAAAAAGCACCAGGGCTCAGATTCCAGAGTAGGAAGCCAGTGGTACCTAAAGGCCTGTAATTTTTGTCATAAATTTTCTTGATGGACATACGTATTCTTTTTAGTCAACACAGATCTCTCATGAAAATGAATTCCTAATCCCATGAAGGTTGCCTCCCAACGTAACACTCACAGTAATGGACCACGAATCCAGCCCCTCATTTCATCAACAAGGAAACTAAGGTGCCGAGAAATGAAAAGCCACACTTACTAACACCCCGCAACTCAATAATATAATACTCAACAAGCAACAGCAGACCTAGGACCATAACTCAGGTCTTCTTAACACTGGGTTAGAGTTCTTCCCAGTGTCTCATGCCTCCTCGGGGTTATAATGGTATTGCCACACCCGTGAAGGTCTGGGCTCCTAAAGCTTCACCCGTGTGCTTTTCACGTTCACACAGTTGTTTCCTAAGCTCACTCCCAGTGCTGGGTGACTAGGTCAGGAAGGGTTTCCAGCCTTAGACCCATTCTTCCCAGACCAGGCTTTCCAACAGAACAATCTCAGTGCTGGTGCGAAGGCCAACAGGCCATTGCAGGCTTCCCTCACCGTCGATTTAAACTGCCCCTTGGGGAGCCCTGGTGTCCCTGCCTGCCTGACGATCTGAGCTGGAACCCCCTCAGGCATCAGAGGTGTAGAACTGTGTTAAACGCCAAGACAGAAGTAGTCTGAGCATTAGATCCCTTTCATTCGAGTAAGATCCTTGGCCCCCAGTGCATATTTCTCTAACCTCTGCTGCACAGTCAGCCACATACCTGGGATTAGACCAAACTTGAGCCATGAAACTCACCCTATTTGCTTCCTTCCTCCAGGACAGTGGGCCCCCACTGGCTTTGTTTTTGCATAACCCAAGAGCCAACTCAGACAATTCTTGCACAACAGGATCTTTGTTGTACCCATCCTAGACTCAGGCTTCACTCAGCAGGTGCATCTTTTAGGGGTCCGCCTCTCTCTCTAATGAAATAATTGTTTACCTTCCTTGGGTCCTTCTGCCCAGGTACTGGGAGTTTAATAGTATCACCATTGAACAAATAGTCAGCGCCTACTACCTGTAGATCACTCTGCCAGGAGCAAGCGGTAGAAATCAGATACAGGCTTTCGTACATGAAACAGACAAAAGGTATGCAAGGCTGCACTATCCAGATCAGGTCTCCTGCACCAAAGATGACAGAAAGGGCCCCGGGAGAGGAAAAGGAGGGGAGTGGTAGAAGACAAGAAGGAAGAGGCAGTAGTCAGTAGTTTGAAGACTGTTTGCTAGTGAAAGCAGAAGAGCCTGACATTAAGGCTATTTAAGGACAGCCTCAGGAGAGAAACCTTACTAGCCAAAACTAGCAAAATAAATCCATTTTCTAAATATGTAGCTAAGTTTTCACTCCCCTACAACTGCATATAGAAACATCCTATAGGAATAATTTTTTCTTTTTAAAAAACATATATTTTATTGATTTTACACAGAGATGAATTGAGGGATAGAGAGTTAGAAACGTCAATGAGAGAGATACATCGACCAGCTGCCTCTTGCACACTCTCCACCAGGGATGTGCCCACAACCAATGTACATGCCCTTGACCGGAATCTAACCGGAACCTTTCAGTCCGCAGACCGACGCTCTACCACTGAGCCAAACCGGTTTTGGCGGAATAAATTTTTTTCAACACACACGATGCTGTTTCTGTTTGAAAAGTAAAATAATTGAGGTGGAGATGGTAAGTGATTTGCCCACGATTGTGCCACAAGGCAGCGAAAACACTAGAAACTGGTTCTCAGGAGCTTCCTGGGGACTGTCTCAGACTGCACAAATGGCTGGCTGTTGGGTGGACATTGCAGGTATCTATTACTGCGTGACAAGCCACCCCAAATCATAGTCACTTACAACAACCACCACCTATTTGGGACTGGGCTTACCTGGGCGGTTCTTCAGAACTCACTTGGGGTCCACTCATGAGCTTGTAATCTTCAGATAGGTTGACTGCAGCAGGATGACCTAATAGAAATGAGCACACTCACAGGACTGGGGCTTTGGTGCTTAGCTGTCAGATTTTCCTCTCCCGCTGATGTCATTCATTTGTCTAGCGCAGGCTTACACGGCTGCCAAGAATGCCACTGAGGAGACGCAGTACAGTGCTCCGTAGGCCTAGGTTCTGGACTTGCGTAATTGTCACATTGGTCAGAGCAACAAGCCACAAGGCCAGCCCAACTTCGAGGGGTGGGGAATTGGACTCCATCTCCTGATGGCAGGAGCTGCAATGCACTGTGGCCATGTTTTTCACAGTGAGAGATAGCTCATTTCTACCAGTCTACACACATTGGCTATTATTATTATTATTATTATTATTGCTAGCCAGGAACTCGCCAGCATCCGCTAGCCCTGCTGCCTATGGGAATGGTGGCAAAACATCTGAATTGGAGCTTTGGGGCTTGGAGACTTAGCCTAACTCCCCGGACTTTATCCCACATACATGCTGGAATTACAAACACAGTCGTTGTGTAGACGCATTAGGTAACTGTTGCCTATACATCCACACGCAGGTGCACACACCAGACATCCTACGTTGATGGGCATGTGATTTCTCGGGTGATACTCTGGCATCTCCAGGCCGGCACATCATTTCTTCCAAGACCATTACAATAGGATAATAAGGAAAGCCATAGAAAGTAATGTGATAATCTTCTTCAGATTTTAAAATATGTTTTAGAAGAAAATAGCGTTCTCGCATTGGATGCTGTCTGTCTTTATAGGCAGTGACCTCTCGATAGTTGGTGGAACACAAGAAAATCCTGGCTCAGACAAGGAGGCCAACAAGCGAGGAAAGAGCCGGAAATGGCTCTATACAAGATCCCTAAGGGAAGTCAGTGTTGCTGAAAATGAATAGAATCAGTCCAGGGAAGGGTTAATTAAATGCAGGTTTTCTTGCAGCTTCCTTGAGGTATGAGTGACACAATAAGCGGTATGTATTTAGAGTAGATGATATGATAATGAAGCCATTACCTATGAAACCAGTACAATTCAGATAAGGAACATACTCACCAACCCCACAAATTTTCCTATAATCACTTTGTAATCCCTCCTTCCTGACCTTCAACCCTTTTTCCATCCCCAGGCCATCACTAACCTTCTTTCTTTCTTTCTTTCTTTCTTTCTTTCTTTCTTTCTTTCTTTCTTTCTTTCTTTCTTGATTTTCTTTTTTTTTTCATTTGACATTCACTATTATTAGTTTCAGGTGTACAGCACAGTGGCTAGACAATCCTATCCTTTACAAAGTGGTCCCCCCAGTATTTCTAGTATCCACCTGGCCCCATACATAGTTATTACAGTATTGCTGACTCTACTGCGCTGTGACTATGTTGTGCCTACCAACTTGTATTTCTTTTTTTCCCCCCACCATTTTTTTAATTAAGGTATTACCGTATTTGCCGGCATATAAGACGATTTTTTGGCCCTGAAAAATATGCGTCCAAGTGGGGGGAAGTCTTATACGGCGAGTATATAATAAATTCTGTATTTTTAGTGGAAATGTTAGGGGGTCATTTTATACGCCCAGTCTCTTATACGCCAGCAAATATGGTATTTTTCAGAGCCAAAAAATCGTCTTATACGCCGGCAAATACGGTATATGTGTACATAGCTTACCATTACCCTCCCACCCACCTCTCATACATGCCCTCCCTCCCCAGAGTTTTGTGTCCACTGGTACTTATACGCATGCATACAAGTCCTTCAGTTGGTTTCTTATCTCCCCCCAGATCACCCTCCCCTCCCCACTGTCATTTGACAGTCTGCCTGTTGCTTTACTGTCACTATATCTATCTTTCTGTTCATTAGTTTATAATGTTCTTTATTATCCATAAATGAGTGAGGTCATGTGGTGTTTCTTTTTCACTGACCGGCTTATTTCACTCAGCATGATGTAATATATACTGTAGATAGTATTACAGATGTTTCCCATCACCCCCCTTACTTCTTCCTACATTCCTTCCTGGACCCTCCCTATGTCTTCAGCACCCTATTGCCCGTGTTCATGAGCTATGCATATAAGTAGTATATTAGGGGCCCAATGCACAAATTCATGCACCTTGAAAGGAACTGTGGGCCACGAGGCTGTGGTGAGCACAGGGGTGGGTCTTGGCCCATCCTCCGCGTCCCCGCCCGACCCCTCCTGCCGCAGCCCCAGTACCTGTCTGCCGGCAGCTCCACTCCCGCTGCCTCCGCTTTCGCACACTGACGGCTCTGGCCCGGCTCATCCCCATTGAGGGCTTGGAGCAAATGGGGCCGGGGCCAGCAGTGGGTGCAGTGGCAGCTGTTGCCCTGATTGCCCCTCAAGACCGGGGGCGGGGTGGGGGGAGGTGGAGAAGCCCTCAGAGGCAATCGGGCCGGCAGTCTCCATTCGTACCTACTGATGGTGCCAAGCAATGGGCCAGAGCCAGGCATCAGCAGCGTGTGCAAGCAGCGGCTCGGGGGCTGGCAGCAGGTGTGAGCGCTGTGTGAGACCGCAGCGTGCAGGAGCAAAGTATTCTCAGTAACCACTAGAGGCTCACCCTGATGACAGCGACTGGTGTCCTGCCTTGATCTGGTGCCCCTGCTCACCTGCTCTGCCATCCCACCGTGGCCACCCGCCCACCATGTCCCACCATTCGGTCTATTTGCATATTAGCCCCTTTATTATGTAACTAGAGCCCCGATGCACAAAAATTCAGGCAAAAGTAGACCTTTCTTCCCCTGGCTGCTGGCACCGGCTTCCTTCTGGCACCCGGGACCCGGGCTGCTTTGCTCCGGCCACTGCTAGGCATTTGGGACCCAGGCTGCTTTGCTCTGTCCACCTCCAGGCATTCGGGACCGGCCTGCTCCACTCTGGCCATCACCAGGCACCCACCTGGGACCCTGATCCATAATTCTCTCTCATCATTGATGTTTCTATTGATTCTCCTGCTTTGCTCAGTTCCCCGTGGTTCCCTGTTCAGTCGAGTGGTGGTTCCAGTTGTGACGCTTATGGCCTCTGGCCTTTTACTGTATAGGTTATCTTTTCTTGTCCTTCCACCCCCACATTGAGTTATGCATCCACACATCTGTTCTCTGTCTCCATGCTTCGGCTCTTATTTTGTTGATCAATTCATTTTGTTCATTAGATTACACAAATAAGCGAGATCGTGTGATGTTTATCTTTCTAAGACTGACCTCTTTCACTTAGCATAATAGTCTCCAGGTCCACCCATGCTGTCTCAAAGGGTAATAAGAGATCCTTCTTTTTACGAATATGCTTTCTTGTTGCTAATGATGGCTTTGCATTTCTAAGATTTTGTATACGTGGGGTCACCTAGTATGTACTCTTTTTTATTGTCTGGCTTCTTCCACTCTCAAGATTGAGTTTTACTTATAGTGTTGAGTATAGCAATAGTTTACTCCTTTTAATTGCTGAGTAGTTTATGCCCATATGCCACTCTTGCCTGAAGAAGTTTGCCAAGTGTTTAGGCAAAGACAGAAACACACCCACAAGTGTCTATTAAGACTTGGCCCAGAGTCTAGGCTGGGAGCAGAGTTGAGAAACCCAGGAGAAGTACCTAGATAAGACGTGGCGTGGAGTCTAGTCTGGGGACAGAGTTGAGAACAACATAGCATTGAAAACACCTTCCACTAAAATTGAAGAGCTTGGGAAGGAGAAACGAAGGGAAAGGACAGAGGGAAGAGAGGAGCAAATACGTTCAGTAACAGCTGGTGCTGTGAGCAAGGGACACTGTGTTCAGCCCTAGATAACTCCATGCGGCAAAGAGATAAGTGGGAGAGAATCCAGCAGAGAGCAGAATAAATGATTAAGACGCGGAGAAGCTGATTTATGAGGCTGACTTAATAGAGCTCACCGAAGCTGGTTCATTTACAAAATGTAACTGAGCTCATTTTCCATCAGAGCCTGAAAGGCAGATAGGAAAGATTAGGAAAATAGCAAATGTCAGAGTTGGCTTGTCTAGCAAACCCATTAAGTAAAATGAAAACAACTTCTGCACTAAGCAGACCAGTTCTCCATCTAGACGTGTCCTCTCTGTGTCCTGACAAACAGCTCATTGACATTCTCTCATTCTCTTCCACATTTCTTCTTGTTCCCTCTCTCTCTTTCTTTCTGTCTGTGAATGTCGTAATTGTGCACAAAACCCTAGTTCTGGGAGTTCTTATTTCTTTACCTTTTAGGGGAATCTTCCTGGTTGGTTCCTGTCCATGGGTCCACCCATCCATATCTGTATTCCTTTGGTTCCACTCAGTTGTCCTAAACTAAGGTTTATCCTCATCCCTTATCTCCTATCCCAACTCCTCTTTCACTTTCCTCAAGTCAGGAGCTCAGAAAAAGATGATAAATGATGCTTGCCCAGCCGGCGTGGCTCAGTGGTTGAGCATCGACCCATGAACCAAGAAATTATGGTTTAATTCCCAGTCAGGGCATACGCCCGGATTATGGGCTCAATCCCCGGTGTAGGATGTGCAGGAGGCAGCTGATCAATGATTCTCTCTCATCATTGATGCTTCTACCGTGTTTCCCTGAAAATAAGACATCCTCCCAAAATAAAACCTACATCATACAAACATAATATATCCCCTGAAAATAGGACCTAGTGCATCTTTGGGAGCAAAAATTAATATAAGACACTGTCTTGTTTTCGGGGAAACAGGGTAGCTCTCTCTCCCTCTCCCTTCCTCTCTGAAATCAATAAAAATATATTTTAAAAAGATAATAAAAGATTCCTAATTCCACCATCCTTGTAACCATTTTTTTTTTCCTGTACTGCAACCACTCAGGTGAAATCACATTGCCTCAGTGTATAGTATTATATTGGAGATAATCATTTCCACATCACTATCACTAGTGATGGAGCTAACACTTAAATTCTAACCATAGGCTTATTCAATTAAGAATAATCCTGCCTGGGAGACTTCAGATTCATTGACGTTATGATATGCTTAGGTAGGAAATTTTGCAAGCAAATGAGGCAACAGTTTTTGCAGGTGTCTTCAATGGTTCAAAGGCCATTGATAAGAAAGAATATATATATTTAATTCTCTTTGAATCATATGAATTAAATTATTTTTATTTATTTATTTGTTAATCCTCACCTGAGGATATTTTCTCCATTGATTTTTTTTTAGAGGGAGTGGGAGGGAGGGAAGGAAAGAGAGAGATATCGTGCCTCCTGCAAGCATCTGACATGCAACCACGGATCAAACATGCAACCACGGTGCATGCCCTTGACCAGGAATCAAACCTACAACCTTCCAGTGTGCAGGCCAACACTATGACCTCTGAGAAACACTGGCCAGGGCTAAAATCTTTAAAATTAAAATATATTTTAGTGTCAACATAATCATTAATAAAATTGGCCTCTTTCCATTTAATACCCTCTCTCCCACAACCAAAAGATCTGCTAGTAGGTCCTTATTTTGCAAAGAGAGCCTGGTACCCATTTGATGTGGACCTAATAACTTTAGTAAAAAGAAATTTTATAAAACAATAGTAATCCCAGCATCATCAAAAAGGTATGCTTTATAGCATACCTTTTTACATGCGGTATTACACAGATGTTATACAAAGACCTTTCTTAATAGTTTATAATATAAGCTATCACATAATAAGAGCTAGTAACTGTCATTTGTCGATAATTACCTAATACATACCTCACTGTGTTTGTTTGTTTGTTTGTTTTTTGAGGTATTCTTGCATGTTTATTAACTGACCTGACTAGAAAGCACTTAGATTATATTACACGTATTCATTATTCTGAAATGTCAATAGTCCTTGATCTAAAGCTATAACAACCTCATTTTAATACTTGCAAAGATTTTTCCTTGGCAGTACACAGTTGTAACCGGGGTAAGATCCCTATGGGGCCTGGGAAAAAAAAACTTATTTGAGGCCCACAATAGGAAAATCAATGAGAATTTGGAATCTACACTAATAAAAGAGAAATATGCAAATTGACCACCCCTCTGCTATGCCCACCAGCTAATCAGAAGGAGATATGCCAATTAGAAGGCCAATGATGGCGGCCACCCAGCTGCTCCATGGAGCTGCTATGGGGCAGGATGCCTGCTATGAGAGGTAGGGCAGGGGGCAAAGGGATCCACAGGAGCGGCACTCCAGCTTCAGCGAAGACAAAGACTGCAGACTCCGGAGTCTGCAACAAAGACAAAGATGGCAGACTCTGGATCAAGTGAAGATGAAGGCGGCAGACTCCGGCCTGAGTTTGCAGTGAAGACAGCAGACTCTGGCTGGAGCTAAGGCCTGGGTCTCAGGTGCCAGAGGAAAACCCGTGCAGGAAGCCAAGGGAAGGAAGGCTATTGCATGAATCTCTTCATGCAACGGGCCTCTAGTCCTATATAATAAAGAGCTAACATGCAAATGGTAATCAAGCCCTTATGCTGTCAAGAGTAATGGCTCAGACACTCAATACTGAGGAGAGGAGACTAGCCAGTCACAAATGAGCTTGTGAGAGAGGAATGGGGACCAGCCAGGCTGTGGTCCGGGAGAGGGACAAGCCACCTTCCCGTGGTCCCGGGTGCCTGTCCTGCAGCCCAGGTGAAGCTGCTCGCACGAGGTCCCCTGCGGCTGTGGCCTGCCCACGTGAAGCTGGCCTGCAGCCACCTCTCACACCCGCTGCTGGCTCCAGCCCCAATTGCTCTGTGCTGTCAGGGGGTGAGAGCAGGGCTAGTGCTGTCAGCACATGGGAGCAGGGCTGCTGCCAGTCAGGGGACGGGAGCTGTGGCAAGAGAGGCTGGGCAGGGGTGTGGAGAATAGACCAAGACCCATCCCTGTGCCCACTGCAGCCTCACGGTCCACAGTTCCTTTCAAGGTGTATGAATTCATGCACGGGGCCCCTAGTATGCATATAAATTTTTTGGTTAATCTCTTCCCAAATGTTTCTATTTCCCTCTTTCCTCTGAGGTTCTTCAGTCTATTCTATGTGTCCATGCCTCTGGATCTATTTAGTTTACTATTTTATTTTGTTCATTAGATTCCACATGTAAGTGAGATCATGTGATATTTGTCTTTCTCTGACTGGCTTATTTCTTTTAGTTTAATAATCTCCAGGTCTCTCCATGCTGTCTCAAAGGGTAAGAGATCCTTCTTTTTATGGCTGCATAGTATTCCATTATGTAAATGTACCACAGATTTTTTATCCACTCATCTACTGATGGGTACTTGAGCTTTTTCTACATCTTAGCTATTGTAAATAATGCTGCTATGAACATAGGGGTGCATATATTCTTTCTGACTGGTGTTTTGGAATTCTTAGCATATAATCCTAAAAGTAGGATCACTGGGTCAAAGGCAGTTTCATTTTTAATTTTTTGAGGAAACTCAATACTATTTTCCATAGTGGCTGCACCAGTCTGCATCCCCACCAGCACTACCCTAGGATTCCTTTTTCTCTACAGCCTGGCCAGCACCTGTTGTTTACTGATTTATTGATAATAGCCATTCTAGTGTGAATGGTATTTTGACAGGTGATGACCTACACAACCTTAACAAATGCATCAGCTATCAGCTAATGGCAGGTGTGAGGTGATACCTCATTGTAGTTTTATTTTTATTTTTTTAAATATATTTCTTTATTGATTTTAGAGAGGAAGAGAGGAGAGAGAGATAGAAACATAAATGATGAGAGAGAATCATTGATTGGCTGCCTCCTGCACACTTCCCACTGGGGATCAAGCCACAGCCCAGGCATGTGCCCTTGGCCAGAATCAAACCTGGGACCCCTCAGTTTGCAGGCTGATTCTCTATCCACTGAGCCAAGCCAGCTAGGGCTCATTGTAGTTTTAATTTGCATCTCTCTGATGTTAGTGATGTTAGCATTTTTTCATATGTCTCTTGCCATTTATATGTCCTCTTCCCCCAAAGAAGCCTCAATTTATTAAGAATAGCATACAAATTCCTTTCCTCATAGGAAAAAATACTATTTCCCTTAACCTGGATGTTAGATACGCCTCTTTCACAGACTCCAGCTTACTCTTCTACTGGTACTTTCCACGTTGGTTAAAATGTTTGTAGAGATTGCTGATGTGTTTGTTAAGGTTGTGTAGGTCATCACTGAATATCGATTTCCAACCATTTCCTTCTTTCGGATACAATACTGCAATTCATTCCCCTTCCAGCCTCAAAGCTACCTGGGGCCCTTGATTAGTTCTTTGGGGTGCCTTTCAAAATTTCCCAGGATCCCGATGTTATCATACACCCCAAACATGGCCCTCTTCTTGTCCCAACGATCAACCACTTTGGGGGACAGGATGGTGAGCCTTACAAAATACAAGCCAGGAACACCCAGAGAGAAACTTCTACAGGCCTGGGGCACCCAGCTCCATGGGTGCCTTCCTGCGTCCGCAGCGAGGCACCCTGCCATTGTTCTGTCTCCTCTGCAACAGCACACAGCTATAGCAGAGTGCTGGTCAGACGTGACCTTCAGGGAGATGACAGGAACCGCTTGTGCTGCCCTCACATGGGTATTAGTGAAAGCAGCCATCTTGGGCCTTCCCCAGCTGTATGTCCTCTTTTTTTTCTTTTTTAAACACCCAAGCTCTTGAGTTCTTTTTAAAAAATATATATTTTATTGATTTTTTACAGAGAGGAAGGGAGAGAGATAGAGAGCTAGAAACGTCGATGAGAGAGAAACATCGACAAGCTGCCTCTTGCACACACCCTGCCAGGGATGTGCCCGCAACCAATGTACTAAATGCCCTTGACTGGAATCGAACTCGGGACCTTTCAGTCCACAGACCGACGCTCTACCACTAAGCCAAACCGGTTTCGGCTGTAGGTCCTCTTTAGAGAGGTATCTATTCAGGTCCTTAGCCCATTTAAAAAATATATTTTTATTGAGTTCAGAGGGGAAGGGAAAGGGAGAGAGAGATACAAACATCGATGATGAGAGAGAATCATTGATCAGCTATCTCCTGCATGCCCCACACTGGGGATTGAGCCCCAACTAGGAATTGAACCATGACCTCTTGATTCATAGAATGACGCTAAACCACTGAGCAATGCCGGCTGGGCCCTTTGCCCATTTTTAATTGGATTGTTTGTTTTCCTTTTGTTGAGTTGTATGAGATGCATTACTGGCAAACCGTGGTCGGCAAACTGCAGCTCTCGAGCCACATGTGGCTCTTTGGCTCCTTAAGTGTGGCTCTTCTATAAAATACCACGGCCTGGGCCAGTCTATTTTGAAGAAATGGCATTAGAAGAAGTTTAAGTTTAAAAAATTTGGCTCACAAAAGAAATTTCAATTGTTGTACTGTTGATATTTGGCTCTGTTGACTAATGAGTTTGCCGACCACTGCTGTCAAATATATCTTCTCATATAGTGGGTTCCCTTTTCATTTTGATGCTCATTTCTTTTGCTGTGCAGAAGTTTTTTGGTTTGATGTAGTCCCACTTATTAATTTTTCCCCTTGTTTCTTTTGACCTAGGAGATGTATCGGCAAAAATTGTGCTATGTCAGATGTCTGAGATTTTGCTGCCTATGTTTTCTTCTAGGATTTTAATGGTTGCATGAATTTCAGTCTTTATCCATTTTTTAATTTATTCTTGTGTATGGTGTATGGACTAGAATAGATACTTCTCTAAAGAGAACATATTAATGGTAAGTTTGTGGACTTCTTTCTTTCTTTCTTTCTTTCTTTCTTTCTTTCTTTCTTTTTGTTTTTGTTGTTGTTGTTGTCATTGCATTTACCTGTCTAATTTTCCTAACACTGATCTTGGTCCAATTGCTGATTATTTTACAGGCTCCTTCCATAGAGATTACAGGATCTATGGCAGGGATAGTAGCCAGAGGGGAAAACAGAGTTTCAGAAGCTTTTGTAAATACTACCAGTAATACATGAATGCAAAGGTTCATATGAATTTATTTGTCAACCTGTAAAGCCAGCAATACTCAAGCTCATAAATCAAACCTTTCACTACTGAAGAGAAGCTACAATGAACCTCCTACATAAATATTCATTTGAAAATCTTCCACTGGATTGTTTTCACTCATTCACTCAACTAGATCCACCTGCCTATGTAATTCCATTCTCTGTTGCATGAAAATGGCAATCTCATTGGCTTACTCTAGGCCTCTTGGAAATAAATAGTGAACCATTCAGGAGCTACACATCTGAGACGGAGCCCACAGAATGGTTTGTGCCCTGAGAAAGGTCAGTTATTTTTTGCCTTTTTCCTCTTTGCTTCTGTCACATGTTTCTTTCCCATGCTTCTCCCAAACACACACACTCTCTGTGGAGAGATGGGAAATCTTTTCGGAGTTGCACCTCCGTAACAATGGAAAAATTCCTCCCCAGATGACTTGGGACACATTGGAGCCAAACCATTTCCTTCAATCCCGGAGCACATTGTTTCCCTCCCGTGACTTCTGCAATCCAGAAACAGCTGCAAATTCCAGTAAAACAACATTGGGATCCAATTCCTGAAGCCATCCTTATCCTTTTGTTTTTCTCTCTGGAGGGAGGAAAGGGAAAAATCCTTGAAAAGCTGCCACGGTGCATTATTTCCAAGCGTCTGTTAATGGAGGTCTGAGCCAAGAGGCTCGTTTTACTGGAGGAAAGGAGAAAGCAAAAATGGAAAAAGGGAAGATATTTTAAAAAATGATGGAGAGAAAAACCTGAGTGAGTGAAATAAAATTATACAATGGGGGGAAAATTTGAGCAAAAACATTGCTTATGCTTTTCAGAAGGGTTAATCTCACCTTACTCTCCACTTTGGGTGAGCCAGGAAGCCAGTCTATTTTAATATTTAATTTGGGCACTTCATACTTGAGGCTAACCGAATCAAAGGACATCAGGATCTATAAAAATGACACTGTGAATTGAAGGTGCCTAAAGAAGATATTACTTCACAAAATTATTTACAGTAACATGCTTGCAACCTCTACAATGCACTTAAGTGCTGTGCCAATTTATAGATTATTTTTTACCTGCCCCTTTCACATTCACTCTCTACCCCTTTTTACTCCTGGCTGTGCCTGGGAGATTGGTCTTTATGGATGAAATGAATGCTTGCCCTCTGGCTTCTGGTTCGGATTAGCTCGTGTGAAGCCTCGCCAGGAGGAGATTGCAGAGTAGGAAGAGTGAGGTTGAGATATTTGTCTTGTGTTTCCCACCGCATTGGCCACCACAGGTATAGGATGCTTCTCTCTACTAAAGCTCACAGCTCCTGGGAGAGGGTAGTCTCCCTTCCTCTTTAGGCAGCTCTGCTCGGCTGCTTCCCCTTGCCCCTCCCTGCACGTGTGGGGGATGGGTAACAGACTCTCACTGCTGCTCATCCCTGGGCACTGCATTTTCCTTTTCCAATCGCCTAATCCTCACCCACACCCTTATAAATAGATTAGTCCCTTAGACTCCCTTTAATTATACAGTTTTTAGTGTGCTCTCTGTTCCCAGAAGGTGTCCTGGCATAATTTTTCTCTTCTGCTAGACTGTCTCTTGGGTGCAGTCTTATAGGATGCCTGTGTCTCCTTCAGAACATCTAGCACAGTCCATGCACAGCATAAACCTTGGTCACGAATGCTGCTGATGATCTCAGGAAAGTCCTTCACTTACTTTGGTCTCTCTTTCGAAGGTCACACTAGCAGATCCATTTAGTGAATCACACGTGATTCCACCTGCTCACACAATTTCTGCCTATCATTGCCCAATGCCTGTGTTTAATGGAATCTTGCTGCTTATGGTAAGCAGTGTGGTGTAATGGAAACAGTAAGTGTTTGGGGGGCCTTGCTGACCAAGGTTTAACTCCAAGCTCTGCTCCTAACACCTTGGATACCATGGGAAAAGCTACTTAAAGTTCCCAAGAACCATCATCATCTACAAATGGGAGATGTACAATCGCCACATCTCCCCACCTTGCTCCTTCCCCATCTTTACCACTGTGGCCAAGCAGAGTTCTCTATCCCCAGTTTGAACACCATGTCTGATGGTTGGACAGAGCCAGGTTCCTGAGGAAGAGGGGATAGAGAAGAAAGGGAGGGGCCAAAACCGGTTTGGCTCAGTGGATAGAGCATCAGCCTGCGGACTGAAAGGTCCCAGGTCAAGGTTCCAGTCAAGGGCATGTACCTTGGTTGCATCCCCAGTAGGGGGTGTGCATGAGGCAGCTGATCAATGTCTCTCTCTCATCGATGTTTCTAACTCTATCCCTCTCCCTTCCTCTCTGTAAAAAAAAACCAATAAAATATATTTTTTTAAAAAGAAAGGGAGGGGAAATGATGGAAGGTTTAAATCTCTCTGGGAACATTATTATCATTATATGATCTCTATTAAGTATGCTTGGGGGTATGGGAATGTGGAAGAAACTGTGATACCTAAAGAAGCTAAGGTGTAAAACATGAACAAGAAGGAATGTTCCAGTCCTACTGGTCTAGAGTGATGGTGCTGAATTAATAATCTTTCACTGGGACCAGACTGAAGCAGAGAATTTGTCCTCTGTAGAAAACAAGACACTAAGTAGAGAACATGTTCAAAAGAGAAACATGACATGTGACTATAATTCCTTCCACCTCTTAAGTGAATTGGTTTGTAACTTGCAAGTTCCCCCAAAATGGATTTTTTAAACTTCCCAGCCCTAACAATGAAGTGAATACCATAATCCAAACCTCTTCAAACAAGTTGATTTACTTTTATTATTATTATTATTATTATTTTAAAATATATTTTATTGATTTTTTACAGAGAAGAAAAGAGAGGGACAGAGAGCCAGAAACTTCGATGAGAGAGAAACATCCATTAGCTGCCTCTTGCACACACCACCCCCACTGGGGATTTGCCTGAAACCAAGGTATATGTCCTTGACTGGAATCGAACCCGGGACCTTTCAGTCCACAGGCCGACACTCTATCCTCTGAGCCAAACCTCTTTCAGCTACTTTTATTATTTTTTGATAGTATCAAATCTAAATCTCTTTTGTAGAGATTTAGAGCTTGTATGTAATTTAGATAAGAGGCTTTTTTTTTTTTTTAATTTGGAAAATCATTACCATTGACATTCTCCTAGTTGGTTATGCCAGCCATTGCAATGCCGCCAAAGGGTTGTTTTCACCTCATTTACTCCTGTCTCCGTGACAAACAATAAAGAGCACTTCACAACATTGAGAATCCAATAGTACGGTGGAGCTCCATGTACACATATTTCAGTTGCTTGAAGTCAACTATATGCTCAACAAAAGGAAATAATACAGATGAATATATACATATATGTGTGATTCCCCCACTCCCGACAATATGGCCCTTAAATTCAAAGCCAACCGCTTCATCTGGTGCTCCACCAAAGAAACAACCACGGCCATCTGTTCCGACTCTAGGGAAAAACTGGCTGTGGTGAACTCACTGCGAGATGGCACAAAATGCATGGAACCATCTGATCTGTACTGTATGAGTGATTTAAGATAGTTTTACGGTAATTCTTTTCTATATAGGATTTTTGCCCTATGTGTTGACTTGAGAATCAAAATTCTAAGCATGGTGCAACACACTATTGGGTGTCATTTCAAGTAGTCAGACCCTAAGCGTACATGAAAAGTGACTGCTAACAATCCCCAGTATTACTCTGAGGTTAATTTGGAAATTGCTTACGCAGCCTTATAGCTGTGAAGACATCTGCATCATCGTATTCCCTCCAAAAAATTCCTTCTGTCAATACTGGCATTATGTTCTTTTTAATTTTATTTTTCAATGACAATGTACATCCAATACTATTTTGCATTAATTTCAGGTGTACAGCATAGTGGTTAGACAATCCTGTATTTTGCAAGGTGATTCCGACCGATATTTCAACTACCCACCTGACAACATACATAATTATTACAATATTACTGACTATATTTTATACTATATATTTATTTTTTAAAATACATTTTTATTGATTTCAGAGAGGAAGGAAGAGGGAGAGATAGAAACATCAATGATGAGAGAGAATCAGTGACTGGCTGGCTCCCACACACCCTGTACTGGAGATGGAGCCTGCAACCCAGGCATGTACCCTAACCAGGCATCAAACCATAATCTCCTGGCTCAGTGGTTGATGCTCAACCACTGAGCCACGCTGGCTGGGCTCTATGCTATACTTTACATTGTTGTGACTATTTTATAACTACCTACCAATATGTCCTTCTTAATCCCTTCACCTTTTTCACCCAACCCCAATAATGGCATTATTGATATTTTCAATGAATTATTTAAAATACTTACTGATTTATCTACTAGCTATCTGCTAGAAGTTGTTTGGCCATAGCTTAAATAGTTGTGTTACTTGAGAAAGCCTCGTTGGCAATGATTAGTTTTTCTTAAGTTTCATTTTCCCAGATTTGAGTGCACTGATTCTGGCTCATATTGACCAGCAACACGTTAGCGCCACCTCAAATTAATGGCCTCCTTGTTTAATTGCTCTAACATCTGGAATGTCCAGGAAACACTCGTCTGTAATTATGAACCAGAATGGAAGCTATAGGGGAGTCTACTTGTGAGGCAGGTCAGGGGGAGGGACAGTTATCCAGAGTCTAGGAGTGTCAAGCCTAGTGTCAGGTGTCTCACTGGCCAGGCCCAGCCAACAACCCTTGAGCACTGAGATGAGGAAACCCCTGGATCAGAACCATGTGGACCAATAAGACGCAGGCCAGTGCTGTATGTGTCCAGGGGCCAGGCAGGCGAGCACTTGAGCAGAGAAGTCAGGACACAAAAGTGGTGCACACCTGGGAAGGGCGGGAGAAAAGCAATTCAGGAGCTGACTGGAGAGTAGCATCGAAGGCCAAAGTAGAGAGTCAAGAGCCTAGACAAGGAGACAGGACCACAGCTATGTGGTAGAGACCAAGTGAAGCGAGCACAGGCTTCAGAGTCCAGCAGACCCTGGTTTGAATCCAAGGGCAACCTTTTATCTGCTGTGCAGACCTGGGCAAGCCACTTAACCTCTCTGAGCCTCTGTTTCCTTGACTGAAAAGGAGCATGATAATTAGTCTACCTCACAGAATTGTCATAAAAGAGTATAAATAATTCATGAAAAGTGCTTGGCGCTTGGAGCACTCAACAAATGAGAACTATTATTATTGTCAACATCACCCTCATAATTTATATTGAACCACAGAGATTTCTATGGCTCGGCTGAGAAGATAAAGCAAGTGAGAGGAGTGCTTGCCAAGAACAGAGAAGCCAGGGCGGGCCTCCCCAGAACTGATCACAGATGACGCCTCTCACTCACTTACGTCTGGCCATTTGTAATTATCAGCACGCTCACTTGTTCTTATTCTTCGTGCTGCTGTCACCATTGTCATCATTGTCATCATTGTCATCATTCCCTCCAACAAACATAGGAAGAGCCTTAGACTTCTGTTAAACCAGCCACACTGCTTGGACTCTGCCCCTGGCAAATCCATTTATCTTTTCTGTGGGGTGAACTGTCATTGCTATCTAGGGACACCACCTGCTTGGGGTTTCTGACATTGTCTCTGTGGTTTCTGGCAAGATCTAATTAGCTAAGTGAAGTGGAGCCCAATGAGGTTAATAGGTTAATGCTGGCAAGGGAGAAGGGGGTAGGCGGAAGGGGGGGGGGGCTCAGTGGGTTTTGAGAGATGGTGCTTACGATGGAGAGCATGACCAACACAGCCTGGTGTCACGGGGTACTTACTGGGATAGAAAACCAAGGCCATGGCCTTCTGCAGCCTCTGAGGAGTCCACGGCAGCATATTTCATCGGACAATGACATTGACCCCAGCGATCCTGCCTGTTTCCAATGGATATGATTCGCCCCCTTTAAATATGACTCACCCCACTCCTAGTGCCCAATCTAAAACCAAGCGACATTTCTGAAGCCCTTACTGCCTGCCAGGCATACTGTCTCATTTAAGCCTCACCACAGACAGCCCTATGAAGTTGGTACTCTTGTTGGCTCCATTGTGTAGATTAATAGAGGTTCAGAGAAGTTAAGCAACTTGTCTAAGACCACACAGCTAGTAACACTGTTAAGCCAGGTTGGGAATTTAGGTTTTGTTGATTGCAGACCTCCAGCTCTGGATGAGAATGTTAACCAGCGCTTCTCACACGCTGAGTCACACCGGGAGATTTGTTCAAGTGAAGATTGTGATTCAGCAGACGTGGATCGGGCCTGAGGTGCAACTCCCAGGCTGTGTGGGTACTGTCACTCTATACTTTCAGCAGCCGGGGGCTTGCCTGATAGATTTGGTTCACATAGTTGGAAGGTTCCCTCCTGCCCCCACCAGGAGCTTGGGTATTGATCTTGGATAAGAAACGTTCAGACCGCCAGAACCGGTTTGGCTCAGTGGTGGAGCGTTGGTCTGCGGACTGAAAGGTCCAGGGTTCGATTCCAGTCAAAGGCATGTACCTTGGCTGCGGGCACATCCCCGGTAGGGGTGTGCAAGAGGCAGCTGATTGATGTTTCTCTCTCATTGACGTTTCTAGCTCTCTGTCCCTCTCCCTTTCTCTCTGTAAAAAAAAAAAATCAATAAAATATATTTTTAAAAAAAGAAAGAAACGTTCAGACCATTTATGTAGTGTGTATTCATTTTCTCTGCTGAGTAACAGATTTCCACAAAGCTAGCACCTGAAAACAAAATCCACTTATTATCTCACAGGTTTTGTGGGTCATGTCTCTGGGAACAGCATGACTCCTTGCTCGAGTTCTCAGAATGTGAGTCAAGGTGTCCGCCAGGCTGAGCTCAGGGCTCTCGTCCAAGCTCATTCGGGCCGACACAGACTTCGGTTCCTCTACTGGTGAGCGAGCTACTGTCCCTGTTTCCTGGCTGGCTGTGAGCTGGGCCCACTCTCAGTTCCTAGAGACACGTTTCTTGCCACCTGGCCCTTCCATCCTCCGAGCCAGCCGTGGAAAATCTCCTTCTTGTTGAATCCTTCTCATACTTCAAGTCTCCTGTGTCTGACCTCTAGATCCAGATTTCAAGGGTTTGTGTGATTAGGTCAAGACCACCCAGACCATCCCCCTGTCTGATTTGGGACCTAAATTACACCTGCAAAAATTTCTTCACAGCGGGAGGTTGGTTAGTGTTTGAATAACCAGGATGAAGGCTGGAGAATACCAGGGGCCAGAAATCTCGAGGGCCATCTGAGAATTCTGCCTCTAACCGAGGGCTTGGTCTTCCTGAGTGAGCTGAGTTGTTGATTGATCAGTGTTTTTAGAGTCATGGAAATTGAAACTATGTAAACTGCCTCATTTCTGCTTTCATTTCTACTCATTTCTTTCTTTTTAAAAAAATATATTTTATTGATTTTTTTTTTTTTTTTTTTTTTTTTACAGAGAGGAAGAGAGAGGGATAGAGAGTTGGGTACATCGATGAGAGAGAATCATAGACCAGCTGCCTCTTGCACACCCCCTACTGGGGATGTGCCCACAACCAAGGTACATGCCCTTGACCGGAATCAAACCTGGGACCTTTCAGTCCGCAGATTGACACTCTATCCACTGAGCCAAACCAAGTTTGGCTCTACTCATTTCTTGTAAGCCTCTCCTTTAGTATTAAAATGTACCAACAATGGCTTCTAAATAAAAATGATCTGTCTTGGGGGAGAATACAGCAAATTGAGGTAAGCCCCTTTTCCTGTTCATTGTGCAAACTGTCGCAAGACAACAACTGATATGTAGATCATCTGGTGTGTGTATATGTTTGTTTGTTTTTTACTAACTCACAACTTATTCCTGTTCAGGAATAAGTCTCCAGATGCAATAGTGTTTACATGAACGCAGCAACTTCTACTCAAGGGATTCTAATTGCTCCTTAGGTGATGTGAACTAATAAATATTAGTGCCTGCATTGTAAAGAAACAGGGTTTGTAAAACCTTGACATCAAAGATCTGTCTGAAGGCCCCTTCTTTTCTCTTTTTAAAATTGAGAGAGAAAAAGAGAGAGAGTGTGTGTGGGGGAGAGAGAGAGAGAGAGAGAGAGAGAGAGAGAGAGAGAGAAGAAATCCACTTATTTATGCATTAATTGGTTGCTTCTTGTATGTGCCCTGACCGGAAATTGCACCCACAACTTTGCCATATTGGGACGATACTCTAAACAACTGTGCTACCCAGCCAGGGCCTTAACCATCTTCTTTTCTGAGTTCTATCCTATTTTCCTCCCAATGACACCGTCCTGTAGTTACACGGCTCGTACAATGTTAACCCAGCATTGTTTTTTCTTACTTGGGTTTACAAGAAAGACAAGTGAGAGTAAGAAAGGGGAAACCAGCTGCTAGAAACCTGAAGGGGAGGGAGTTCTCAGGGTTGTTGTTGTTGTGTTTTTGTGGGGTTTTTTTGTGGTTTTTTGTTTTTGTTTTTGTTTTTTTATAACGGGGAAAGTTCCCCCTCCAAGCAAAGCAGAGAGAAAGCAGCACACACACACCCTGGGGATTCTGGGTTTGAGCGTGTTGCCCAAGACGCAGCCTGCCATTAAGAGGTGCGGCCAGGCAGGACACATCCTGGCAATGGTCTCGCCACCACAGTTCCCCTTAGTGGCTCCAAAACAGTAGCAAGATCACCACATAAGACATAGCACAGTTTTCTTAGCCTGCTCCCAGCATGGAGCACAGCGAGGAAACGGCCGTGGGGAGGTCCAGGCGTCCACTGCCACCTCAGGGCAAGAAGGCAACGCTGGTAGCGGTGTTTTTTCCTCCTGAGCTTGAAAGACTCGGCTGAGGTGCCTGCCCTTAACTACGTTGTTGCCAACAGAACAAACTCTGCTTTGCATTTTTCGGTCTCATGGCATCATTTTTGAAGTATGAATCATAGCAGCAGTACATTTCTGCGGCGCCCGCTGAGACTTGCTTTATCACTCTCCCGTTTCAGCGTCAATAAAGCGATGCTGTCATTCCATCCGGGAGGCATTTTGATTGTTCCAGATAGAAAGGGATCACATTGGGAATGGGAGTGTGCGCAAGTGGAGTGTGCTTCTGTTGTGCACGTGCTTCCTTTCGGGGCCAGAGAAGGAAATAATCTCATCTTAGCAAAGTAGAAATGCATTTTGATGGTAACTGGTTACTGGAAGTGGAGGCCTTCCATATAGTCTTCTAGCACCCTGGCAGTTTACTAATGGGCAAAGAGAAGTCCTTGTTGAAGTGATCATTAACAGAAATCCTATGCCACGCTCTCCTACATAGAAGCATAAACAGAGGGTAGTAAAATAGAGACCAGGCATAAAATGAGAGGGTTGGAGTAAATGATCTTGAAGGACCCCTTTGATTTAAAGAAAATTCCAAGTTAGACATTGGAAAACGTAGCAGTGATGATAAATGCCTCCCAAGGGAGAGAGTATGCATTTAGGAAGGTAGTGGGAATCTTTTCAACCGATAAGTGAATTTGGGAGTATGGGTGTGTGCGTATATCTGTTTGTCTCCAACGTTTTATATATATACATATAAACTCTCAAAATGATGGCTCTGTTGACAGCAGACTGGAAAGGACTCAGAGACCAGCCAGAAACCCTGGAGCAAGGCAAGCATTCCCAGAAGGTCTTGGCAGAAACAGTCAGACCGAGAAGCAGACTGGCTGGTCAGTGCCAGCAGGGTGAGAAATGAACTAACTAAAGGTGGGTGGAGCACACCCCGCATGGTAGAGGGGTCCGGGCAGCCTGAAATTCAGTGAGCTGCTCCGGGTAGTGGGCAGCAAGGATTGTGCCTCATGGAGAATATGGCTCAGAGGTTTGGTTTGGGTCTTTCAGGGGATTGGCAGGAGCAAGAGCACAGCACCCAATCCAGGACAAATGAGATACAGCAAGGGTCACCGAAAAGGGACCCACATATAGGCTGCTAAGGACTTCATCTCTAGGCGTGAGGCTGCCGATTTAGAACCAGGAGAAATACTGGTACTTGCGTAGCCCCAAGAGCAAGGTTGTCTTGGTGCTATTCTCTGGAGAAAACCAGCTCAGGGCTCCTTAGATTCTCCCATACCATTGAGATACTCTAGGGCCTCCTCGGGGTTACCTGCCAAATCGTAGAACTGCGCATGTGACTTCCAGGAGTTTAAGATGTGGCTCCTATCCTCAAGGACCTTATAATCCAGGTATGGAGCCAGGACAGCACATGTGAGACAGAGGAACTACGTCTCTGGTGACTAACTGTGTTAGGCACAAGCCGTAGGTGTTAAGAAAAAAGGGGGAAAATCCTGTGCACTGGAGAAGTCACGGGAACGTTTCACAGAAGAGGTGAGCTTCGGAGAATGGTTTGGATTTTTGCGAGCAATGAAGAGCCAGTTCTGGACCTTGGGAGTGGGAGATGTTCGTGGGGGTGGAGAGAGGATAAGATAGCCCGGGATCCCTTCCTCATCCCATTCCTAGCCAAGCAGGAACAGGCAAGCAAGCCTCTCCTTCCTGCAGGGGAAGCCACTAGCAACAGGGTTGTGAGCACCGAGAAAGCAGAAGATAGAGCGAGGAAGTGGAGTTGGCTGGATAAGAGAGCTCCATCGGAGTGACTGTGGAGGTCGCTTCCAACCTCTGTATCTGCAGCTGAGTCTGTCTCAGCTTCCTCACTCATCTCACCTTGACTTGCAATACTGCCAATTGCAAGCCTGCCGGGCATTTTCCTATGTGCTTCCTGCCTAGGCTCCCCACCCATATCCCTCCAACTCCTCATTTCCCTTCCATGTGTTTCATGATTGCTACTGAATCATATTTTCCTATTAATTTAAACACTTGGGATCTTGGAGCCTCAGCCAATCTCTCCCCCGCCCCCCCGCCAGAGGACATTGTGATACGCATTGTGTTCCAGCCTCTCTGGATCCCATGGTTGGCAGAATAGGTCACCTGTTTAGCATCGTTTAGAATGAGTGTCACCAGCAGGCTGACTACACTCTATATTGAGAGGTATGAGTCAACCCATCATAGTCATCTATCTTCATGACTTTTACTGTAAAAAAAAAAAAGAGAGAGAGAAAGTTTTAACATATTTTTTTTTCCACACTGGCAGTTGCCTTTCTCAGTCTGCTGCCACTAAAGAAATTCCTAATGGTTAGTGTCAGGCCCAAGGTTACGGGCCTATAATGCTGAGAAAGGAAGTGGTGTCAGGGAATCTTGGCTCTGAGCTGCTGGTTTACTCTGCAGGAGCAGCAAGAAATAGGAGCTGAGCTAATCCCTTTCCTTTAGCAGTTGCTTAAGCAGACCTGACATTTGGTTTGCAAAAGCAGACTCACCCCGATTTAGAGAAATTATCTCTTCACCTTAAGAAAGTAATGAGTGGCCGAAACCGGTTTGGCTCAGTGAATAGAGCGTCAGTCTGTGGACTGAAGGGTCCCAGGTTTCGATTCCGGTTAAGGGCATGTACCTTGGTTGTGGGCACATCCCCAGTAGGGGGTGTGCAGGAGGCAGCTGGTTGATGTTTCTCTCTCATCAATGTTTCTAGCTCTTTATCCCTCTCCCTTCCTCTCTGTGAAAAATCAATAAAATATGTGTTATTGTTTTTTTAAAAAAGAAGAAAGCAATGATTGTACCACAGCACTGAGCAGGCTTTCTTCTGGGCTTGTAGTGGGAAAAAGCCAGGTACCCTACAGGGCTGTCGTGTAGACCTGGTGATCTGTGAAAGGTGCTGGTGGTGGTAGGAGGTAATGACAATGATTGACATTAGTTTAGCAATTTCCAGCAGATTGTTTTAAACCAGAGGTTCTATACCACTGCATGGCGATCAGTTGTGAGATGTGTCACAGAATAATGTATCAATAACAATAATGTATCATTAACAATGTATCATTAACATTGTATGATAACAATAATGTATCATTAACAATAATGTATAATTAAAATATATCACCATTATATATATATATATATTTTAAAATAATAAATCAAAGTAGGTAATGTCTCTCTCATTTTCTTGTATTAAAATGTGCTTTTTTTTAAAAAAAAAATTGTCACCCAATGATATGTTTTTCATTGATTTTAGAGAGAGAAGAAGAAAGAGACAGAGAGAAAGAGAGAAACATTGATGTGAGAAGGAAACATCCTGTTGCCTCACTCATGTATCCCAACTAGGGACTAAAATCACAATCTGGGCATGTGCCCTGACCTGGAAAACAACCTGAGACCCTTCGGTGCACAGGCCAATGCTCCAGCCACTAAACCACACTGGCCAGGGCTCAACTGTGCATTCTGAGCAAGTAGGATGAGTCAGATTGCAGCCAAATAATTGGGAAATCGTATATATCAGTTTTAACTATGCAATAGCAAAGAAAGACTATGACTAGGGAGACAATAATAGCTGACATAATTATAAATTGTTGTACCTGCTTTATGTCCTTGCAAAATACTAGGTTTCACCAAAGTTTGATTTTGGGTCCTGCCAGGAGAGTGCTTTGCTTGTGTGAATGTCATTCCTCTTGAATTTCTCCCAAAGACAAAAGTGGTGAATCCCATGGCTCATCATGTAACCTTCCTGATAGATATGGCCATGTGAAATACTACTTAAGGAAACTGAATCCTAATACACTAATCGAATGGACTTTTGCTTACAGGGAAAACTCCTATAACCAACTCCATTCTTATTTGTACATAATGTTAGAACTGCAGTGTTCTATTAATAGTAATATTACTATGTCTATAATATAGGGTATCAGTAAACACTATTATTATGCAAATATAATGTAAACAATATTGAAGAAGTGCTGTACCACTTAGTGGGACTTAATAGAAACACTTGAAGTACATATGGGAGCCTTTCCTACACAACACAGTGCAACTGTGATTTTTGTCCTCTTGTTCCCCAACCCCCCAGGGGACACTTGGCAATGTCTGGAGACATTTATTTTTTCGTTGTGGCGGACTGGTTTACCACTGCTATTAGCATCTGGAAATGCTGCTGAACATTATACAATGCATAAGGCAGGCCCCCATAACAAAGAATTGTTCACTCCCAACTGGCAACAGGGCTGAGGTTAAGGACCCCTGAAACTAAGATGATAAGCATATTGGTAGAAATCAATATCTGATGCAGGTGATCCCATCATACACGAGGAAAAAACAATTGTTACTATCCCCCCACCATCCCTCAGTCTTTGAGCTTTCAGGAGTCAGTTTTGTGGAAGCCCCCAGTCCTTGGTGGAAAGTCACTCCCAATATTTTCTATGGGTTGTCAGGTGTTGTTGTTTTTTTTAAGCAGTGGGCTGTTAATACTACTTGTTTTTTTCACTGCTATTGCCTGTTCCAAGCTGTTGCTTTCAGCTCAGGCATCTGCTGCCCCCCTCCCAGGGCCATTTGGCTCCAGTTGGATATCATTCTGTTTTCTCCTGCCCTCGTGGCAAAGCCTAGCCAAATACCTTTACATATGCTTCTGGTGGGTTGCAAACTATTATAACAAGTGTGCTGTTGTACAGGCGTATTTGTAAATGTCTCGGCTTCTTCACTACAAGAAATTTCTCATTGGCCATGACCTTGCATTAGGTCTAACTGTCCCACCCAATTGCCAGAATTCCTCACCCTCTCACAGCTCACCCTTGCTGTCCTTTAGTCTGTCACCTGAACGGCCAGCTGAAAACCCACAATTCCTATTTCTTTCTTATTTAAAGCAATTTGGCCTTCTTTGTTTCACTCTCTTTTTCCTCTGCCCTCGGTGGAGTGAGAGTGGGATTACTCAAGTAGGAGTATCAAAATCCCTGCTTATTCCTAGACGAACAACAGTAATCACAGAAAAAAACCCATATCCCCTGGGTATATTATGACACTATTTTGGAAGGCAAAATTGTTCTTGTTTTTTTTTTTTAATGGATTTTTGTTAATTATGGTATCACATAATTGTCCTTATCCCCCCATTCCCATCCCAAACCCCTCCCTACATATTCCCCTACCCCCTTATTGTCCAAAATTGTTCTTGTTTTACAAATACTTTTTTTTTCTTCTCAGCAGACTGGGGAGAAACAATGTGATTGATGTCGCTCACAGTCAAGAGCAGTGGGATTTGACTCTTGACTCCCCCATCAACTATCTGACTTTAGGCAAGTCACTTAACCTCTCTGTTCCTTAGTTTACTCACTATTATAATGGGATGTGGGGGATACAGTATGTACTTCATAGAGCCGATGTGAGAATTGTAAAAGGTAATGCATGTGAAGTGCTTTCTATTTGAATGGACTACCTTAGAAGCTCCTCAACAAATGATGAGTTTTGAAGAGTGGGATATATAAGGAAACTGCCCACGTAGGAGAAAAAGCATGCAAGGGTCACATTCCTATAGAGCAGGGTGAGTGCACTAAGCTACAGGGGTTCAGAGATGACAGAGCTTCTGCCTTAAAGAGCACCCAGTCTCCTGGGGAAGACGGAGAAGCAAACAAAAAGACGGAGAAGTAATGTGATTTGACAGTGCGACAGCAGAAGTCTGTTTGTACTTGTCAAAGGCTTTTTACTCAGCTGTGACCATGCCGCCCTGTTGCTGTGGGTAGGCGTTAGTTCCTACCTCATTGGAGAGTCGGTGCATATGACATTCTTCTTGCAGCGAAAGAAAGTTGAGTAGAGTGCCCCTGGGTATCTGGATTTGGCCAGTCCAACTGCCTAAATTCACAGCTTAAGGAACCAAGAGGTGTCTTTGTTCTGTCTTTGCTGCTGGGATCCCCTCTTCATACCTCATGGTGGGCCACCCCTTGGTTAAGACTCTGGGGCTCACATCAACAAATCAACAAACGACAAGTGTTGGCAAGGTTTCAGAGAAAAAGGAACCCTCGTGCACTGCTGGTGGGAATGCAGACTGGTGCAACCACTGTGGGGAACAGTATGGAGCTTCCTCAAAAAACTGAAAATGGAACTCCCATTTGACCCAGTAATCCCATTCCTAGGAATATATCCCAAGAAACTAGAAACACGAATCAGAAAGGATATACGTATGCACCCCTATGTTCATAGCAGCACAATTTACAATAGCTAGGATTTGGAAACAGCCTAGGTGCCTGTCAGGAGATCATTGGATCAAAAAACTATGGTACAGCCGAAACCGGTTTGGCTCAGTGGTAGAGCGTCGGTCTACGGACTGAAAGGTCCCGGGTTCGATTCCGGTCAAGGGCATGTACATTGGTTGCGGGCACATCCCCAGTGGGGGGTGTGCAAGAGGCAGCTGGCCGATGTTTCTCTCTCATCAACGTTTCTAGCTCTCTATCTCTCTCCCTTCCTCTCTGTAAAATATCAATAAAATATATTTTTTAAAGAAAGATTTAAAAAAATACTGTGGGGCTCAGCAGCACCTCACAGTGCACATCGGAGCCAGAATGCTGCAGGAGATTCATCGTGCCATTCCTAAAAAAAGCCCATGTTTCGTAATTAGAACATTAAATGTGGCAGTTTTAAGTGACTTACATCACTTAAGCCACACTTTATTGTTTTTAATTGTTTATATTGTGAACACATGCCCTGAATACGCACGTGATGAAAATGGAACAAACATTATTCTTTGTCTGATTTCAAGGCCTTTTACATCATCATCTCCCCAACTTCCCAAATATATCTATCATATCGTGGCCTAGGGTAAGATACAAAAACTTGGTGAGTTACTGTTTTGCTAATTAAAGCCGATATATAGAAAAGTTGGGTTCTTAATCATTTGTAGAGAATACTGGAAATACATTGAGTGTCACAAAATAAAAAAGAGCATCACCATGAAATAGCATAAAATTAAAGTCAATCGCTGGGGGGTGGGGGGGTGGGGGTGGAATCAAAGTTAAATTATTTCTCACCCCTGACCAGAATAAATTCCGAGTAGATATAATATTAAAATATATAAAATGCAACCAACATCTTCTCTTTTAGAGGAAACGAAAAGAGAGTTATTCACCTTAGAGTGGGGAAGGCATTTCTAGTATGACATTAAATCCAGAACCATAATGGATGGATATATTCAATCACATAACATTAAAATTTTCTGCATGAAAGGGATTATGAGCAAGGTTGAAAGACCAATGACAAACTGGATGGAAAGAATAATTTCCCTTCACATCTGAGCTCCTACAAATCAGAAAGGAAAAGACCAACAGAACAATAGGAACCTGGGCAAAGAATGTGAGCAGGCAGGGCCTGGAAGAAGAGGCACAATGGCTCCCAGGCACATAAAAGTAGGCCAGCCTCACTCATAATAGAAAAAAAACATCACATTTAAATGACACTAAGACATTAATTTTTGATGATCAAATTAGCAAACCCACACACATACACAAAAAAAAACCCACCAAAGACTGGTCACAAGCACTGTTGACGAGGGTGTTCTGAAACAGGCACTTTCACACCCTCCCAGTGGGAGTACAAGTTAGTGCAACCGCTAAGAAGAGCAATTGGCATTAAATTCACTTTTATGAATTTATGTTTCAGGTATTTCCCAAATGTACATAATAAAATATATGCAATATTATTCAGTATAGCAGTATGTTTTAGAGCAAAACAGTACTAGCCATCAAATGGCCATTGCAGGCATTAAATAAATTGTGGCATACCCATACGATATAATACAATGCAATGAAAACAAAAAACAAAAACAGTGATGAAGCTCTTTGTGTATTGATATAATAAGCATCAATATATATTGTTAAGTGAAAAAGTAGGGTGCACAACAGTGTGTATAGCATGCTAGACTTTGTGTGCAAAAAGAGAGTGTGTATATATGTGTATGTAATTTCCCCCCTTATATGTACATAAACTATCTCTGTTTGGCTGGGGTCAGCAGTAGAAAAATATTTCACTGTATATCCTTTTTGTGTTTCTTTATATATTGAACTGTGTGACTTTATCACCTACTAAAACTTTAAAAAATGTAATAAAAGAAGTTAAAAATATTGTTAATAATTAATTAAATTAAATGACCAAGTTTCTTTTTTTTTCTCCTTTTTTTTTAAAAAATTGATTTCAGCCAAAACTGGTTTGGCTTAGTGGATAGAGCGTCAGCCTGTGGACTGAAGGGTCCCGGGTTCAATTCCAGTCAAGGGCATGTACTTTGGTTGCAGGCACATCCCCAGTAGGGGGTGTGCAAGAGGCAGCTGATTAATGACTCTCTCTCATGGATGTTTCTAACTCTCTATCTTTCTCTGCCTTCCTCTCTGTAAAAAACCAATAAAATATAAAAAAAGACTTAAAAAAATTCGATTTCAGAGAGGAAGGTAGAGGGAGAAAGAGACAGAAACACAATGATGAGAGAGAATCATTGATTGGCTGCCTCCTGCAAGTCTCCTCATCCCCTGACCCGTCCTCGGGGGTGGAGCCCTGACCAGGAATCAGACTATGACCTCCTGGTTCATAGGTCTCCGCTCAACCACTGAGCCATGCCCACCTGGCTAAATGACCTAGTTTCTAATCTAAACTCATGTATGGATGCCTGTTTCTTTCTCTATTCCTCCTCTGTTTCTTTCTTAAAAAAAAAAAAAATTTTTTTACAGAAAGGATAGAGAGTCAGAAACATCATGAGAGAGGATCATCCATCAGCTGCCTCCTGCACACCCCCCATTGGGGATGTGCCCGCAACCAAGGTACACGGGCCCCCCTCCCTGACTGAAATTGAACCCGGGACCCCTCAGTCTGCAGGCCAACTCTCTATCCACTAAGCCAACCCAGTCAGGGCCCTTCTCGGTTTCTTAATGTAATTCTGTTTTATTTAGGCATCTGCCCCCCTCTGCATACCCTTTGTGTCCCAGTCCACATCTGGGACTGCGCAGTTTAAGGATAATTCCACCCTCCTGGCCAATAATTTGTCCAGGAACCTTGGCCAGAATCAGTGTGTAGCATTGACCTGAGACTAGGGGTTGAGTCAAGAATAAGCATGTGACCAAAAATATGCTAGAGGTTCCTAGGAAAGAAGTTTCCTGGCTCTTTGGTGAACTTCAACCACATTGATGGCATCGCCATGTGAGACCAGTAACTGTTGCAGCCATTTTGCCTCCACGAAGAAAGAAGCTCAAGATCAAAACCCACACCTACAGGAGGCCCTCTCAGGACAAGACAAAGAAAGAGATCCAGAGCCACTAAATTAAACTGCCCCCTGAAACCTGCCCTATTTCCTGGACTTGCAGTGATATGAAGCAATACTTTTCCTTATTGTTGATGTGAGTTTGACTTGAATTTTCTGTTGCTTGACGCCGTAGGCTAATACTCATATTGCACAGAGGAATATGTTTCCAAGAATCTGAGTGAAACACATGGGTAAGTCAGAAGGAAAAAATGCCTCCTGAAGTTTCTCAGTCTTAGCAAAGTGCCAAGGCACATGGCATGTGTCGACACAAAAAACTTTCCAGATCGGGCTCTGAACTCCAATTAGAATATGGCCAGAAGTAACTGGGGGGAAGGGCTGGAGAGAAGGAGAAGATACCAAACTTTTATAGTGGTTGTGATTGGGTAGGGGCCCTACTGGGTTTTTTTTTTTTTCTACAGTTTTCTCAGATTAAAAAAAAAATGAGAATGTAATACTTTTATATAATGAAAGACTAAATACCAGCCAAAAAAGGCCACTTGGAAACAGAATGGGAGAGAGGCTGGGCCAAGCAAACCACCAATTAGTTAATGTCGGGTTTTCAAAATACAAGCCTGAAGGCTAAATAAATAAATGCTTAAAAACAATGCTCTTCGTAACTTAGAGATCAGGAAGGGTAAGAATTCCCGTTAGGCTCGTAGCAGTGAGGGATTGAAGACAAACAAAAAGAACCCAAGAGGCAACATTAACTTACAGCTGTAATATTTATTTATTTATTTATTATTTATAAAATATATTTTTATTGATATTTTACAGAGAGGAAGGGAGAGAGGCAGAGAGCTAGAAACGTCAATGAGAGAGAAACATCGACCAGCCACCTCTTGCGCACCCCCTACCGGGGATGCGCCCACAACCAATGTACATGCCCTTGACGGGAATCGAACCCAGGCCCCTTCAGTCCGCAGACCGACGCTCTACCACGGAGCCAAACCGGTTTCGGCACAGCTGTAATATTTAAAGCAGAACTTATTTTTCTGTTCTTGAGACAATGATGTTCACAAATATTTTTGAGGCTCCCAACCATGGCGTTTGTTTTCACTTTCTGGCTGAGGGGCACTACAGGATTCAGGTTAAGAGGCTTTAGCATCTTCTGGACCAAGGAGAATCCTGTAAGTGCACAGTAGAGTCCCTCCCTGCCCCCACTTTATTAATCCATTGACAACCTTTATGGAGAAGAAGGAAGAAGAGGACTCCACAAAGGAGACTTGAGTCTAGGATGATCAGGAAAGTAAGAGGAAACCAAGAAGAGGGAACAATAATCCAAAAGCAAAAAAGACTAAAATTCAATAAGGACTGAATGGTGCCTGTTGGACTTGGCAACCAGGAAATGACTGGGCCTCATGCAAGAGCAGTGATGAGAGTTAAGTTCAGGGAGCATTCTTTCTCTCTTAAGAAACCTGGCTGTGAAGGAGAGGAGAAAGGGGGTGGAACCTAGAGGAGACAGAAAGCTTAGGGGTAGGAGTGCTTGTTTATAAGCCCAAGGAAATTGCCGGTAAGGGGGAAAAAATGCTTGTAGTGCCTGTGGGACCAACGTTAATAAATATGATTTAGAGATGGCCACAGATGATTTACAGAGGTCCAGAGAAGAGGAAGAGTGATTTATTTGTCAGAACGACACTAGGAGAAAAATAAAAAGAAAGGGAAGGAAAAATGGATGTGTGTGTAGATAAATTTAGAAGTAGGGGGGCAGGAAATGGAGTGATTACAGACTGATATCCTCTGTTTACTTTGTGCTCTCCGAGAGACGAGAGAGAGAGAGAGAGAGAGAGAGAGAGAGAGAGAGAGAGAGAGAGAGAGAGATGTCTTGAGAACATTGGTGAGATTTTAAGTCATGAAGAGGGGTGTTGTAGGTACTGAATAGGAACCCAAGAACTGTTAGGAAGAATGCAGGCAGCAGCTGAGATTGGAACCTGCAAAGTTAGCCTGTGTGCTGGGGCAGGAAAAGCAGATTCATCTGGAGTTATGGTTTTGGTTGATCTTAATGGTGAGAGGCAAAGGAGTAAAAGGGCACTAGCTATGGAATGACTGAATTGCCAAACTAAGTGACCTAAACTAGATAAGGAAGTGAGGAGAGGAGAAATGTGTGTGTGTGTGTGTGTGTGTGTGTGTGTGTGTGTGTGTGTGTTGGAAGGGGAGGGTTAGGGGAGGGGGGAAGACGGTAGAAGGGTCAAGAGAAAGAAAATACTTTAAAGCCCGGCCGGCATGGCTCAGTGGTTGAGCATAGACCTATGAACCAGGAGGTCATAGTTCCATTCCCAGTCAGGGCACATGCCCGGGTTGCGGGTTCGATCCCCAGTGTGGGGCGTGCAGGAGGCAGTCAATCAATGATCCTCTCTCATCTTTGATATTTGCCTCTCTCTCTCCCTCTTTCTTCCTCTCTGAAATCAATAAAAAGAAAAAGAAAAAGAAAAGATGTTAAAAAGAGAAAGGAAGGAAGGAAGAGAGGGAGGGAGGGAGGGAGGAAGGAAGGAAGGAAGGAAAGAAGGAAGGAAGGAAGGAAGGAAGGAAGGAAGGAAGGAAGGAAGGAAGGAAGATCAGAAACAGTAGTTCTCAAAGCGGGCTTCCAGGAAACTGGGGAGCTTATTGCAAATGCAGCTCTCCGGGTGCCACGTGAGAGATTTCAAATGAGGAAGCCTTAAGTAGCACCTAGGGCTCTCCATTGTTTTTCCAAGTCATTGACTGCTTTTTAAAAATGGGGTAACATGTGCATGACATAAATTCAGAAAGTACAAAAGAAATACAACAAAAAGCAAATCTTTCTCTCACCCTGTGGCAACCCTTGCTGCCATTTTCTCAGTTGTCCTGCTAGGGGCATTCAATACATAATCACATAAATATAATCTTTTTTAAAATGCAAACAATAGCCTATTGTACATGCTGCTGCACACTTTTTTCCCCATAATTCTTTTTTTATGGAATGATTATATTTCACTTTTTTCTTTTCTTTTCTCTTCTTTCTGTTTTTTACAGAGAGGAAGAGAGAGAGAGGGAGAGAGAGAAATAAACATCAATGATGAAAGAGAATCATTGATCAAATGCCTCCTGCTTGCCATGTACTGGGGATTGAGCTGAAAACCTGGGTAGGTGTTCTGACCAGGAATAGACCATGACCTCCTGGTTCATAAATAGATGCTCAACCACTGAGCCACACTGGCCAGGCTTAATCATAATCAAATCATAATATGAGCTGAGATCAGCTCATATCAGTTCATTGAGACCTATTTTAATATTTTATTGGCTGCTTGAAATTCTATTTTTAATACCAAAGATGGAAAACAACGGGTGTTTATATTAATTCTCCAATGTAGGGATTCTCCACAGAGAAGCAGTTTTTCAATACCCTATGTACAGATGTACTATAACCTGGAACTCTATGTTTTTAATAGATGATGGGGATTTTGGGTAGCTCGTGGACTAGACATTGAAAAAAAACACTTGTCACAGGACTTGAGAGCATAATGAGTTTAAAAGATGGAAAGAGAGTGAGAAAACTGGAATGGCAGAGATGTTTTACTTTGCATCATGATCTCTACTGATTTTTTGAGAGATTTTTATCCTGAGTATATCACTCCACTTGGCAAATGCACAAAATATACTATTTGTGCATAATTATAAATCATTGTGTGCATGAATAGCTGCCGAATCCCAGTAACAATAGGCGAAGCAAAGGCAAAAATAAACCCAAACACCAACCAAACCAACCAACCAACCAAACAAAACCAGCAAGAAAAACATTCCCATGCGCTGTCAAGGTTTCCATAAAGAAAGCTGTGAAAAGTCTCCAGGGGAAAGGTCTTCTTATTACATCATCGGGATGTTCATTTTGCCATGAGAAAGAAAAAAAAAAAAAGCTCTAGCAATGCAGTGAGTCTACAACATTGAATTTTCCAGGATCCTACAGTTTGGCTTGGATTCCGTGACTTGGGGCTAGGGCTAATTGAGAAAGTCACAGGCTGCCCATGGAAACGTGGGTTTATCCGATTCCACGCACCATGATCTTTCCACACCAAACACTCCTTTTCTCCAAGGAATGTCCTTGGTGCTTCTTGCTAGAGGAGCCAGACATCCAGCCTCCAGAGGTGACAACTGCCTCATCTCGGCCTAACTTCAGGCAGGCCCTCCAAACGGGACACCTTTAACTCCGAACCGGGGGAGCTCTTCTGAGAAACACGCAGCTCTGTCAGTGGGCCTAACAGGTCCTGGGGAATTAGGCTGTCCTCCCTGACTGAAACGGAGAGGTTAACAAGCTCTTTAATACAGTCTGGCTAAGCACATCAGTTATCTAACGGACACAGAAGAATCCTTTTAGGACAAAAGATGGGAACTAATGGGTGTGCATATCATTTCTAATTAAGGGATTCCCCCCAATTTGGGGAGTTTTGCAGGACCCTATACGGTTCCTGTTTCCTTTTATTGCCCGTTCCCCAAAGTGTAGTGTGTGAGTTTAAGTGAATTGAGATGTAACAAAACCATGGTGAGAATGACCGAATTAGTGTCGGTTAAAACAGGTTCTAAAGTACTTATCATATGGAATCGACACTTAAAAAACCCCCCACCCAGAGCCCTAGCTGGTCTGGCTCAGTGGATGGGACGTCAGCCTGCGGACTGAAGAGTCCCGGTTCGACTCCAGTCAAGGGCACATGCCAGGGTTGTGGGCTCATTCCCCAGTGGGGGGTGTGCAGGAGGCAGCTGATCGATGATTCTCTCTCATCATGGATGTTTCTTTTTCTCTCTCCCTTCCTTCTGAAATCAATAAAAATATTTATATTAAAAAAAAAAAACACACACAGCGTAGATTGAGTTGAGATTTCCAAGAAGGAGGAGCTGCTTCTGTCTTCCTTATTTAGCTCCGTATCCAGATATTGGTGTTTTGTAGTTACGTTATGTAAGATTTGGAAAGTCCCCCTCCCTTCTTTGACATTAGTTTTCATGATGTGGTATGAAGTGGCATATAGCAAATGACCAAAAAGAGAGTCAGGGAAGAGTTTTAGGGCCTTTCCCTTCCCCTCCAAATATCTTCACATTTATTCCATATTACTTTCGTACCTTGAATTGACCTTCTAAGCCGGTGAACTGCTTTAGAATGCTGAAGAGTTACCAAATGAAAGCTAAAATAGATTAAAATCTTTAATTAAAAAAAGCCCTTGCTTTCTGTATTGCTTGATGTTTTCAAGTTGCATTGACGGTCAATTAATCGGACCAGCTTTCTGCTAGGTATTGTCTGCCAGGCTAATTGCCTGGCCCTCCAGAAATGTAGTTTAGTTGGGGTACACACAAAGGGGTACACACTGAAATACTCAATAAATGGAACATATGAATGCTCCAGGCTATTAAAAAAAAAAAAACAGATGAAGGGGTAGGCAGATATTTGCCAGTAAAAAGGGGTTCCTGGTGAGGAGCAGAGAGAGCTGAGCTAGAGAAAACAGTGATTTCGGCGGTGGGGACCGTGAATGCCCGGCTCAGGAGTATGCGTTCAGTACCGTTGGCAGCAGAGGAGACTTGAGGCCTTCTGGGAAGTGAAGGGGCACGGGAGAAGTGGCTGAGAGAGATTTATTTGTTGGTGGAATGTGGCATGGCTGTGCAGAGAGCTTGGAGGCAACGGGAGGCTATGTGCTTTTGAGTTGATAAGGGCATCCAGGAGGATGGTTGCTCTGGCAACGTGAAGGAAGGATGGAACAGGAAAAGGACGGCAGGAAACCAGACAATGGGGGAGGATAGATGAGGCTTCACGGAGAGCAATCAATAAAGACGGGGTGAGGGAGACATGGCAACCTGCTGCGTTTAGACTGTTGGCAGGACACGTGGTCAATGATGTCTAACGGAGTTCGTTTCTGCCACGTGAATTGTAGAAATGCAGTTTAGTTGGGGGGACACAAAGGGGGTCACATTGAAGCACTGAATAAATGGAACATATGAGTGCACCAGGCTACTTAAAAAAAACAACAGATAAACGGGTATGCTGACCAGAGCTGCAGCTTGTACACCTCTGCTCCGAGGTGGGCTTGCGGTGGGAGTTATTTATTTATTTTAATATAGTTTATTGATTTTTTTTTTTACAGAGAGGAAGGAAGAGGGAAGAGAATTAGAAACATCGATGAGAGAGATCAGTTGCCTCCTGCACACACACCCCCACCCAGGGATGTGCCCACAACCAAGGTACATGCCCTTGATTGGGATCAAACCTGGGACCCTTCAGTTCGCAGGCCGATGCTCTACCCACTGAGCCAAACCGCTTAGGGTGTGTGGGAGTTATGAAATGGTTTTGCACACTCAGCTCTGTCCCTTTTAGGTAGGAGAGGGAGCATCTGCTGCCTGAGCATTCCCAGTCCTCCAGGGGCTTATAAGCTAGTCAGGGAGTTATAATTTTAATAGAATTAGCTAAAAGATGAGCAAAGGTCAGGTGGTGGTTGGGTCGTATGTCATGGCTGCTAACTTTGACATGCTAAGTGTAGCATTATTAATGCCTTTCATGCATGGCTAAGAGGGCTGACACTTAGCAAATTAGATCCCTTATTTTTTTGTCCTGTTGTTATAATTTATGGGTACGATAGAGTATATTACTTTGGGCAAAACATTTAATCCCTCCGTGCCTCGGCTTCCTGTTTATAAGATAGGAAGCTTGTAGTGGCAGCATTCGTAAACATTTAGAAAGCCACAGATAAAAAGCACTGTAGGATTCTCTCTCCTCCTCCTCCCACCCCCAACTACTGAGTCAGTCTTTCCGAAAGGTCATCCATTTCATTGAATTCTTTCAATTGCTAACTCCCTAAGCCAGTTAATTAGCATTTTTCTAAAAAACGCTTTCACCCGGCGAGAGCTGAAAGATGTAGTCTCTCACTGCCTTTTTGACCTTCTCTGCCTGCCCATCTTGCTGACCCCTTTTTATTCAGTGGCCGCTGCCATGTGACTCCCATCTCGAAGTTCTTGGATCAGTTCCAGCCATCCCGGAGGGAATTAGAGTCCTATATTAACACTCTGGAACCTCCACCCACACGAGGCAACAATGATCAGGGAGAAATTCAGTCGCAGTTCTTTGTATTAAGCCCCTGCTTTGTTTCTAAGTCTCACTCTGTCTACCAGGTCTGGCCTTTAGATACTTGGTTATTGTTTTTTTTAAAAAAATATATATTTTATTGTATTTCACAGAGAGGAAGGAAGAGAGATAGAGAGCCAGAAACGTGGATGAGAGAGAAGCATCAACCAGCTGCCTCCTGCACACCCCTTCCGGGGATGTGCCCGCAACCAATGTACATGCCCTTGACCGGAATCGAACCCGGGACCTTTCAGTCCGCAGACCGACATTCTACCACTGAGCCAAACTGGTTTCGGCTGGATACTTGTTTTATCGCCCAAGTCCTTCTTGGCCCCCCCCCTCCCCCCCCCGCCATTTGCCCAATACATCATCTCAAGGACCTGAATTCTATTTGTTTTCATCAATTCCTCATAGGGAGAGAAATCCAGGCCTGAGATCCAGCACCGAGCCTGGGACCTTGCTATATAAGCAACACGTTTTCTTGATGCCTGACATGATTTCCGAATGGTCGTCTGCTCCTGGGTTTCCCAAGGTTGTGTTCCAGCTGCCCATTGGCTTACGACACTCCTCTCTGTTGAATCAGCCCGATGTTGGCTGCCTTCCTGGCTGCCGCCCGCCCCATACCCTTCAGATACCGTCTCCCGCCCGCAAGCGCATCCCACCGGCCTGGGCGATTCTGTGGGCGTGTCTACTTCCCTCCGGGCCACCTCACTCCCATTACAGTTAATCCTTCCATATTAAGCTACAGCAGATATTTACGGGCGTGGAAACTGATGTGGCGTTGGAATTTTATCCTTGTTTACATCTTCCTTTGTGTTGGAAAGCTTGGGACCAGTTCCAAAATCTGCTCGGCGAGCTTTCCGGTCTCCTTTGGAAGGAACAAATGAACGCTTGACAATACCTGGTGTCTACGACCAAGCCTCAAGGCAACTGTTTTTTATTGTAAACTTGTATTATTTTTTCTTACTTTTGCTTTTAGACACACTATTATATATAGTGTATTTTGGCCAGTGTTAGTCCACCTCTCTCAATTCCAAGTCTCAATTGGGACTTGATGGCTTTGTGATTCTAAGGAAACAAGTCAAGGCTGGATATGGTGTTCTACAGAGGTCGTGTCAACCTTTAAGGTACATTTAGACTCTTTCGGAGAGCTTGTTACAATAAATCGCAGGGTCCCAAGACCAGAGTTCTCTGGAGCAGTGCACGAGCATTTGCATTTCTAACACGTTCTGAGATGATGTTGACACCGCTGGTTCTGGGACTCCACTTTGAGACCAACTGGCCACAGGTAACCAGAAGCTGCTGAGGGTTACGCATCAGGTCAGACTCTTATCTGAATGGATAAGGTAGAGAGGGCTGAGAAATAGACTTCCAAAGGTCAGTCCATGCTGTTGGGATGACTGCGGGTGTCAGAGGTCTTCTCAGCAACTCATTACCCAGAGAATGTGGTGAATATTAGTTTCTTTGAGCTTCAGCTTTCTCATCCATAAAATTAAGGTGGCCTCTATGCCAGTGGTTCTCAACCTTTCTAATGTCGCGACCCTTTAATACAGCTCCTCATGTGGCGGTGACCCCCGACCATAAAATTAGTTTCGTTGCTATTTCATAACTGCAATTTTGCTACTGTTAATGAATCATAATGTAAATATCTGTGTTTTTTCCCTGATGGTCTTAGGCTCTACAGCAGCGGTTCTCAACCTGTGGGTCTATGCTGTCTTCACTCGAGTGTTGGGAAAGTCAAGTAAAATGGGTGTGAAAATGTTTGAACTGTCAAGTGGAATGGCACTGGGAGGCATTGCAATGGTCTTTCACTACGCTTCTTAAAACATGACCGGCTTCTTTGGGCTCTCTTGCTTTTTTTCTCATTACTTACAGCAACTTTAACCCAGGAGTATAAAATAGAACTTTTATTGCTGTCATAAACTCAGACTTCAAACTCCTAAAACAATTTCATTGGGTGAGATCAGGCATGCCCTATAAGCATTACATAGCGCTAAGCGATGATTCCGTCTTTACAGCTGTAAAAAGAGAAGCACCAGACCCTGTTGTGACCTGGGGCGCAATCACAGTTAATGCTTCCTCCCTGTTCACGTGGGCCCATTAATACAAATGGTTACAAGTTAGACAGCACGTTAAAAAAACAAAGTCAAGGCGCTCAGTGATAAACCTGTCCAACCCCACACTTTCACATCTCTCGTTAACTTCTACTAACTTATTTGTCTCTGGGTGTGGTAAGTCCTCCCCATACTGGATGTGGCTGTTTATCTCACTCTTAGGGCTTTCAGCTCACTCCAAGGGCCAATGCAGCGCTTGCTGTGATTTTCCAAGTGCCACCCTCTCTGTACCCGATTCCTTTAGGCCTTCAAGGAGTATCTCAGATTATTAGCCCCTTATAAAACCATCAGATTATTAGGAACCCTGGGGCTTTAAGAAATATCACAAAACGTCAGCCAGGCTGCCGACGAGGTTCTGAAGACAGCGTTTCTGGAGAGTGAAACATCAGGTTCAAGGCCCGACCCATGAACTTGCCAGGGTCCCCCGCCTGGAGAGCCACGGGGTCTTGGGGGGGGGGGGAGCCCGGCACCTGGTTCCCGCGGCCCCGGCCCCGCCCCCGCCCGCCGGGCCGCGTGCGCGCGCTCCTCCCGGGCGCCGGCAGGGGGCGCCCGCGGCTCCCGGGCGCAGCGCGCGCCCGCCCGCCCGCGCGGAGGAGCGGGCCGGAGGGAGGGCGGAGGGCGCGGCGAGGAGGAGGAGGAGGAGGAGGAGGAGGAGGAGCTGGAGGGGGCGCGGCTTGCGGGGGCCCGTCCCTCCCGGCCTCCCGACCTCCCTCTCCGTCCGGCCCAGGGAGGGCAGGCGGGCGGCGGGGGTCGCGGCGGCAGTGGCGGCGGCGGCGGCGGCGGCGGCGGCGCGGCCGGGCGGCGGCGGCGAGCGCCCGGCTCCGGGTGTTAGGAGACAAGATGGCGGCGGCGCCCTGGAGGCCGGTCCCCTCCTCTTCTCCGCGCTCCTCCGCCCCGCCGCCGCTCGCCGCCTCCTCCCGGGTCTCCTCCTCCTTCTCGGTCGCTGCCTCCTCCTCCTCCTCCTCCTCCTCCTCCTCCTCCTCCTCCAGCCGCAGCCCTAGCGAGGGCCGAGGCGCCGGCCCGCGGTCCCGGCGCTCCGGAGGCGGGTAGACGGGCGCGGGCGGCGGCGGCCGCGCGGCGCTGGGGCCGGGCCGGCGGCGGCGGCGGCGGCGGCGGGCGGCGGGGATGGGGTCGCAGACGCTGCAGATCCTCCGGCAGGGGGTGTGGGCCGCGCTCAGCGGGGGCTGGTACTACGACCCTCACCAGGCCACCTTCGTGAACGCGCTGCACCTCTACCTGTGGCTCTTTCTGCTCGGCCTGCCCTTCACCCTCTACATGGTGAGTGTGGGGGCGGGGAGCCGGGCCGGGGGTGGGGGGGCCGCGGTGGGCAGTCGCGCCTCCCTGGCCCCGGGGCCGAGGTAGCGTTCCCTCCTCCCCTCCCTTGTCCCTGCCCGGGGCGTGCACCCCACCCTCCGTCCCCCGTCCGCCCGGCCCCGCTCGCTGTCACGCTCCCCTCCCCGGGCCTTAGGGTTTCCCCTGCTTCAGGGATGACAGCGGGAACGAAACGGCGGGCCGCCGCCCCCGAGCGCCCGCCCGCCCGCCCGCCCGCCCGGCCGGCGTCCTGGGCACCGGTGGCCGCCCAGCCTTGCTGCCCCGAGGGCCGTGCGCGAGGCGCCGAGCCTCCCGCTCCCTCCCGGGGGACGCCCGCCGCCTGGCTCCTTGGCACGCGCCGCCGCCGCGTCCCTCGGGCGCCCCCGGCGCCCCCTCCGCCGCCCCCGGCGCTCCCTCCGCCGCCCCCTCCGCCGCCCCCGGCGCCCCCTCCGCCCGGGCGGCGCTCACGCCCCTCCGGGGAGCGGCTCCGGGCCCCGTGCGGGGCCTCCGGAGCGGGCGCCGCTCCGCCCGGGGTGTGTGCGCGGCCCGGCCCGGCCCGGCTCCTACGCCGTCCTCGCTGGTGGCTGGGAACCCGGTGGTTAACCTTCCTGCCTGCCTCTAAAAAATCATTGTTTTTGTTGATTTGGGTTTTGTGTTGGTCACCGCCACTGGTTCTTTTCGGTTCAGCCTCATGCCCGCCCCCCTCCCCCCCCCCCCGCCCTCCCCCGTTGGTTGTGGTGTCTCCGGGCCAGCTTTGGGGGGCAGGGAGCGGCGGAGATTCGGGGAATCTGGCTGGCATTTCAGCGGGTTTGTTTGGGTTGGTTCAAGGCCCTTCACTGATTGGCACAGGGGAAGCTTGCTGCCTGTTGCTGAGTTCAGGACCGGCAGCTTCTCCGAACGGTCAAGTTTTTAAAGCGCTATTTTCACAGAAAGTTGTAAGCATGTGTGTGTGTGTGTGTGTGTGTGTGTATATATATACTTTATATATAATATATATTATATACATATATATTAACACTTTAGGGTGGGGCTTTGGGGAAAATAATGTGGAAGAGGGATGATACTTAAGCTTGGATTAAATATATGTTTTTTTTTTTTTAAATAACGGGAAGGGAGGAGAAGATGGTAACTTTATCTTAGGAAAATGGCTTTGAATATATTTCTGCAAACTTTGTGCTTCTCCATGGGGCTGAAATTAGGAAATCTTGGAATAGTAGGACTCTAGGAACTGCTAGTGAAGCCCATTTTTATCCATCGGCCGGGGAAAATGCTTGCTTGGGGGGAAAAGTGCTAGATTTCACTTTCTCAAATGTTTTAATTTTTCATTGAAATTGTTTTGAAGGGGCTTATTGCTTGAGGGGAAATTACCATTTGAAAAATGCTGATGACTGATGGCTTATTTTTTTTTTTTAGGGGACTTGTACAGTCTTGCCCAATTCTGAAAATGTTTCCCGGAGTATTAGAATTTTCAATTAATTCTGGCCTAGGGAGTTCTAGTTGTACTTCTGCTCTTTCCAGGAATATGACATCATTAACGAACAGGTTAATTACTTTGGGTGCAAGAATCCTCCGGCTGGCACAGAGCTTTCTTTCATAGCAGATTTCTGTTATATTCAGGAGGGTTGTAAATTTAAAGCAGACTGGTCCTTGAGATGTAAGGATTAGTGGCTGTGTCCCAGTGTAAGATTTCCATGAACTGTGCTAGTGGCTAACATTATGAAAGAAAACTTAGAACAAATAGAAAGCAATACATTGAGTTTAATGCTTTATTTGAGTTTATTCAGTCAAACTAACTCACAAATAATATTTGAGTTTCTACTATGGACTGGGTAATTTGCTGGGTTCTTCCTGGGAAAATGAAACTGCTTCTCTGGCTTTTTGTCTCACTTAATGGCAGTTCTGCTCTTAAATCTTTTAAAAGTTCTCCTTGATTCTTTTTCTCTCTTCATATCCAGTTTATCAACAAATCTTGTGGATTCTGTCTTCAAAACCTAACTAGAATCCAGCTAATCATCATCATCATTCCCGTGGTTCAAGCCACCATTGTGTCTCCTCTGGATTATCGCAGTGTTCTAATCAGGCTCACTGCTTCCATTCTGTATTCTGGGTTCTCCGTGCAGAAGTCTGAGTGATTCTTTAAAACAGATCAGACCAGGGCACTCTTCTGCTCTCAGAGCCTGCCCTCCCATGTGTCTGTCACCCCCCAAACCCCCACACATACATTTGCCTTCTTGCAATTTTCCCCACAAAACTGTGTTCCTGCCTCACGGGCTTTACGCTTGCTCTCCCCCCTCCAGACAATCTGTGTGATGTGCTCCACGTATTTCAGCTTCCAGCTGCCTGTGAGGCTTTCTCTGATCACCTGTTTAAATACCAACTTCCCAGCTACTGCAATATTTCCTAACCCCCTTATCCTCCTTTATTTGATAGCATTTATCACTAATTGATATACATTTATTTACTTACTGTCTTGCTTCTCTCATTAGAATATAAGCTTCAAGAGGGCAGTTAAAAAAAGTTATTGAATAAATTTGACATAATGTGTACATTTAAGGTGTATAGCTAGCTTATTGCTTTGATACATTTATATATTGTAATATGATTGCTGTTGTAGTGATATTTATCACATTACATACCGTATTTGCCGGCGTATAAGACGATTTTTTGGCCCTGAAAAATATGCCTCCAAGTGGGGGGTAGTCTTATACGGCAAGTATATAACAAACTCTGTATTTTTAGTGGAAATGTTAGGGGGTCGTCTTATACGCCCAGTCGTCTTATACGCCGGCAAATACGTATTTTTCAGGGCCAAAAAATCGTCTTATACGCCGGCAAATTATTGTATGCATTCATTATATATGCATTAGTTCTCTGGTTTATTTGCTACTGGTTGCAAATTTGTACCCTTTTTGAAAAAATGGTTTGACTATTTTAGGTTCCACATATAAGTGATATTATAAGGTACTTTCTATTTCTCTGACTTATTTCACTTAGCATAATAAGGTCTTAGGACTTGTTATTCAGGATTCAAACACTTGTAGCTTTTGTGGGTACATTAACAGGAGAATTTATAGTTCAGCAGTTATAATAGTTGTAAAAGTCAGAGTCTTTTTTTCACCTTTCATTGTCCTTTCTGTTTCTCTGAAGACATTCACCCCATTTATCTTGTCATCAAGATTATTTTTGTACCTGACACGTCACAGATAGCGAGCTTTATGGATGTGAGCTTCGTGGCATTTTTGTGTTCTGGAAGCAGAGTGGAATTGTGTTACCCGGATTTGTGTGTCTTGGCTCCGTAATTGAATGTGTCCTTTGGACAAGACTTTCCAATTTATTCATTTGTGAGATATTGCAAGGGCATTTTTAAAGAAAATATTTATAAAGTAGAAAAATTATTCACCTTCAGAGTGGCCTTCAGTATCTGTCATTTGAAGAATGGCTTATTAAAACTGTTTCCTCTATAATGTTCTATGACTGCAGGAGATGAGAGAGTAACTCAAACCGTGATCTTAGCATCCTGCTCAACATACTGTTTACCTCAGCATGTCCGTCCTCTGTAAAGAGGTGTGCACACCGAGGTGATGAACTATAACACTAAATCTCTCTATAAGTGATTCTCAGACTCCAGGTAACGTCCGAATCACTTGAACATGTGCACGTGTGCATGTCCACTCTGATGTAGATCTGGAGTGTGGCCCGTTAATTTATATTTTATGAGTATTCAGGTCCGTTTAAAAAACTTGATAATGCCCATAAGTCCCTTAAACCCAGCAGCCTACTCAGCATCTCCTTTTGACTGGCTCAGAGGCATCTCAAAGGTATCATGTCCAAAACATTCTCGATTCCTCACTCAAGGCACCGCCCCAAAACTTGTTTTCTTGCTCTGTCTTTGTCATCTTAGTTTATGGCACCAACTTGTATCTAGTTGCTTATGCCATCCCCCTCGTCTTATGAGCAAATGGTAACAATTATACTGTCAGACATAAGTTCTGACAAATGCTAAATGTAAGGACAGACATTTCTACTGTCTTTCCACCTCTGGTCACCCTAATGTTTTGTTTGCCTTAGCTTCTATTCTTTTCTTTTTTTTTTTTTTAATATATATTTTATTGATATTTTACAGAGAGGAAGGGAGAGAGATAGAGAGCTAGAAACATCGATGAGAGAGAAACATCGACCAGCTGCCTCTTGCACACCCCCTACCAGGGATGTGCCCGCAACCAAGGTACATGCCCCTGACCGGAATCGAACCCGGGACCTTTCAGTCCGCAGGCCGACGCTCTATCCACTGAACCAAACTGGTTTTGGCTTAGCTTCTATTCTTGCCGTATTACAACTATTTGTTCCACAAAGTAAATGGCATCAATCTGTTTGTGTCATTCCTCCCCACCACCTTTTAATATCATTCGCTGGCTCTTGCATTTAGAATGAAGTCTAGCATCCCTACCAAGGCCCCCAAAGCCAGCTCTGCCTTGTCTGCCGTTGGTGCAGCTTTCCCCTCGGCGCTCCTTTCTGTTTCTGAAGAGACAGTCTTCCCTCCGGCTCTGCAGGGCTGGGTCTGCTGGTCTTTAGGGCCGGGTTTGCTGTACATGAACAGCATCTCCTCAGAGGCCTCTGCACCGTCCCGTCCTGTAACTTTCTCCCACAGTGCTGTCTCAGGCATATGTACAACTTGGTTGGCTTGTTTGCTCTCTAACTTTCCCTCTCCCCAATACTTTGTGAGTTTCATGAGGGCAGGGTTTATCCAGTGCCCACTCCTGGGTTCTGAATAAGTATTTGTTGATTGAATATATATATCTGAATCTTTAGATTTATCAGCTTTAACTGATACAGAATAGTTGGGGGTGGAAGGAGTGCTGTGATAGCCTGTATTACCTGGTGGAGTCACATTTTACGTGGGGGTTAGGTTAAATATCAATGTGTAAGACATAAATAAGTTACAGAATTATTTAAAAATCAAATACAGAATGACTCTTGAAAAACCCTTAAGTCAAAGTGCAGCATATATAGCTTTTTGTATCTACCACTTTGTGCAGTTTATACATACATATGCTTACATACACATGATATATATAGTTATATAGGCAATATAAATCTTTGGAGAGATCTTATTCAGAAACTAAATCACTCATAAAATTTATGAAGGTTTCAACTTTTTCTTCTTGGTTATCTTATTTTCTATAGCTGATCTTCATCATCTACAGAATGATAAATACTTTATTAGTGAGGATTTCTCTGAGGCCTTCAAATCATTTTCTTTCCCAAAGATTTAAAAAATATTTGAAAAGCCTGGCTGGCATGGCTCAGTGGTTGGGTGTCTACCTATGAACCGGGAGGGTGTGGTTGGATTCCTGGTCTGGGCACATGCCCCAGGTTGCAGACTTGATCCCCAGTAGGGGGCGTGGAAGAAGCAGCTGATCAGTGATTCTCTCATTGATGTTTCTCTCCCTCTTCTTTCCTCTCTGAAATCAAATAAAAATATTCAAAATATTTTAAATACCCATGTAAACAAGATTAAGTTACAATGACTGAAACTGAAATCTTCATATTTTATAAGAAGTTTTATTTTTTTTTTATTTTTTTTTAATATATTTTTTATTGATATTTTACAGAGAGAAAGGGAGAGAGATAGAGAGCTAGAAACGTCGATGAGAGAGAATCATCGACCAGCTGCCTCTTGCACACCCGCTACCGGGGATGTGCCCGCAACCAAGGTACATGCCCTTGACCGGAATCGAACCCGGGACCTTTCAGTCCGCAGACCGACGCTCTACCACTGAGCCAAACCGGTTTCGGCTATAAGAAGTTTTAATTAAGCAAAGTTATAAATTAGTAATTAAAAACATGATCATTGCCGAAACCGGTTTGGCTCAGTGGTAGAGCGTCGGTCTGCGGACTAAAAGGTCCCAGGTTCGATTCCGGTCAAGGGCATGTACATTGGTTGCGGGCACATCCCCGGTAGGGGGCGTGCAAGAGGCGGCTGGTCGATGTTTCTCTCTCATCGACATTTCTAGCTCTCTGTCTCTCTCCCTTTCTCTCTGCAAAATATCAATAAAATATATATTTTAAAAAAAACAAAACATGATCATTAAGTATTAGAATATTTTCTATATCCTTTAGGAAACGTGTAATGAATAGTAGACGGTTTGTTTTGACCTATGTTTTTTGCTTTTTCTTACCAGTATTCTCAGTATTTAATATTGAGATGAATGTAATTATTCCCATATGGGTATGGCACAGGTATAGATAGCTCTTATCATCTCTCTTGTTATGCCACCTAAAATAAATTTAAAGATACATTGTACAACAATGGTTTACAAACGAAATTTCCAAGAAAGTAGCCATATTTGTTAGCTTGTAGAAAAACTTGTGAATTTACAAAATGTTTTAGTATCTTTTGTTAAAGATGTTTTTTGTTATTTGAGAAATTACTCCAAGTCGTAAAATTATTTGGCTATTGGAAAACTAGGAAGTTTATATTTCTTTTTCAGGTTTTGAATACACAGGTAGTTTGCTTTTGGTAGCTGACTGTACTGAAAGTTAAATAATGTTTTTTCAACATTTTACTTTGAGAAGTTTCAGACTTACAGAAAAGTTGAAAGAACTATTCCCACTACCTGGATTCTGCAGTTTTTGTTTATTGCATGTCTGTGTTTATTCACCTCTTTATCAAGGCCCTTTTTTCTTTTAAAATATATTTTTATTGATTTCAGAGAGGAAGGGCGGGGGAGAGATGTGGCTGAGCATTGGCCTGTGAAGCAGGTCATAGTTCGATCCCTCCGACCTTGTTCATAGGCCAATGCTGGGCCGCCCTCTCTTCTCTTCTCTCTTCTTCTCTTCTCTCTTCTTCTCTTCTCTTCTCTTCTCTTCTCTTCTCTTCTCTTCTCTTCTCTTCTCTTCTCTCTCTCTCTCTCTCTCTCTCTCTCTCTCTTTTTTTTTTTTTTTTGAGAGAGAGATGCGTCTGAAGTTAAGGTACCAGTACAGAATATCCCTGAACACTTCAGTATGCATACCATTAGAGTTCTGAGCGGCATAAATCCTAGGTGAATCACTGGATAAGTTTTTGAGTCTTTTTTAAAAAAATATATTTTGTTGATATTTTACAGAGAGGAAGGGAGAGAGATAGAGAGCTAGAAACGTCAGTGAGAGAGAAACATCGACCAACTGCCTCTTGCACACCCACTTCCGGGGATGTGCCCGCAACCAATGTACATGCCCCTGACCGGAATCGAACCCGGGACCTTTCAGTCTGCAGACCGACGCTCTACCACTGAGCCAAACTGGTTTTGGCAGTTTTTGAGTCTTGATAGGCGAATACATGTGTGTAGTGCAAACCTAGCATGCTGTAGGACGTGATGTTTAGCATCATTCGAGGAAGTTCTTGCTTGTCCTTCCCAGTCAGCCCTCTGCCTCTTGGCCTTGGCCTGATTTCCCCCCTATCACTGATTAGTTTATTCTGTTTTAGAACTTCATATAGTCGAGGCTGGTTTGGCTCAGTGGTGGAGGGTCGGTCTGCGGACTGAAAGGTCCCGGGTTCGATTCCAGCCAAGGGCATGTACATTGGTTGCGGGCACATCCCCGGTAGGGGGTGTGCAAGAGGCAGCTGGTCGATGTTTCTCTCTCATCGACGTTTCCAGCTCTCTATCTCTCTCCCTTCCTCTCTGTAAAATATCAATAAAATATATTTGGAAAAAAAAAAGAACTTCATATAAATAGAATCATGTAGGCATACTTTGTGAAAGTACCTTGTTCCTTTTTATTGCGAAGCAGTATTCCTTTGTGGGAGTACACTGCAGTTTGTTTTTCCATTCTCCTGTGGGTGAGGACGCTTTCCAGTTTTTGACTGTTTTGTAAAAGGTATCACCCCCACATGAGAGTAGGTTTATTCAGAACTCAAAGAAATTAGAAACTTAAATGAATGTAAAAAATGCTTTTTCTTCCCCAATAAGACCATGTTTTAATTTAAAATAAATTAATGATAATGGCATACTTTATTCTCTCATTTAAATTTTAGGAGACTGTAATACTGTACTTTTATTTACTCAGTATTTAGATTTTCCTCTGTTTTGTCAACACAGTAGAACCTTTTTGTTCAAATATATATATGCTAAATCAGAAATTATAGATAAATCTATTGAACATTTTATATTTGGAACTTACAAATACATATTATTCCTTTTCCTTACAAAAATGGACTTATAAAATTTGTATTGTTTGAAGCCTCCTATTTTGCTTGACTGTAGATTGTGAATGTTACCATGTGGGGGGACAAAGCTGTTTGAATAGCTGTCTAGTACACTGTAGTATAATGTGTTAGAGTGTTTTTAATCATTTGATTATTGACTTTGTAGGTTGTAGATTTTTATCTGTTTTGAAAACAGTAGTGTGAGTATTGTTGTCAGATAAATCTTTGTACCAGTCTTTTGTGTAAATTAAGTTGGTGGATTATAGGACATGCATATTTTTATTTGATAAATAATCATTTTTAAAACACTGAGTGAATTTTTATAATGAGAGAGAATATATATTGAAGCTGATAATACAAGGTTCCTGAGGAGGCAAAGTAGGCTTGTGGTCCAGGAAGCAGAGTTAGCAAGGGATCCATCTCTGCAGGGACTCGGGGAGGGAGGAAGGAGGTAAGGATGAATGCTGATGGAAGAAGGGATAAGCATTTGGTGGTGAAAATTGAGGTAGGTCTTTTATGATTTACTTTGAAATACAGAGTTAGTGTTTTCTGTTGAGCGTGAAGGGGAGGTGAGGAGGATGTCCAGGGTTTGTGGTGGATTCTTATTTTTGGAGACTGGCAAAGTGACCTGACTAGCAGGGGATGGTAGGATGGCGGGGCCGTTTTGAGGTTGGAGAACATGAGTTCAGAGTGTTGAAGAGAAGTGTTAAGGAGGGAAATTTGGGGTAAAATTTATTTGGAAGTTATCAGCATTATAGAGGATAATCCAAGCTACAGAGTAGTTAAGATCTGGGGATAAAGTATAAGTCATTAAAAAGAAAATGGCTCAGCAGAGAAGACCAGAAAGGTAAGAGGAAAAGGAAGAAAGTAACCTGTTCCAGAAGCCAAGGCAAGAGTATTTTGAAGAAAAGAAAATGGTTGAAAATGCCAAATCGCCTAATTTAAGTTTTCATCAGCAATATTAAAAGTACTTGTCTTCCACCTTTACCTAACACTTTCCAAAACAGGGTGTTGGTGTGTTACATTTCTCATTCAATGGAATGTTGAATGAAATCATTTCAGTAATAGTTTAAACATTTTTTTTAATTGATTTTAGAAAGGAAGGGGGTGGGAGAGAGAGAGAGACAGAGAGACAGAGACAGAGAGACAGACAGACATCACGGATGGGAATCACTGATCTGTTGTCTCTTGCACGTCCCCTCCTGGCCATTGAGCCTGCAACCGGCCATGTGCCCTGACTGGGAATTGAACTGTGACCTCCTGGTTCATAAGTCCGTGCTCAGCCACTGAGCCATGTTCGCCTGGCGGTAATAGTTTGTTTTTGATAATAGGCAGAATTTCTCTTAAAGTACTTGTCTAATTCAGTCTTTTTTAAAATTTAATTTTATTATTTAAAGTATTACAAATAGTAGTACATATGTCTCCTTTATTTCCCCATTGACCTCCTCCCAATTCAGATTTTCTTAGTCCAAATTAAGGGGATGTTATTGTACTAACATATGCCACATAACTTTTATCTGATTTTTTCTATATTCTGTACTCAGATAATTTTCAGAGCAGGCATCTGGTAAACAAGCAGAAATGTTTCTTTAAGAGATTGATTGCTTCTTTCTATTCTTTAATCTGAATTAAATCAAATTGTTTTTCTGTCTCTGCACAGCAGGGGAAAGCAGAGAATTATTTTGTACTGAGGACCCCTAGGAATAGTAATGCTAAAATAGTATAGACAAGTGTGGAAAAGAACAGATTACAACAAACATTCTGTAGATTTTACTACTGTTGACTTCTTTACCATCTAGATAAATTGCACCAAATCCCAGTGGAATAAATAGTTAATGACTCCTTGGTTCCTCTGCCTGTCCCCCAAGAAATTGGTTAAATGCTTTCTTTGGTAGAATTGTAAAAAAGTTCAGACTTTTCTTCTTGTCCTTTATCTTTAGAATCTGAGGGAGTTTGCATCTTTTATAACTTACACTGTTGGCGTTACTCTCTGTTGCTTTGTGTTATAAGAAAAAAGAAAACCTAGGGCAAAAGCAAGCCATTTCCTTTTGAGGTTTTAAGTGGGGGGGGGGGGGAAGTCCTATTTGTACTGCTTTCTACAAACCACATAGACCCTTGAGTGCCAACTGCCCTAAGAATAGGCAGGAAGATTAGTCACAAATTTGAGAAGCTTGAATCACATATCTGGCTGTTTACTTCAGCTATCCCTCCTAACTCCCCGAATGTTGTCTAGACATAAACTAAACAGATTCATCCATAGTTAACATCTTTACAACTTTGTTTTATAATAATTTTAGATTTACAGGAAAGTCACAAAATTAATATAGAATTCTTTTATACCTTTTGCCCAGCTTCCTGTAATATTAAAACCTTACATAACCATGGTGCATTTATTAAAATTAAGAAATCAACATAGTGTAGTATTATTAACATAGAATTTATTTGTATTTAACCACTAATGTTCCTTTTCTTTTTAAAAAAAATATATTTTATTGATTTTTTTTTTTTTTTTTTTTTTTTTTTTTTACAGAGAGTAAGTGAGAGGGATAGAGAGTTAGAAACATCAATGAGAGAGAAACATCCAAGGTACATGCCCTTGACCGGAATTGAACCTGGGACCCTTCAGTTCGCAGGCTGACGCTCTATCCACTGAGCCAAACCGGTTTTGGCACTAATGTTCCTTTTCTGTTTCAGGATCCAATCCAGGATAATAAATTGCATTTTGTATGATTATTTTTAATATGATTTTCTATTCTTTGCCTTATCATGCTGAGATTCTGTGTGTGTGTGTGTTTTTAAAGATTTTTACAATTTATAATAATTTATTAATTGTCACGAGAAAATTTAGTAAAAGGTTTTATGTTTGTGATACATTTTAGATGTAGAGAAGAGAGTTTTCTTTTAAAAAATATTTTATTGATTTTTACAGAGAAGAAGGGAGAGGGATAGAGAGTTAGAAACTCCTACTGATCAAGCCTACAACTGAGGTATATGCTCTTGATCAGAATCGAATATGGAACCCTTCAGTCTGCAGGCCGATGCTCTATCCACTGAGCCAAACTGGCTAGGGCAAGAAGAAAGTATTGTGAATGATTTAAAAAAAATATTTTTTTATTGAGTTCAGACAGGAATGGAGAGAGAGAGAAACATTAATGATGAGAGAGAATCATTGATTGGCTGTCTCCTGCATACCCCTACTGGGGATTAAGCCTGCAACCCAGGCATGTGCCCTGACTGGGAATCGAACCAGGAACCCTTCAGTCCCCAGGCCGACGCTCTGTGTCTACTGAGCCAAACTGGCTAGAGCTTAATGATTTTCAAATCATACATTGACCATTAACCTTCGTTAGGCTATTTGAAAATGGATGTATTTTACGTAAGAAGAATTACGTTAAATGAAATAATTCTAAAGATGAAAATGACTTTATACCTCAATCATGCAGAATGAACTTGAATATCTTAGCTTCCTGTATAATGCTGCTTTCTCCTAATTTATAAATTGGAGGCAATGAGACAAATAAACCGTCATATTACAGGGTAGAATATGACTAATCCCTTATGTGTCATAAAATACTCGGGAATTGGAAGAAACATCCAGTTATTTCCTAGAAGGATTTATGCAGAGGGTAATTCATACATTCAAGCATTACTGTATATTGGGTAATGTGGTGGGCCTTATGGTGGGGAATCTTCATGGGGTTTATTAGTCCTGGAAGAGCATTTCCCATACTCTTCCCATCAGGCAAAGGAATCTTGTTCTGGGGAAAAGATTGTTTATTAAATGATTATATGTTTTTGGGTATAGTGGTTTACTCTATTACCAAATATTTTATTATAATACTAGAGGCCCAGTGCATGAAATTCATGCACTTGGGGGAGGGGGTTCCCTCAGCCCAGCCTGCACCCTCTTGCAGTCCGGGGGCCTTCGGGGAGCAGGGAGTGGGCCTAAGCCAGCCGTGGGCAAACTACGGCCCGTGGGGTGGATCCGGCCTGTTCAGCTGTTCTATCCGGCCTGAAGAACAGCTCTTGCTCTCCCCTCCGCTCCTTCACCAGCAGCCCAAGATGAGAGTGCCAGCATGGTCAGGTTGCTTTTGTTCCGGCCCTCCAGTCCAGTTTAAGAACCCATGTGACCCTTGAGTCAAAAAGTTTGCCCACCCCTGGTAAAGCTGTCAGTTGGACATCTTTAGTGCTGCTGCGCTTGCCAGCCATGAGCCCAGCTTCTAGCTGAGCGGTGCGCCCATTTAGGAGTATACTGACCACCAGGAGGCAGCTCCTGCCCCCTGGTGGTCAGTGTGCATCATAGCGACCGGTCATTCCATTGATTGGCTGATTTGCATATTAGCCTTTTATTATATAGGACTAGAGGACTGGTGCATGAATTCGTGCATGGGTTGGGTTCCTCAGCTGGCAATGAAGGCCGATCAGGTGTGCCAGCCGCTGGGGGGAGGGACCGCAGGAGGTTGGGCTCAGCAGCAAGCTAACCAATGGCCAATTCCATGGGGAATCAGGCTGCCTCTGCTATTCTATCGGGGTCCGGGGTGCGGGTGAACCAGATTTGCGGCTGTCAGCGCCCCAGCAGCAAGCTAAGGCACGGCCAATTCTATGAGGAATCAGGCTCCTTTCTCCCTTCTGTCTAGGTCTGGGGTGCATCATTGCTAGATTCAGGGCTGTCAGGGCCAGAGCAGCAAAGTCTGGGTCAGTGTGCATCATTGCTATCGGCGGGTTGTCTAGTTGTTCTGGTTGTTGGGTCTTAATGGTTTCTTAGGCTTTTATATATACTAGGTGTACCAGTTAATAATGTGGATTTTGTAATCAAAACACGATAATTTCAAGAGAAACATCAAAATGCCCTGCCTGGTTTGGCTCAGTGGATAGAGCGATGGCCTGTGGACTGAAGGGTCCTGGGTTCGGTTCCGGTCGTGGGGCTTGTGCCGTGGTTGCGGGCGCATCCCCTGTGGGGTTGTGCAGGAGGCAGGCAGCTGATTGATGTTTCTCTCTTATTGATGTTTCTAACTCTCTCTTCCTCTCTGTAAAAGATCAATTAAAAAATATATATATATTTAAAAAGTGCTTTATTCAAAGTAATGTCCATTGTTAGCTACACTTTTCTCCCATCTTTCAGGTAATTTGTGGATACCATCCCAATAGAACTTTTCTTGTTTTGAGGCAAACCATTCAGAGACCCAATTTTCTATTTCTTTGAATGTTTTGAGGTGCTGCCCAGAAAGTGTGTGCCATCCACCTGAACAGCTGCTAATCTGAAGGAGCGAGGTCTGGTGAATACATCAGATGGGTTAATAATTCCCGACAAGATTTTTTATCGTGTCTTTAACTGGTTTTGAAGTGTGTGATAGTTGTCACCATGGCCCATTCTGGTCATTTTATGCACAAAGCATGGTTCAAATTGATAATTTGTTTTCAGTAGTGATCAGTATTAATGGTTTCACCTGGTTTTAGAAGCTCATACATAATACCACACTTTTCTGATCCCACCAAACTCAGAGCATTGTCTTCTTTCCAAAGCGATTTGGCCTTGCAGTCAATGTTGATGGTTGGCCTGGATCAACCGATGATTTTGTGCGTTTGGGATTCCCAAAATAAATTCACTTTCCATTGCCAGTCACAATTTGATGCAAAAAAGTCTTTCTTTCGTGGCATTAAAGCAACTTTTTGCTGATGGCTTTTCAGTTTCCATTTGTCTTTAGTTCAGTTGATGTGACATTCATTTTCCTTCCTTTAAAATCTTTCCCAGTGCTTGTAAATGATCTGAAATTGTTTGCTGAGCAACATTTAATCTTTCTGCAAGGTGTTTTTGAGTTTGCCATGCATCTTCATCCAATAATGCTTGTAATTGTTGGTCTTCAAACTTTGTGGTTGATCTGAACATTCTTTGTCTTTCACATTGAAAACATCACTTTTAAACCAGCGTTCATAAGTATCTTGAGAAGGAGCATGTTCACCATAAACTTCCGGGAGTATATGATAATTTTCAGCAGCACTTTTCTTCAAAATAATGAATTAAAACTTCCTGCAAATTTTTTCCCCACAAAATTTGATATTTTTAAGCATAAAAATATCTATAATGTTAACACCTTCAGAAAATTTGACATGAAGTTTTTTTTTTCTTTTCCACCATTTCTTTATTAAGGTATTATATGTGTACATAGCTTACCATTGCCCCCCCCCCCTCCCATACATGCCCTCCCTCCCCAGAGTTTTGTGTCCATTGGTTGTATTTATATGCATGCACACCAGTCCTTTGGTTGATCTCTTGTCTCCCCTAGATCACCCTCCCCTCCCCGCTGTCATTTGACAGTCTGCTTGTTGCTTTACTGTCTCTATATCTATCTTTCTGTTCATTAGTTTATAATATTCTGACATGAAGTTTTGAAGCTTGTTGTCAATACAACAAAATAGCTTGTTGTCAATACAACATATCAAATCGCATATATATCAACATATGTGTAACTCCATCTATTGAAAAATATCTGAATTATTAACCGGTACAACTAGTATAGTTATCTAACATGGTAAGGCTTTCTTAGTGAATTATTTCTTAACTTTTCAGTATATTATTTATGTTCATAATATTACTATTCCTGGTCAATATCTGGAATGGTTAAAAACAAGGATGTAAAAACAAATTAATGAAAACTCCAGTAAAGCAATTATTATTTACACTAAGCAGTATTCTGTTTTATTTATACCATAATATATACTACAGATGATTTTCATAACTATCACAGAACCTTAAGACAGAACCCAAGTGAACTTTCAAAGGAGTAAAGACTTTTTTGGGGGGGGGCGTTTAAATAGTGAAATTCTCAATTTAAATATTTTTTTTAAGTGAAAGTAAATATGGCTAATTAAAAAAATTAAACTGTATTATCAGTGTCTTTTTTTTCAGTTCCTTATAAGAGTATTAAAATATACAGTATGTGCTGTTGAAGAATAAGCTAAATAATCTTATTTTTCCAATTGCTTTAAATGAAAATTTTTCAAATGAATAAGAATGTTGAAAGAATAATACACGATCACCCATATATCTACCTAGATTTAACATTTAGAACCTTTTTAAAAAATCACATTTGATTTTATATATCAATATGTGATATATATCTACGTACTCATTTTCTCTCCCAGGCACGTGTTTATACCTGATGCATTATGACATGTCATCCCTCAATTACCACATTGCAAATAATTAACATTAATTCTCTAACATCTAGTTCATATTTAGAATTTCCCAAATAGCCCCAAAATATCATATATAGCCAGTTTTTTCCAAATCCAGGATCCAGTTAGGGTTTAATAATTTCTCATACAAATTGACTTTAAAAAAATATAAGGTAATTGTCCTATAGAATGTTGTACATTATGGATTTGTCTAATTGTGATGTCATGATTTTCCTCTCTATTCTCTGTAGTTACTGTAAACTTAAACCTTATTTTATTGTCCAAAGTTATGGTTTCTAGAATCTATACATTATAACATGATATTAGTGTTCGTTGACTAATTTTTCCTTTCATTTTGCTTTGCCTTTGATTTGGTAATCTTAAGCAATTACTGACATGTTTGTAGCATATTTTTGTGTTCACATGATCATGAAGTGTTACTCAAGTTCTCATTACATTATCTATTTTGGTTTTCTACCTTTAAAAATATTTTTATTGATTTCAGAAAGGAAGGGGAAAAGAGAGAGAGAGAGAAAGAGAGAGAGAGAAATCAGTGAGAGAGAATTATTGATTGTTTGCCTCCTGCACGTCTCGCCCTGACCAGGAATTGAACCATGATTTTCTGGCTCATAGGTGAAAGATCTAACCACTGAGCCATGCTGGCAGTTTTCTTTCTTTGTAAAGATATCTGTAGGTAAAACAAAGAAAGTCAAAGTAAAATCACAGAGTGCACTTTATATCTCTTCATGCTATTCTAGGCATTGACTTGTAGCTTTCAGCTAATTAGAGCTTTATTTAGTTTTGCTTACTAATAGGGGTGAGGAGAATTAGAAGTCTCCATGGGTTGGTTTCAAACTAAATGCTCCCTCTTCCTCTGCTCATTCTGAGTCACTGCTTATCTCTTTTCCTTCCTGTAGCGAGATGCATATCACAACACAGGCTAGAGTGAGGCTAATGTAGGAATAATCCTAAATTTATCTGTTTAAAAAAAAGTTATTCAGCAGCTTTAAAGATTGTTAGTAATTCTTTGTATAGTCCTTACTACTTCACTTGAGAATTGCTGGCCTATTACACAGGTGATAAATGGGTTGGAACTGACATTACTTTCCTTCTGAAAAAAACAAACGAGCGAAAAACCCACCATCTACTAACTGGGAGTGAACTTGCCTGAGGTCCTGTTTGCTTCACTCCAGTAAGGTGTTGTCTGGGGGGAGATTCTACTCATGTGAATTTTGAAAACAACTCCCCTAAAAGCACCAACAGAAAAGCCCGTAAAGTGATTTGATGGGTACCTCAACTTATCCACTACCCTGTACAAGGTCTTATTCTTCTTCAATGTTTGAAAGTTTATTATTCTTCAATGTCTGGGAACACATTTTTGATTCTGGCTGAAGTTTAACTCACCTCTTTTTTTTTCTCTCTCTCTCTCTCTCTTTTTTTTTTTTTTTTTTAGCAGTGAGTAAATTATGGAATAACTTTGATTTTGGCTACATTAGATGCTTTTATGGTACTGATAATAATAACAATTATATAGTGCTTTTTATCTCTTATAATGTATTCCTTGAGCATTTCACCTCCCAGTTAAAAACCATTATTAGGTTGTTATCAGGAAAGCAATATTAGCTGTAGAAAATGTTCCAGACTATACTCAAGTATGTATAGTCCAAAATAAAAGTTCAAAATAAAGCAAAAAATGTTATGGCAATACTGTGGTACACATTTGTGTATATAAGATTGTACTGTGAGAGTTTATAGGTTTCTAGAAAAGAAATTGCTAGGTCAAAGATTATGCACATTTAAATTAAATGATGTTGCCGTATTACACCTCAAAAAAAGTTTTACCAATTTATATTCTCAACATTGTATGTAAGGACCTGTTTTTCCTTGTTCTCACCAACATTGTTTATTATGAATCTTTTTCACTGTGGTAGTGAAAAATGGCATCTTGTTTTAATTTCTGTTTGTTTAATAATAAATTCTTTGAGTATCTTTTCATACACTCAGTAGACACTTATAATATTTACTAGTGGTCCAGTACACGAAATTTGTGCACATTTAAAGGGGATTAATTAGAGGAAATATTTTAATATTGCTGTTTGCCTTTTCTCTATAATAGAAGTGTCAGTTGAAAGAAAATTAGTAACATGTCTATGAAAATCTTCCTCCTGTCAGAGTCTGGGGCGCACCATGGGACCCAGAGAAGTCCCCACCTACCCACATGCACCTCGAAATTATGAGAGACCCAGAGCCGGCGGGCCCCTCCCCCATCGGGCTGGATCCAGACCCTGCCAGTCCCACCCTGGTCCAGCCCCTGGGCGGTGGGGAGTGCAGCCTCCGGCCCCTGGCCTGGCCTGGGTAGGGGTGCAGCCTGAGATCCCCCGTCAATCCCTGCCGGGAGGGGCATGGCCTCAGTTCCCCTGTCAAGCCCCGCTGGGCAAGGGATGCAGCCCGAGGTCCGCCGGCCCAGCACCAGGGCGGGGGCACACCTTGAGGTCTCCTGTCTACCCTGCCAGGTGGGGAATGCGGCCTGAGGTGCCCTGTCCAGCCCTGCTAGGCCAGGGGAGCAGCCTCAGGTCCCCCGGCCGGGCGGGGGTCACAGCCTCTGGCCCCCTGGTTCTGGGGTGGGGGCACGGCCTGAGGTCCCCTGGCCCAGCACCCAGGCAGAGGGTGCACCTTGAGGTCCTCAGTCAAGCTCCACCGGGCGGAGGGCGTGGCCTGAGGTCCCCCATCAAGCCCCGCCAGAGGGGGCCAGACTGGGCACCGCCTCAGGTCCCTGGCTTGGCACCTGGGCGGGTTGCACCTTGAGGTCCCCATCAAGCCCCGCTGGGGGTGGGGGTGTGTGTGCGACCTGAGGTCCCCCAGCCTGGCGCCAGGGAGGGGGCGGGGCGCACCTTGAAGTCCCCCGTCAAGCCATGCTGGGTTTGGGGCACCACTGAGTTTCCCTGTCAAACCCCATAGGGTGGGAGGGGGGGCTGCAGCCTCAGGTCCCTGTTGATTGCTCATTAAGGCTGGTTAGGGGAACTTGGCCTCCACTGTGGGTGCAGCCATCTTGTGTTATGGAAACCCCGCCTCTGCTGTGGGTGCTGCCATATTTGTGACGCAGTGACAGTCAATTTGTATATTCCCTCTTTATTATGTAGGATACCTTTTTTCTTTTAACTGCCTTTGCCCATTTTTTGAAAGTGGCATTTTTTTCTAACTGAATTTTGAGAGCCCTTTGTATGTATGAATATTAGCTATTTGTCAGATATAAAAAATGCCTCTAATTTGTCTTTTAATTTTATGATTGGGTATTTTGAGCATATAAATTTAATATTTTTAGTAGTCACGTTTACTAGTTTTCTTCATGCTATAATGACTTCCCTATTAAATGTTTGTTTAAAAACTTCATGTTTTTGTTTAATAACTTAAATTTGGGAATAAATTTGCCCTGCTCGCACCTGCTGTTGGCCCCAGCCCAAATGGCTCTATGCTAGCATATAGGGGAGGGGGTGGGGGGTCGTGATGGGAGGAGCCGGATGGGGGCACGTGCCTACCGCAGCCTCACAGCCTACAGTTCCTTTAAAGGTGCCTGACTTCATTAGTGGGCCCTTAGTATACAACAAAAAATTGTAACCTAAAAACGTAAAATGTGTCCTTTTGGAAATACTAGTACTTTTGGTTGTTATGGAACACAGTTAACCTTAAGTCATAAGTAATTGCCAAAAAAAATTTGAAATAGATGTTTTAATTTAGAACTGGGTTGTTGAATGGGATACAAAATTTTAACAGAAACATAAGCAGTTTTATCTTTCCCATGAGAAGCTACTTCCTGATAAATGGAATTCTGTTGTCTCTGAAAATCTTTCTTTGAAAACACCGTATTGATATATCTAATTTAATAAAATATAAAGGTGAATGGTAAATACTACTAGGTTTGCTCTTTGATATATAATTTATAAAACTGAAAAATAGGTGGCCTGACTAGTTTCTCTTTTTTTCGGTATATTATATTATATTATTTATTTTAAAATATTTTATTGATTTTTTTACAGAGAGGAAGGGAGAGGGATAGAGAGTTAGAAACATTGATAAGAGAGAAACATTGATCAGCTGCTTCCTGCACACCCCCTACTGGAGATGTGCCTGCAACCAAGGTTCATGCCCTTGACCTAAATTGAACCTAGGACCCTTGAGTCCGTAGGCTGACACTCTATCCACTGAGCCAAACCGGTTAGGGCTGGTGTTGGATTTTAGGGGACCAGTGAAGCCATTTAAATGCAGACATCTTTTAAATTTTTCTTGTAACATTAGTGAAGCACAGGTACAGGGAGGGTTAATGATTTGATATTAATGTTGTCACTTGTGCTGAGATCAGCTGAGAGGTCCTTGAAGTAATGCATGTAGAGTAGAGAAGTAGAGAACCAAGTCTCACAGCCGCCCGGTGTGTACCTGGGCACTTTACCCCTTTGGGAAAAGTGAAACTGTTGCCGCCGGCTCAGCTGTCACCTGGAAACCTCCAGGGTAACCTCTGACAGGGCTTAAAAAACCTGTATGAAAAAAGGAGTATAAAATGAAGGGTTCATTTATAGTTTGAGTAGGAAATGGTCACTTATATTTTTTATTTTCAGTCTTTACAATAATCAATGTTTAAAAGGAAATCTGTACTTACTATATATTTAGATCCTACGCATTTTAGTGTGTTTTTTGGCACTCAATTATCTACTGCTTTTGGCAATATGATAGTGGGGAAGGGAGAGTTTTAGATCTGTTTTAGGCATTCACTTTGACTCATTTGTAGAGGCAAATACGATAGACTATTCAATATTAAGTAGTTTCTTTTATCTTTTCCCATGTGGAGAGGCCATTAACATTTCCATTATCTGCCACTCTGAGAAATAATGGAGAGGTTGCTCTCTTTCCATCCACTTGATTAATGTAATCAATCATTTTTATCTTAATATAAGGTGACCCGCTTTTGGCGGGACAGTCCCGATTTTTAACAAGGTGTCCCTCATCCCGCGGGGTTGGGACTGTTTTAAAATGCCGCAGGACGCGGGACAAATTGTTAAAAATTTGGCTTTTTTGTTTTTACTCAATGAATGCTAGGTTTATTAACACTGTAAGTTAACTTAGAATTTTAACCTCAACATTTTACAGTCATTTTTGAGAGATTTGGTTTTTAAAATATGGCTTAAGATCCTTTTAACTTAAATTGCATTTATAAATTTTAGTATTAATTTTTAAGTACTTAACCTACTTTATAAATATTTCAAAGTACTTAACTCTTTTAAACCTGATATTTATGGATTTTGTAAATTTTAAATATATTTTTCAGCTTAAATTTTGTCTAAATCAGTTACTCAATGATGTTTTTAATTGGAATCACAGTTTTATTATTTTTAAAATTTAAATTCTTTATTATTTAAAGTATTACATAAGTCTTCTTCCTCCCCCTTGACTTCTCCCCAACTGCCCCAGTTTTATTTTTTATATACACTAATAAGAATGATTTCTTAATCTAAGTATTTAAAAATACCAAATATATACCTTCTAGAGGCTTGGTGCACGAAATTCATGCACTGGAGGGGGAGGGGTCCCTCAGCCCAGCCTGTCTCCTCTCACAGTCCAGGAGCCCTCAGGGAATGTCCTACTGATGGCTTATAAGCTGTACTCTGGCCTCCCTCTGTGGGAGGTGACTGCTGATCAGGGGAAAGTCCCCATCACCCCACTGCTGCTGCCACTGCCAGCCACTGCAGCCACCAAGGTGTTTTCATCAACACGGACTCCAGTTCCTTCACCATGAAAAAAAATGGCAACTTTTTCTGTAGGGATTTTCAAGATGTCTCTTTCATAGGATATGGCATTTCTTTCTTTCTTTTTTATCCTCACCTGAGGATATGTTTTCATTGATTTTTAGAGAGCTTAGAAAAGAGAAGGAAAGACAGAAACATCAATGTGAGAGAAACACTTCGATTGGTTGCCTCCTGCATGAGCTCTGATTTCAGTCCCCGCCAGGGAGGAGCCTGCAACCTAGGTACATGTCCTTGATTAGAATCGAATCTGGACCCTGCAATCGGCAGGCCGAGGCTCTATCCACTGAGTCAAACCGGCTAGGGCAGGATATGACATTTCTTAGCCCCTCCAGCAGCGGACCTTCGTTTTTTTCCTTCAGGAGTGAGGTGGGAAAACCCTTGGATTCTTGGGTTCTTATTACCCAAATTACCAAGAACACTGCCAGTGGCGTGCAGGGAATTTAGCCATTGAGTGGTCAGAAAAGGTGTTTCCTCTGCAGCTCACGCACAGAGGCTGGACTGCTGGCACCCTGCGGTGTGTCCGCTCCAGGCCTGCTCCAGCCGTGCTGCAGCGGCTTGGGCAGGCCTCACTGTGTGTGTGTCCTCCGGGCCTGCGCCATCTGTGGTCTGCCTCCACTGCACACTCAGTGCCCTCACGCCTGTCTGCGTGCACAGCCTTCTCCTGAGCCAGTCCTGACTGTTAATGGCATCCTGGCTAATTTGCATGTTACCTCTTTATATATATAGACTATGCCCATATCCAATCCAAAAATGTTAAACTGTGGCCTGAGTTACTACCAGTAGTGACCGGCACACTCTACCAGTAGTGACTCTGAGGCCATACCTTCTATACTACGTCAAGCGGTCATGAAGCCCGCCACTCCTGGAAGCCTGCCATTCAGTCTTCACTGAATTCTCACGTATGATGAACCGGTAACCCCTATGCCCAGGATGCTTCTGACCTGTTTCAGTTCTGTTTATTACTTGATTCTGTTCTATATTATTTTACTTGGCAGTCTATAATTTCTAAGTGTTTTAAGTGTTTAAGTATATTTTAAAATAAAACATACTTGGGTTTTGCATGTCTCCCATGTCTTAAACTGGTTTTACAGTCACAGTTCTAAGGATTCAAATGACAGTTTTAACTTGTAATTTTCTAGAACACAAGGAATGTTTATATCTTTAAAAAATTTACAGAGAGCACATAAGCAGAGATTATATATATTTTGATCTCAACTCTGTCTTACTCATGTATTATGTAATGTGATACCTTAACCCTCCAGTTGTATATTATAAGCTCTTTGGCATGGACTTCATGCCAGAACTGTCCAATGGAATTGTACTCTGAATCACATATGCAATTAAAATTTTTCTAGTAGCCACATTAAAAAGAAAAAACAGATTTAATTAATTGTAATAATATTAAAAAAATATATTTTATTGATTTTTTTACAGAGAGGAAGAGAGAGGGATAGAGAGAATGGAATTGTACTCTGAATCACATATGCAATTAAAATTTTTCTAGTAGCCACATTAAAAAGAAAAAACATTTAATTAATTGTAATAATATTTAAAAAAATATATTTTATTGATTTTTTACAGAGAGGAAGAGAGAGGGATAAGAGAGCTAGAAACATCGATGAGAGAAACATCCACCAGCTGCCTCCTGCACACCCCATATTGGGGATGTGCCCGCAACCAAGGTACATGTCCTTGACTGGAATGGAACCTGGGACCTTTCAGTCTGCAGACCAATGCTCTATCCACTGAGCCAAACCGGTTTAGGCTAATTGTAATAATATTTTATTTAACGCAGTACTATAAAAATATATTGTGATTTTTTTACACATTTAAAAAATATATATATACTAGAGGCCCGGTACATGAAATCATGCATGGGGGTGCAGTGGGGGGGGGTGGTATCCCTCAGCCTGGTCTTGGCCTGCAAAGATGCCAGCATCCCTCACCTGGTCTCTAGACAGAGGTTCCTCCCCTCCTTCCATGCAGCCTCCGGGAAGGTGCTTGCCCTGGCCTCCTTAGGGCCCCGGCCCATGATGCCCTGCAGCTCAGGTCCTCGGTGCTTGGGCTCTCAGGTCCGGCTTCCTTGCCTGGCTATGCATCAGCTGCCAGGGGAGCCTTGCCTCAGGAGTCGCCCCCTTGGGCCATACTACTTGCGAGTGTGTGTGTGGGCGGCCTTGGCAGCAGTGATTTGATGTCTGTAGTGTGCCTGCTGGACACCCCCCCCCCCCCCCCCGCAACTGCGGCGCCACTCTGGTCCTGTCTGGACTGCTGACAGGGGCTTCCAGTCTGCGACTGGGGGCTGCAGGTGGAGGACCCTGGCACCCACAGGGCTCTGTCAGCGTCGTGACCCCACAGGCTCCTTCCCTCCAACCGCATGGCGGGCCGGGGCGTGGACTCTGGGCTTGTGACCTCACAGACATCTTCCTTCCCGCAGCACAGCCATGGCTCGGATGCTGAGCCGCTGGCGATGTGAGCTCAGTGTCCCGCTCCCAGTCCTCTGACCAGAGACCCCTCCCCTCCTTCCATGGCCAACGAGCAGATGCTGGACTCCCGTTGCCTGGGCTTGCCTGGGCGATGCCTCCAGCATTTGCTATGGGCACTGCCATTTTTGTCATGGAGTGATGGCTAAGTTACATATTATTCTTTTATTATATAGGATATTTATTGATTTCAGAGAGGATAGAAGAGGGAGAGAGATAGAAACATCAATATTGAGAGAGAATCATTGATTGGCTGCCTCCTTCACGCCCCCTACTGGGGATTGAGCCTGCATCCCAGGCATGTACCGTTGGCTGGAATTGAACCTGGGACTCTTTAGTCTGTAGGCCGGTGCTCTATGCATTGAGCCAAACCAGTTAGGGCTACACTTTTTTTTTTTCATAGTCTTCAAAATACCATGATAGTTTATTTTTTTTATTATTATTTTTAAAATATATTTTATTGATTTTTTTTTTACAGAGAGGAAGGGAGAGGGAGAGAGTTAGAAACATGGATGAGAGAGAGACATCAATTAGCTGCCTCCTGCACACCCCCCCCTACTTGGGATGTGCCCGCAACCAAGGTACATGCCCTTGACTGGAATCGAACCCGGGACCCTTGAGTCCACAGGCCAACGCTCTATCCACTGAGCCAAACCGGTTAGGGCCCATGATAGTTTATTTACAGTACACAATTCAGCCAGATTAACCACATTTCAAGTGTTCAATAGCTTCATGTATCCAGTGGATACTATATTGGGCATGTCGTCTTTTACAACTTAGTAATATAACTTAATTGATGCTGTGTGTGACAGTGTATGTTTATTCTTAGTTACATATTTCTCTAATTGAATTAAATATAAGATATTTAAAAATGCATCTTTATTTTTTTCCTCTCAAAGGCCCTTCCTTCTTCCATGATTATAGTAGCAGTTTATTGTCCTGTGATAGCTGCTGTTTTCATTGTTCTGAAGATGGTCAACTATCGACTCCACAGAGCACTGGATGCTGGAGAAGTTGTAGATAGGAATGCAAATGAGTTCAAAGATCAGCGAGCCAAAGCTGAGCAAGGCAACTGTTCAACTAGGAGAAAAGACAGCAATGGACCGAGGTAAGATCCCCCATGTCACTCAGTTTGTAATGGTGTAGATCCTGCATGAGTACAGTGATGTGGTTATTGTACTGTGCCATTTCTGTTATGTGGTTTTAAGGTAGTCATAGATCTTACCACTATAGATACAATGACAAGTACAAATTGTCACAGTAGTAGATCACAGCAAAGCTAACTGGCGTATCTGGGGGTTAAATCAATATCCTTGGCTTTCCTGTTAAATTACATGTTGGAACCATAATAATTATAATTGTATAATAATTATTCACACCAAAGACCAAAACCAATGAAAAATAGTCCAAAGACATAATAAAGTTAAAGCTTGACTTACAAATCTTAGCATTTACATGTTATTTTTACATATAAATAGAATGTATGTATCTCTTAAGCAAAATGTAATACTTTGCTTGGCATTTATAATTGCATTTTTCACTTAATCTATTATAAATATTTTTCAATTTTATATTCTCACCTTAGGAACTTAGCGGTTCCTTCTTTAGAAGGAAACCTAAGAAGTCAGTTATGCTTGTAAGTTCATTCAATCTTCAAAGCAATTGTATGAGGTAGATGTGATAATCCCTTTCAGATGTGAAAACTAAGGTGAGGAAGATCAAATAATCCAGAGAGTCAGATCTGGAGTTCATGCTTTTAACCACTATTTCAGGTATCAAGACAGAAATGCTGTAACACAAATAATGTTTATGTATGTGTTCGAGTACACTAAAAGCCTTTGTTTATCCCTTTTAATTACATTTTCTCCATCACTCACATGATTACCCTGTTTGTTCATTTAACAAATTATTTACCCTTGAAATAACTATGTTCATAGCATTAGTCACTATCTGAAATTCTCATACTTAATTATTTTCTTTATTCACAAGCTTCTTGAAGACAAGGGCCTTGTTTTTCTTATAAACCAATGCATTCTCAGGCTCTAAAATAGTGACACTGATGGGTACTCAGGAAATACTTGAAGTAGGTTTTTATGTGCTTCTATTTTTGACTTCATAGTATTCCATTTTATGGGTACACCATATTTCCTATCTTGTTTTTAGTTATTTCAGTTATTTTCACATTCAAATATTGATCAATATGATGTTTAGATTTTAAATGATTAAATTTTTAATCATAATTTAGCTGAGGTAGATTTATTAGGAAATATACCTATTTTTAACATTTTCCATATATATTGCCAGATTCCAAAGAGTTTACCTTTTAATTACAATGCCAAGCAGTTAATGATGCTAGTAATCAACAAATTAGTTCATTGCTGTGGACATTTTCTCTGTTTTCCGCGTCCTGCACAGAAAATGACTGGTTCCTGAGGGGAGGAGCTGGGGATGAAGAAATTAGAGAAAGAAAGAGACAAGAGACAGAAATAGATTCAAGCTGGGTGCTAGGTGGGCGCCATCTCTCTGATGGAGAGACAGTCACACTCACCTCAGACAACACAGCAAATTTATTGGTTTCCAAAAGGGATTTTATGACCAAAAGAATTTTCGGACGTGCCCTAATCCTATTCATCAGGATCTGGGTAAGCTCCTTATTTTTTGGTACAAGATTTAGCATATCAAGACCTGGGTGGGTCAAGGTCCTTTTTGTTCCTCATTCCAAGCACATGGATAAAGATAAGAAATCTGTACTGATAACAGGATTCTGCCAGTGCCCTCGGGCTCAGCTGATAAGAATTAAAAGATTATCCTTGTGCCTTCCCTGACAGCTCTCTACAGTTTGTGAAGTCTTCTTTATAATTCAGATTAGACTATATCCTTTTTCTTTTCTGCCTTGCCTTGTACCTGGTATATATTTTTTAACAGATGGGGAAATTAAGACATAAAGGTCGAATTCGATGTATTGCTTACTACAGTTAACCATTTTGCTTCTGTGAGAATTTTAAAGTACTATGCTTTTCAGGTATGTGCTAAAACTCTCCATTGCTGAAAATTGGCAAGTCTTGCCAATAAAGAAAATTCTTACTCAGCTGTTTTATATGTTTAGCTATATTTAGTATACCTGTGGCTGGCTAAGAGTTCTGCTTTTACATTTATAGAGAAGAGAGAGGTATAATAATTTTGCTAGAGGATTTTTTTTAAAAGGAGTCATCTATTGTTTTCTTCATCTTTTTCATTTCCTTAATACCTTCTTCTCACTCAGTGTTGGCCATGAGCATTAGTTTTAGATCATTGTTTCTCAACCAGGGGTGATTTTCCCCCTAAGAGACATGTGGCCGTATTTGAAGACATTTTTGCTCATCACAACTAGGGGGAGTGCTACTGGCATCTAGTTTGTAGAGGTCAGGGATGCTGCTATGTGCAGGATGGCCCCCACAATCAAGAATTATGTGGCCCCAAATGTCAGCATTGCTGAGGTTAAGAAACTTGCCAGATGATGGTGTTTATTTTTGGTTTTGAGATGGAAAGAGAACTTCAGTGTCTATTTGTTGAAAAGCAGTAACGGTGTCTTAAACTGTGAGCTTTAGAGTTGTGCAGACCTGGTGTTCAAATCTTTTCTCAGTCTTTACTGTTTTGAGTGACTACATTTAGGTGTGTGAGGAAAAAACAAAAAACAGACATAACACATTGTGGAGTGCTGTGTAAATGTTATTTTTATCCTCCCTTCCCACTTGAACTCCACATACCAGTTACATTGTTTGCTTCTCTGAGACGCTAGCCAAGTTTTTTCACCCTCCTGTTTTTAGTTTTTTCATCTGTTAAATCATAGGTTTTAAGAGAATAATTCATGAGAAAATGCAAATAGAGCACATGACTGGAATGTACTACTTAGTAAATATTTGCTTTTATTTTAATTAATAATATTACATTCAGATTATAATCATTTGGACTTGCTGTCAAAAATAATGTATAAAGCCAGGCAAGATTGCCCTGGCCCATGTGGCTCATTGCACCAAAAGGTCTCCAGCTCCATTCCTTCCCAAGGTACCTACTCAGTTTTCGGGATATGCAGGAGGAAGCCAATAGATGTTTCTCTCTCATATCCATGTTTCTCTCTCGGTCTCTCTCCCCCCTCTCCCTTTCTCTTTCTAAAATCAATAAAAAACAACAACCTTAAACAACAAAAATCTAGGCAAGATTATCTATCAACTGATGACTAAATAAGCAAAATGTATTTATTCATTAAATGAAATATTATTAGGCCATAAAAAGGTATAAAATGCTGATACATGCTATAATATGGGTGAGCCTGGAAAACATGCTAAGTGAAAGAAGCCAGTCACAAGTGACCACATAGTATATGATTCCATTGATATGAAATATCCATAATAGGCATCTGTAGCGACAGAAAGTAGATTAGTGGCTCTGTAGGCCTTGGCAGGATGGGAATGGGGGAGGATGGTAAAAACTAAAGCGGTTTGTTTTGGAGGATAAACATATTCTAACATTAACTGTGGTGATGGTTGCACAACTTTAGAAATATACTAAAAGCTGTTGAATTGCAGAGTTTAAATGGATGATCTGTAATTTATGTATCAGTAAAGTTGACGTATATAAACTAGGCAAGATGAGGGCTCTCTTTCCTTTCTCTGGTGTTGTATATTTTTTCCCTTAGTCTTTTTTTACCTTGCCCTCCATCTTCTGATTTTCATGGAATCTGACTTAGAGAATGCATTCCAGGGCAGAAAGAGTAGTGTTGTTGCTGGATATTACTCATCACTAGTTCAGTATGGTAATAGCTGTCTCTGTATACCCACTAAAGGTCTTACCAAATTAGAAAAATATTCTTCATCCTGGCCTGTATGTCTTGTATGAGTTAATACCAAACAACCAATGAACTCGAGCATGTTCCCCTTTTCTCACACATGGACATTTGTGTGCTGAATTGGTCATCAGATTTGTAACCAAATTCCAATATGCTTTATTTTTATAAATGGATAGCAAGTTAGAAAGCTAATTTTCCTCATTGAATATTACCTAACTATAGTTGGTGGCCTAGAGTTAGGAACCCCTAAGAAAATGATATCTGATGTTAACGAAAAAAAAAACCATTGAAACCTGTAAAGGAATTTTTTGTGAGTTTATTTGAGCCAAAACTGTCGACAATTGCCGGGAAGCAGAACCTCAACGGATTGAGATTATGCTCCGGAGAATGGCGGTTACATTTCTGTATTTATACATAGAAATCAAAGGAGGGACATAGGTGGGTTACATGAATATTCATTGGTGATGGAGTAAGGAGGCGGGAGAAAGCAAGCCGGTGGGCCATTTGTTGTGCCCTGAGGGGTCCAGGGTAAGAAGGAAGTTACACAAGTTACCCAGACATCTCACAGATAGGTTATCTTAGAGGCAGGAAGGCAGATGGGCTCAGTAAAGATCAAAGCTGATCTTTGTCTGGGAAACAGTGGCCTAAAAAATGACTGCCCACTATAACCTGTTTGTAGTTAGATATTTAATTTTCAAACCATCCTTTGTGGCTACTTCAGGTCTCTCAGTCTGCAAGACTGCCACGCAGGCCTTCCCTGAGCTCATCAGGTCGGCAAATGGCTGTTTTCGTTCACACTGATAAATACTTAAGTGGAAGTAACACTAACAAGCAAATTCTATTTTGCCCATATCTTTTGATGGCAGCTGTCAGAATACCCCACGCAAACAGACTAAGGGAATTATGGCTCACATTACTGAAAAATCTATATGTAAAGGATGTCTTCAAATGTGTGATTTCAGGGGGTGGTTTTAAACAATCACTTTGTGGTTCTGTTCCCTTCACCAGGCTGTGACCTCTTCTTTTCATTGGCTGTGACCTTTTCTTTTCATTGGCTTTTTAGGTAGGCTCTCCCCTTGTAGTTGTGAAAAAGAAAAAGCAGCTACATTAAGACTTGTAGAGAGAGATAAATGTCTTTTCTCAACAATAGAACCCTCCTGGCCTGATTCAGGCTAGCTTGAGTTGGGTCATGCATGTGGTTATTCTAGAACTGAGCTCTATCACCAGGAGAATAGGACCTGCTGATGGACTTTGGTTAGTAGAACTCACTGAGGAGGATGGGTCAGTTCACCCAAAGCCATATGAGAGTTTGGGATAAGGTGGTTCATCAGAAGAATTTTTGGTTGCTTTTTTGTTTGTTTTGTTAACGAAAGGCTGAATTAAGTGTTGGATGGCAAAATAGCTTATAACCACTATAATGCCTAGCATATATCCCAGAACTTTTATCCTTGATAATAATAGCTAAAAGAATTTATTGAGTACTTAACTCTGTATATGCCAGGTAGAATAAATAAAAAACTTTGGGCAAAAAAATAAGATTATGATAAACTTTAGGCCCAAGTTGTTCTAAGAGTTGTGTTCCATAGGAACTTTATACATTTTTGAAAAATTGGTGTGATCATTTTTCCTGATTTGGGGGATCCCATTATCTTTAAGGACTATTAGTATATGGGACCTCCCAGTTTTTTTTTTTTTAATATATATTTTATTGATTTTTCACAGAGAGGAAGGGAGAAGGGTAGAGAGCTAGAAACGTCGATGAGAGAGAATCATCGACCAGCTGCCTCCTGCACACCCCCCACCGGGGACGTGCCCGCAACCAAGGTACATGCCCTTGACCGGAATCAAACCCGGGACCTTTCAGTCCGCAGACCGACGCTCTATCCACTGAGCCAAACCAGTTTTGGCCTCCCCAGTTTTTTTAACCTAGAACTTTTCTCTCTGTTATCTAATACCTATTGTTACTATATATTGAGCATCATTTATTTAACTTAAGCCTTCTTTTTTTTTTTTTAACTTAAGTCTTCTAACTTCTAACTCCTACACACAATTTTAGGTTTCCAGTTGTATAAAACAAGTTAGTATCTTAGTTAAGTGCTGTTAACTTAAAAAACCAAACAGATATAAGTTGCTTGATCAGGATGACTGATCTTTTGCATGCCCATCATTGTGTCGCACAGCTCAGACTGGTCCTGAGTGTGGTGTAAGATCTCATTACTTGCTGTGTTTACACTGGCCAGTTTCTCTTTGCTCTTAGGAAACAAAAGGTGAATCATTTCTCTGCTAGTGTTAAGGTGACACAAATCACAAAATATGTACTCTGTTTGGTGTGCCTATTATAATTGTAATTAAGGTCAGTTTCTAATATTCAGTGAGTGTAGACAATTTGAGAAAGTGCTTTTAAGTATTTTCAAGGAGTGATGTGTTTTATAAAAATAGTTCAAATTATTAGACTTATAAATGAAGAATGATCATTCTTTTTTTGCCATTTGCTCTATTAAAAACCAGAAACTCTTAGTTTTATAGAAACAATAAAAAGAAAGCCATTGGTGGCAGAATAATGGTAGTTACTCTCTTTCTCTCATTCTTTCCCACAGTGATCCTGGTGGAGGTATTGAAATGTCCGAGTTCATTCGAGAGGCCACACCACCAGTTGGTTGCAGTTCAAGAAACTCTTATGCTGGCCTAGACCCAAGCAACCAGGTAGAAACCTGTGTGATTTTATTTTGCTTTTCTTCCTATTTCTGATAGTGGTCTTAGAAGTTCTGTCTCTAATAGTCATTGGTGTTTATCTTGCTGATTAACAATTTTTTAAAATATATTTTATTGATATTCTTATTTTTAACTGAGTTTTCACAGTAAGTACATTTTTTTGCTGAGCATACAGTTTAATCAACAGTTAAATATATTGCAAAGTTCATTTTTATTGGCTATTTCAAGAATTTATTAGTAGTTTTAACATGTTTATGTATGCATATTTTACCTTATCATTCACTGCCATATAACTTTTATATAGTATACATATCTTAAGTGGATTTTTATACACACATACACACACACACACACACACACACACACAATATGTATTTAATTGCCATTCAGATGAAGAAAGTCCCTCATGATCATCCTTCGAAGTCTGTATTAACTTATATTTTGAGCTAATTTTTTATTGTATACTTCTGTTCAGTTGAACCAATGAAAGGAAAGAGTTAGTAAAATATATTATTTGAGTGTTTTTAATTTTATTCTAAGACTAGAGGCCTGTTGCACGAAATTTGTGCATGGTGTGTGTGTGTGTGTGTGTGTGTGTGTGTGTGTGTGTGTGTCCGTGTCTGTGTGTGTCCGTCCCTCGGCCCAGCCTGCACCCTCTCCAATCTGGGACATCCCTCTCACAATCCAGGACTGCTGGCTCCCAACTGCTTGCCTGCCTGCCTGCCTGATTGCCCCTAAACGCTTCTGCCTGTCAGCCTAATCACCCCTTGACCACTCCTCTGCCAGTCTTACTGCTGCCTAACTGCTCCCCTGCTGGCCCGATTGCCCCCAATGGCCCTCTTCTGCTGGCCTGGTCACCCCTAACTGCTCTCCCCTGCCACCATCTTGTGTCCACATGGGGGCAGCCATCTTGTGTGTTGGAGTGATGGTCAATTTGCATATTACCTCTTTATTAGATAATATGTTAAATTTGCTTGAGTGTTTTCTTCTTGACTCCCTTGAGAACAGATTATAGAAAGAGTTGCTGAGACTTGTTGATTTAGTAATTGTCATGTTGTTATAGTTTATTTCCTTAAGGTGTTTATGGAATTTGTGTTATTTGTTTACATAATTTTTATAGTAGTATAATAAATGATGGTTGTGAAATTTTAGGGAAGTGTTATACCATCTTTAATATAAGCCTTAAAAGTTCAGTAGATTTTAGTTTTCTATTTGTGCTATAGTTTATGTTAAAAATTCATTTTTTATAGATGTCTTAATTTTTAATTCTTTTTAAATAAGTTATATCAATATACTAAAAAGTACTTATTTTTTGTCTGGAACTGAGGAAAGTACATATTGATTTAACAGTTGACAGTTAAAGATTTAGATTGCTCTTTTTGGGGATATATTGATTTGTCCTCCAAATCTTCCCTTTATATATCCTGATCAGTCTGAATTTATTTCACATAAACTCAATATCTAATTTTGCTTTTGTTTATAACATGAACATATCATGATGCAATATAAAAAATGATGATTGGCCCAGGTTGGCATGTTTTAGTGGTTAGAGCATTGGCCTATGCACTGGAGGGTTTTGGGTTCAATTCCCAGTCAAAGGCACATACCTTGGTTGCAGGTTCAATCCCTACCCCCAAGTCAGGGCTCATGTTGGAGGCAACCAGTCTATGTGTCTCTCTCACATCGATGTTTCTCTCTCTCCCTCTCCCTCTTTCTTCTTTCCCCTTTCTTTTCACTCTCAAAAAGAAATCAATGGAAAAATATCCTGACTTCTTGGGTGAGGATTAAAAAAAAAGAAAGATAATTATATGGCATAGATTGCTTGATGTTGAGGCCTCCTGCCCTGGGAGTGTTCCATGAATCCTGAGCATACAGAGAGAGTTGGGGATTCAGTGTCCCAGCACACCTGTAATATACACACAGTATGTGCTACAGCAAACAGACCTGTGACTCTGATGTAGAATGCCTAAATGATATCTTTTAATATTGATAAAAGTGGTTGATTATATGTTTTGATAATAATTTTGTTTGATGATCTTGCTAGTGTATATTGATAATGACATAGAACTAATATTTTAATTAGTTTTACTTGTTTCATGCCATTTTTCAGATTGGATCTGGTTCCTCTCGTCTTGGAACAGCAACAACTATTAAAGGTAGACATGACCTAACTTGAAAGTTGTCTCTGATTTTCTATTTCATTTTTGGTTGTAATAAAGATAACAGCATTTTATATTCACATGTAATAAAAATTGTTCTTGAAATTATTTTGTAGATGAAGTTATAGTAAAGGTTACTTGATTTAAATTGTATTCCCTTTTCATCATTCAAATTTCACAAAAGTATTTGACCATTTGCATTACATTGCATTAATTGTAAATTTTGTTCTATTAAACTTCCATTCCTTTAGGGAAAATACTTTTGGGTTTTAGTGAGGTTCATGGAAAACAGAGTAATTTAATGTGAAACATTTAAATTGGGTGCAATAAGAAAGGGAAAATGTTTTTTCTATGTATCTGATAATATGCCTGTTTAAAAAAAAATATTTTATTGATATTTTACAGAGAGGAAGGGAGAGAGATTGAGAGCTAGAAATGTCGATGAGAGAGAACCTACCGGGGATGTGCCCGCAACCAAGGTACATGCCCTTGACCGGAATCAAACCTGGGACCTTTCAGTTCGCAGGTGGATGCTCTATCCATTGAGCCAAACCGGTTTCGGCTGATAATATGCCTTTTATTTTGTACATTTACTAGAGGCCTGGTGCACGAGATCTGTGCAAAACTGCTTCTTTTTAAAGAAATAGTTTTATTAACTAGCAATATAAAGCTTTCCATATTATTTGGTTTTTAGTGCTATTGGAATAATTATGTGGTCTGATAGTCTACTTCTTTTGTAACTAGAGAATACTACACAGCATATAGTGAACTAGTATAGTAGATATCTGTTGTACTCCTTGATGTCCTTCCTTGTTATGCCAGTGTACAGTCGTTACTTTTAATATAATAACTTCACATGTTTCTCTTAACTTTGTAGGAGATACAGACACTGCTAAGACTTCTGATGACATCAGTTTAAGTCTGGGCCAGAGCTCTAGTCTTTGTAAGGAAGGAAGTGAAGAACAAGGTAAGGACATTATATCTCACAGTGACATATATTGTGTGGATCAGGGTGAGTTTGTAGAATATACTGCTCACATTTTGACAGAATTTTATAACAATATAATAATTGTTTTTAAAAGAAACTTTAAAAGAAAATTATTTAATAGGATAGTAAAACAGAGTGCTGTAAGTGCTTTTAGCTTTCTGGAATTCAGTTATACATGTTCTGCCAACTAAGCATGAAGAGAAGAGTTTTATGAGCATTTGCCCTAGAGTGAATATGAGATGGGTGATAAGAATCTGCTATTCCTTTAGTTGGTCAGAGCATCTTGCCTAGCTTAATGATAATCTGGTATATAAAACTGTTATTTTTCCATTCAGGGTGACCTCTAAATGCCAGCTGCCTTATATCTTGTTCAACAATAAGTTTTAATGGAGAAATAACTTGCTGGTGGTGTTTCTGAGAAACTCTGTTTGCCTCTAGCATGGTGCCTGCCTCCTCTAGCATATTTTTAATAGAAATTTTGGCTTCAAGTGATTTTTTTCCCCCGTTCTTATTCAACCCAATTATAAATGAATATTTTGGAATTTGGAGGTTTTTTTTTTTAAAGAACTGCCACATTTTTATGTTTGATTTTTAATTTTCAAACATGAAAGGATGGATGTGCCATCCTGAATTTTAAGTGGAGATTATCCCAGGTTATAATCAGTGAGAAAGACAATTATCTATTTGTAGCCTGTTGTTATTATTAGCCTTGGGGGGGGGGGGAGGTTTGGTAGACAGGCTGATAAATTTCCTATATTTAATTATGAAACTTATTTATGAAATTACAAATACATCATGAAGTTATGACATTTTCCCCGTTAATACAGGTCCAGTTCCTACAACTATATTTTGCTTCTGGTACTTGGAATTTTAAGTTTATCCCTGTAATCCTGCTGTTTTAGAATTATAGTACCACATCATTGTTATTTGTTTTTGTGGGCTACCCCTGCTAACTACTCCTCCCTGCCAAAAAATACTTATGAACATACTGTATTATGTGGGAACTATTTTCTCAAAAAGTAAAGGTGACTTGATCCATTTGAGAATTACAGTATCCCTTTTTATAATATTCAATTATCAGAATGTCTCAAAAACTAGGTATCATACAAGGGCTAGTGCATTTAGGGGTCATATGTCATTTTATTTTCTATGTAGGAAGAAAGAATTTTCTAGTGGGGCAGCTTAGGAATTATATACACACAAACATACCCTTGCAGATACATGACTAAAATAATGATGTCTAACATTCACTAACATGCTGTTGTCTAGATTAGGGGTCAGTAAACTTTTTTTATAAATGGTCAGATCGTTCTGTATGTTATATGGTCTCTCTTGTAACTACTGAATTCTGCATTGTAGTGAAAGAGGACATAAATAACACATAAATGAGTGGGCATGGCTGTATCACCGACTACTATAGGCTTTCGTGTGTTAACCCCTGGTTTAGGTCTTCATTTCAGCTTGTATCAGGTATGGGGAACATCTGGCCCAACGTCCAGATAAGGCCCAAGAGATCATTTGGTCTGGTCCTGCCAAGCATTAGGGGTGAGTTAATTAGATGTCCAACCAAATAGTAAGCTAATTTTTAAGTTGTTAATTTTGTATGGCCTGTGAATGATGTTATAAATATCCAAATGGCTCTTGGCAGCAAAAAAGTTCCCCAGTTCTGCTTTATACGCATTCATCCAGTTCATCTTTAAGCATTTAATGTTAATACTTTCATTCTCACTGGACAGATGAACATATCATGGCTTAGAGAGGTTACAAGAAACTTGTACCAAAATCACACAGCTACAAAGTGGCAATGTAGTTTTGAATTATGTTTTTAATGTTATACTATTCTACTTTCATGTAGGTTTATCACTTGCTTTTATCACATAAATTTTCCATATAGTTCAAATATAACAGATATCTAGTATTTATTATGTACCCAGCACTAATTTAAGTACTGGGAATAAATCACTTACAGTACTGGGAGAGGAGGGAAAAGAAGGATGAGATAGGGAGTTCAGTTTTAGGTATATCAGATATGAGATGCTGTTAGACCTCTAAGCAGCAATAACCCTATATATATAATAAAAGGCTAATATGAAAATTGACGAAATGGTGGAACAACTGGTCACTATGATGCGTACTGACCACCAGGGGGCAGATGCTCAATGCAGGAGCTGCCCCCGGGTGGTCAGTGCACTCCTACAGGGGGAGCACCGCTCAGCCAGAAGCTGGGCTCATGGCTGGCGAGTGCAGGCGGCAGCGCTAAGGATGTCCAACAACTGCTAGATGGCACAGGCAAAGCTGAGGGACCGCCCTCTCCCCAACTATATGAATTTTGTTCACCAGGCCTCTAGTTAATAGATAATTAGATAAGTCTGGATGTCAGGTAAGAAGTCTGGGTTCAGGTTGTGAAATTGGGAGTTTTCAGTGTATAAATACCAAAAAGTTTCATCATGTGAACTGTAAGGTTATTATGAAGTTCATAACAAAGCAAGTCTGCCTGGTTGGCTAGCCAGCTTGGAGTTAGGTGGCCTGGCTCCCTGTGCCAAATCTGTTAGTGTTGGCTACGATTTGGCACCACCTAGTGGCAATTATTCATTCTGGCTTAAGTATCAGTTGAGGCTCTTCAGTTTCTCCGGGTGGTTTGGATTTACAGGACCTTTCATTAGTTGGTTAGTTGATTAGCTGGCACTTGTTTTATCAGCGCGATTCAGGGTAATTAGGAGAAAACTGAGCCTGTGGAAAGGTGCACTCTTCTTTTTTACGTCTAAGGAGAGATTGCCCTCTCAAGCCTCATTCACGTCTTCCCGACTCAAGATCAGAACTTTATTTAGTCCATCCCCATAAGAGAAGGGGGCTGGGTAGAAGAACTAGTTACAGGTATTTCTGAATTTTATTATCATGGGGCCAGAAAACTGAACGAGTTTTCTATAGAAAAGAGAGATTACGGATAGAAAAATGAAAGTTCCAAGGATTGAGCTCTGAACCACTTCAGCTTAGTAAGTCCAGGAAGCTGAGCATAACAACTGGTGAGGCAGAAGGAAAACCAGCAGTGCTGTGTCCAGTGTTGCTGGGAAAGGGATCATGATCAGCTTTGTCAAATATTGCTAATAAGCAGCTGAGACTTGACCTTTGGATTTAAGATTGTTGTTGGCGACTTCGATAAGCATCTTAATGAGTGGGATTGGAATACATGTAAGAGAGAATTAGAGGAGAAGAAATTCTTTTGAAAAGGGGATCAGAAATACTAGGTGCTAGCGGGTGTGTGAGGATAAAGGGAAGATTTGGATTTTGTAAGAATAGGTAGGAGAAATAACAGTTTAGTGTATATTTTTATAATTGACTAGGGGCCCAGTGCATGAAATTCATGTATTGGAGGGTGGGTCCCTCAGCCCAGCCTGCCCCATCTGACAGACTGGGAGCCCTCAGGGGATGTCCTACTGATGGCCCATGGGGAGTGGGCCTAAGCCAAAGTCTGGCCTCCCTCTGTGGGAGGCAACTGGTCTGATCAGGGGAAGGTGCCAGCCCCATCACCCCACTGCTGCCGCCACTGCTGGCTGCCACAGCCACCAAGGTGTTTTCATCAACACAGATCCAATCCCTTCACCATGAAAAAATGACAACTTTCTTAAGGCATTTTCAAGATGTGTCTTCATAGGATATGACCTACCTTCCTTCCTTCCTTCCTTCCTTCCTTCCTTCCTTCCTTCCTTCCTTCCTTCCTTCCTTCCTTTTCTCCTCACCTGAGGATATGTTTCCATTTGATTTTTAGAGAGCTTGGAAGAGAGAGGGAAAGACAGAAAGAAACATCAATGTGAGAGGGACACTTCGATTGGTTGACTCCTGTGTGAGCCCTGACGTGGGCCCTGGCCAGGGAGGAGCCTGCAACCTAGGTACATGTCGAATCTGGACCCTGCGATCGGCAGGCCGAGGCTCTATCCACTGAGTCAAACCGGCTAGGGCAGGATATGACAGTACTTAGCCCCTCCAGCAGCGGACCTTCATTTTTTCCTTCAGAAGTGGGTGGAAAACCCTGGATCACTTTCTTGGATTCTTATTACCCAAGTCACCAAGAACACTGTGAGTGGCGGTGTACAGGGAGCTTAGCCAATGAGTGGTCAGAAAGGTGTTTCCTCTGTAGCTCACGCACAGAGGCCCCCCTGTGTTGTGTCTGTTGGGCTGAGGGTGTACTGCTTGCCCAGACGCCCTCCCTTCTTCTGTTGCCGGGGTGTGGGAAGCTGGTCTCGTCGCTGGGGCGATGACGCCAGTGTCCCGCCCAGGCCGCCATGGGCACCACCAGCTTTGTAATGGTGTGACGGTTAATTTGCATATTATCCTTTTATTACATTATATGGGGATGACCCAAAAGAGAGAAGGAGAATGTGATTTTTGTTTATAAAAGTAATATGTGGTAATTAAAAAAAATACAGTTATATATGAAGAAGAAAATAATTCACACTTCTGCCACTGAGCTGTTAATATTTTTTGGTGTATCACTTTTTTCTTCTTATTTTTTTTATGGTGATATAATCTACATAGTATAAAATTCACCCTTCTAAAGTATAAAATTTAGTGGGTTTTAGTATATTTGCAAGGTTGTGCACCTATCACCACTATCTGATACCAGAATGTTTTCATTATGTCATAAAGAAACCCAAACCCATTATATTCCGCATTTCTTTCTTCAGCCAGCCCCTGGCAACTACTAATCAATTTTTGTCTATGCATTTTCGTATTCTGGACATTTCATATAAATGGAATTGTATAATATGTGGCTTTTTGTGTGTGCTGCTTTTATTTGGCATGTTGTAGCATATATGAGGACTTGATTCCTTTGTATGGCTAAATATGGTATATTACTTTTAACATCCCCACAAACATGCACACATACTTAAGTATTCTTTTGAACTATTACAGATTCTAATATATAATGCCATCTTTTTTACTTATTTTCTCATATTAATACACTAGAGGCCTGATGCATGAAGATTTGTGCAAGAATAGGCCTTCTTTCCCCTGGCTGCCCGCACTGCGTTTGCTCTGACCCAGAGCTCTCACCTTTCCGCCCTCCCATGCTGCCTAGAGGCCTGGAGTGGCTGGGAAGGTGTGGAATGCCCACATTGTCGTTATGTGATGATGCAAGCATCTTGTCCCTGGCCGCTCAGTGCCTGTGTATGCAAATTAACCCGCCATTTTTTGTTGGGTTAATTTGCATGCTTACTCATGATTAGCTGGTGGGCATTGTGAAGGTACAGTCAATTTGCATCTTTCTCTTTTATTAGTGTTGATATTTTGAAAACATTTTTAGTGCTTGCATGTCAATAGATCATAATTTTTTTCATCCTTTTTTTTATTGGAGATTTTTATACTTTTTGTGTTTTAAGAAGTTTTATAAGAACCCGGGTTGAATAATTTTTTGCTAAGACCTTATATGCATATTTCAATTTATCTTTTAGCAGTAATCTCTAGAAATCAATTACTGACCATGGGTGAATATACTTTTGGAAGGCATTTGGCTGTATTGCCTGATTTCTTTTCAGAGGTTACACCAATTTTTACCACCCTGAGCAGAATAAGAGCATGTCTTTCTTGTCCTAAACACCACTAGTAACAATCATTGGGGAAAAAATTATATGAAAAATAGTATCTTTTTGTATTGATTTAAGCCTGTCTTTGACTATATTCCTACCAATAAGAAAAATGTCTAAGAAAGCATATTTACTTAAAAGGTTCCTAAAACCACCTAAAGTTAAACTTTTTATGGTATATTTATTTTGCAATGCTGTGTGTACTAAAGTAAGTTTGACTGTCTTTTAAAATGAAAAATTTAAATTTCTGCTTTATTAATGTCTTAGAAGGTAGTTGGTTTTGATTTCTAGCATTTTTAAAAAAGTCTTTTGTATATTAGAACTAGAAATTTTTAGAGAGAACCACTAATTGGCTGCCTCTTACATGCCCTGTACTGGGATCAAGCCCATAATCCAGGTATGTGTCCTTGGCCAGAATGGATCTTGGACCCTTCAGTCAGAAGGCTGACGCTCTACCCACTGAGCCAAACTGACTAGGGCAGGACATCTTTTTATATCTAGTTTGGCATTGGTCAGCCTTTTGATTTATTTTTCCTTCTGATTCTGATGACTAGGTTTTCATTGACTTGTTTTTTTAATCATTAGTTTAAAAAAATATTTTTGTGTTATATTAATGAGATAAAATAATGATAGCTCCTGTTAATTGAGTCAGACACTGTGCTAAGCAATGTATGTCATATCTCAGTTACTCAGTGCTACTGCTGGGTAAGATTGAAATTGCATTTTACAAGTGAGAAAGCAGAGGCTTAGAGAGGTAATCCAGGGTTACCCCGTTAGCAAGTTAGAGACAGGACTCACATAAACATCTTGGTCCATTTTAAATATAGTATTTTGTTGCCTTTTATTTAAAACAAAAGTATATATACTTAATGATTTCAAAGGGGAAGGGAGAGCGAAAGAGAAAGAAATAATAATCATGAGAAAAGAAATCATTGATTAACTGCCTTCTGCATGTCCCCCATTGAGGATCAAGCCTGCAAGCCAGGCATGTGCCCTGACTAGGAATCCAACTGTAGCCTCCTGGTTCATAGGCTAATGCTCAACCACTGAACCACACGGACCGGGCTGTTGCCTCTTAGATTTTGTTGATAATTTATGGGATCTTTTCTGAGGATATTAGTTCATTTCATTATAGAATGCTTTCTTTGTGCAGCTATGAAACAGAAACGGTCTCTTTGGAATGACTGGCCAATTGTTATTTAGTGAATTAGTACTTGAGAAATTGCTTATACTTGATTAACTGTATGCTGTGAATTCTTTCCATTGTCAAACAGTAGGAAAGTAGATCATGAATTTGTGTTAACATTTCCAAATGTGTTTGAAACAGATTTGGCAACTGATCGGAAGCTCTTCCGTCTGGTCTCCAATGATTCCTTCATCTCCATTCAGCCTTCCTTATCCTCTTGTGGACAGGACTTGCCAAGGGACTGCAGCGACAAAGCGAGCCTGCCAAGCCACAGCCACCACCACGTCGACCAGTCTCTGTCTAGCGCCTGCGACACGGAAGTAGCTTCTCTCGTCCCTTTACATTCACACTCTTACAGGAAAGATCACCGGCCACGAGGTGTACCACGGACCTCTAGCTCTGCCGTGGCTTTTCCAGATACTTCACTGAATGACTTCCCTCTGTATCAGCAAAGACGTGGGTTAGATCCAGTGAGTGAGTTAGAATCTTCCAAGCCTCATTCTGGATCCAAAGAATCCTTGGTGGAAAATTCTCGTTTATCTGGGGAATTTCAGCTTGTTGGCGAGCTGAAAAACAGTCATTCTCAGCCCCCTACCAAAAGCGGGAAGAGCAAACCTTTGAAAGCAGACAAAAGTATGGACAGCCTGAGGAGCCTGAGCACACGGAGCAGTGGGTCAACAGAGAGCTATTGCAGTGGGACGGACCGTGACACCAACAGCACCGTCAGCAGCTATAAAAGTGAGCGGACTAGCTCCACTCACATAGAGAGCCTCTTGTCCGAGCACGAGGACTCTCCTAAAGTGGGAAAGAAAAGTGGGAGGAGGAAAGAATGCTGTGCGGAACCAGAGGATAAGAGTAGCTGCTCCAGGGACAGAAGGACTAGTAGTGAAAAGACGGCCTTGGAAGTGAGTACAAACAATGAGGTTCAAGAGGCCAAGGATTCGAACACCTCTGATGATGTGCACAATCAGAGGGGCCTCAGCCCCTCTGCGTCGGAAGAAGCCAATAAAAACCCCCATGCAAATGAATTCACTTCTCAGGGGGACGGACCCCTGGGGAAAACTGCCGACGACAAGGAGGAGCAGAGCGATAAGCCTGCTGTTTCAGTGGACCCCAGAGTTGCAAAAGACGGTGGAAAGCAAAAGGAAGGGGATGTAAGACCTAAATCGTCCAGCTTAATCCACCGGACAGCCTCTGCCCACAAGTCAGGCAGGAGACGGACAGGGAAGAAACGGGCCAGCAGTTTTGATTCAAGTCGGCATAGGGACTATGTTTCCTTTCGAGGTGTTTCTGGAACCAAGCCACACAGTGCGATTTTCTGTCATGACGAGGATTCTAGTGACCAAAGTGACTTGAGCAGAGCATCGAGTGTCCAGTCTGCTCACCAGTTCAGCACTGATAGCTCTTCTAGCACCACTTCTCATTCGTGTCAGTCTCCTGAGGGCAGATACAGTGCTCTCAAGACGAAGCATGTCCCTAAGGAAAAGGGCACTGATCCTGAGCACACACACAAAGCTCATTTGGGTCCTGAAGGAACCGGCAAAAAGCGGACAACCCGTCGGACTTCTAGCACAAATAGTGCCAAGACTCGGGCCCGAGTGCTGAGTCTGGACAGTAGCGCAGTCGCGTGTTTGAACGACTCCAATAGGCTAATGGCACCTGAAAGTATAAAACCCTTAACCACTTCAAAATCAGACCTTGAGGCCAAAGAAGGAGAGGTGCTGGACGAGCTATCTTTGTTGGGACGGGCTTCCCAGTTAGAGACAGTCACTCGATCTAGGAACAGCTTGCCAAGCCAAGTTGCATTTCCTGAAGGCGAAGAACAAGATGCAGCCAGTGGAGGTAAGTAAATTACAGGAAGAGGTTTTCCAAGAGTCACTGCAGTTATTGGTACTATTGAAATATACTTTGTGTTAATGTCTTCCCTTCTACTATGTTATTGAAATAGACTTTCTTCCTGAAGAAGGAGGTGGTTATCTTAGAAAAGGCTTTGGTATGAACATCAAGAAAGTGTTTTTTGAGTTGCATTCTTTGAATATATCAATTTGTTCTTGATGGCAGTCATGGTTTCTAGGCCAGTTGCCACCTGTTAATATTTTATTAGGAATAATAAAAATTGGTCCTCTTCCTTCTTTGTGTAATAATAGCAACAACAAAATGTAGAATTTCATTAGGGCACTAAACTGTTTTTAGTTATTTCTTGTATATTGTATACTGTTTGCCACTGAACTTAAATCACATAACCTGTTAATGTAATTTTTCCCAAACATTACTTTAGCTCTGACTATGTACTTTGAAACCTTGTACCTCCTTTAATGTCTGTCTCTTTGGTTTTATTATTCCATACTCACGTTTTAGGCATCAAGAACATTTTTTTTGTAACTTTACATTTTTCTTATAGTTTAAGTTGATATTTGTAGTTTATATTGGCCTTTAGTGTCTACTAATGGTATATGATGCTCCCTGTGGTCAATAGTGATAGTGTTTTGGTTAAAATAATAGCTTATTTCAGAATATGGGAAATTGTGCAGAATGTGATAGGTAATTTTATATTATGAGTGTGCTTTGGTCATTTTATGTATTTAAGAGTTGTTTCTTGCTGTTTCCTCCTGCCCAGAATAATTTGCTTATTCGGTTATTATGGAGTCTGGTCCTTGACTAGAATGAGAAGAATAAAATCTTCTGTGGCCAGAACTGTAACTTCTTTAACCCCCAACTCCATTCTTTTTATTCACATCTTTAGTTTTAAAGCTTGTGGTCTGTTGGTATAATAACATTCAGTCTCTTATTATAAGGTATGCTCAATTTTTTGTTTGTACAAGCATTCTGAAATATAAGGACATATTTTTTCTCTCAAAGAATTCTAATTTCACCCAGAGTATTTAAAAAGTTTGCGGTAAACATTCTGTTGTTTCTTTTGGTATATTTTGTAACAAAGATGAATTTCTAATAAGAACGTAAAAAGAATGATCCTTAGTAACTAAGGAAGAAAATAGTACATCAAACCTAAATATTGAGAACTGATTATATTTGAAATAATTATAACCATGCCTCGGGTATCTGACATGGATTTCATTCTGTTTTTTGCAAAAGGTCTGATTTGTTTTCAGTGATTTTTTTTACACAGATCATATCAGATGTGTTCATGACATGCAAGAAACCATGAGTTTTAAAATATAGCTTTATTTTTAAAGTTGTCATTAAAATTTTAAGAATTAATGTACTATGAGAGAAAAATATTGCTGATCTAAATATTTTTGAAATGTAAACACTAAAAAAAACATAAAAGAGCTATAGTAAATTTTTATGTCTTTGTATTTAAAATGTCACTTCCTTTTCAGAGGGATTGTAAAGTGTTCCGTTTTTTAGGAAAAGTTATATGGAAGATGTTAATTGTTTCTCATTGCAGATCTTTGATTAATACGAACCCTTGTTTTTCCAGATTCCAGCTTTTTTTTTGTATACTTATTTTAAAAAAAAGAACCCACACAAATAAGCCATTGATTATTAGTAAGAAACAAAATACTGAAGTAGAAATATTTATGCATTTTGGTGAAATAAATGTAATAGTCTGTGGGATGTTAAAAAAACATTGTTTGCCAAAGGAAGGCATTATTGGGGCTTTTTTAAAATTTGAGCTTCACTGTGTTTAGAATAAAAATATGAGCATAACTAAACTGCTTAAATGTGTTGAGGATTTATATTTAGATGGATTTCTTCATATGTTATTGTTATTGGGCATTCTGGAAAATTGGAGGTAGTGGGAGGAGTTGTTTTGGTTCTCATTATTTAACAATTACATGGCATCTCCAATACTTGGTAAAAATGTGGTTATTTTTGCATTAATTGTTAACAGTCCTTTCTGACAATTGAGGAGAAAATTTTCTGGGCTAGCCATTCTACCTTACATACTGTACTAATGAAATGTGTCAACAAAACAGAGATGCTGCTTACCATTTATGTGCCTGTACCTAAACCATAAATAGTTTTATCCTAATATATTGCCAGCTGTTGATGAGTTCTCCAATTTTTAAGCTGAATGGTGTTGGTAATGGAATTTAGGAAAGGTACTTTAAGTACTAAAATAAAATACTCTAAAATAGGAGTTAATCTAACACAGAGACATCAAGTCACACTCTCAGTGTATGGGTACCACTATAGTGCTTGGCGCTAGGAAAACTACTTAACTTTCTCCAAGCCTCTGCCTCCTGATGTTTCATTGTGTTGATCAAAGCATCTATCTCATAGGGCTCTTGTGAGTAGTAAAGGAGTTACTATGTGTAAAATGCTTAGAACTTTATCTGGCACATAGTAAATGTTTGAGTGCTGCTATTACTATTTTACAGGCCAGTTTATTATGCTACTCAAATGAATCCTATTTTCAAAGTAGAAGAAAATATAGAAATAAATTAGATATATTCTAATTGTGCCATTGTGAAACTCAACAGTATTAAAAATACTACCTGAAATCCTAACTTGTTACATAACACAACAGGAAAACATTTTTATAACATCTAATCTAGTAATACAGATTTTAATCTTACTTTGGCAGCGATGTGTCATATAACTTATCTTTTGATATTTAGTCACAAAACAAATAACTGTTTTCATAGGATTTCTCACCATTAATCAAGTATTTTGGTCAAAGTTGGATTTTATTAATAGTGATTTGATTGCTTAGCAGGAAAAATGTTTTAGATTCAAATGAAGGTATTTTTTGTTGTTGTTGATCTTGAGTTGCATACTTTTTATAACTGAAGCATTTATTTAATAACTTGAATAATGTGTATGTATATTTATTTATATTTATATTGATTTCAGAGAGGAAAGGAGAGAGAGAAAGAAACATCAATGATGAGAGAGAATCATTGATTGGTACCTCCTGCATGCCCCCTATTGGGGATCGAACCTGCAACCTGGGCATGTACCCTTGACTGCAATCAAACCCATACCCTTCAGTCTGCAGGCTGACACTCTATGTAACTGAGCCGAACCAGCTAGGGCTTGACTAATATTTTAAGAATAAAATTATACAGATAAATTATATATGATAGAAAAGTGTTATTTTCTATTATATATATCAGTTTCTTTGGACCACTTGAACTTATTTACTGCAGGAGTCAATGGATCATCAACAACCACCAGCATGGAGAAGTTTATTATTTGCTCTGTTATTTTTTGTATTTTTTCTGAATTTCTTTAAAAAAAATCTTTATTGTTTAGATTATTATAATTGTTCCTCTTTTTTCCTCCCATTGCTCCCCTCCACCTGGTTCCCACCTTACCCCAGGCCCTTACTTCCCCTCCCCACACTGTCCTCATCCATAGGTGTAAGGTTTTTGTCCAGTCTATGCCCGTACCTCCCACACAGATTGCCCCCAAAGATTTTCAGTCCACTCCCTTTCTATGTCCCTGATCCCTCCCACATGCCTTGCCCCCAAAGATTTTCAGTTTACTCCTTTTCTATTATATTCACCAGTTTATTCTGTTCATCAGATTTTTTATTCACTTGGTTTTTAGATTCACTAATACATATCTGATAGATATGTATTTGTTGTTCATAATTTTTTTCTTTATGTTTTTCTTCTTCCTCTTAATGAATACCTTTCAGCATTTCATATAATACTGGTTTGTTGGTGATGAACTCCTCTAGCTTTTTTTTTTATCTGTAAAGCTCTTTATCTGACCTTTAATTCTGAATGATAGCTTTGCTGGGTAGAGTAATCTTGGTTGTGGGTTCTTGCTATTCATCACTTTGAATATTTCTTGCCACTTGCTTCTGGTCTGCATAGTTTCTGTTGGGAAATCAGCTGACAATTGTATGGGTGCTCCCTTGTAGGTAACTAACTGCTTTTCTCTTGCTGCTTTTAACATTCTCTCTTTGTCTTTTGCTCTGACATTTTAATTATGATGTGTCTTGGCGTGGTCCTCTTTTGATTCCTTTTGTTTGGGGTTCTGTGTGCTTCCTGGACTTTAAGTCTATTTCTTTCACCAGGTGGGGGAAGTTTTCTGTATTATTTCTTCAAATAGGTTTTCAATATCTTGCTCTTCCATTCTTTCTGGCACCCCCATAATTTGGATGTTGGTAGGCTTGAAGTTGACCCAGAGGCTCCTTGTTCTATCTTCATATTTTTGGATTCTTTTTTCTGGTTGGATGTTCTTTGCTTCTTTGTATTTCAAATCTCTGACTTGATTCTTGCAATCCTCTAGTCTGCTGTTGGATCTTTGTATATTCTTTATTTCATTCAGTGTATGCTTAATTTCTAGTTGGTCCTTTTTCATATCTTTGAGGGTCTCACTAAATTTATCGCTGGTTTCTAGAAAATTCTTGAAAAAACTTATAACCATGGTTTTGAACTCTATATCTAGTCATTTTCTTTCCTCCATTTCTTTCACCTGTGACCTGTCTACGCCTTTTGGCTGCTTCCCTGTGTTGATAGAGTGGCTTTGTGTGCTAGGTGTCCTATAGGGCCCAGTGGCTCAGCCTCCCAGTTACCTGAGGTGGACTCTCTTGGTGTACCCCTTTGTGGGCTGAGTGCACAGTCTTGTTGTCGGTATGCCTTGATTGTTGTTGGTATCACTGGGAGGAATTGACCTCCAGGTCGCTTGGCTGTGAGGATCAGCTGTGTCCACAATGGAAGAGCTGTTGTGCTGGAGATAAATTTAGTGAGACCCTCAAAGATATGAAAAAGGACCAACTAGAAATTAAGCATACACTGAATGAAATAAAGAATATACAAACATAATGACAGCAGAAGAAATGCACTGCTAACACTAAAGAAGAAGCTGGAATAATCATATAAACCAGAGCAAAACAAACAAACAAAAAAACACACACACAATGGTGTGGGGTCATTAAATGCAGAGCAAATTGTCTTTATTTAAAAAAAAATGATTTCAGAGAGGAAGGGAGAGGGAGATAGAAACACCAATGATGAGAATCATTGATAGTCTGCCTCCTGCACACCTCACATTAGGGGTTGAGTCCACAACCCAGGCATGTGCCCTTGATCAGAATTAAACCTTGACTCTTTAGTCCATGGGTCGACACTATCCACTGAGCCAAACCGGTTAGGGCTGTCTTTTTTATTATAATAGTGGTCAGTGAAATCATTGTACCATAACTTAATTCTGTATTGTAGTATAGTATAGTAATAAGTGTATACATATATGACTGACCCTGATTCATTAAGGCAAGATTTTATTAATCTGTACTGAGAAGAAAGCTTATATAATCTTAAACAACACAGAAGATGTTCATTAAATATAGTAAATAGGTTTGGGTGCACCAGTTTCTTGGAAAAATGTGTTAACAAAAGCAAAATACTCTCTAAACAAGGACTTCCAATTCACTGTAAAACTAAATAAGTCCATCAAACACTTGGTTTAGGGGCAAACATTGGTCACCTAATCCCATAAATTCATGCTGCTTCTCCTGTAAGGGGAAACAGTATAGAGGTGGTCTGCTCTTCTCACTAGAAATGCACTGGAAAGTGGCAAGCCTAGTGCAGAAGAAAGGCTGCTATTGCAAGTTGGAACAGAAGTAAACAGTATTTCAAATATATGGGTTTGTTTTTTTTATTGATTTCAGAGAGGAAGAGGGAGAGAGACATCAGTGATGAGAGAAAACCATTGACTAGCCTGCCTTCTCCCCGCGTACTGGGAATTGAGCCCAAAACCTGTTCATGTACCCTGACCGAGAATCAAACCGTGACCCGCTGGTTTGATGCTCAACCACTGAGCCATATCAGCCAGGCAAACATGTTTTTATTGATGAGGCAAGTAAAGGTTTGTATAAACAATTCGTAAAACCAGTCCATGCCTAGTTTTGTGTGGCAGGAGGAGACATGATAGTGTTTTGTTTGTAGCAGCAGGGAAGTTCTAGATAAGGAATCAGACAGTTACATTTTAAAACCACCTCTAATTACTAACTAGTACTCTGGCAATCCATTAAATCTGTGCCTCAGTTTCCTCAGTTATGAAACAGTTAACTGTTAGACTCTAATGAACTCAGGTAAGTGAAGTGCTTTGTGAATTGTAGGTTTATTATGGAAATGAAGACTCTGATGCCTTTAAATTATTTGTAAGGAAGTTTTCCTTTTCTGAATATATGTCACGTCAAATACTCTTCATTAATAATCCTTATTTAGGGAATCTCCTGAAAAATACATGCAAAATTGTTTTTGAGTACATTTTCTGGGAGAAGGGCATATTTTTCATCTTATTCGTAAAGGGTTTAAAAAGATTAGGAACTGCCTCTGAAAGTAAGTAATCCATAAACTATGTCTTTTATGTGAATTATAACTCCAGAGTATCATTTAATTTCTTGCAAGCATTTCGTGTACCCAGCTATATTTGTTTGCATGCCTGGGATTGTGGAAAATATGTAATAACTAGTGGTCCAGTGCATGACATTCACGCACTGGGGGCCGGGGGGGGTGTGTGTTCCTCATCCTGGCCCGGGACCCCTTGGGGGATGTCCACCTGCTATGGAACCTAGCTTCCAGCTGAGCAGTGCGCCATCTGTGGGAGCGCACTGACCACCAGGGGGCAGCTCCTGCGTTGAGCATCTGCTTCCTGATGGTCAATGCACGTCATACCGACCGGTTGATTCGCCATTCGGTCGATTTGTATATTTGGGTTTTATTATATAGGCTATGCAAATTTTTTTAACTCAAGTCACAGCTAATGATTTTGTTGGAATTTATTGTTAGTGTACATGTGAAAAGTAGTAGTCCTTTACAGTGTTTCCACAGATGAGAATTTCTGTAATTCTGAATGAATGCTCAGCAGCTGTATAGTAGATTCTTGTCGTTCTTTGGCCTCCAGGAAAATGTGCTTATAAAACTTTGTTTACATATTAGAACAAAGTCTTTGCTTGCATGCTGATTAGCATCATCTTTTGTTGACAAGGAAAGTAAGAAAGGGAAAAATGTATAGAGAAAATGGCTAAAACTTATCAAATTATTCTGCAAAATCATTTGCAGGTTTCCCCCCCATAATTTGAATGTTTATTTTTCATAAAGTAACTTTATTCTTAAGTAATTTTTTTTACTTTGAACAATGTTTCAGAATGTTTTCATATATAATTTTACTGAGATGTACATATACTTGTTTCATACTTTCGTTCTCTTTAATGTCTCTTTCTCTACTAACATTTGTTTATAATCTGTTCGAGGTACCAAAATACATTTTATTTTTGTCATCTTCCCAAGTTTACTACATTTTTTCTTAAAATAAACATTCCCCACTGAAAGTAATGCCTTTAAAAATAGTTTCTTCTCTCTAAATTTTTATTAATTCATTTAATAGCAATTGAGCTATCACAAGAGTCCAGCCATGCCAGTATATAACAAGAAAGTAACTTATTACATAGGAATCCTTTCACCACGCAATCAGCTGTATGATTGACATTGTTTTGAAATGGCTTCTTATTCTGTAAATATTATGATCATGACTTTGCAGTTTTTGAGAGAGAATATGGAAAATCCTCACCTCCTACCTTATTAAATTTTGCTCTTTTGTGCATCCCAGCCATCCTGAAAGGATTTTAGTGCCTTTTATGCTTTCCCTGTTTTCATTCACAGAGTAAAACACACTGGGAGTCTATTGTTTAATACTCCATATGAAAATAAATAGTTGCACTAAAATAATTCAACGCAGAATGTGTAGAATTTTCCTTAACTCATTAAGATAAATGGAGGTAACTCCTGAAGTAGAAGGTGTGGATTATGGATTTTTCTTTCTTCTTTTATCTTTAGGAATAGGTAGGGTCATAGCTGTCTAAAATGGTGGAGTATCTCTGTGTCTTGTGCATGAATCGATGTCTTTAGGAACCCAGTAAATATTTAAACTTAATTGAAAGATTGTATCACTATATCTGAAGTAAAGAATTAATTATCTGAAGTTTTCTCTTAAACTTACTCTGATGGTAATGCAGTGTATTGAAGTTTTCTTAACATAAAGAAATGATTTAAACAAGTTGTTAAGATTCTTGTAATTAAAAAGTATGTTAAAAATCACATTGTCTAAATATGAGTCCTTAAAAGTATTTCATATGTTTTGTCACTTATGGTCTTTTAATCACTTGAGTATTTGTGACTTTTTTTCTCCCTTTTCTACACATGCATAAAATTTAGTTGTCTCAAGAGTGCTAAATTTTTACTATTTGCTTTTTATGCTCTATTTTATAGTTAATTTATTATTATTATTATTATTGGCCAGGAAATACTAAGTTTTAAGCATTGTCAAAATATCAGCTTCAAAACCTGGTTTTAATTGTTTTCTCACTCCTGGTCTGCTTTGCTAGTTTAAAGATTTTGTTGTTGTTTTCTTTTATAAAGTTAAAGGATTCGAAAAGAGTGTATTGCAGAATTGAATTTCCATGAAGTTTGGTTATAGTTTATGTTACTGAATATACTTATGGCAAATTATTTTAAGCTGTAAAGACACGTTTCTTTCCTTGGCTCTGAGGGAACTGGACTCCTCTGGACCCTGTTTCAGGTAGTGGGGTTCTGTATGAGGAGCACCTTCCCAGGGGCATGGCTTAATCTTATTTGTTGTAACACAAATAGCACAGTGTTTTCAGTGGAAAGTGTGATCCTATCTACCGTCAAGGTAATTGCTATAGTAAGCTTTGAAAATTCTTTTAGCATTAGATATTTACACACCGACTATTACAGAGGACAATATGGGCATTAACCATAACTCCATTTCAATACATTGTTCAGTGGATGTCTAAACTTATATCTTGATGTGTTACATCTAAGAAGTATTAATATCTAGTGATTTTGCAGATAACAAAATATAAATGGTGTATTAGTAGCAGAAAGAAATGTGTTTTCTGAAAAATTTTGATTGTAAATGAACACAGTAGTTTTTCTTTTCATCCGTGCTGTGGAATGACTGGCTTTTGCTTAAAATTAAAACCATTAAGCCTTCAGTAGAAGGAAGATAATAAATAAAACGTTCCTATTTCCCTTTTTCCTAGTCTCAGTATTCATTGGTAACATACTCAATTTCCCCCCAAAATTCTTCTGAATAATGTTAGTATATTTTATGAATTAAATGATCCTCTATAAATTATATCTGTGTAAATTTTATTCTGCTATTTTGGCTGAAACAAAATACCTCAAACCAGAGAGAATGTTTGGAAGTTTCTTAGTGAAGTGAATTGACCTGTAAATTGACCAACAGCTTGTTACAATAGAATAGAAATCTTCAATACAAGTTCACAAAACATTGAATTGGGTATTAAAAGAGTGATTTCAAATTCTGTAACCAGAGCTAACCTTTCGAATATCTAAGAACCGTTAACAGGTACAGTAGTCACTTGTCAGAGTTCTTTTTCTTTGCTTTGCTTTGTTTACCTTCATCTGATGACCTCCTGCCAGTGTGTTTTCCCCTTTGTGACAGTGCTGGTTATTTATTTTTTTCTAGTTAATGGTTGTCAGAACTAGGCAAAGCACACGTTATTCTTTGTCGACTGCGGTGACAAAAGGTGTCCTTAACTATCAGCATTGTCGAATATACCTTTCTATGATGATGGAAATGTTCTGTTTGTTCTGTGCAATAATGGTAGCTACTAGCCATGTAGGTGCTGAGCATTTGAAATGTGGTTCATGAATCTGATAAACCGAATTTTAAATTTTATTTCATCTTCTTTTATGTTTAGCCCCAGATGGCTAGTGGCTACTGTGTTGGGCAGCATGGTTCTAGATGACCAAATTTAATCAGCATCATTTATTCTTGCATCTGTTAGTTTATATATCTGTTAGTTTTTTTTTGCCTCTGTTAGTTTTTTTTGCATCTGTTATTTTATACATCACAAGTAATATTTTTTTCACATTTAACAGAATTTTCATTATAACTCAGTAAAACAAGAAAAAATAAAAGATTAGTTCTAAAAGAGTTGTGGTTTGGATCAAAGCTTAATTCTTATTTAGCTGCCTAACTTTAGAATATCACTATAGTGTGTGAGCTGAAAAAGAAACAATATAAATAATATAAATAAGTGTCCTGTAATTTGTGACTTATACTTCTTACTGGCAGAAGCTTGCCAGATGTGTAAATCATTCTGTGCTTGCAGACAAAGAAGTCTGTCTTCTGAAGGTAGTCCATATATTGCTCATCATAATGGACTGGCTACACAAAGAATACTAACTGGTACAAACTGGGGAGAGGATAAAATGTAAACATTTAAAAGAATACTTTGTGGGGGTTTTTTCAATACGTTGTTGTTTTTTTAAATATATTTTTATTGATTTCTTACAGAGAGGAAGGAAGAGAGATAGTTAGAAACATCCATGAGAGAGAAACATAGGTCAGCTGCCTCCTGCACCCCCACATCCCCCCACCGGGGATGTGTCCCAACCAAGGTACATGCCCTTGACCAGAATCGAACCTGAGACCTTTCAGTCCACAGGCTGACGTTCTCTCCACTGAGCCAAACCGGTTTCGGCTGAATACTTTGTGTTTTTAATCAATATTCACAGTGATGGAAATGACTATTGCTAAGCAGAATTTGAGAATTAGTAATGCTTTTAAACTGTTTAAGGCGGTTTGCAGTAATTCTGAAACCTAAACAAAACATTGGTTTTGTAATCCATTTCATACTTTGAAAAAGGGGAAGAATTTGGGAAGAATGTTTCTGCACTAAGTTGTTTGTCTTTATTCATATTTAGTTTCAAAATATCCTGTCTACAAATCAAAACGATTCTTAAGATATTTAGATCACTAGGAAATAATTGTTTTCAATTCAAATGGATAAATACCATTTTGCATATTATTTTAGAAACTCAAGTCAATGGTTTTATAAAATTTTATGTAGTAGCTAGAGGCCCGGTGCACAAAATCCATGCAAGAGTAGGCCTTCCTTCCCCTGGCTGCCGGCACCCGGGAGGGACCTGGGCTTCCTTCCCTCTTTCCGCTGGCAGGCACCCGGGACCGGGCTTTCCTCACAGCCCCGTCTAATTAGCATGGTATGCTTTTATTATTACAGATTCTGTTAGACCACTGTTGCGATTTTCTCATTGTATATTGGTTTTAGTTTGTACTTTACTTTTTGGATGAAGTTATGAGTTTCTATACTTGCCTTTTTGCTGATATTTGCTTGCTAATGTTGAGGGGACCAAAGTTTGATGTCAGTAAATGACTTCACAGTTGATTCATATTTCAGCTGCCTTGGACTGAAGCATTCCAAAACCTAGCTGTGCATCCTAGCAGCCAGTGGCTTCAGTGATGCTGCCGAAGTTGTGGCACAGGGTGGGACGAGGCGGACTAGGCTTCTTCCCCGGCATCAGAACTGAAGTTCTGTCGTCACTGCGTTTACTGTCCTCCTGAGTGAGAGACTGAGGCTCATGTCGTTAGTCGGAACTGACAAATACCCTCCTTTCAAAGCTGACTTAAGTAAAAGGAGAATAGAGGAATATGGGACTAAATAAATGAGACTTTTCAAAAATTAAACAACAGAGATCTTAAAGTAGGAAATTGCAGTTGAAGAGACTATGGTGAGGGCAGATAATAGATCAGAAACATTGTTTTTAAGAAACAGCTGTAAGCAAAGGACTGATTTTGTTCCTTGTCGTGATAGATCAGCAGTGTGTGTGAGGAAACCGTTTAGCTCCATTGAACAAGCCCTTTGTCTTCGAGGGTGGGAGTCAGGGAGGACAGGCTCAGCTGCTGTGTACATCTCTGACCGAGGCTCCTGTTTGACCCGAGTCTGTCTTAATGCAGCAGCACAGGCCGGCGAGGAGGCCGTGGCTTTTCGCCGTGAACGCAGCACATTTAGGCGCCAGGCAGTGCGGCGCCGGCACAATGCAGGGAGTAACCCTACCCCTCCTACATTGCTCATCGGATCACCCCGAAGGTATGGTATCTTAAGATTCCACCAAGCTTAGCATGCCTGTAACAGACGGTCTAACCTGTTCTGTCAGCACAGGAAAGCGTTGAAATGGCTGTGTTTTTCTTTTTCTTCTAGTTTCTTTCATATACTTTTCTGTTCTTTAGGCGCTCTCTGCATGGCCATTACCTATTGCATTATGCATGCTTTGTGTTGCACTTCTTAAACAAAATGATCAGATTGGTTTACCCAATTTTAAATAGGAAAATCAGTTTAAACTAGTTTTAGAAATATAAAGAGAGACTTTAAGTCAGCTTTTCCTTTTTTTTTTAAACTCCAAATTAACAATAATACAACATCTTGACAGTGTTTAATATGAACAAATATACTCTGAGTGATAAACTTGTTGAGGAATAACAAACTGATCTCTGCTTGAAACCAGTTTGATTATTTTATTTCACTAAAATAGATATTTTGTATTGCTTAAAAATTGTTTCATAATCACCAGGACCTACTAAGTGATACAAAACTAAAGTATTTATGGTAAAGTATGATAAATTGAATATATATTTGAATGCACATTTATGTTGAATTCTCAACCTCTATAGTATACTGAAAAAAACAACACATTTTAAGTTTTTCCAGTGTCCTAATTAAGAAAGCATCTGTTTATAATATTGGGAATAATTTTCCATTGAAATTTTAGTGTTTTATTTTCAATTGTGTCAAATCTAATGAGTTTATGTTTTGAATTAGAAATATAAAACTCTGTTTAAAAATTTGTGCTTTAAGAATACAAATATAGACAAACATACTTTACATGTGCTTGCTTAAACAGTGCACATATTATACTATATACTTTTATTAATATTTGTGTCAAAAAGCACTATTATCCAAATTATTTACCTATATTTTAATTTGAAATTCAAAAGGAGGAGCATTTAATGAAATAACTGCTGTTGAATGCATGTAGGTTGGAAGAGATAAACCACTTTTTTCCTTGCTAAAATATTGTTCTTAAGAGTAGCAAAATCCTTATTTTTTTATTTTATATTCCTCTGGGATTTATGACTTGATTATTTTACATTATAATCAGGAACCTCATCTTTCATAGGTCATGTTCCTAATTAATCTGCAGTGATACATAATTCTGTAAAAAGTAATATGGATTAGTTTAAGCAGTATTTAAAATATAAAAATGCAAAGGCACCAATTAAAAGAAACATTGGATCTAGAAACCTGTTCTGAGCACCTTTGCTTTTTTGTGAGTCCTCCTGTTTCCTTTCCACCTCTTTTTCTGTGCTCCCTGAAGTAACTCTCTTTGTCTTAGGGATTTGGGTAGTACCAAACTGCAGAGAGCTCAGCATTTTGTTTTATTTTTTTCTGTTTTGTGCTTTCTAACCTCTTTTTTTTGTCCCTTGAATAATACTTGCTGTAGGTATCTTTGCTTTCTTACTCCATGTTGACATTTATTAATCCTTTTTTTAAACCTCCTTTTTTTAGTCTTTAAAAATCCTTCCTTTTTTGCCACAAATGAGTCTGCTGGATCCCATTCATCAAACAAATATAGACAAATTAGTTTTCTTCTCTGCCTGGTGGAATATTAAAGAACTGAGTTCTGACTCCAGCCAATCACGGAGGATTTCTCCATGTTTTGTAGGATTTTAAATACATCACCATTCAAATGCGGATGTGATATGAAACTTACTTAAAAAGGGCTCACATTAGAATTTCTGGAGAGTAGTTTTCCAGTAATCAGTTTGTAGATTTTATCCAGATTCCAGGAAGGTTATGTGTATCCTAAATAGGCTGACTTCGTTATGGATGAAATAAGATAAAATTTAGCTGTGAGGAATTACGAGAAACACCAGTTTACTAAAATCATCTTTATAAATTGCAAAAATGTTCAGGAAAAGTACTGGTATATTATTGTTAATTATCAGTGTGGTTTACATAATATTAATAATAATATTAAAGTAAATACAGGATGGCACGTTCATGCAAAACTTGGAAAATTTGTCAAAAAGAAATGAAATAGGTGTGATAATGCTTTAATTACAATTATTATAGAAATACTAGTAAAATCTAACTTATTTTAAACTTTAGTGAATAGTCTAAATAATTAAGACTCTAAAAAGCAATGGGGAAAATATGTTTCCAAGGATTGGGAGTGAATCATGAGTTTCCTTACAAAGAAAATTTGTATGAATTTTTTTTAATGCTGGTTAGTGTATCCTGTTTCAAAACTAATTTAAAAAGTGTCGTTCTCTCCCCTTCTCCCCCCAATTACATTTGCCTTGTAGGGTATGTTTTACTGTAGGCCTTACTAATCTTTCCCAATTACTAGAGATAAAATCAAAGACAAAAATTTAAAAATTTTGTAACATTAATATTAAGAAGTCTATATGTCTATACTTATCAACCAAAATGTGATATTTTTTTAAAATATATTTTTATTGATTTTTTACAGAGAGGAAGGGAAAGGGATAGAGAGCTAGAAACATCGATGAGAGACATCCATCAGCTACCTCCTGCACACCCCCTACTGGGGATGTGCCTGCAACCAAGATACATGCCCTTGACCGGAATTAAACCTGGGACCTTTCAGTCCGCAGGCCAATGCTCTATCCATTGAGCCAAACCGGTTTTGGCAAAATGTGGTACTTTTTAGAATTCTAGTTAAAGGGGTGGAATGAAAAATTATTAGTGCCTTTTGGAGAAGGGAAAAAACTTTATTGTATCCTTAGATTTATTTTTAAAAGTATAAAATTGAAAGACCTGTAGTCAAATAAAGTTATAGCAATAACTGAGAGTGACTAGGAATTCATAGGGATCATTTTGTGGTGCTCAGGAATGGATCTGCTAAATATTTGTTGTTTGTATACTGTGCTCAAGACACTCTTCCAACTTAGAATCTGGAGATTCATAGGAATAATGTGATCAAACTCTTTGAGTTTATACTTTTAGTTGCACAGACACATATAAAGATAACTAATAGTATAAGTCAGAATATGTCAAATAAGTATACAGAGGAAAGAAAGACCGACCATATTTTCCTGTTATTTAAATTGGAAATGTTCATTAGTAAAATTGCCTGTCAGTGATTCTATTGATAGCCCATAGATAAATTTCTACCTTTCCTTGTGCTGTGTTGTAAAATAGTTGCTGTCTTTTCTAAATTGATAGTTTTGATATGTAATTGTACTCTTAAAAAGATTAATTTCTTGTCAATTATTATCCTAAGGTAAAGTACAACCCTCCAAGGAACAGTTTTCCTAATAATTTCTGCATAAATGACATGCTTCCTCTTTTCAGGAACAAGGTTCGAAGGACTTAAACATTGTATGACTAGCTTTTTATATTAAAAAACTTGACATTTATAAACACTAGAATTTGGCTAATTTACTTTGTTTCTTCTGGAGTTTTCATGTATCACCTGATATTTTGAAAACCTTTCTGTATATTTGGATATGTTGAAGATTAGTGGAAATCTCATATGTTCACATTAAAATATACCTAACTGCTATATGGAACCTCTCTTTATGACTTTCAGTGAAAAAAATTGACAGGAAAATTTGTTGAATATATACTCTATAAAATTCTGCTGATTTGTGCATGCAAAGGGACACAGTGCTTGAACTAAAATATTTTTCCTTGGAATTCTCTCCCTTGTGAAATTTAATAATTTTGTTAAGGTTTGTGGCTAAGTTTAGGAAGTTTCTGAGGAAGAATAACCGACTTTGCATATGTATAAGATATACAACTATGTTTGATTATATTATTTCTCAAGATCATCTCTTGATTTATGTCTATTATACAAAAAACTAGAGGTCCGGTGCATGAAATTTGTGCATTGGGGTGTGTGTGTGGGGGGTTGTCCCTTAGCCCAGCCTGCACCCTCTCCAATCTGGGACCCTTCACAAACAGGGATTGCTGGCTCCCAACCGCTTGCCTGCATGTCTGCCTGATTGCCCCTAACTGCTTCTGCCTGCCAGCCTGACAATCCCCAGCCTGATCAACGCCTAACTGCTGCCCTGCTGGCCCTTTCACCAACAATTTCTCTCCCCTGCCAGCCTGAACACCCCCAGCTGCCCTCCCCTGATGGCCTGGTTCCCCCAACTGCCCTCCCTGCAGGCATGGTCACCCCTAACTGCCCTCCCCTGCCAGCCTGGTTTCCCCTAACTGCCCTCCCCTGCTAGCCTGGTTGTCTCTAACTGCCCTCCCCTGCTAGACTGGTCATCCCAGCTGCCCTCTTTCCCCTGCTGGCCTGGTCAGTCCCAAGTGCTCTCCCCTGCTGGCCTGATTGCCCACAACTACCCTCAACTGCTGGCCATCATGTGGCAGCTATCTTTGACCACATGGGGGGCAGCCATCTTGTGCAAGGATGAGAGGATCAATTTGCATATTACCACTGTATTATATAGGATTCTACTCCAAATAAGTTACTAACTGAATATTTTCATAGTTATGGCTTAAAAATGCCAGTAAGCATTGCCAAATCAGCATTTTGCAGACTTGTTTTTTTTGTATGTTACATACATTTCTATGCTGTACTTAGAATATATACCTTTCATTGGCTAAAAGAAACCTGGGGGATGAATGTTTCAGTAGAGGTGGCTAGTAGAACTTTCTGTGGTGGTGGAATAGTCTATAGTCTACACTGTCCTATAAAGTAGACACTAACTTCTACGTATTCTGGTAGCTTTTAGCTATGGTAGCCACTAGGCACTTTGACTGGTAAGCACTTGAAATATGGTTAGTGGGACTGAGGAAATAAAATTTTAGTTACTTTAAATTCTTATGTGCCTACTGAATCAGACAGTGCAGTTTCAGAATGTATTCTATTGCCATAATTGTAGATGTAAGCAATATATGTAGTGTTTTCTACTTAAATCTTTTATTTCAAGGCTATTTCAAATTATACCTCTCTTTAGTTTGCAGCAGATGACTTTATTTTATAGGCATCAGAGAAACCATTACATTGAATTCAGAGAAATTGATAATCATGAAAATACTAAAATAACCAAAAGAGGTCATCCTAAGTAGCATTTTTTATTTTTTCCTGAAGGTCTAATGATTTTAGTAATAGAAATGCACTATTGCATTGAACATAATGTAGAGAATAAGATATAGTAATTATACTTAAAGTGTTTTCATGAGTTTCATCAGTTTAAATTTGTGTATTGTACTAAGGATATTAAAATTCACAAAATAAATATATAAAAATGAGTTAAGAATATAGTTTCTTAATTTAGATAATTTTTAGATAAATAATTTTAATAAATAATCAATTTGTAAGCACAAAATAGTAAGTATTTTTAGAATATTACATTTAGAAAAGTTAATAATATCACTTGAGAAATTGTTGGTTTCTTAATTATTTTTAAGATTTTCTAAAATGATGGATTCTTGTTAATGATACCATAACTTGGATTGGAGAAAGATACTAACAAAATTTAAGGGAACATAATTACTGTTAACTAACATCTTATGTATAAGGCCTGTGGTCTTATTTCAGAAGCATATGGGCTTTTCATAGAGAAAAACTCTTCATACTATATATTATACTTCCTCCAGTGTCCCAGTGGTCATTAATTCACTCAGTTGAGTTGGTGTTATTAGGTTCTCTTGCAGTATTTTGTGCCTTTTTTAAATTCAAAATTGTCATCTTGGTTGAATTTTGTAAAGATTCTTTGGTTTTCAGGTGGGTAGAAATTTTGTTTTGTGAATTTGAGATTTCAGAATATTTGAAAGAACAACTTTAGAATTAGTATTACAAGTTATAAATAAAAGTGTGTATTTAACTGAAAAATAGGATTTAATTGGGAACAGCTGTAACCCACATATATTTTATGTACTTGTGATTCTTTTTTGCTGCATTCTCTTTCCTTATATTAGAACTTTTTTGGTTCGCGGTAGAAAAAAGTCATAGATTGATTGATTTGCATATACATTAAATGTTTACTGTGCTCATCACTATGAATCAGATTTCTAAGGACCAGAAAACTTAAGCTGGCAGTATAATCTGTATATTTTACAAAGCTTTTTGGTTCTTAGGTTACATTAGAAAAATTTTTTTAATCAGTTTTTTTCTATATTGACTTCATTCTAGCTATTGTTTTCTCTTTTCTTCCCTGTAATGTCTCCCTAATCCATGTTTTTTCCTAGCCTTCAAGATGGGCAGCAAGGCCAGCAGTCCACAGCCCAGGTCAAAGGCCAGTCCCGCCCCCCTTCCCAGGCTGCAGTGCTCAGTGCTAGTGCCTCCTTGCTGGTGAGAAATGGGAGTGTCCACTTAGAAGCATCACATGACAGTGCATCTGCTGTAGGCGGCAGCAGTTTGCATGATGAACTTGGTATGCAGGCCTTATATAATCTTGGTGATAGAAACTTTAAAGCAGCAGATAATGGGTAACAGTGATTGCAATTCTTTCTTGAGATAGCAGTTTTGAAAGGATTTGCCCTTTGTGTAAGGAACATTTGACATTTGCTTTTCCCTTTTCTGTTTCAAGGGTTATTCTGTGTTTTCTTTTGAGCGTGTCTATTATTAATAGGCAGTTAAAAGGATTAATGAATGCTCACACGAATGTTTTGGGCAGTTGTGTTATTCCTTGGCATTATTTGTACCACATGGGAAAATGTTGATTTAAAAAATTATTTTGATTAAGCCTTAATTTCTTTGAATTCTCAATGTGCTGCATGAAAGGCAAAATTGCTTACTAATGGTCTGTTACTATAGAATCTTTCCTTTAGTTCTTGTATATTTCACTTCCATGTTCATCACCTGACTTTGAGGAATTTATGGCTTTATACTAGTATTAAATAAGAACTTCATAAAGTTTTTTTGTGTGTTAATACATTTATATTTATAAATATAAGTTATTAAATAGTTAATTCTCAGAGGGGTTGTATAATCTAAAGCCTTGATGAATATTCACTAGAACACCAGTTTCGTGCCTTAATGACAGTGTTTTATACTACTTTGGTTTTCATTTTTCTGTGCAGTTTCTCTTTCTTGTGCTCAGAGTGCAGATTACTAACAATTTAAATAAATATAATGAAATTCTTATTAAAAAGTACACATTTGAAAGGATTCCATTTGTTCACTGTGATTTTGCTTATCCATATTATAACTATCTTTCATTTATAAAGATAATAATCCAGCTGCTGCTTTGATTAGAAGGATATGTGGTGTATGGTGCCCAGATTAGGTGCAATAAAATTTAAAATGCTATTTATTTTTTTACTTTCCATTTTGTAATTATCTTTAGTTACAAGAGATATTAATAAATATTAGATATGCATATTGATGAAATCTTATAGAAATTTGAAAATGGTCATCTAAGATACTTATTACATTAGAATGTGTGGTGATTTCTAAATTAAGTGAGAGGATAATGAAACATTTTAATATTCGAATGCTTTGGCTTTTGAATTTGTAATTTAAAGAAGCAAGGAAGTCCATTAGGAGGGTGTTTGTGAGAGAGTTAGACTTCAGTTTAGTTACTTGCTTTGACTTAAAAAACAGTGATATATTTTTAGTTGCAAGTATATTCAGTTAATATCTTTTTATTGGTATTTCCCTCAGGTTAACCCAAAGTTTCTACGAACAGAGAATTTGTTAGTTTGTGCCTATAAAATTACAGTCACCGTCACCATTCCTATTGGGTTTATGGTAGTAGATTAACTAAAGTAGAAAGGCTTAGTTTTGATCCATTTGGATTTTTAGACTTTTGTCAACTCAAGCATAAAATTGAACAGTAAATATTTTCCTCAATAAAAGTCTCACTCTAAATACACATGCAGATTATTGAAAATATGTATATACTAGAGGCATGGTGCACAGATTTGTGCACTGGTGGGGTCTCTCGGCCTGGCCTGCACCCTCTCACAATCTGGGACCCCTTGGGGGATGTTGGAGGCCCAGTGCACGGATCTGACCTGATCTCTGCAGGCCAGGTCGAGAGATCCCACCAGTGCATGAACCCATGCTCTGGGCCTCTAGTATGCATATAAGACCTTTGGTTAATTTCTTCCCGCCCTTCCATCTCCCCCCTTCCCTCTGAGATTCATCATTCTGTTCCATGTTTCCATGCCTGTGCGTCGAGCATCTGCCCCCTGGTGGTCAGTACGTGTCATAGCTGTCGCTCAGACTGCCACTTAGGCATATATATAGCCTTTTTATCTTCAGAACTATCATATGAGTTATGTTGACAGTTCTGAAGATAAAAAGGCTTTCAGATTGGAGATGACTTGAGCATCTACTGGGGAATATTCAGGATATTCTCTTGAAATTTAGATTTTTTCCCTTTTATATTAGCTGCTTTCTGATAGCTAATTCTTGGACTGTGGGAGCTGAATGCGGTCAAATTGAATACATAGTAAAAATAAAAAAAGAAAAACAAAAAACAAGCAATCAATGGACAGTGCCTAATGTTCCATAGCACATAAAGTTGGCTGAAAAAGATTTTGAAAATGAACTGCAGCTGAACTTAAAGGATTGGTAGACATTGATTTTTTTTATAGTACAGTATTAATAGAATATTTTTGTTGCATAGTTTAATTTTCTGCATGATTTCAGTTAACAATAGTAAAATAATTTTATGTGAATGAATTTGGTATTATATACTAGTAATCAAATATATTAAAGATAGCTGTGATGTTCCCTAAAAGTAGAGTTATTTACCAAAATTGCTCCTTTCCAAATTTGGCTCCTTTAATTAAAAAGTTTTAAGTGTACACTATTTATGTTTGAAAAAAAATACACATAACACATTTACATAAATTAATTATACACATATACACCAAATTACATACACACACACACACACACACACACACACACACACACATATATATATATATATATATATATATATATATATAGTACATAAAATGTTTGTATATGTAAATAATTGTGTGTTTACTTTTAAACTGAGGAATAGTCCTTTGGATTAAAAGAAACTTATAATCAGGCATTATTTAATTAAAAGCATAGGTAGTTTTCTTAAACTGTTTTCTATATCTATTCTCTGTGGTGTCATAGTAGATAACCACATTTATTTCCTATACTGAGAAGCCTTATTTCTCTTTTGTATTTTGACTAGAATTTTAAGGTTATTAGGTAAAACTGAATTATAAGTATAAAATTTAAAACCTGGTTGGAAACATTTGGGTGGTTTTCTTTCTTATTAATAGACTTCATTTCCAAGCAGATTTATTTTTAAAAAGGTTTAATGATGGAAGTTATGGATATGTTTTAAAATTAACACTTTTGAAAAGGAAGTTACTATAAAAGAATTTCTCAAACTCTTCAGTGTTGCTCATTTAAAAAAACACATCTTAAAGCTTAATTTCCTTCTCATCAAACTAAATAAAACAAGCTGTGCTTAGTGCCTAGATAAGTCACATCAGAGATTCTGAATTCAGATAACCTTATATCTATTAAGCTTTTTCTATAAAATTTAGCAGTCACTTCTCAGTTGTTATGTGAATTCCTATTTTGAATTAAGTTGAATAAATTGATACAGTAATGAAACATGCTGTTGTAGTTGATAGTTAAACTTTATAACACAGCCTCTCAGAGGAATGTTTCAGATAAGATCAGATAAAATAGGAAAATTTATGTGTGTTTTTTTCCCCTGTGTATGAAATTAGTGGTGGATAATGGCTTTGAAAAAATATATACAAAATTCCTTTATTTTCATATAAAAGTGCTATTATGAGAACGAGTTAAGCCTTTTCTAATTTCATTTGTGTATTAGAGGTTGAAAAAGTGGTAAGTGAATTGGTTTTGTAAGGTATTCTTTGTTTCGTTATTGTACAAGGGTTGACAAAGAAAGTATTTTTTGAGATAATCTGCTTTACTGCAGAACTTAACTTGAAAATGTAGTCAGCTCTAGAAAAGCAAAGGAAATCTGGCACTACCTTTCTGCCCTTTTTATTAAGCAATTTATAGCAGCTGTGTATTATGAACCAGAAACATGATTCGGAGACTTTAAAAATTTTCACTTTAAAAGGAAGAGACTCAGATGATCTGTACTTTTAGTGAGTTTAATAGAGTTATTCTGGTATTTTGAAAAGGTATGTGTTTATACTACTCTGTAGCATTTTAGAGTACATTATAAGTACTTTTCCTTATTGATATGAATACAGAGTTAAGAGGCCACAAAGGAACTTAGTGTTTATTTCTGACCCCTATATTATGGTAGATAATTTTTATTTATCTAAACAAAAATTTACATTCTTTTTGCAGCAACCTTGATATTATGCTTTATTGTCACATTTATTTATTTATTTATTTATTTATTTATTTATTTATTTATTATTCTAGAGAGAGAGGAAGGGAGAGGGAGACAGAAAGAGAGAGATAAGCATTGATGTGAGAGAGAAACATCGATTGGTTGCCTCCTGCGTGCACCACAGGTCCAGGATCAAACCTAAAACCTGGGTATGAATCCTGACCGAGAATTAAACCTGCAACCTTAGGTGCATGGGCCATGCTCAATCCACTGAGTACTACCAGCCCAGGCTGTTGTTATTTTTTGAATACAAAACTACTAAATTCTATTTTTTGTGGGGATGGCAACATAAAGTATAAATGAAAGTAAAATGTTTCTTTTGATACAATAAAAATGCTATACCATATCTAGAAGGAAGAAGTGTTAAAGAGTCAGGGAATATATTCTTTTTATATTCCTTTTGATAAAATTAGAACACTTCCTATTCTTCCTTTTTTTGTTTCCCATTCTTATAATAGAAATATAAATTAAGAAATACTGGAAAATATAATGAAGACATGAAGTATCTAATTTTATCACTTAAAGGTATCTCTTATTAATATTTTATAATTTTTTCTTTTATAATGCTCACATGTATATTTTTTAAAAACAGAATTGGGATCATGCTGTGTGACTTTCGTTCTACTGATTTATCAAAAGGGGTAATAAAGATATCTACTTCATAGGTTTATGGTGAAAGTTATCTTAAAATATGCAAAGCAATTACCGTATTTGCCGGCGTATAAGATGATTTTTTGGCCCTGAAAAAATATGTATTTGCCGGCGTATAAGACGACTGGGCGTATAAGACGACCCCCTAACATTTCCACTAAAAATACAGAGTTTGTTATATACTCGCCGTATAAGACTACCCCCCACTTGGAGGCATATTTTTCAGGGCCAAAAAATCGTCTTATACACCGGCAAATACAGTAGAACTGTGCACAGTGCTTGGCAGTAGTAAGTCAGTTACATGAATGCTCTTAATGTCATTAATTTATTCATCCAGTAAGTAACCCCGTTGTTAGTAATCAGTACAATTCCTGATATGTTCAGTTGTAATGAACACTCTGTTGAACATCCTTATGTACTCTTTTCTTTACAGCAGTGATTATTTCCTTTAGGATAGATACATTGAAACGGAATAATCAGTCAAGGGGAATAAACATTGGGGCTTTGATATATATATATATATATATATATATATATATATATATATATATGCTGTTAATTGCTTTATGGAAAGCTTGTACCATTTACACTTTCTCTGGCAGGGTTTGAGAGTGTTTTATCCCCACAAATATCCCCACAAATTAAAAATAAACTCAGATAAATTTTAAATCAATTTTATTAATATGTTACTTAGGAATGATAAATTGCATCCATTTAACATGTACAGTTTGATGAGCTTAAACAGATGCGCATATCTGTGAAATACCATAGAACATTTCCGTCATCTTAAAAAAATTCTTGAGTGAAGCTTTCGCCATTACCCCTCCTCTACCACTGACCTCAGGCAGCCACTGTGTACTTGATGTCATTATGGTTTTCCTTCTTCAAGAAGCTCATTTAAATGCAATTGTACAATTTGTGTGCCTTTGTATTTAGTTTCAGCTTCAAATGACACTTTTGAGATTCACCATGATGTTGCATGTGTTCGTGGTTCCTTGATGTTGCTGGATATTATTCCATTGTGTGAGCATATTATATATTGCATATCCATTTATCTGTTAATGGATGCTTACATTGTTTCCAGTTTTTGGTTGTTGCAAATAAAACTAATGAACTGTTTTTGCTATGTTTGTGAATTTTAAGTTGCTATCATTCTTGCTGACATTTGCTATTTGTCAGCTTTTAAAATTTTAGTCCTAATGGATGTATAATGGTATCTTATTGTGGTTTAAATTTACATTTCTCTTATGACTAAGGATGATGAGCGTCTTTTGATGTGCTTATTGGCTATTCATAAATCTTTTGTGAATTGTGTTCAAATCATTTATTTACTTTTAAAATTGAGTTGTTTGTCTTTACTGAGGTGTAAGAGTTCTTTTCATATTGTACATATAGCTAATTTGTCAGATAAATACAAATTATAAATATTTTGTCCCCTTCTGTGGTTTGCCTTTTTGCTTACTTGGTCACTTGTGATGTCATCAATATCATTGTTGTGGATTATTTTAACAAGATAAAGACAACGCGAGCAGATGATAAAATCATAGCAGAATATGAACTTGGACATTCACTTTTAGAAGTGAATTAGACAGTGGGAGAGAAGACTTACTGGTGAAGTAAGGCATGTCCTGTTAAGTCAGAACCAGAGAACGATGGCCATGTCAGTAAAAATCTCACTAAGCAAATCTCTTTTACTGTTGCCAAGCAGCAGTCTTATCAGTCTTTCCTTCCCAGTCCTCCAAAGCTCTCTTCTAAACCAGCCTCTGTTCTTATACCTGCCCTTCTTTTGTCTTCTGTTTTAAAAACTGAGCACGGTGTTTTCAGGAAGAGAAGGACTGGTTCTCAATATTGAAACTTTAATTAGTAAGAGCATAGTGACTTGATTTCCATTGTAGCACTAGAGTTAAAGCACTTTTATTTTTATTTTATTTTATTTTTTAAAATATATTTTATTGATATTTCACAGAGAGGAAAGGAGAGAGAGAGAGAGAGCTAGAAACGTTGATGAGAGAGAAACATCAACCAGCTGCCTCTTGCACACCAGCTGCCTCTTGCACACCCCCTACTGGGGATGTGCCCGCAACCAATGTACATGCCCTTAACCGGAATCGAACCCGGGACCTTTCAGTCCGCAGACCGACGCTCTGCCACTGAGCCAAACCGGTTTCGGCATAAAGCACTTTTAGAAGCCCGAGGCTTTTGATCTAGGACAGGAGTTGGCAAACTATAGCCTTAGGGCAAAATCCAGTTCATAAATAAAGGAAATATGTATTTATTTGTTTTTGCTGTGGTTGCTTTCATATAGTGGCAGATTTCAGTTGTTCCAAAAGAGACTATCTGGCCCACAAAGCTTAGATATTTAATTGGCCTTATATAATAGCAAGTTTCCTGGCTTCTTGTCTAGGGAGAAACTAGTCCAATAACCTATAAGCCTCAATAAAATGAGTCATTTCTGTCTGGTTGAAAACAAATGTTTCCTCAGAGACTCATAGTCACCACTCATGATGATAAGGGGGTACTATCTAAGGCCTTCTCTCAACATATAATAATATATCCAATACATCTCACCATCAGAAATAAGCTCTTTTTTTTAAGAGTACATACATTAGTCATGTAGATAGATGTATGAGGTCCTTCAACAGCCTTCTAAAAAACACTTTATAAAGTTGCCTCTCATATCTCTCTTTGCTCCTATAGCCCTGTCTGTCCTAAGAGTGACACTAGAAAAGTGCTCTCATTTAAGACAGTGTGTCAGGGTTCCGTTAGGAGGACACAGACTGAACCGATTATTTGTCCTTCTGTTCACCCCCCTCCTTCCTGGATGCATTGGTAACAAAACCAGGGATACTAAGAAACAAATAGTGGGGTTTCTTACAGTCTGGATGCATTTAACTTTGTGTCATAGGGTAAAGATTTTTATTTGTAGGACAAGTTAGAGAATCGTATTAATTTATCGTGTCTTTTATCAGGTTTTTTGCCAGCGTTTATTTGAATCTGTCTCTTCCACCATTTGTTCCTTCAGGCACATGCTTCAAGTGCCCTAAGTCAGTGTCCAGTTTCCCTCATCTTCCCGTTGATCACCATTGATAACTTGACCTGTGGTAGAAATTCCAGCCTCCATCTTGTTTGTTTTGTCAGAAATGGATTTCTTTCTTTTTTAAATTGTGGCAGAGCCATTCTATTAGATATATTTAATTATGATGATATGGCTTGGTGGATAGTCCGTCATATTTCATGTGAAGAAGATGTACTTCATTGATGTTCTTGTACTTTCTTTCCAATTCATGATCATTAGAAATTATATTTAAATTAAAGAATAATGTTAAGATAGGGTTATTTATAAGGACACATTTTACTTTGCATCTAAATGTTAACTGTGATCATGATTTTAGTCTCAAATGAGATGTATGTGAAATTGTTATGCATTTCAAGAAGATTTGGACAAATTTAAAATATGCTTTATAAGCCAAAGCAATATATACTTATTTCTGTTCTGGTTATTTTTGAAGATGCCGTTAAGTTATATTAATACATTAAAATGTTACTGAGTTTTCACTGAAGTGTAACTTTTTTTCTGAGTTGCTTATCTTTTGAATAGAATTTGTTACTTCTGTAGTGCTGTCAGTTTTCTAGCCCAAAGATATAAGGGACATAGAATCTATTCTGTTTGTGGAGTAAACTTGGGAATACACCAGAAAGCCTTAATAGGATGTTAGTTTGTTCTGACATGTATCATGTATATTTTTAGGAACCATAACATGTTCTTACAGTTAGTAGATAAACAAAAGCTTCTTAGGGAAAAATATAAAGTACTGTTGAAGTCGTGCACATTTGTTAAAATTATAGCTGCTTGTTTCTTTTCTTTTTTAAAAAAATATATTTTATTGACTTTTTACAGAGAGGAAGAAGAGAGGGATAGAGAGTTAGAAACATTGATGAGAGAGAATCATCAATCAGCTGCCTCCTGCACACCCCCTACTGGGAATGTGCCCGCAACCAGTGTACATGCCCTTGACCAGAATCGAACCTGGGACTTTTCAGTCCGCAGGCCGACGCTCTATCCACTGAGCCAAACTGGTTTCTGTAGCTGCTTGTTTCTTAGACATGTTTTATGTTTCTGCTTAAATTTCTAAGTTTTATTACTCATATAGTTTGATAGAAGCATTCAGAGTTGTAGATTTATATAGTAATAGAACTCAATTGTCCAGCTTTCTTTCTGTCTATAAAGCTTTTGGGGTACATGCTTTATTTTTGTTTGCATTTATTTAAAATGCAACTATGTCTGTAAAAGTTTAATATTAGGCACCTATACGTAAAAGCAAGTTGTATAGTGACATAATGTTCTTTTACTTTTCCATTTTAAAATAGCAAAGAGTATCATATTTTACTTCAGTTGCATATAAACTTTTATCCAATATATCAAGAACAAGACTTAAATTACTAAAAATCCCATGGAATACTTAAGTAACAGATTATATTTTAATAATTTAAATGCTATTGGATATAGGATTTACTTATTTATAAAATACACACAAGTTATGTGATATAAAAATATTTATGCATCCATTCTTACTGGATTTCACATACAGTAGCCAAGCTCTCTAGCTCTTTGTTACTCTGATTTAGCTATTTAACATAGGTTTAAAATTCTTGTGTATTTATGCAGTCTATGGTTTTGATAAGATATTTTTCTATAAATGTAAGTTAATTAGAGTAGCATAACCAGCCTTTGATTATTCACGATGAGTGAGGAAAGAGCAGAGCATAAAAAATTGCAGTTTAAAAATAATTTTCAAATTTTAGTTAAGACAGCATTTTATTTTATTTTCTTCAGTAACAATTTCTGCAACCCACCAAACCACTGCAAAAAATTGTCAGTAATACATTTAAGAAGTAGCTAAGTTGACAGCTTATATCATTTCATATTAGTTTATTAACCTGGTTTCTGTTAGAGGTGCTAAGAGTGAATGACTAATGACTAACAGCAGTTTGAGATAAACCACATGCTGAATAACCCTCTTAAAAAACTGCAAATGAACTGAGTATTTCCCAGAATGCTTTGTTTTTTTATTGTAGGAGTATATTATTCTGACCAAAAAAAATGCCATTACAGAAAACACTATAATAAAATACTTGGATGTTTTGTCTGATAGAAAGTGCTCAAATAATCCTATTAAATAAACTTCTTTTTTCTGATTCTAGTCCTTTTAAATAATTAATTAATTGTTGAAATGTTCTGCAGATTCTTAAATTATGGAGGCCTTTTATTGTCAATTTTCAAGGATCCTACTTAGATAAAAATCCTTATTGTATACTGTTTTCATTGTAGTTATGGAAGAGAAATCTCTTAGCCCTACCATGAAGGTGAAATTGCACTTTAATATTATTCATATTCATAACCTCAGTAATTCCAGTTAGTAAAACAAAAACCTTGTAAATGCTCTAAAAGCAGCCTGGACTAGACCCACATGATTTTAGAGGTGTGTACCTCTTCTCATTGCCTTACTGGAAATTTATAATCATATATTTATGCTCCCTAACTCACCATTGATATGGACTAGCATAGATTGTCAAGGAAGAGAATGAATTTCAGACAGTATCCAGATTTTAAAAATTCCATTATCAGAAATAATTTTATCTTATAGAGTTCATTTTAAGAAAGTTTTTTTAAACCTCTGTTTCTTTACAACCAACATATTTCTTAAACCTATCACTTTAGTACTGCTATTTGTCTATACAAGTAGTGTTCTTAAATTTTTTCAGAGTTCTTATAGAATCATACAACTAGTAGTGTTCATTAAATACTGGAATTACCAACATTATCATATTTTATTCTTGTATCCATTTTGACAATCTTCATCTTTTTCTAAAAAAAAATAGACCAAACAAACAGAACTCTGAAGGTAATCACACAAATTTGTTGCCTTGCCCTTTGATCTGTCTTATGACAGGCACAGCTTTCCCAATGGCCACTCACCACTGGCAAGTAGTTCGGTGACTTTTAAACAACATTAAGTTCATTCATATGGTGACTTCAGAATGTGCTGGGAAGAGAAAGAGGAGACTGGTATTGCAAAGCTGATACAATCCCTTATTTTTTATACCTGATTGCATATGTTGACACTTAGGACCCACTGTTTAACATTTCTTCTCAGTTCACATACTGAATTACCTGCCAATCATTTCTTTTAAAATATTTTGGGAACGGGTATAGTAAGTTTTCTTGAATTGTAACAAATTTAAAATTTAGCATTTGTTGAAGGAAAAATTCTGATTGTCCTTTTTTAAAAAAAAAATCATTTATTTGCTAGGTAAATTCTCTTCTACACTTTATGAGACTGGTGGCTGTGATATGTCACTTGTGAATTTTGAACCAGCAGCAAGAAGAGCATCCAATATCTGGTATGTGTGAAGTCATTTTAAGAGGGTGTGTGTACTTGTATATATTTGCTGTGTTTAAAGTTTTTAAGCCTTTAAATGCAAGTGTTTAAAAACATTTGTTTGTATTGGCTTAAATAATTTGTCATCATGCATTTGTTTCTAGAGAGTTAAAGTAGAATTTGTTGCTATGGGAAAGGGAAAGCATTCTTTTTTAAAAAAAATTTTTATTTTTACAGAGAGGAAGAGAGAGGGGTAGAGAGTTAGAAACATCAATGAGAGAGAAACACTGATCAGCCTCCTCTTGCACACCCTCTACTGGGGATGTGCCCCCAACCAAGGTACATGCCCTTGACCAGAATCTAACCTGGGACCTTTCAGTCTGCAAGCCGATGCTCTATCTGCTGAGCCAAACCGGTTTTGGCAGGAAAGCATTATTCTTAAAACAAAAGCTGTCCTGTGTTTTTAAAAATTAAGTAAAAATTTCCAGTTAATCTTATAGTGATACAGTGGTTTGCACAGTTGCAAATTTAACTATAGATTTTATTGTAAATATATGATGTAAAAACTTATTAAAAATATTTACACAACTAAGTTCATACCCATCCATTCTCTTTTTCCTGTGTATAATTAAAAATTTTCACTTCCTTTAAAGGGTTGGTCAAATTTCTTAAATGATCAGCTTTCATTTGTTTTATTTATTTATTTAAAATATATTTTATTGATTTTTTATAGAGAGGAGGAGAGAGGGATAGAGAGTTAGAAACATCAGTGAGAGGGAAACATCCATCAGCTGCCTCCCGCACACCCCCTACTGGGGATGTGCCCGCAACCAAGGTACATGCCCTTGACCGGAATTAAACCTGGGAGGGACCCTTCAGTCTGCAGGCCGATGCTCTATCCACTGAGCCAAACCGGTTTCAGCAGCTTTCATTTGTTTTAAAATGTGTTTCCCAGCTATAAGAGGATGGAATTTCTTAAATTATGGGTCTTATGTTACATTTAGTTTCTTTTTTCATTTTCCCTTAGGAAGTTCCTGCTTTGAAATACATTATTGATGAATTCACTGTTTTCACTAGAGTCATTTTATTATTAGGATTTCTATTTAATAATGGACACATCTGTTTAAATGTACACATCTATGGGCAATTCAACTAGTTTTTTTTTTTTAAGTTTTGAGGTGTTATATAAAGCAACAGGATCTTATAATCACAAAGATGAAAAGTCACTTATCTGCTGAAAAGATAGAACATTTAGAAAACCATACCTTTATTCTCCTGTAGTCTAGTTTCAGAATTTGTGTCAAAAATGATTAATTTGGTATATTAGGTATTTTGTAACAGTCAAAACAGTAGGAGAATGGAACAATGGAAACAATTATGTTTAATCCAAGACAAAAACAATTCCTACACCATAAATGTGCTAAGGTCTCACGGTTAAATCTAAGCTTGACCTGTGGACACTGAATTGCGTTTGTGGGCCATTATAGCTAAATTTATCATGAGTCCAGGAAATATGTTAATTGCTTTCTTAAGCACTCTTCACAAGTACCTTTTAATAAAGGTACTATTCTGTTAATGATGAGGAAAACTGAAGTATAAAAACGTTGGATAATGTGTCCAAAATTTCATTCATTTGGTGAAGAATTTTGAATGTAGATACTCTGACCCAGTGACTATGTTCTTTTTTTCTTTTTTTAAATATATTTTATTGATATTTTTTACAGAGAGGAAGGGAGAGAGATAGAGAGCCAGAAACGTAGATGAGAGAGAAACATCGACCAGCCGCCTCTTGCACACCCCCTATCGGGGATGTGCCCGCAACTAATGTACATGCCCTTGACTGGAATCGAACCCGGGACCTTTCAGTCCGCAGACCGACGCTCTACCACTGAGCCAAACCGGTTTTGGCGTGACTCTGTTCTTAATCACAACTCTAGGAAAATGATCTTTTGCATTTTGAAGTTGACATAGAAAAGTGAAGACACTGTAAATATCAAACACTGTTAAGGGATTCATTATTTTCCTGTTATCTGGAAAGCTCTTTATTCCCTAAAGTCTTTTTTCATTTTATTTTAGTGATACCGATTCTCATGTATCCAGTTCTACCTCAGTTCGATTTTATCCACATGACGTGGTAAGTTTTCCTTTATTTTTATAAAACATTGTGCTTTCAGATTAGGTTGCTACACAAACCAGAAAAATGAATTTTGTTGAAAAATGTGGCAAAATACTTTTGCTGTCTCATAATACATCTCTTCTTAGTCCTTTGTTAAACATGGAACATCATGAAGATTAATTAACTGTATATGAATAAATTATTAGGCTTTTGAGCGTATCTTGTAAAGATTACTCACCAATGCCATAATGTGGTTGTGCCATTTTTTTATGGTTTCATTTGAAAACTTTGAACATTATGATTTTGGGGTATTTATTGGTTACCTATTAGTTATTTATATACCAGTGTATATGTTTTAGAAGCTTAGTGATGACATCACTGTATAAAAAATATGCCATTTAAAAAAAAAAGTGCCATATAAAATACAGTGGGGATATCGTAAAAAGCTAATACTGCCTTTGCCATCAAAATACATACTAGTGTACTGAAGTTGGGAAAGACAAAATGGATGTAATCCTTATAAATAACACATAAGAGATATAGGTAGATAAATGTATTGCCAAAGGGATTAATTATTGGCAGCTTCCTGAAGATGCAGAACTGTGAACAGGGTTTTAAGACCATACGTGTAAGTTGGCATAGAGCAAAGGTTTTTAACTAGTGATCATTTGGGAATGTCTGGAAACACTTTTGCTTGTTACAGCAGGGGGAATTCTACTTGTCTATAGTGGATAGAAGCCAGGGATGCTATTAAACATCCTTCAGTGGACAGCCCAACTCCCACAATATAAAATTATCTGGCTCACAATTCCTGTAGTGTCAGGGCTGAGAAACCCTGGCATAGAGCATAAGATGGAAAGTCTTTTTGACTGTTTAGAAATAGTGGCTGTGTTATATATAGAAAGTAAGTTTTCTTGATTATATCTACACTAGAGGCCCAGTACATGATGAATTCATGCACCAGTGGGGTCCCTTGGCCTGGTCTGCAGGATCGGGCCAAAACTGGCTCTCTGACATCCCCTGAAGGGTCCTGGATTGCAAGAGGGCTCAGGCCAGGTCGAGGGACCCAACAGTGCATAACCAGGGCCAGGGAGGGACGTGGGAGGTTGGCCAGCTGGGTAGGGATAGGGACTGCAGGAGGGCTCCAGGGCATGTCCAGCCCATCTTGCTCAGTCCCGATCAGCTGGACCCCAGCAGCAAGCTAACCTACTGGTTGGAGCGTCTGCCCCCTGGTGGTCAGTGCACATCATAGCAAGCGGTTGAGTGGCCTTAGCATATCATTAGCATATTACCCTTTGATTGGTTGAGCCGCTAACCGGACAACTGGACACTTAGCATATTATGCTTTTATTATATAGGATATGTGTTGAAAGTAAAAATTCCCTTTGTTTTTGCTGTAGTGTATTTTTGGAAACCCCGTAGGAAAGGAAAAATGGGAATAGTTAGTGTTTTTTGCTGATAAATGTGCAAGAGCTTTGAGATAGTAAAGTGCTAGCTCGAGCTGTGCTAGATTCAGTAAACTTTGGATTCTTTCAGAGGAAGGGGAAACTTGTGAACTGATATGAGTTAAAGCTGAAAGAAATGTAATGTGGTAATTTCCTGTAAAGCCTCAGATGAGCAGCCTGCCAAAACCAAAGGATCGGGGGCAGGGTGTGGGAGGGATTTGTAAAGTGATAAGACTAGTAAATGAGAGTTGAAAGTATTGAATCTAGTGCAGAGGAGCTTAGATTTCACATGGCAGTGAGATTCATAACTTAATGAGGAAAGGCCATAAATGTAACAAGGAGAAGGGAAGCCACCAATAATTCACTATCAGTGATTTTAATGGATTTACTAGCTAAACAATTAAAATGTTAAGATTTCACACACTTTTCCTAATAAAACCTTTCCAAAAGGCCTATTGATGTAAGTTTCTAATGGTCATAAGACATCTATGAGGAGTGGACTATTATAGAAAATTAAGGAGGTTTAGATCATGTCTATACTAATTGAGTAGTCCTTGAATGATGACTTGATTAAAAATATTTTAAGCCTCTTAATGCTGACTTTCTTTTAGCTCTCTCTCCCGCAGATTCGATTGAATAGACTATTAACCATCGATACAGATTTGTTGGAGCAACAAGACATTGATCTAAGCCCAGACCTGGGAGCTACTTACGGTCCAACTGAAGATGCTGCCCAAAAGGTTAAACACTATTACCGTTTTTGGATCCTGCCCCAGCTATGGATTGGCATTAACTTTGACAGACTCACACTTTTGTCCCTGTTTGATAGGTGAGAATATAGTGTGATATTAAAGATGTATGCAGATTTTATTTTTAAATTGAAATGTCTCTTAATAACTCATTGAGGTTTTTACTTGCTTAGCATGTTGGTGACTGTTTTCTTCTTTTGTTCTTTGAGATAAAATTTAACAGGGTTCCCAAACATTGATTCTCTTAAATTCATTGGGAACCTATGTGTATATAAAATATTCATGTAATCATCAATGAGTCATTACACTATATATAAAACTCAGACAAAAATGAAGTGTTAATTTTTTATCAGGTTACAGATAATATGACCTTAAATATAAAAGGCATAAAAGGAAACTTTTGTTTCCTATTTCTTAGCACTAATCTTAATAGTAATCAATATTAGTCTGTTATAAACTTGTTGACTAGATGCTACTTCTAGTCAACATGAAGTAACAAAGACTGGGTTTATCATCCTTCCCGAAACAATGGAAAACAGACAAATGCAGGAAACAATCATTTTCAAGAAATTGGAGATGAGACAACAAATGGTAGCGATTCTTGAGAGATGGGAAAAAAATTATGTGAGCCATAGAGTCTAGCATACTTCCCGAATTAGAGATGGAGCTAAGAGTCCAGAGGACAGAACATCAGAGAAAGGGTACTGTTCACAGGGGGGCCTCAGTCTGCAGGGGGGTCTCCGTGACTACTCAGCAGAGTGCTGATGAGCGAATGTGTGTGAAGAAACTACCCGAGGCCGGGGAAGGAACCACAAGAAACTCACAAGTCATATTTCACGGTGCATTGTGCAGCATACTCGAGAAAGCCTTGCCCTAGAAGTAGGGAATAATACTGTTTTCAAGTAACATAACAAAGCTCAAGAAGATTTATAGAAATCCAGTTCTCACACCCAGTAAGTTAAGATTCACTGTATCTGGCATCCAAAGATTATCAATTGTGCAAGGAAGGGGTAAAATATTTATAATGAGGGAAGTAATATATCAGTTGAAACCAACCTGTAATTGTCACGGGTATTAGAATCAGCAGTCAAAGACATTAAAATTGTTATAATAAAAATATATTTTTTTAAAAAGACCCATACCAAACTTATAGAGATGAAAACTAAAATGTCTGAGGTAAAAAGTACAATGGATGCCATTACTATTGGATTTCCAATGTGCAAAAAAGAAAAAAAAAATTGTATTCTTACCTTTCACCATATTACAACAATTAATTCAAAGTGGATCATAGGGCCCGGCCGGCTAGTGTGGCTCACTGGTTGAATGTCAGCCTATGAACCAGAAGGTCACACTTCAATTCCCAGACAGGGCACATACTGGAACCCAGGTTGTGGGTAGATACCCATTAGGGGACGTGCAGGAGGGAGCCTAATCATTGATGTTTCTATTTTTCTCTCCTCCCTTCCTCTCTGAAATTAATGACATATATTTAGAGGCCCAAATGTAAAATCCAAAACAAATTTCTGGAAAAAAATAAAATATAGGAGAAAATATTTGTGACCTTGGATTAGGCAAATTTTCTGATATGTAACACCAAACAGGTTTTACTATGATTAGTAAAAGAACAAATTGATAAATTGAACTTATCAAAATGTAAAACTAAGAAAGCCAGAGGGGAGCACAAGTTCAGTGCCTAGCAATATAGACGGCTTGTGGGGTGGCAGGATTGAGAGGAGCACTGGGTTCATCAGATCTGGAATTCCACAGCTGCCATATGAGGTCAATGAAAATACCACCGTTTGTTTTGAAAACTCTATAGAACTTGTGGGTTTTTTTTCCTTAAAATATATTTTATTGATATTTTACAGAGAGGAAGGGAGAGAGATAAAGAGCTAGAAAACGTCGACGAGAGAGAAACACTGACTAGCTGCTTCCTGCACACCCCCAACCGGGAACATGCCCGCAACCAATGTACTTGCCCTTGACCGGAATCAAACCTGGGACCCTCCAGTCCGCAGGCTGACGCTCTACCACTGAGCCAAACCAGTTTCGGCTATAGAACTTGTTTTAATTTTCTAGAACTAACATGAAATAGTAGAGGGATGTTTGTGAATATTATTTTTAGGACATTTGAGGACTAATTATGGCATTGACAACAAATTAATACTCATTATGGTTATGAGAATAATTCTTTATGCATTATAGAACAATACATAGAAAGATTTGTAAGACAGAAAGAGACCCTTTATAATCCTTCCATTCAGAGAGAACCATTATTTAGTCGTATCATTTTGATATGTTGTCTCTTTTAACTCAGATCTGTACTTTTTTAAAATAACAGGATATATCTTCCTATGGACATGGTTTGTGTTCTGCTTTCTTTGTGTAAGAAATGAACAACTTTTAAAATATATATATTTTTTATTGATTTCAGAGAGAATGAGAGAAGAGGGGGAGAAGAGAGGGGGAGAGAGAGAGAGAGAGAGAGAGAGAGAGAGAGAGAGAGAGAGACATCAATGATGAGAGAGAATCATGGATCGGCATGCCCCCTACTGGGGATCTAACTCACAACCCAGGCATATGCCCTGACCGGAAATCGAACCGTGACCTCCTGGTTCATAGGTCGATGCTCACTGAGCCATGCCAGCTGGGCACAAATGAACAACTTTTAAATTTAATTTTCTAGAAACTGTTTTGAGATTTTGTTTTTCAAACTTGTTTTGTTGGATAGCTCTTTTATTTGTCATCCAAGTTGGTTAGTTATTTTGCAACAAATTTGACAGAAAAAAAATGTTAAGAGTGAAGTTTTTAAAATAGAAATGAAAACTATATTATGCATTAAAATAAATACTTCACAGTCCATTATAGCATGCTTTATTTATTCATAAGAATTTGTTTTCATTTTCCACATAAACTAATTTCTTTTTCAGTATGACCCAAAATCTTACTCAAACCCAGTACCAAAGAAAATCTCAGCAAACAAACTATGAACTTAATATTGATGACTTCCCTTACTTCACTCTGGTTAATTTCTTATATTGATGATATCCTTACTCATAAGTTTTCCTATCTACAGAAATCGTGAGATTCTGGAAAACGTGTTAGCTGTCATCCTTGCTATTCTTGTGGCATTTTTGGGATCTGTTCTTCTCATACAAGGCTTCTTCAGAGATATCTGGGTCTTCCAGTTCTGCCTGGTGATAGCCAGCTGTCAGTACTCACTGCTTAAGGTACCAGCATCTCTTCTTTTCTGACTGTGTTAAAAGGCAGAAAGTTTCATATCCATCACTGAATTATATAGTAAGGATATTAATTTTTAAGTTTATTTTTATTGGATGTTTATATTAGATTGGTTAGGGAGTAAAACGGACCTCTGAACTTTAAAAATTAATGAAATGTAAATGAAGCTTCCTTAAAGCCATTTTTGGTATTAAAAGAAAGTATTTGGGCATTGGTTAAAATAAAAATTTGCATTTAAAATTTTTATTTCTTTTAAATTTGTCAACATAAACTCTGTAGTTTGTCATTTATCCTGTATGTGAAGTTCATTAAAATTCATCATTGATAGATAATAATAATGCCAAAACTAGTATATATGTTCCTTTGGGACATTGGAAAGAGTGGCATCATTTTGCTGCTGTTTTAATAGTGGCTCTATAGTATTAAAATTGGTCAATTTTAAGCTTTTCAAAAGTGGGAGAATCTAATATCAAATTTTTTACCTTCTATGCAAAATCTGTGGACTGTTAACATGGACTGTTTCCTTTCCTTTCTTTCATAACCAGTAAATATTCTTGCTTGTATTGGTTATTTGCCTGACATATATTAACATGAAGAACACTCTCCCATCTTGAAAACTATTTGCTTAGTTCTGTTTATACCATCAGCTGTCCAGATGTTATTGATAGGCATCTGACTGAATAAGCCACTATGCCAACGACTTTATTTCTTCAGGACCCACCCATACTTTTTCCTTATTGCAGTACTAAAATTACAGTCTTTGTGGTTGCAAATAATCTCAAATTGCAAAATTTATGTCTTTTTCTTAGGCTTCATACTCTGTAAGTCTTCACTTAACATCTATGAATACTGTCTTCTATTTTTACATTCTCTTCATTATTGTCTGTGACTTTATTTTATTTTAACATATTTGTATTGATTTTAGAGAGAAGGAAGAAGGAGAAAGAACTAGAAACATCAGTGACAAGAATAGAGCCCACCGAGGAGAGAACCCACAACTTGGGCATGTGTCCTGACTGGGAATTGAACCATGACCTCCTGGTTCATAGATCGATGCTTAACCACTGAGCACCACCAGCCAGGCTATGCTGCCATCTTGACTAGAAGCCCCTCTTTGTTCTTTTGACTACTTCTTAATTTATGAGAATTCTTTAGAGTTTTATTTGGTTCTCTTCCCAGTTTGTAATTCCTTGCAGTGAAATTATACTGTTTTATTACTTTATTTGTTGTGCCTATATATGAATTATGCCCATTTTTTTATCTTAAAGTCTTCACCTTTCTCACAAGCTTTAGTCCTATATATTTAACAGGTATTTGGCACATTTAAAAATGGCACATCATCATCTTCTGATAAATATTTTCCTTTCCCAATTGCTTTGCTTTTGGGAAAGCAATTGGATAGTAGTATACCAACTCAAAATCTTAGAGCCTCTACTCCTTCCAGGTTTCTTTGATTAAATGGTGATCTTATGGTAACTGGCCTTTGTTCTTTCCATTTCAACAACCTTAATTCATTCCTTTGTTGTCTTAAACCATTTAAATTAATTCCCTGGTTCCAATGTTTCCTGTCCCATTCATCCTGACTGCTACTTTTAGTTAATATAGTTAGACGTGGAAAAGGTAAAATATGACAGATTTTTGAAATTAGTTAACTAGAAGAATAGTAATGTCATAAACAAATATAAGAAAGGCCTGAACAAAAGCTTTAAAGGATAGATGTTGGAATTGAAAGAATGCCTCAGCCCTGGCTGGTTTGGCTCAGTGGATAGAGCGTCGTTCTGTGGACTGGGAAGTCTCCAGGTTCAATTCCGGTCAAGAGCACATGCCTGGGTTGCAGGGCATGCAGGAGGCAACTGATCATGATTCTCTGTCATCTTTGATGCTTCTGTCTCTCTCTCCCTCTTCCTTCCACTCTAATATATATATTTAAAAAGGAAAAAGAAAGAATGCCTCATTTAATATTCTGCCAAGAGCCATATGCCTAACTCAGTAGGCATGGTCCAATCTGGAAATGTAGGATGATGAAAGACCATCGTAGTGAAATTGTTGGTTTTGCTATTGGAAAGAAAAGTCATGATTTGGGAAGTAATAATACCTTTTGAACATTTTTATGGAACATTGATAAAATTTCTTGCAAAGATATTGCCTAACTTATTTGATGATTTTTGTATGAAAATGCAGATAATGTATTTAATACAAATACTATTGAATTGTTTAGTAAATGTGGAATTTATGGGCAGAACTAGAATTCTTTTTATAAGATAACCCATGTTCTGTGAATTTCCTGAAGGAAGTAATGCTACTTAAGAGAACATTCTACCTAAGTATATGATTAACCACTGTGCTGTATACCTGAAAGTAGTACAAAATAATATTGAAAGTAAACTGTAATAGAAAAAATATTAAGATTTAAGAAAAAAAGAGAGCATTCTGCCATAACACACTTATTTGTAGTAATGAGGCAAGCAGTAGGATGGACCTATCCACCATGTATCATGTCCAAACGTTTAACTAGATGCAAATGGCTAATTAACTATAAGTAAGATTAAGAGTCTGGAAAGATTTGAGATGTTTTTTAATACCATAGTGACACCACTGCCTGCAGATGATGTTTTATCTTCTGTTGATGTTTCAACACAATTAATGTGGGTCATTTCTTACCTGTGGAATATTTATTGAAATTATTTCAGACATTTGAAAGTTGCTTGTAAAATTACCAGGACTTCAATAGGATAATCTCTCTTTCGGTTTCATTTTTAGAGTGTTCAGCCAGATTCTTCTTCCCCCAGACATGTAAGTCACTCTCATATGCCTGTCACTCATAGTTCTTTAACATGCATCAAACCTTTTTGGAGGCCATATGTCAGATTGAATAAAGATTTATGTTCCTATATTCTAATCTAAGTTTTGACACACTCCCTAGAAATGAAGGTGATTTATTAGCATGAAATAAAATGCCATTGTAATTGTGGACTCTAAATCTTGATTGAAAAATAGCATAATAATTCATTTTTTACAGCCTGTCAACTAGGTAAACATGGTTCGTATAAACTCATGATTATTTGATAATTTGCATTTAATAACTTTTGAACAATAAATCATGAGTAAATATTGAAAATAGAATTTTAAAGTAGGAAAAATGTTACATTATATTGCTTTGGTAATCATTAGGAGCAAGAATTAAAAAAAATACATTGATCTGGTGTTTAGACCCATAGACACAAAGGAGATTAAAAATATTGTTGTTTACTTTGTGACTTAAGACAAAGTATTAGCTCCCTAGCACTATTTCAAAGCATGATTCAGCTTTAGATCTCACCCTGAAATATTTATTTAATAAAAGATTGAATAGCATTCTCTTTATAGTAGTTCAAAATTAGACTCTGAGAACAGTTAATGATGATGCTTTTTTTCTTGAATGTAGTTGCTTTTACCCATACACTGAGACACTTACTAAGACTAGATGAGCAAAACAAAACACAGACACCTGACATTCTTTCAACTACTTGCTTATTGTTTCGTAAGAATGCTTTTGAAGTGTAATGATATGTGGAAGTATTGAAGTTTTTATTTTTACATGATTTCAGACAGGAAAAATTTTTAAAGATTGTACAAAGAATTCCTGATGCTATTCACCCAGGTCCCTGTGTAAACATTTCACCGTATTTGGTTATTTCCTTTCTTGTTTTCCTCTCGCTCTCCCTACACACACACACACACACACACACACACACACACACACACACACACAATTTCTAAACTGTTTGAGAGTGAATCGTAGACACGATGTCCGTATATCTCTAAATACGTCAGTCTGTAATTCCTAGAAACAAAGGTATTTCTTTACATTAATTAAATATACTTATCAAAATTGGGACATTAATATTGATACAATATTATTTTCTAAGCCACAGTTCTTACTCAGGTGCTTCCTATTTTTCTTCTGGCAATAAAAAAATCCCTGATTATGCATTTGGGTTTTTTTAGCCTCTCTAATCTAGAACAATTCCTTTGTCTTTCATGATGTTGGCATTTGTGATGGGTACAGGCCCGTTATTTTGTAGACCATCCCTCAGTCTGAGTTTGTCTGATGTTTCTTCTTGATTAGATCCGGGCTGTGCTTTTGGTAGCAACACTCAACAGTCATGTTCTCAGTGTGTCACTTTAGGAAGCACATGATGTCGATTTATCCTTTTCTTGGTTGTGTTAATTTTCATCTTTTAGCTAAGGAAAGTTAGTGTCTGCAGGGTTTTTTAACCTCTGCAGTACTAACATTTTGGCCTGGATGATCTTTGTTGTACATAAGGGTGCTGACCTGTGCATTATAGGATACTTAGCTTCTTCTCTGATCTCTACACACTAGATGTCAGTAGTACCCTCACCCTAATTGTGACAACCAGCATTGTGAATATCCCCTGAGGGTCCAGATCCCCTCCCCCTTCCTTAAGAACCACTACTCTAATGTTACCGTTTTTCTGTTGTGGCTAGTAAATATCCTTAGGGAGATACTTTGAGATTATATATGTCCAATTGCCCCTCAGGCTTGTTTTTAATATCTGTTGATGTTTCTTGCCTGAACCATCACAGTAAATAAGGAATAACTTTCCCTTCTGTCTTTATTTTTTGTATTGGTGCATATTCATGGATTCTTATTCCATTGACTCTATGATGTCACTGTCATTATTTATTTGATGTTCAAATTATTTCTGACTTGGTTATTTGGGAGTCCATCAAGCTGCCTTCTGTGTATTTTTGATATATCCTTATCAATCTTTAAGTACTTCCTTCCTACATTATGTGTCAAGCTCACCTTATACTTTCTCTACCCTCATCTGAAACCAGCCTTTTCTCCATGGAGCACTGGTTCTTTTTACTGAGTAATGGTATTTATAAACTGAGATCAAGAATTCAGTATATAATACATATAACATACATAATATATGTCAATCAACTATTTGTTATTGGTAAAGCTTCCAGTCAATTGTAAGTAGGCATTAGTAGTTAAGTCTTGTTTTTAAAATATATATATTTTAGTGATTTTTTTACAGAGAAGAAGAGAGAGGGATAGAGAGTTAGAAACATCAATGAGAGAGAAGTGTCGATCAGCTGCCTCTTGCACACCCCCTACTGGGGATGTGCCTGCAACCAATGTACATACCCTTGACCGGAATTGAACCTGGGACCTTCCAGTCCGCAGGTCGACGCTCTATCCACTGAGCCAAACCGGTTTCGGCAGAAGTTAAGTTTTTGAGGAGTAAAAAAGTAATATGCAGATTTTCAACTATTGGGGGCAGTGTCAGTGTCCCTAACAATTCAAGGGTCAACTTTGTACACACACACAAACACACACAAACACACACACACACCTTTTCTTCTACCTGTTTATATACATATCAAAATAATGAGCTTGTACTGATACCTGTAATAGAATCCAGTGTCACAGGGTTTATTTAGTTCTTTCTCCTTTCCATAGTTGTAATTCCCTTTTGCAACAGTTTCCATATGGAAACTTCTACCCTAAAATAGAAGTCATCAAAAATCTCAATAGCTAGTTGTGACTCTTAAAATTATCTAAACTAACTTGTTTTCTAATACCATTTTCAGGGTCATAATCGTATCATTGCCTACAGTAGACCAGTTTATTTCTGTTTATGTTGTGGTCTTATTTGGCTCTTGGATTATGGAAGCAGAAACCTTACTACAACCAAGTTCAAATTATATGGAATTACTTTTACCAATCCACTGGTGCTTCTATCAGCCAGGGATTTAGTTATAGGTGAGTCTTTTTAAAGTATCTCAGATCTTAACATTAATTTATTTGTACACAAACAGTTTACTGATAAATAGATCAATTGCAAAGATGAAAGTAGTTGTTGGTTTGTTTTTAATATATTTTTTATTTATTTCAGAGAGGGAGAGAGAGAATCATTGATCAGCTGCTTCCTGCACATCCCCTCCCACTGGGGATTGAGTCCACACATGTGCCCTGACCTGGAATTGAACTGTGACCTCTTGGTTCATAGCTTGTCACTTAACCATTGAGCCATTCAGGCAGGGCTAAAAGTAGTTTTAATAGGCTTGTTTTGTTGTATGTTGTAATCCTCTCAGTGAGGAACAGAGAACTATAGGAGTGTTATGGATCAAGAAAAGTTAATGATGAACAAATATAGTAATTCTTCTGTTCTCAGAGGAGATGGTGAAAGGCTTCCTGTAGGTTCTGTACCTCAGGTTCCTATTGTGTGAAAACGGTTGAAACAATTTTAAAAGCTGTTATAATTGAAAAGGTTATTTTGAATACCCAAGCAATTATGTAGAGATAAATAATGTAAAGTGAAATCTTTTAAAAATTGCTTGTAGTTTATGTTAATTTTGGATTTCTTCCTTTTCTGATCTTAAATGAACAAAACGATAGATGAGGTGTACTATTTTTAACATGCTTTTCTTTCCTTCTATAGTGTTTACACTCTGTTTCCCAATAGTATTTTTCGTTGGTCTCCTGCCTCAGGTGAATACATTTGTAATGTACCTTTGTGAACAATTGGATATTCATATCTTTGGTGGTAATGGTGAGTACTTTCTCAAAAAAATTTACAGTTAACAGTATTCTTTTTACAGATTAAGTAATAAACTGAAAATAAAATTGCTTTTAAATTTTTCATTTTAGAATTGAAATTAGAAAGAAAAATACACTTATTTAATAATTGAAGACTGAGCAGGAATTAAAGAGCAATCAAGTCTGATACTTTAGTGAAAGATACCGGAATAATGGAATTGATTTATAAGAAGTGTTTAAGTTATAGTTCGTTTACATGGAACCTGTGTAGACTTATGAAATATTTATAAAAGTTCATCTATCCCAAATTAAGTTCTGATACATGGCATTGTATTTGGATTTTGAACTGGTGTATGCATTTGGTATGTCTATGTATTCGGTTTTAGTGAATTGTTTTCTCTTTAAAATGAAAACACTAAAACTAGGATACTTTTAGTAAAAGCATTTTACTAAATAAACTTTTTAGAAATACCTCTGTTTTTAGAGAAGAATGTGTGAACATGAACTGACATACTTAGAAATGTATTTTCCTATTATATGTGTGCTTCGTTTTCAGAATAAGACCATTATTAAAATGGAATAGAGATGGTGTGCATAATTTGAAAATAACCCTGTGGCAACCAATCTATTTAAAATCCACTCTTATTTGACTTGAATCATTTAAAGTTTTGTTAAAAAATATGTTTGCAATAGAGAAATAATACAAAAGGAAAATAAATTACTGTAACTTTATAGTCCATTTCTCTTCATACTTCACATTTCAGTCCTCATTTATCTTCCAAATATATGCATTGAAATGATCAATGCTGACATTATGACTTAAATTTTAAATAGAAACTAAGTCTTTTGTATGTTGCTATGAATCTAGATCATTTTTAATGTTTTGAAAAAATTTTGAAAGAGATGTGAATTAAGACTCCGCTGGTCTTCAACATAGCTTAATGGGTGGAAGACAGTTTTATTATTTAGGGATTGTTATAGGTGCTATACTAATCTAAATATGGTGGCGAGGGTTTAGTGTAGATCATTTATAACAGTGGGCTTTGTCATAATGTGATTTAAAGACTTGTGCAAGGTGCTATTTTTTAGTATCTCCTAATGAAATTTTTTCCTATAACCATTTAAAATTACTATTAAAGAAAATCTGTTATCTGTAGGTTAAAAATAAAGGCTAGCTATCTTAGCCATCACCTTTTTCTCAAATTTATAATCCCCTTGGATCTATTTTTTGTTGTTATTGTTAGTAGTCAGATCTGTTCTTTTTTTGTGAGAATTAACAAACACATGGGAATACAATTTACTTCTCTGGGTAGCACAGGTTCTATTTACATAGACTAATATCTTTCAGTGAATACTTAATATATCTCCAGTTCCTTTTCCAGCCTCGGCAAGCTTCATTTCCCCATACTTTTTGTAAATACAGTAAGATACATTCTTTTTTAAAAAAAATCTTTATTCAGATTATTATAGATGTTCTTTTTTCCCCCGCATAGCTCCCTTCACCTCATTCCCCCAGTGCCCTAACACCCCCCACCCCCCGTCACTGTCCTCATCCATAGGTGTAAAATTTTTGTCCAATCTCTTCCTGCACCCCTTACGCCTTCTTCCCCCTGAGAATCGTCAGTCCACTCCCTTTCCATGCCCCTGATTCTAATATATTCACCAGTTTATTCTGTTCATCAGATTTTTTTATTCACTTGATTTTTAGATTCACTTGTTGATAGATATGTATTTGTTGTTACTTTGTTGTTCATAATTTTTATCTTTACCTTTTTCTTCTTCTTTCTCTTCTTAAAGAATACCCTTCAGCATTTCATATAATCCTGGTTTGGTGGTGATGAAATCTTTTAGCTTTTTCTTGTCTGTGAAGCTCTTTATCTGACCTTCAATTCTAAATGATAGCTTTGCTGGGTAGAGTAATCTTGGTTGTAGATTCTTGTTATTCATCACTTTGAATATTTCTTGCCACTCCCTTCTGGCCTGCATAATTTCTGTTGAAAAATCAGCTGACAATCGTATGGGTGCTCCCTTATAGGTAACTAACTGCTTTTCTCTTGTTGCTTTCAAGATTCTCTCTTTGTTTTTTGCTCTTGGCATTTTAATTATATTGTGTCTTGGTGTGATCCTCTTTGGATTCCTTTTGTTTGGGGTTCTGTGCGCTTCCTGGATTTGTAAGTCTGTTTCATTCACCAGTTAGGGAAAATTTTCTGACATTATTTCTTCTAATAGGTTTTCAATATTTTGCTCTCTCTCTTCTTCTGTCACCCCCATAATATGGATGTCGGTATGCTTGAAGTTGTCCCAAGGCTCCTTACACTATCTTCATATTTTTTTATTCTTTTTTTCTTTTTGTTTTTCTGAGTGGGTGTTTTTTGCTTCCTCATATTTCATATCTTTGGTTTGATTCTTGGAGTCCTCTAATCTGTTGGATTTCTGTATATTATTCTTTATTTCAGACAGTGTATGCTTAATTTCTGACTGGCCCTTTTCCATTTCTTGGCATTCTCATTAAGATCCTTGAAGGTTTCACTAAGTTCCTCGGAGGTCTTACGAAGTTTCTTGGTGGTTTCAAGAAGATTCTTAGTAACCTTATAACTGTGGTTTTGAACTCTATATCCAATAGTTTGCTTTCCTCCATTTCTTTCATTCATGTCATGTTTCTTTGTCTTCTCATTTTGGCTGCTTCCCTGTGTTGATGGAGTAGCTTTGTGAGGTAGGTGACTTATAGGGCTCAGCACACTTTTGGTGCACCCCTTTGTGGGCTGGGTGCACAGTCTTGTAGTTAAGCCTTGATTGCTGTTGGTACACTGGGAGGAATTGACCTCCAGGCCAATTGGCTGTGAGGATCAGCTGTGTCTATAATGGAAGAACTGTGCTGGAGACACCCTTATGGAGCAAGACTTACTTCAATGAGGCTTTTGTGCTCACTGAGTCTGCTTCTTGAGTATGTCACTTATGGATGTGAGTAGTTGAAATATGGTGTCGTCTCACACTGACCACTAGGTACACTGGCTCTTTGATCTTCAAGGAGGTGCAGTCAGCTATTGTCTGAGACCACCCAGCAGGAACTACAGCGACATCTGCATATTTCTCCTCTTTGTTTGGGGTTTGGAAGTTTTGGAGCTCTCTGACCCACCTGCAATTCATTAGGCTAAATTCGAAAGGGCAGGCCATTCACTTGTAAATTGGGTGAGACAGGGTATCAGGGAATCACCAGGATATAGAAAACAGTGATGGCTGCCAGTCAGCTATCTCTGCGTCTCTGCATTCCTGCGTCCTGCACCCCAGCACAGTAAACAGTGATTCCTGCAAACACCTCTGGGAGAAAGCCACCCTCACTTTCTGACCCAATGCCAGACAATGCAGTTTCTCCCCATAGGACTCTGGGTTCCTAGAGTCTCGACAGAAACTGGAGTTCAGAGCAGTCAGGAGCTTGTATCTCCCTTCCAATTGGAAAAAACAGTGCACCCAGTTGCCAGCCCAATTCGCGTGCCTCTGTACCTCTGCTTTTCCATGCCACTGAACCTCCTTTCTGGTCTCAATGCGCTTTTTTCTTCCCTTCTAGTTATAGAACTTCCACCAGCCAGCGTTCCCGTGGTTCTGGGTGATAGTCGTTTTGTCTTTTAGTTGTAGCTTTGGTGTTGTGAGAGGCAGCACATACAGGTGTATACCTATGCCGCCATCTTGGTTTTTCTAAGATATGTTCTTGAAGCATAATATAGGCACAGATGTCTTTGCTATGTATAAATGTTTATTATTTCCAAGATGAACATATTTTAAATAAAAAATTGTGGATAGTAAATATTTGTTATTTCAAAATCCTTTGAAAGGGTGAAGTAACTGAATTTTTAAAAATCAAATAAATAGATTTAATTATAATCAATATACCATTTTAAATATTTTTAGTGTCCTTTTCAGATTTGTCCCCCTCCCTTCCCTCAATAAATGTTTATATAGAGCATTAATCTCCTTCTTCCCTCTCCCCCTTTCCTATGTAGCCACTACCAGCCTGCTCGCAGCACTCTACAGCTTCATCTGTAGCATTGTGGCGGTGGCCCTGCTGTATGGGTTGTGTTATGGCGCTTTAAAAGTAAGTAATAAGTTGCAGTGTTTTGTCTTTAAGGTTATATTTCTATAATAAGAATGTTTCCAATGGATTAATGATTTCCCCCCCCCAGTGTACTTTAGCATGAATTTCCATGATTATTTTGAACATTATTCTCATTTATTTTGAAAGCAATTTCATAATTAACCCTTATTAAAAGAAAATCCTTTTCTATGCAATAATTAGAGGTTATTATTAGAAACACATTATTCAAACTTAGGCTAGTCTGAGATGTAGGTGGATATGGTAATAACAGTATATGAAGGTAATTTTAGATTTCTAGTTAAGGATATATGCAACTGTTGTTCATATCAAGACTTCGTAAAACTTATGAGAACAAGTTCAAAGACTGCAATTTAAGATACATTCTTACAAATTATTGCACTGAAATCTGATGTTATTATTGGTTTAGAAGGATCTGGATGAGCCTTATTAGCTCTATTTTTAAAAGATTGTCACCAAATTGGAAATTAAAAAAATTAAATTTCTAATAACCCTTAAGCCATGATATTATTATTCTTTTTTATGATTAATGCAAGACAATCAGAGAATAATAGGGTTGAAAGAACTGTGAAAAGTGACTCACAGCATTTTTCCTTGCTTCTTTTCTTCAGTAGCCTTTATGGCAAGGGTGGAGAACATCTGGCCCACGGGCTGTATAAGGCCTGTGAAATCATTTGGTCTGGCCCTGCCAAGACATTAGGGGTGAGTTAATTAAATATTTGACCAAATATAGCAGGTTTATTTTTAAGTTGATAATTTTGTATGGCCCACAAATGATGTTATAAATATCCATATGGTGGCCCTTGGCAGAGAAAAGGTTCCCACCCTTGATTTATGGAATGCTTAGTGTGTGCCCAGTGCTATGCCAAACACCATTGCCTGCTTATGAGTGGCTTATATGTTGCCATGATTAACAAGCCAACAAACACTTTCATTAGAGGGTGATGAAGGCTATGAAAACAGAGTCTGATGGGCATAGGGATTATTGCTTTGTCCAACCTAAAGGGATTAAAGATACTTTTCCAAAGGCACTTTTTAACCACAATTTGAAGGACAAATAGGAATTAGTTAATTGAAACAAAGGATGAAGAGCCATGGAGTTGTAAAGAAAGTGTGTTGTGTATAGGAAACAGTGCGCAATTTGGACTTGCTGGAGGTTTGGGTACATGAGGGCGGATGGCCTTCAGTCAGGCTGGAAAGGTAAAGGAATGGTTAGCTTGTAAAATATCTCTTACCTTAAACGTGTTGGGGTGGAGATGGAAAACCATTAACATGTTTGAGGTATGGCAAGGAAATAATCAACATTGTATTTTAGGAAGATTACTTAGACCCCAGTGCGAAGGAGATGGAAATAGAAGCAGGAAGGATCAGAAATAGGAGGACCCTTGTGTTGCAGTCCTGAAATTATGAGGGACTCAATTGGCAATAATTGGGGACTTTGGATAGAGAAGAGCCAGAATAGGCTCCCAATGACTTTTGTGTAGGGTCTGGCTTACACAGCCAGTTAGGTAGTGATACTAATGCACAAAATTAGAAACCTTGGCATTTAGTGTGGAGGTAGTGGTTTAAATTTAGACACGCTTATTTATTGACATTTAGGGGCTATCTAGAGATACATAGTAGAAAGTTATATGTAGAGAAGTTTGAGGTAGTGGTTAGTAGATTTGGAATTCATCAACACAAATCAAGAATAAGAAAAAGACTACTAATATGGACTGACAAGAGAAAATGGGTGAGGATAGAACCCTGGGAAATGCCAATTTTGAGAATTGGAGTTTTATTGAACTTGCCAGTAAATAGGATATTGGTCATTTGGCTGAAGAAGTTAGATTAATATAAACTTAGGTTTGATTGAATATTAATCAAATGTATTCTCTTTCTAGATTATAGTTGTGCATATGGTTAGGGGTTGTTTTCTGGTTTTTGATTTTTAAAAAGATCTGAAACTTAATTGAATTTAAAAGGGAAAGGGGAATAGTCAAGTAGAGAGGGAGATACTTGATAGAGCTAAACCAGGAAGGAACTGGAGACAGTTGATCCGAATCCACGCTTCTCCCATGTGCACCTGTAAAAGTTCCTAGTACAGAGGTTTTAGATCTGTTTTGAGTCGTTTTGTTAAGTCATTATTTGGAAGTTACAGTTAAAAAGTATAAGTTTTTAATGCCTAGTTTACAAAGGCCTGTTTAATTATTTCACAGAAGAACAGCAATTGTAAAACTGCCAGCTAAGAGCACTGTGTCCTCAGATAGGTAGGAGGATAAGTTTTTGCCTTTTTTCTTATACATGGCTTTTGCATTACACCAGTGGTTGGCAAACTCATTAGTCAACAGAGCCAAATATCAACAGTACAACAGTTGAAATTTCTTTTCAAAAGAAATGTATTTTATTGATTTTTTACAGAGAGGAAAGGAGAGGGATAGAGAGCTAGAAACATCAATGAGAGATAATCATCGACCAGCTGCCTCTTGCTCACCCCCTACTGGGTATGTGCCTGCAACCAATGTACATGCCCTTGATGGGAATCGAACCTGGGACCTTTCAGTCCACAGACAGACGCTCTATCTACTGAGCCAAACCGGTTTCGGCTGAAACTTCTTTTGAGAGCCAAATTTTTTAAACTTAAACTTCTTCTAACACCACTTCTTCAAAATAGACTCGCCCAGGCCGTGGTATTTTGTGGAAGAGCCACACTCAAGGGGCCAAAGAGCTGTATTTGGCTTGCTAGTCACAGTTCGCTGACCCTGGCATTAGACCTTTTTAGTTTTATATGTCACCCATTATAATAAAACTAATCTGCAGATTTAGTTATATACATGAATAAAGATTATGTGCAAGAATTTTATTAGAGCAGTGTTTATAACAGCAAAATGTTGGAAATAACTAATATTTGTTATTTTCGAATGGTTAATTATAGTATAGCCATACAATGGAATAGCCATACAATTATCCAATCACAAAAAAGAATAAAACAGATTTTTGTATGCTAATATGGAATGATTTCCAAGAGATACTATTTGTTTGTTTTCAAGCTTTATTGAACTATAATTGTTAAATAAAATTGTAAGGTATTTCAAGTGTACAACAGGATGATTTTATATATGTATATATTGTGAAAAGATTTTCCTCATCCATTTAACCCACCCATCACCTCACATAATTACCTTTTTGTGTGTGTGAGAACATTTAAGTTCTACTCACTTAGCAAATTTCTGTTATGTAATACAGTGTGAACAGTTATAGACACCATATTATATATTAGATCATCAGACCTTATTCAACTAACTGAAAGTTTATACCTTTTCCTAACCTCTCCCTATCTCCCCATCTCCCAGGCCCTGGAAACCACTTTTCTATTCTGTTTTTTATAAGTTCAACTTTTTAAAAAATATTCTACATATAAGTGATCCAGTGCAGTATTATTTGTCTTTCTCTCTCTGGCCCAATGCCCTCCAATTTCATCCATGTTGTTGCAAATGACAGTTGATCCAAATCCATGCTTCTCCCGAGAGCACCTCTAGAGACTCCTAGTACAGAGGTTTTCTATCTGTTCTGAGTCATGCTTTGTTAAGTCAGTCATTATGTGGAAGTTGCAGTTAAAAAGGCAGTTTAAGGCAGAATACTATTCTATTTTGTGTGTGTGTATTATATTTTCTTTCTTTTCTCTGTTTATTTTCTAAAGGTAGGCAGTATGCCAAAAAAGATCTTTCCTTTGGCTCTTTTTGAAAAATAAAAAATAAAAAATTATTTTCTACTCTATGCCAGGTGCCATGCTAGTGGAATTCAGATCTTACAGTGAGCAGTACAGACATCACTTCCACATGTTTGGTCAGCCTTTAAAAGCTAGCCTTTGTGTTATTTATTTCCGAGCATATGCAGTTTATTTGTTCAGGCAACGCTGAATCCTGCTCAATACTTTGGGGTGTATAAAGCATATCATATGAACCAAGACATCAAGAAAACAGCTCATCAGATGTTAATGTTTTCTTTTGCCTAATGTGATATTATGTGTTGCCCTTTCCTACTCCATTGTTGTTATAATAAAATATTTACTACAGCAAGTTATTTATTCTTCAAAATGGAGAATATAGTTTACTGTAAGCTTAATTTTACTTTAAATCTGAAAGAGATTGACAGTAGCATGTGTCAGAAGCAAATGTGTCATTCCTGGTGTATAAGCATAGCTTTAGAACCAAAAGAAATCTGAAGACCATCTAGCATCTAGGTTCTAGCTCATCTGAAAGTAGTAAATCTACGTGTACTGGGAATAAAATGAAATTAATGATATAGTTTAAAAGTTTTTGTTGAATTTCGTTACCTTTCTCTAAAATACTGACATACAGGATTATGTGATGTATCGTAAATTAGAAGTATATTGTTCTGTCACACTTTACCCCCAACAGGATTCGTGGGATGGCCAGCATATTCCAGTGCTCTTCTCCGTTTTCTGTGGCTTGTTAGTGGCAATATCCTATCATCTCAGCCGACAAAGCAGTGATCCCTCGGTACTTTTGTAAGTGAAATCGGTTCTTATTGAGTTGAAGAAATTTAAATAAATGGGCATTTCTGATTAGTTATAGCATGTTAAATTTTTTTTTAGAATATATTATTTGCTAATGATTAAGTATACTTGGATCACTTGGTTTTTTATCTTGAACTTTATGTGTTGCTGGAGGTACTGGTTGTCAGATTATATATGTATTTCTATATTAATTATTTTTCTCTCTCTCTCTCTTTTTTTTTTTTAAATATAAAGCTCTTTGATGCAATCTAAGATTTTCCCCAAAACAGAAGAGAAAAATCCAGAAGATCCTCTGTCTGAAGTAAAAGATCCACTGCCTGAAAAACTTAGAAACTCCATTGTAAGTTTAAACTTTTTAAAAGCACTTAAAATACTTGAATTTTAGATAGGTCATCATATTATTTAATGAATACTTTTTAAAGCCCTTTAATAATTGGGGTAAAATGTATAGCTCTATGTATTAGTTATACATTTTTGATTGCCTTTATTACAATTTTAACATGTAAGAAATGCTCATTCCTCAAACTTGGTTTCTACATAGAACAGTATGCCAAACATCTATTTTTAGATCAGGTGAAATTAAGACATTTCATTGTTTATAGAATTCTTAATCCTGTTCAGCTTAAACTGGCATTTGAAAGATGAATGTTAACACAAATTAGAGTTTGTTATCAATTGTATTGATAAAAACTGTGTCCTTGTAAATGATCTGCTAGTCTATTAGTAGTGTGTTTTATTTCTCAAGGGCATTTTGAAAAGTTTGTGTGTATATTTTCCTGGTTGAAGAAGAGAACAATAACCTGGACTTAATATACATAAATAAATATAGTAACTAAAATTTTTTCTAATTTAATTAATTTTAATGTTGCCTGCATTCTTTTAGTGTTTATTTGAAAAATGAAATTTATAGATTCATATCTGCCTTCTGGAACAAAACATAAAGTTCTTTTTCTAAGTTATTATTTTAGATTTTTTTCTGTTTGTGATTTTATTTATTTATTTATTTATTTAAAATATTTTATTTTTATTTTTTATTGAACCCGGGAATGTGCCCTTGACCAGAATTGAACCTGAGACCCTTCAGTTAACAGGCTGACACTCTATCCACTGAGCCAAACTAACTGGGGCTGTGTCTGACTTTATATAGGTCTTGAATTAAACACAATGTTTGCTTTCAGTGAATTTGAGCTATTCACATATTCTTTAGGGAACTTTAGAAATAAAAAACTACCTCAAGATAAAATTTAAGCAAATTTTTTTTGACTTTAGTTTCCATGTTAGCAAAGGATACTTAACATTAAATATAATGTAGAATACTTCTGAATCTGCTTCAAAGTGTAAACCTATGTGTCAGTCAATGACCAGAGCTATCAAGAGGTTTCTGGTTTTTGCTATAACCGCTAAAAGAACCAAAATCCAGTAAGTAAAATAGGACATGTGCATGATTTCAACATTTTAAAAGATTAATGAAAATATAACTTTGTTATCCAAAAGGATATGCCCTATACGAGGCGATGATACAGTAATTTAAGTATCTCATTTCCTTTTCCCATAAAACTTACAGTCCATTGGGGGAAAGTAATACACAGCTTCATTATAAAAGACATTGTGATATGGTATATAGTGTGGTGAATAAGTTTAATTTCCTTGGTATTGCAGTGCCAAACCAAAATAGGAAGAAATGAAGATTTGTAGCTAAGAAATAGAAGTGCTAAAAAAAAAAAATAGGATCAGTGAAAAATTGTTTCCTAAACAGATTGCCAGTTTGGAATGAAGGAAATACTTTACTTTGTTTTTGACAATTCTGTTTTGTTTCACAGAGTGAGCGTTTACAGTCTGACCTCGTAGTGTGCATAGTAATTGGTGTGCTGTATTTTGCTATTCATGTGAGCACAGTGTTTACAGTATTGCAGGTAAGGAATCATTTAGCTCTTTGGGTTGGGAGAAAATGACTGTGTTTGGGTTCATTTCCGATTTGATTGTAATGTTTGTTCATGAATGCAGAAATAAGACTTCCCCAAAGCCTTGTTCCAGTACAGCTGGAAGTCTAGAACCTCATCATCTAGCTCTGGTCTCGGTGTTGCTCCTGCTCACCTGGCAGCCTTACATGACTGTTCTCAGTGCTCTTCCTTCTTTGTGCAGATCCCTGGTTCCTTGCGGGGACAGCTAGGGTGTGGTGTGGTTTCACATCATTTTCTTCACTTGGATTATCTTGACTCTGTGGTCAGTTGTCATCAAATTTGAAAAATTTTGGCCTCTGTTACTTCCGATGCTTTTTCTGTCCTCCCCTCTCCCTGCTCTGTTGACTAACTGTCCCCGCACACCCCCTACCCCTTCCGCCATCCACCCCATCTCCTGATTTCATCTTATTCCCTGTGAAATTGTCCCATATGAGTCACTGATGCTCTGTTCATTTTAGTCTTTTTTTTGTATGTATTTATTTTGAATACAGATTAATCCCTTCTAGTGTACTTTTCATCTCAGAATTTATAATTTTCATCTTATATTTAAATCTTTCTTTTTTCTTCCCATGCCTCTACTTAATCTTTTGAACATAGGGAATTCAGTTCTTACTCTCTTAATGTCCTTTTATCCTAATCTAACTTCTGTTACTTGTGGGTTAGTTTTGATTAATTAATTTTTCCCCCTTTATGGGCCATAGTTTTCTGATTCTTTGCATGTTTGGTAATTTTTATTGGATGCCAAGTTTTTTGGTATTGTATATTTTTATATTCTAGACCTTTTCTTGAATTTTGTTTTTCGGTAATTAAGTTACTTGTTAACAGTTCAATCCTTTCAGCCCTTGCTTTTAACACATTGGGGACCAGTAGTTTTATTGCTAGCTTTACCCAGTGGCCAGATGAGTTTCTATTGAATGAGTACAAAAATGTTTTACATAAATGTTAAAGGCACGCTTTAAAATTAAATACCCATTGCATTTTGAAGTTATTTATTACTTGTTCTTACAAGTTAATATCTTTTAAAGTATGATACTTTGTAAAACACTGTGTAATATGAAGCAAGAATTCTCGTGATCCGTCCTAAAGGTGTTAAGATTTGTTAGGTGAAACCACGTTGGTTTTAGCGTAAGGCTAACATTCCTCTCCCCGAGGCAGCACACCAGTGACCGTCTGCCCAGGGCCCTGTGGACCCAGAGCTTTTCCAGGCTGGGCCCTGTGGACCCAGAGCTTTTCCAGGCTGGGCCCTGTGGACCCAGAGCTTGTCCAGGCTGGGCCCTGTGGACCCAGAGCTTGTCCAGGCTGGGCCCTGTGGACCCAGGCCGGCTGTGGGAACAGGCAGTGCCTGGCCCTGTGTGAGTGCTGGCTGCTTCTCTCTAGGCCTTTCCTCTGATTCTTTCCCTGTTCTCAGGGAGTTTCCTTACACTCTCGTGCTCATTCCCCTGAATACTTAAGGGGGACCCTCTGCAGATCTTCACATTTTTCTCTTTGTGCATAGTTTGTGGTGGTGACCTCTCACTGTCTTAACCTCTCCAGGCTCCCAGTTTCATTCTATCAATTCGGGGTACCAGGCTTTGTGTGGGTTCCCTCCCCGCACTGCAACCAGGAAACTCCCTCAAGGCAGTAAACTGGGGCAACCCTGACACTAACTCATCTCTCTCCTTTCTCTGTGGGTTCACTGTTTATTTCCTTAGGTCTAGCGTATTGCAGACCATTTGGTTCATATATTTTATTCTTTTTTGGTTGTGTCATTTGGGAGAGTAAGTCTCTATTATTCCATTTGGCCAGAAGCAAAGGTTATATGATTTAATTTTATTTAACATTTTGGTCTGTTTTTCTTCCTATTTGAACTACTCATTCTTGAACACCACACGTCAAGTCGGATCTAGTGGGTTTTCAGGGCTCGGATGGCAGGTTCTTCATGTCCAAGAGGTTCTAGAGCAGGGGTGGGCAAACTTTTTGACTCGAGGGCCACAATGGGTTCTTAAACTGGACCGGAGGGCCAGAACAAAAGCAACCTGACCATGCTGGCACTCTCATCTTGGGCTGCTGGTGAAGGAGCGGAGGGGAGAGCAAGAGAACCCTCCGCTCTTTCGGCTCCGCGGGCCGGATAGAACAGCAGAACAGACCATAGTTTGCCCACGCGGCTGTTCTAGAGTTTCTAAATATGTGACTTCAGTTTAAATATTTAGGCGCTGTACTTGATTTCCTCTTTTGTGAGTTTAGTCATACGTAAGAACTGTCTTCTAATGATGTACCATGTGAAGGCACAAAAAAGGTTATTTTTTTCATCCTGGTCTGCTCCTCACTCAGACTTACAGTTTTATTTGGCTCGTGTCCTTCATCTCTGCCAGTTAAAATGTAATCAGCCCTTGCTCTGAAGTCACATAGACCATTCTCAGAACAGCGAGCAGTGCATCCCAAGCCTTCCTCTCTTTACTGTATATGATAGTGTGACGCCAAAAAAAAGTAATGAACACATTTAAAGTATTTGTAATACATAAACAGCCACCGACTTTCATAGCTGACTTAATCAGAAAAACTACCTGCTATAAAAATATTAACTTAGACAAATGTTTAAATCTTAGATTCTAAAATTGACTTTTCTGTTCTCCATTATCATATGGCAAGTTGAACTAACAAGTGAGAAGTTCTCCTATGGGTCTCAAAATCACGTTTGATTTTCTCCACCATGTTCTTTAGCCTGCTCTCAAGTATGTGTTGTATGCGCTGGTTGGCGTCGTGGGTTTTGTAACCCATTACGTGCTGCCTCAAGTCAGAAAACAGCTGCCGTGGCACTGCTTCTCTCATCCTCTGCTGAGGACAATGGAGTACAACCAATACGAAGTTCAAAGTGAGTATTTCATTAGCACACTTCTTTTCATTTCTCTTGGTTTTCTCTTTTCTATTAACAGCTGAAAGTTAAATAGTATCATCAAGTAGCACCTTGGCTTTGAAGCTGTAAAGAGTCAATCAAAGCAGGATGCTTTTATTTTAGTTAAGTAAAATATCAGTGCTACAAAGCCAACTTTCCACAAATTAAAATTTTCTTCTTCCTTCTCTAAGTTGTTCTTCACAGACTTCATTGATGCACCCTCTGTGCATGTCTGTGACTTCTCTTTCCAGTCCCTACTCTTTCCTTTAATTTGTCTTGCCATGTGCAGGCAGTACAATCTTCTTTAAGGGTTCTATTTGAAATATTTTAACTCAAAGCTTAGGGGGAATAGAAAGGTCTTTGTTTCTGTTTCCACCAGAGGCACTATGTCCTACCACAGAGGGTATAAAAGAGCTGATTAGGAGAAAAGTAATTAAAACATTTGTAGTTGCATTATTCATTCTGACTTGGGATTTAGTATAAAATGACTCAAAAAGAGGCGGAAGGCCTGTCCACTAGGCAAGGTTCGTGCTTGCCTGGACACCCTGACTTTTCTTTCATGACTTAAATATTCAGTCCTGTTAGCCCTATGCATGACCTGTAATGGTCGTCATTTCAGAGAAATAATAAACCTTCATACTTCTGTCGTTCATTACATACTAGTAATTAAATAGGCCAATGCTTTTCCCCAAACTCTTTCACAGTTTGTAATTTACTATGGAGAGGAAATTCCTCAGTTGTTTGAAGATGTTATCTTCCTTAGAGAACTGAAAGCTTTCTACACCAATCTTGACTTTATATTTTCAAAGCAAATTTCCTAGGCCTTTAGCAAAATTGCTTCAAGCATCATGTCATCTTGATCACCAATTTGATCCTGAGGAGAGAATGAAATAAACACTAGTGTACAGGATGCAGTGATAACATTACAGACCTTTTACAAAATGTTACTTTTTAAGATAAGGGGGAAATGACATAAAATTGTATAAGAATCTGTACTGATCCATTCTTACCATCAAGAAAATAACTCAGAATGATGTATTTTTTTTCCAATGAACTATCAGTATTGCTTTCATATGTAAATAATAAGTATATCTGGTTTGTTTTAAACATCAGTTTTCATTAGAGTAAATCATTGATCATATTGTTTCTTCATTTTTTGAACTTAACAAAACATTTATTCTAAATTTTTACACATTTCGAATCAACGTTTTTCACTTATTGAAGGTACTAAGTATTAGCAACGTTGACTTTCCCCCCTTCTACTGATCTTAGCAGCTGAAGGAAAAATATTCATTAGAGAACGTCCTAAAGCTTGGTGACATTGTTTTCATACAGCCGGAGAACTTTATTTTAAATATTTCAGTTCATCCTAGATACTTTGTCCAATGAAATAATATTAAAGTATTGAAAAAATATTATTGACAATGAAAGTGAATAGTATGAAATATGTGAATAAAAATATTTTTTCATATCTCTTCTGAGATGTAGTCTTATGAGGTATGTCTAGGATTTTAAAATCAAAGGGACAGTCTAATAATCTTTAGTAATTTTTTCTCCAAAAGTTATTGGCATAAGTGAGAAAAAGTTTTAAGAATTAAAGTTTAAAATAAATCTCATCTATATTTAAGTCACATATAACTTGCAAAGTTGGACATGTTTCAGTAGTCATAGAAGTTGATGATTGAAGTACTGGATTTCTGAATTTATCTAGAGTAGAGCTGAATTTGAATTGTAAAGTTTTCCTTTCTCATCCCATTGCTTTTATACACTAGGTGATATAGTCTTGACTTATATTTCCTTATTAGATGCAGCCACTGTAATGTGGTTTGAGAAACTTCATGTGTGGCTTCTTTTTTTGGAGAAGAATATCATCTATCCATTGATCGTTCTTAATGAACTGAGTAGCAGTGCAGAGACAATTGCTAGTCCAAAAAAACTGGATACAGAGTAAGTATAATACTCCTCTAATCTAAGTTGGACTACTGGGGACAGTCAGAAGAACTATCTTAAAGTTATTCATCAAGTTACAAGTAATTGAGTGTCTTTTTGGAGCAAGACACTGTGAGGTAAAATCCAGATGGACCCTAACTGGTTCAGTGGATAGAGCATTGGCCTGTGGACTGAAGGGTCCCAGGTTCCATTCCAGCCAAGGGCACATGCCCGGGTTGTGGGCTTGATCCCCAGTAGGGGGCGTGCAGCTGATCAGTGATTCTCTTTATTGATGTTTCTATCTCTCTATCCCTCTCCCTTCCTCTCTGACATCAATAAAAATATATTAAAAATAAAGTCCAGGTGAAATTTTGTGTATGACTTTCCTTTTCTGAACATCTGTTTTGCTCTTGAACAAAATTATGTTTTCTGAACATAATTTCACTATTCCAGACATCTTGTCAATTAATACTTGCTGAGAGGACACTTATTAAATAAGGTTATTCTTTAATATTAGATGGTAAGTTTGGAAAATTGTTATTTTTGTAAACCATGTAAATCAGAACATATACAGGGTGGGGGGGGATGGATTTATAGTTATACGTGAATCACAGTTTATTCTTGTACTATTATTTAGTAACTAGCGGCCCGGTGCACGAAATTTGTGCATGGGTAGGGTTCCCAGGCCTGGCCAGTGATCAGGCTGATCAGGTTCCCCGCCTTCCCTGCCTCCTTTCCTTACTCCCTCAGTGCCCTGTCCTCACTGCACTGCTGCAGCTGTTCACTGCCATGGTCCTCACTGCCCCCTGTTGGTCAGTGCACATAGCGAGTGATTGAGCTCCCAAGACTGCTGGTTGAACTCCCTTGGGGATGATTTGTATATTAGTCTTTTATTATATAGGATTATTGTATTTCTCCCATATGAGCAATTGTGAATCTATGTTTGGCCCACCCTGTGTAGTTGGCCTACCCACTAGACTAGGTATATGTTGTTGGGTAAGTGTTAATATCTTTTTTTATGTGCTAAATGCTATTAATGTTAAAGCTATAGAAAAGTTGAGATACTGGAAAACCAAATGTCAGAATTATATTACTGCTAACTTGTTTCTTAAACTGATATATAAAAGGATAAAAGTCATAATACATATTATTAAAAGTGAATATTATGGTAGTTTATTTTTGGATGTGATTTTCTTAGCTATATAAATCGTTTTTAGGAGTTTAAATTTGTTATCTGTATTGTAAGCTTAGTAAATAAAATGTTTGTTTTTCTGAAGTTAGTAGGTTTTCCCGAGTTTTCAGTCATTGGTTGACGAGTTGTGCTGTCTTTTTATTGTAGACTAGGTGCTTTGATGATCACCATTGCCGGTCTGAAGTTGCTCCGATCCTCCTTTAGCAGCCCCACGTATCAGTACGTCACAGTTGTCTTCACTGTTCTCTTCTTCAAAATTGACTATGAAGCGTTTTCAGAGACCATGCTACTGGATCTCTTCTTCATGTCCATACTCTTCAACAAGGTAATTCATCACAGGAGGAATAGCCCTCTCTGTAAAAAGCACCTCCCCAAGTAATACACTGCTTAGTGAGGATTATCCTTGCATTTTATTCATGACATTATCTTTTAAGTAATACCTTTCTTCATTTAACCAGTTATTTAGGAGCATATTAGAATTCCTAAATAATGCTAGTCCTTGTGACCCGTAAGACATATTTCTTGGAATAGCTAAGAAAATAAGGTTAAGTTGAATAGAACCATTAGAAAAACACCAATAAGTATATATATTTAAATATGTAGGGTCTTCCAAAAGGGGGTGTAGTTTGGGGATAATTTCAGAAATAGACATGGTAACAATGGAACTGGACTGTGGGCTGCTAGATAGATGGAGAGAGAAAATAACCTGAAAGCTGATTGAAGATGGTAGGTACCCAGAACAGTCTGGCCATGTGAGAGCAATCAGAAATTAGTTTGATAAGGACAATTGTAGAATGCTCTGAAGTCTACAAAATGGCTCTAAAGTTTGGTATCCATCATAAGAGAGGTGCTTTTAGTCCTTTTATGAATGAGATGGTAAAATCTGGCCCTTCTGCCTTACCATTCCAAGGACATTTTTGCTGAACCGCACTCCCTTTCTAAATAAAGTTTGTTGTGCAGTCAGGTTATTTGTAAGTTAAATAGAGCTTAGATTTCATGTTAACGCTGACCACATGCAAAGGACTTTGACATATATTATCCCATTTGATAGGTAACAGAGCTGAAGCGTATGAGCAGCTACAAAACACAATGAAAGCCCCATTTTAGGAAAGTTAGCCTGGTCAGCCACATTTGGGATGAATTGGGGAAGAGAGACCCTGAAGGTATGGAGAACAGCTTAAGAGATTGTGACAGTAATTTAGATGTGACAGAGGTCTGCCCTAGGATGGGAACAGTACACATTGGAAACCATGAATCTGAACAAGGTTTTAGTGATGATCAGTTTCAAAATATTATACTAAATATTAAGCTAAATAACTTCTAAAATATTGCAGTATTATATTTGCTCAGTCACTAATTTGTATGCATTTTTTATTATTTATTTCCTCTTCTAGTGAGCATGGTTAACCAAAGGAGGAAGCCAGAAAGTTAATCAGAGAATTGTTTGTATAAAGAAGCATGTGGTGTCTTAAAAACTTAAATATTTAGATTGGAAATTGTATTGCGTCTTTTTATATTGGTTGGGAAAAAAGTGAAAATTGCAGTAAAATATAAACTGAACAATCCTTGAAATAGAGTCACTGCACTTGTTTTAGTTTGGATTTTCTTAATGCTTTCATTTATTAAGCAAATTGTTTTTGAGAGCATACCCTGTTCAGAAAAAGATTTGTCCTTAGAAGTTTACATTTTATATGGCTACTTGATAAAACTTACAAGCTATATAATAAGCAAGTAATCAAGGGTTCTGTTTAGGTAAATTTAAAAAATATATATATTCTATTGATTTTTACAGAGAGGAAGGGGGAGGGATGGAGAGTTAGAAACATTGATGAGAGAGAAACATCAATCAGCTGCCTCCTGCACACCCTCTACTGGGGATGTGCCCGCAACTAAGGTACATGCCCTTGACTGGAATTGAACCTGGAACCCTTCAGCCGATGCTCTATCCATTGAGCCAAACTGGTTAGGGTTACGTAGATTTTTTAAAAGATATTATTGTACAATGCACTATTGATTTAATAGCCTTTAAAGAAAAAAAATCACTCAATGTATACAAAAATATTTTTACCCACAAACTACTTACCCGTGTAATTGTATATTATTTTTTCTTCAATATTACAGTCAAAATTCGAGTACAGTCCCTTTCACATCTAGACTCTGGACAGTTTTCTGAATCGCTGCTTTTAGCAGTTATAATGGCATCTTGATAATATACATCCTGCTTTTATTTCCCGTCATCCTGAACACATTACTACCAAAAATCACCAGCATAGTTTGGGGCCATGACAAAGAATGCAAGGGTTCATCTGCATTTTCTAATTGGTTGAAGTTATATCTTTTTTAAATTGGAAGTTAAACAGATTCATTGTAAATCAGCTAAACAATTTAAATATGAGGTGTATGAATCATGGCACCGAGTGAGTCAGAACCTCTTGCTTTTAAGATTCTGTGATCTGGCTGGCTCAGTGGATGGAGCGTCGGCCTGTGGACTGAAGGGTCCCTTGATTTCGGTCAAGGGCATGTACCTTGGTTGCAGGCACATCCCCAATAGGGGGTGTTGCAAGAGGCAGCTGATGGATGATTCTCTCATCGATGTTTCTAACTCTCTATCCCTCTCTCTTCCTCTCTGTAAAAAATCAATAAAATAAAAAGATTCTGTGATCTGTTTGAAGCATTGGACCTTGCACTGCCTAGCATGCAGAGGCAATCTTGGGCACACATTCTAATTTTGTTTCGATGTTGAAGACATGTTCAATAACAAAACAAATCCTAATTTAAATAAAATTTAAAAGTGTATTGTGTTTCCATTGACAATAACAATTGAGATTACATGCATATGGTTAATATACATGTAAATCCTTAGGCAAACAGGCAGTGATGCTGTATTACAACTTCATCTTCTGCCTGGCTACTTTTAGATTTCTTTGGACATTGCATTTAAACACCCAGTTTGCAGAGCACTAAAATTTGAGGGAAACATCTTAGAATCAAAATATATATGCATTACTTCAGCTTCACAGACATCTGGATTTTCTACCCTTTGTTATTTTGCTTCTTTAGTATTGAATAGCCAATAGTGGGCATGGAATTTTTTAGACAAATGGAACACAATTCATAAATCAGCTAGCTGTCTTTACTTAAAAATATATAATGTCTTAAAAGTTGATGTATCTTTTCTATGCAAATGGCAAATAATGTCAATACCATTTTTCTACTAGGTAGACAAACATTTTATTTTATTTTTCAAATATCCAGTATGTTTTTTTACTAATTGCGTTATTCTTTTTTCCTTCCACAGCTCTGGGAGCTCCTTTATAAACTGCAGTTTGTGTACACGTACATTGCCCCCTGGCAAATCACATGGGGCTCCGCTTTCCACGCTTTTGCTCAGCCCTTTGCAGTGCCCCGTATCCTTATCGTAAAAGTTTTACAAGAAAGGGCAGTCATACCCTTGATGAAAATGTTGGTTTGTAGGCATAGAATATAGGTTACCATGTGATCAATTATCAAAAACTCGCTATTCTTTGAGTCCACACTTATACTGATTTAGATTGTTTAACTTATATTAACATCATGAGAAAAGTATTACGGTTTTATAATTGAATTATGCTGATTTTAAAAATTATATATATATATATATATATATATATATATATATATATATATATATATGTATCAAAGTCCAAGAATTTTTTAGTCATTTTTTAATTTTTCAATTACAGCTGACATACTATATTACATTAGTTTCAGGTGTACACTCCAGTGATTAGACCTTACATAATTTATTCTCCTATATCGTCCTGATCTATTATGAATTTTCAATAAATACAAAATGTATTTAAAAATATTTTTGAATGAAGATACAAAACATTTTTCATAATGGTATGTCTAAAATCTTCTCATCATTTCTTAAAAGTACTTTATAAATAAAAGTATTGATTAGTGAGTGACCCACATAGATTTTGGAATGTAGATTTTTTTTTTTTTTGTATCTGTAAAGTTTAGGTTTATCCTTTGGAAAATTAAATCTAAGTATCTCTACCCAGAAGTGACATGTGGGCTTTAATCAAATACATGTTAGCAGATATTTATTTAGCTCCCTTCCAAGCATGGTGCCTCTCATCAAGCTGTGTCTTCTACTTCTAGCCATGTGCTGTCCAGTGGCACCTTTCCCTGTGTTCCTCTCACGAACATTATGTTTCTAATTGCTATAATTGCAGCATGTTTGTGAGATGTGTGTGTGTGTATGTGTGTATGTGTGGTTTGTGTGTACTCAGGTGGAGGGTAAGGTCCTTAACCAGTTTTCCATAGATTCAGCCATGCTATTTGTTCAGGCTGCTGTATCGGCCTTCTTTTCTACGCCACTGAACCCCTTCCTGGGAAGTGCAATATTCATCACTTCGTATGTTCGACCTGTGAAATTCTGGGAGAGAGACTATAAGTGAGTAAAATAAAGCATTTGAAAGCCAGATTTATCTTTCTTATTAGAAAACTATTGACAGCATAATTATATGTAATCCAGGATTGTTAATTTTTTGTGTTAAATTACTTTGTTAAAATTTTATAACTACTTCTAAAAGTTTCAAAATTACATAAAATTAGAACAATCAGAGAATAATTACTCTTTATTTCTCAACCTTTTTTTTCTATTGATAAGATTTTAAAATTACATTTATTGGGGTTACATGGTTAATATATTTATAAGGTTTTAAAACATTTTTAGTTGGATATACTGATTTTTCTCTTTTTCCTTTTAATACTATTTCTTAGAATTGTTCCATGTTAATAATACTCTGAAGTGTTGTACTATATTAGAGGCCCAATACACAAAATTCGTGCATGGGGGAGGGGTTGTCCTTCAGTCCAGCCTGCACCCTCTCCAATCTGGGACCCCTTGAGGATGTCCAACCGCCCATTTAAACGGGCAGATGGACATCCCTCTCACAATCCAGGACTGTTGGCTCCCAACCGCTCACCTGCCTCTGCCTGATTGTCCCTAACTGCTTCTACCTGCCAGCCTGATCACCCCCTAACCACTTCCCTGTCAGCCTGATTGATGCCTAACTGCTCCCCTGCTAGCCTGTTTGCCCCTAACTGCCCTCCCCTGCAGACATGGTCACCCCTAAATGCCCTCCCCTGCAGCCTGGTCCCCCACAACTGCTCTCCTCTACAGGGCTGGGTCCTTCCAACTGCTCTTCCCTGCAGGCTTGGTCACCCCCAACTTCCCTCCTCTGCCAATCTGGTCACCCCTAACTGCCCTCCTCTGCAGACTTGATTACCCACAACTGCTTTCCCTTGCAGTTCTGGTCCCTCCCAACTTCCCTTCCCTTCTGGCCATCTTGTGGTGGCCATCTTTTGTCCACATGGGGGCAGCCATCTTATGTGTTGGAATGATGGTCAATCTGTATATTACTCTTTTACTAGATAGGGTAGAGGCCTGGTGCATGGGTGGGGGCCAGCTGGTTTGCCCTGAAGGGTATCCCAGATCAGGGTGAGGGTTCCCTTGGGGTGTGGGTTGGTCTAGGTGAGGGGCCTATGGTGGTTTACAGGCTGGTTACACCCCCCAGCGACCAAAGCAGAGGCCCTGGTATCAGGGATTTATTTATCTTCTATAATTGAAACTTTGTAGCCTTGAGCAGAGCCAAGCCTCCTGCTTGCTCTGTGGCCGTAGCCGTTTTTGTTGGGATTTATTTATCTTTTATAATTGAAACTTTGTAGCCTTGAGTGGAGGCCAAGGCAGGCCAAGGCTGCAGGGAGCTTGGCTTCTTCCATTGCTGGGGGCAACTCTAGCCTCCTGCTCTCTCCAACTTCGTGGCTGCCACCATTTTTGTTGGGATTTATCTTCTATAATTAAAACTTTGTAGCCTTGAGTAGAGACCTGGGCTGGCCAGGCTTTGCAGAAAGCTTGGCTTCCTCCATAGCCCGATGAAATCCAAACCTCCTGCTAGCTCTGTGGCCACAGGTTGGGTTAATTTGCATACTCACTCCTGATTGGCTGGTGGGTGTTTCTTATTGGTGTAGCGAGGTGATGGTTAATTTGCATATCACTCTTTTATTTGATAGAATTCTTTTTAAAAAAATATATTTTATTGAATTTTCACAGAGAAGAAGGGAGAGGGATAGAGAGCTAGAAACGTCGATGAGAGAGAATCATCGACCAGCTGCCTCTTGCACACCCCCCACTGGGGATGTGCCCGCAACCAATGTTCATGCCCTTGACTGGAATCGAACCTGGGACCTTTCAGTCCGCAGGCTGACACTCTATCCAATGAGCCAAACCAGTTTTGGCTGTTTTTTTTTTCCTTTCATGAAGCTAAGTTTTCAGTGACCATTTTGTACATGAAGTTTTCTCCATTTAGGCTTAGTTTAACCTGATGCTTAAAAATTATCCTTTTATGTAATCTCTCCAAATTTCTTTTTTTCCTCTTAAGAAAGACTATCTGTAAGGAAACTTATTGAGTCATGAAATTTAACATTTTATATGTATTAACATTGATTCAGAAAAGGCTTGTACTGCTTTGTCATTCTTCTGGCTGTCTCCATGACTGCGTTTTTCCTACTCTTTCACACATTGGCACATAGAGGTGAAAAAATGGTAGTCTCACCATTTAAACAGTGAACTAGCTTATGGATTGGAAACTTTCGCTCAGGTCTTTTCATCTAAAAACAATACACAGTGTTTTTGTTATTGTTGTTGTTGTTTTTTTTTGTTTTTTTTTTGGTGAATTTTAGTGTTATTAATATTCTGTTCTTTTGGGGCACTTAAATTTAGCCCCAAATTCTATCGGTGGCTACAATTCTTAACCTGTCTGGTCTCAGGAACTTTTTACAATGTTAAAAGTTATTGGAACCCTGGACAGAGTTGCTCAGCAGTTGAAGCATGGGCCACACAAGTTTGATTCCTGGTCAAGAAAACTTACCTGGGCTTCACGTTCGCTCCCTGCCCCAAGTTGGGGCAGGTGTAGGAGGCAGCCAGTTGATGAGTCTCTCTTACATCGTTGTTTCTCTCTCCCATTTCCTCCCTTTCATTCTATCTGAAAAGCAAGGGAAAAAATATCCTCAGATGAGAATTAACAACAACAAGTTAATGAAAGTCTCCAAAGAGTTTTTGTTGCTATGGATTTTATCTACCAATATTTACTATATTAGAAAACTTAAAAGTGTTTATCATTTTAAAAATAGCAACAATAAACCCATTACAAATAAACAAAAATAACATTTTTGAAATAAAAATAACTAAATTTTCCATCCCACCAAAAAAATCAGTGAGAAGTGTCATCTATAATAAAAGGGTAATATGCTAATTAGGCCTGGAGAGCTTCCAGACAAAGCCATGGTGGTGGGGCTGAAGCAGAGGCAGTTAGGGGCGAGCAGGCCAGCAGAAGAGGACAGTTGGGGGAGAGTAGGCCATCAGGGGGGCAGTTGGGGGTGAGCAGGCCGGTGTGGGGGGCAATTAAGGGCAATCAGACCAGCAGGTAGAATGGTTAGGGGCGATCAGGCAGGCAGGCAGGTGAACAGTTAGAAGCCAACGGTCCCGGATTGTGAGCGGGATGTCCGGCTGCCAGTTTTGGCTCAATCCCACAGTCAGACATCCCCCTGAGGGGTGCCAGGTTGGAGAGGGTGCAGACCAGGCTGAGGGACACCCCTTCCCCTGCACGAATTTTGTGTACCAGGCCACTAATTGTTTTATAATTCTCTTTAATGTCTGACTTAATAAAAATTAGCTCAAGCCCTGGCCGGTTTGGCTCAGTGGATTGAAGGATCCGGGGGGCAGCCATCTGATTCCTGTCAGGGGCGGGTACCTTGATTGCAGGCCAGGAGCATTCGGGAAGCAACCAGTCAATGTGTCTGGCTCACAGCCGTGATTCTCTCCCTTCCATGCTTTCTAAAACTCAGTGGAAAAAATATCCTCCAGTGAAGGATTAAAAAAACAAAAAGACAGCTTGATTCTCTTATCTGCTGCTGCATTCAGTCTGTTGTTACCATATACTGTTTTGGTAGAAGTATATGAAGAAAATCTGGCCTCACAGACATAGTTGAAAAAGAAAGAATTGTTTTGATTGCCATTTTAGTCAACTGTGGATATTCTTTGATCTTTCAGTAAAGGTCGACAAATGATTTGTTTCCTAAACATTAGTTGAAATGTGGAATCTAAAACCATGTCCATGAATTTCTGGAACTGTGTTCATCATAGTCTACTGATAAGTCTAACACTTTGGATGGATCTTTTTTACCTGCATATAATCTTGTAACATCTTTTATCAATTATTTAGAAAATATTGGTTCACTGAATAATGTAGAGCTTCCAAATTTTGACATATTTTACTATATAATGTTTTTTAATGTATTCATTCATATCACCTCTAATCCCAAAAGAAAACTACTTGAGTATTGAGATACTATCAAGCTCATGGTGGTAAATATAAGTTTTCCAAAATTCTAGTTTTTGCTTAAAAACTCTTATTATTGGCAACAGATATCCTTGTCACTTTTTTTCTTTGAAATGGCAGACTTGCAGTCTTCATTTTTGAGAAATGTTTGTCAAATACTCAGGGTTGAATTATCATAGTTTAACCAACAACCATTCAAGTAAAAATGTCTCCTGTGACAAAAGTACCCAGTGCAGCTTACAAACCCAGCAGCTGCACAATGCTTTCCCTGCTTCACACGCAGCAGAGGTGCTATACGTGCCACACACTGTGTTAGAAAGAGGGTTTGTAATTTAATAAAATTAATATTTGTTCATTAAGAACATTTTAAGGTGGAAGTTGAATTAAAAAAAAACATATTGTTATTGATTTCAGAGAGGAAGCTAGAGGGAGAGAGATATTATAGAAACATCAGTGATGAGAGAGCATCATGGATTGGCTGCTTTCTGCATGCCTACTGGGGATCAAGCCCACAACCCAGGCATGTGCCCTTAACCAGAATCGAACCTGGGACCCTTCAGTCTGCAGGCAGATGCTCTACCCACTGAGCCAAACCAGCGAGAGCTGGAAGTTGATTTTTTATTTATTGTATTTTGTCTTGTGCATGTGTGGCAGTAACAAATAGTACAATCTGGTGCCCCTACCTTGATTCATGTTAAAGCACCAGCAGTCTTACCCACCATGATCTGTACCATCAGTGCAATTGCCAACACAGTGAAAGAAAGAAAGAATTGCTCAATATTATTTTGGAAATAGTTTTGATCTGGAAAATTCCCTGGAAGGATCTTGAATTTCCTACTTGGGGTTCTGTGGATCACATTTTGGGAACCACTGTTAAAAGAAACATTGAGCATTAATAGATGTTACCTTCCCCTTGCAAAGAATGCTTCATGAACTGTTCATCTTTTTTTTTTTTTTAAATATATTTTATTGATATTTTACAGAGAGAAAGGGAGAAAGATAGAGAGCTAGAAACGTCAATGAGAGAGAAACATCGACCAGCTGCCTCTTGCACACCCCCTACTGGGGATGTGCCCACAACCAATGTACATGCCCTTGACCGGAATCGAACCCGGGACCTTTCAGTCCGAGGACCGACGCTCTACCACTGAGCCAAACCGGTTTCGGCTGAACTGTTCATCTTTAAGATCTATATAGAGTGTGGGGGTTTTTTTCTTCTCATCCTGCTCAATTTTGTTTTTACATTAAATTCGACAATGTCTCTACACACTGTTCAGTGACATACCAGTTAGGAAATAACTGCTGTGTTTATGTATGATGGATGTGGGAAAGTGAAAAAATCCTCTAATATTGTGTTAATGCGGAGTTTTATCAATATGCTAATAGATTTTTCTCAGCAGTAGTCATAAAGTGGTAATATTTATTTCATCAATATTGTATAGTTTTTTTCTTAATAGGCATTTTTAAATATAAAAAAATGACAAAAATGTTTTATTTTGCCATCTTCAGTACAAAACGAGTGGATCATTCAAATACCAGATTGGCTTCCCAGCTTGATAGAAACCCAGGTAACAGCTCTGTTTGTGAATCAAGAAGCCTGTCTCATGAATTTGTCACATATATGTTTCACTCCTGACTTGTTAGGAATCTCTGTGGGTTCCAAATGGTCATTTTTAAACCAAATACCTTTTGTTTATTTTGTTTACTTTAGCAAAATATACATGGCTTAGAGTATCTACAAGTTAGATATCCATATTTGATGAAATGTATTTTAAGAACACTGATAGGGATAAAAATTGCCATTCAAAGATTATTCTTATATAGGTTAAAAAGTAGAACATGGTCAAAGTAAAAGTGGTTAGCTGTCTTAAATACTATGTAATCTAACCAGTTTATGTTTTATTAATATGTTTTGTTCCCCCCCCTTCCCTGAATGTTTAGGTAAATATTAATTTAACTTCATTTAGCTAAATGACATAGAAAGGTCATGTAGGTGGGCCAAATAGCCATTCAACAAAGGGCCTTACTGAGTAGCACTTGGTAGTGTTACCATTTCTAAAGTCTGGTCCTTAGTTTTATTGTTAGTTTTGTTGGCTCACCCATTAGTAATCTGACAGATAGTGTGAATCACATTTCTCCAACCACAGAAAATCCAATGTATTAATTTACTAAAAGAAATATTACTCCCAAATATACTGAAATACTTACATTCATTTGACTCGAAGATTCCTTGCAATGCTATCTACTTAAGAAACTAAATTATAATAATCATATTAACTTATAATTATAAAATTGGGTTAAGGAGAACTAATTAATTGATATTAATGGCTGTCATTATCACATTCTGGTAGATAAAACAGCCATCTCAGCTCTAGTATGTCTTTGTAAGGGGCATGGGATTTTCACGATGCTGATGATGCCATTCTGTATATCAAAGTGGCCGTGTCCTGAGTTAAAATGAATTTGTATGCATACTTTGTAGTGGTTAGACAGAGCATTATACTGGACCATTTTATTGAACACAGAGTCTGGGGTTCCCCTTTCATTATTATATTACTTAGTTAGGTTGAGTTTAAAGGCCTTACAATAACCTATAAATGGTCATTTCATTTATTGGGTAATGTTTTACTCTTTATTTTCTTAAACTTTTATAGGTTCTTTGCTGCTGTTTCTATATATACAGTTTATTTCTATTGAAAATTAGTTTTAGCCATTTCAATATATAAATTATTTTGACTGATAATTTACCTTTGTTTTGAACTATCTTGTTTGTTCAAGTCTTGTATTGCCCATTTTCTTTACTAGTATGTCTTTTTGTTCTAGTTCTGATTTTCAGGGGAAAAAATCTCTTTTTATTTCTCTTGCATGGTTTTAACTATAAGGCATAGTTCAATAAACAGTGTTAGAAAGATTATGGACTATTAAAAAGGTGGAAAGACCTTAGATCTCTCCTGCTCCAATTGTTGCATTTTATGGATGGGAACCAGAGATTCAGAGAGGTTATGTGACTTCTAACCGTGAATTCTGAAACTTTCGTCATCACTCTGTATTTCTTTTTTTTGTAAAAAGAGTTTGAATATCATTGTCTTTGTCAAAAAATAAAGATACAACCCTAACTGGAAATTAGTTTTAATATGTTTAACACTCTTGTATATTCAAAAAAATGGATTTTAGGGTAAAATTTAACATTTTAAAAAAATCCCTTCTTGTAGGATCAGATGACAACAATCTGAATTCCATCTTTTATGAACATTTAACCAGATCCCTACAGCACAGTCTCTGTGGTGATTTGCTCCTAGGACGGTGGGGAAGCTACAGTACAGGGGACTGTTTCATTCTTGCCTCTGACTACCTCAATGCGTTAGTGCACCTTATCGAGATCGGCAACGGGCTGGTCACTTTCCAGCTGCGGGGACTTGAATTCAGAGGTAAGACGGACTCCTTTTATTTCTATAATGTACTCCTGTGGTATCTGAGTTTTCTGTGTTTACATTGCAAATCAAATATTATAAAATTCGATCCTTAGTCTTTGGACTTGTAGGATGAGGAAAGTTGTTAGATTATTATTAGTTATTAGATTTCCCCCCAAAATTCCATATTGCAAAAAGATTCACTTTTGCAATATGCCATATATGTAAAGGCAGTACCACTATTGTATAAGTTACTTGTTTTCCAGTGTTGCTGCATTTCTGTGATCTGTTAGATGGCTGACAGACGCAGTGTGGTGTTTTGTGTGAGGCAGAGAGTAGTTAACTAAGTTACTTTTTCTTCAACAGCTATTAAAAAAATTATTATTGGAGTGAAATTCACATAACATCAAATTATCCATTTTAAATGTATTTTATTGATTTTTTACAGAGTGGAAGAGAGAGGGATAGAGAGTTAGAAACATTGATGAGAGAGAATCATTGATCAGCTGCCTCTTGCACACCCCCTACTAGGGATGTGCCCGCCACCAAGGTACATGCCCTTGACCGGAATCGAACCTGGGACCTTTCAGTCTGCAGGCCGACGCTCTATCCACTGAGCCAAACCGGTTTCGGCAAATTATCCATTTTAAAGGGAACAAATCAGTGGCTTTTAGTACATTTACAGTGTTGTGTAACTACCACCTCTGTCTAGTTTCAAAGAATTTTCATCTCCCCAAGTAAAACCCCACACCTATTAATCAGTTACTCCCCATCCCTTCACCAACCCTCAACAATTTCGTATAAGACAAATGAAAGTGTTTACACACAGAAAATCATGCATTCAGAAACATCAACTTAATGTTATCAAGTGCTATAAATTGAGTATCTTATAAGTATGAATAGAAACGTTTTTTAGAAATTGAAGACTGTCCTGTTAATGTTTATCTTTCCAACCTAGGGAACATTTGGACTTGAGAGTTTTTAGAGAGAGCATCTAAGCTATGTTTTGATATATTCTAAGAAGTGCCTTGTGTGTTTTTAACCTGAAATAAGAAATAAGAAAGCATTTGACTAGTTAGAGGATCATATCAGACTTATACTCTGTTGTGGTATGGAATCACATAACAAATGTCGTATAATATCTTTTGTTAATGGAACAAGTGCTTCTCTAAAGTTACTCCATTCATGGGAAATAAGAGTTTACTTGTGAGACACTCAGATTAAGGCAGTAAATGTTGATGTTTGTTCTTCATTTGTAATCTATTTGTAGTTCATTCTCATTCTCTCTCTCTTGCTCGCTCTCATTCTCGTTCTTCTATTCTTGTCTTATGGACCTTAATTCCATCTCTTCTAGAGTCGTATTTAGTGCTATTCAAATCTAATCCAACTGCAGTAGACTCATTAAGAGTCAGCACCCACTCACCACTACACCAAACACCACTATGACCTCAGCTTCTTTTTAAATTGTTGGCATCTGAAGATTTCACCTTTGCTTTTAAACTTTAACTTAAAAAAAACAACAACCCCCCCACCCCCAAATGTGTGTGGAAGGCTGTTTTATCTAGCATTCCTATGTGTGTGAATTGGAAGGGGTCCTTTTTATTATTTGCTCAATCTATTACATTGACCAGAAATTCTCCAAATCAGGCTCTGGCCGGTGGCTCAGGTGGTTGGAGCATGGTCCCATATGCCAAAAGGTTGTGGGTTCAATGCCTGGTCAGGTGACCTACCTGGTTGCAGGTTCTGTTCCCCTTTGGGGCATGTATGAGAAGTGACTAATCGATGTTTCTCTTTCACGTTGATGAGTTTTTCTCTCTCCCTCCCTTCTTCTCTCTCTCTCAAATCAATAAAAACATATCATTGGATGAGGATTTTTTTAAAAGAAAGAAAGAAATTCTCCAAAGAAAATTTGATCCAAATTCTGTCAGTCTCCCAACTTTCACTGTCTGATACCAAGGAGTTTCAAATAAAATTTTGGATAAATCCTTTGCCATCCAAATTCTTATTGTTTGCCAAACAAAATTCAAATCAAACCAATTTGGGAACATCGTTCCTCTTACTATCTGACTCCTTGCTGGATGTGGATAGTGAGGGGTATCTAATTCTTCAGTCAGTTGTAGTGACCGTTTTAAAAGGCAAAATTGATCAATGTCCCTCCCATGCTTACGTTTTTCAGTGGTTTCCCATTGCATTTAAGATAGAATTCAACTTCTTAACATGCCCTGCAATACTGCATGATCAGGCCTCTGCCAGCTTCTTCAGCTGGCTTTATTGTATCACCTCCTCACTCACTCTTCCCACATTCTTTATAAATTCCTTACTAAGGACTCCTATTGCCTTGCTCTTTGCCCAGAAAGTACCAACCACCCCCCCTCCTCCCACCAGTCTCCCATCTGGCTAATCCTATTATTATTTTTAAGTAATAGCCAAATGTCACTTTTTCAGAGAAGCCTTCTCTAACCACCTGTCCTACATGATTATCTCTATTATTACTCTGGTTTTAGCTCCTTAGTGCTTAGCATAGTTTTAATTTAAAAAAATATGTATCTTATTGATTTTTTACAGAGGAAGGGAGAGATAGAGTTAGAAACATCCATGAGAGAGAACCATCCATCAGCTGCCTCCTGCACGCCTCCTACTGGGGATGTGCCCATAACTAAGGCACATTCCCTTGACCGGAATTGAACCCGGGACCCTTCAGTCCTCAGGCTGACGCTTTATCCACTGAGCCAAACCGGTGTTGGCCATAGTTTTAATTTTACGTTTATTTGTGTTTGTAAACTTTTGGGCCTATGTATATTCTCTGTTACATATTTGTCTTCTAAACAACCCTTTAAAAATATAAAAATCACTCTTGGCTTGAGTTTGGCTCAAGGTTGTTATTATTATTTTTTAAATATATTGTATTGATTTTTTACAGAAAGGAAGAGAGAGGGACAGAGAGTTAGAAACATCGATGAGAGAGAATCATCGATCAGCTGCCTCTTGCACACCCCCTACTGGGGACGCACCGGCAACTAAGGTACATGCCCTCCACTAGAATCGAACCTGGGACCCTTCAGTCTGCAGGCCGACGCTCTATCCACTGAGCCAAACCGGTTTCGGCTCAAGGTTGTTATTTTAAAAAATATATATATTTTATTGATTTCAAAGAGCAAGGGACAGTGGAGAGAGAAATAGAAATATCAGTGATGAGAGAGAATCATTGATCAGTTGCCTCCTGCACTCCCCACCTGCAACCCAGGCATGTGCCCTGACTGGGAATCAAACCATGACCTCCTGGTTCATAGGTCCACACTCAACCACGGAACCATGCCAGCCAGGCTCAAGGTTGTATTTTGTAAGCCTTGGCTGTATATTATAAGCTCCTCAAGAGCAGGAATCAGACCTGCTTCATTCATCATTATGTGTCCAGCACCTATCACTGCAGTTAGCATATAATTCATATTTTAATTTTGTAGAGTCATAGAGCTTTCTCTTTATTCCAGAACTTCTTTCCTTCATAACGTTGGCCCCTGTTGTAGCTACCGTGTTTTCCCGAAAATAAGACATCCTCCGAGAATAAGACCTACTTCATGGAAACATAATACATCCCCTGAAAATAAGACCTAGCGCATCTTTGGGAGCAAAACTTAATATAGGACACTGTCTTATTTTCGGGAAAAAAGGGTACCTTTACCCCCTCAAAATATTAAGAGTGTCAATATTTTGCCAGGCACTTATTGGATCTGCTGAGAATTTTTATGTGTTTTCTGATAAATGCCATTAAGCCAATTTAAGTCCTTTATTTTAGTGTCTCTTCTAGTGGATGCTAAGTTTTAAGTGATATTTAACTAAGCATATTTCTTGATCCGTTTTCCTCTTCATATTTATTTCATTTTTCAAGATTCTTTTCTATGTAAATTCATGTCAAGATTTGAGTTACCAATTCATTTTTTTCTATCAGAATTGTCTGATTACAGCTTCTATCGTGTAAACTCTTTATTTATAAAAGTTGCTTCTACCAAGTACAGTTTTCTAAGTCAAACATTATAGGTTAAAAAATTATGCTAAATGGATTTCTTTCATTTTTTACTCAAATTAATGCTAACATATCTAGTTTTCATAATTGTTACTTATTTTTTACCGGTTATTTTCACTATCAAGTGACTGAAAGATCTGGATATTGGTAGTAGATCCTCAAAGATATTCTAGAATCCATTTCCAAGTCTCAAAATTCTGTTTTCAATTATTAATAATTCGTGTGCTTATTGTTTTTCTTTTTGTTGTTGACTTAATTTTTTGAAGTAAAATGTATTATTTGAGTATGTTGGAGTAGAAAATATCCTTTTGGGTTCTTTTATTGTCATGGTTTTGTTTTTTTTTTAATCCCCACCTGAGGATATTTTTCCATTGATTTTTAGAGACAATGGAAGAGAGAGGGAAAGACAGAGAGAAATATTGATGTGAGAGAAGCACATCGATTGGTTGCCTCCTGCATGTGCCCCAACCAGGGCTCAGATCGGGGAGGAGCCTGCAACTGAGGTACGTGCCCTTGACCAGAATCGATCCTGGGACCCTTTGTTCTGGAGGACAACACTCTATCCACTGGGCTAAGCAGGCTAGGGCTAGAAAATATTCTTGGGGTTTGTTTGGTAAAGTAAAAATATCCTGTGCTAATTCATACCTTAGTTAACTTTCTGCTACTCTAAACAAGGTTCCTATGCCTCCTGAATAAATGTAAGAGCCCTCTTGCCACATCTCTTCTCTAAAAGCCACTGTCAAAGTGAACTGCACAAATATAGCTCTTCGTATTATTTCCTTTACTTAAAAACCTCTGACTGCTTTCCAAGAAAGAGGACAAAGGCAATATAAGGAAGTAACAACACAAATATCAAACCTAAGGGAGAGATCCAACTTCATGCCACAGTTTAAAAAACCCAAGCCCAGGAAGTTCCTTCTAGAAATTGAGTCATTCTTTTGACCTCTCTAATCTGTTCTACCACATGGATAAAGAAGGAAAATTTCTCAAGACTTTTTACAAAATCAGTGTAATATCGATACCAGAAGATGATCAAACTGGCTAAAAAAGTAATTATAGTTTAGTTCACATATGATGACTATAGATGCAAAAATCCTCAGAACCCAGAATAAGCAAAACCCAGCAATACTTTTCTTTAAGTATCCCTCACCAATTTAGTAATTGGTCCTTTTAAGTTAATTTAAGTACTAAAAAAAGCATATTAATAGAATTCATTTTCTTTTAATAGATCATGGGAAGCAATCTAATATAATTCTCTCAAAAGATGCCAAAGGACATTTGATTAAACTTAATTTCCATTACTTCTTTGAGGAATGCTTATAAGATTACATATGTCCTTGTTCTGGGGAAAAAAAATGTATGTTTATCTATCAGTCATATCATGGGCAGGCATTCCTCTTATTGTCAAATTCAAGACAGAATTTTTCTTATCACCACTATGTGTTATTGTTTTGGAAGTGTTTACCAATATAATTAGAGTAGAAAATAATAGAATTGCTAAGGGTTCTAGAGTACTAATCGTACAGTTTATTAGTTTGGTTAAGCTTACCTGTTCAGTATCTTTTATCACACCACCACCACCATGTCGGACTAGGTTTCCTTTTTCCTTTAAAAGCAGTGTGTTTTAAACATGGACAGTATATACATTCTCTCTAAAGGGGGGGGGGGGGGAGTATAGCACCACTTGTTATTTTTATTATAATTAAATTTAATATATTTAAGTATAATCACTTCTTTATAGTCCTTATATAATATAAGAATTTACGAGTTAAATAGAAGCAAACTAAAAATTACCTTCATTGTGATAGGTGATGTTTTGCTAGTATTAGATTGCTGTGAGTCTAATTCAATATTTAATTTTGTATTTTTACTTCAGTAACACTAATGCAGAGAATGCTTGTTTGATGAGTATCTTGTATAAAAGAACAGCACTTCAAAGCATTGTTTGCTAGTGCAGAATAATCAGTCTTCATACATATATAATTGAAACTTGTATCAGCAGGTAAAACCCAAATGCCAGTTATGTAATCTTATCCATATTATTGGAATTGGCAACAGAAAAATTATTGTTGGAAATGGCAACTGAAAACTTTTAGTTATGTATTTAACATTAAATTATAATGAACTATTACAATTATACAGCCAGATAAGCAGGATGTATATAACATATTGGCTTGCAGGGTGGACATGATGCTGGTAAACGGAGCTCTCACTCTTGAGTTTTGCATGTCTCTCTGTATTGGGTGCTCTGGGATGATTCGTTTCTCATTCCACTCTTTTCAGAATTATCACAAACCCTCATGAGATATACCTTTACTTATTTGATCTTCATTTGATAGGAATGTAGTTATAAACCCAGTTTGAAAAGCTTGGGAATTGAGCAATAAAAATCAAGGAGGTTAGTTACTCTACGGTACAAACCCTCAGAACCTTGAATGTGCTAATGCATGTTGTGATTCTGCAGGAGCTGAACATACCGTGCGCCTGGTCTCAGGAGCTTGCTGTAGTTTGTTAGTGACCATTCAAGGCAATCAGTCACATACTTGCGTTTGCTGTAAAATATCTTCTCTCTAAGTTTCTTGTCTTTAAAGCATTTGTTTTCCCACTTTAAGGTTTTGTCCTCCCTTTGTTTGTAAGTGGTCTCTGTCTCTCTTTTTAAGGTACTTACTGTCAACAGCGGGAAGTAGAGGCCATCACTGAAGGAGTGGAAGAAGACGAAGGGTTTTGCTGTTGTGAACCCGGCCATGTGCCTCATGTGCTGTCATTCAATGCTGCATTTGGCCAGCGCTGGCTGGCTTGGGAAGTCATCGTCACCAAGTACATTCTGGAGGGTTACAGCATCACTGACAACAGTGCTGCTTCTATGCTTCAAGTCTTTGATCTTCGAAAAGTACTCACCACTTACTATGTCAAGGTAGGGTATGGGCCTACTTAGCTCTTCTCCTAACTGAAGACTTTTCTTGAAAAAGATATCTATATCTATCAGCCATCCAGCCATCTATCTATCTGTACTGGTAACCCTGCACACGAATCTGTGTGCCAGTAGCTCGCTGCCGCTCTCCTGTAGCTCTCCGCCTGCTGCCCTGCCTTCCTATAGCTCCGCCCTCTCCCTGTTCCCCTCTCATAGCTTGCTGCTCTGCCCCCTCCTGTAGCTCTCGGCTGCCTGCTTGTAGCTCATGGCCCAACCCTCCTGCTGATCCGTGATTCAGTCATTATAAGGTCAGTCGTTACTCCTCAGGGCATAATGGATAATTAGCATATTCCTCTCTTATTATATAGGGTACATATATCCTATATAATAAAGAGGTAATATTCAAATTGACTTCACGTCCTCGCACAAGATGGCCACCACAAGATGGCCAGTATTGGATGGCAGTTGGGGGCGACTGGGCCTGCAGGGGAAGGAGGAAAGTTGGGGAGGACTAGGCCTGCAGAGGAGGGCAGTTGGGGGTGATCAGGCCTTCAGGAAAGGGAAGTTGGGGTGACCACGTCGGCAGGGGAGGGCAGTTGGGGGCAATCAGGCCAGCAGAGGAGCAATTAAGTGCCAATCAGGCTGGCAGGGGAATAGTTAGGGACTGATCAGGTTGACAGGCAGGCAAGTGGTTGGGAGCCATCAGTCCCAGATTGTGAGAGAAATGTCCCAGATTAGAGAGGGTGCAGGCTGGGCTGAAGGACCCCCCCATCCTCAGTGCATGAATTTTGTACGTCAGACCTCTAGTATATATATAATTTTCTAAACTTGTGCTTTGCTTCTGTATCGTGATTTCAGTTCTCTAGTATCCTGTATAGTCACTAAATTATACCTATGAAGGTTTCCTCTGTGTTTTTTTTTTCTTTAGTGAAACTTATTCATTGTTCATTAATATTAGTAGCTACCATTTGTAGCTCATATGTTCTAGGCACTGTGCTGAGGAATATACACACACATGCATGTATATATACGCATACATGTATCTTACCTAATTCTCTAAGGTAATGTTACGTCCTTGTTTTACAAATAAACAAAGTAAGAATTAGAAATTTACTTGCCCAAAGACCTCTAGCAAGTAAAGTTAGGGATTTAAAATCCAGGCTTGTCTAACTCCTAAGCCCTTGCTATTAACCACTGCTTTGCACTACTTTCAACAAGCTGAATAAAACTATTGCAAGATTTGAGTGGTCACCAAGATCACCTTCAGGTTCAATAGTTTGCTGTAAGGACTCACAGAACTCAGCAGGGCCATTATACTCACAGGTAGGATTTATTAAGGTGGAAGGATACAGATTAAGATCAGCCAAGCAGGCACGTAGGTTAGAGTCCAGAGGTACCACGGCATGAGTTGCCTTGTCCCTTTCCAGTGTAATTGCACCAACAATGCCTGCTTCTCCTGCCAACAATGTGTGATAATAATTTAAAAAGTATTAAATTAAATGTTTTTTTTTTCATCCAGGAAGGGCTGAGGTACATAATATTATAGCATTCTTAAGCTATATTTTTATAATATTGAGCCAGAATAATATATTTTTGATTTATACTATCAGCATAAACAGTTGGAATTTATTTACTGAAAATGAAAACTAATTCAAATTGTGATTTAGTTCAGATTTTTGCTTTTATCTTTTCCTCATTAGGGAATCATTTATTATGTTACAACCTCTTCTAAGCTGGAGGAGTGGCTAGCTAATGAGACAATGCAGGAGGGACTCCGTCTGTATGCTGATAGAAACTATGTGGATGTGGACCCGACATTTAATCCCAACATTGATGAAGACTATGACCATCGGCTGGCGGGCATATCCAGGGAGAGTTTCTGTGTGATTTACCTCAACTGGATTGAATATTGCTCTTCCCGAAGAGCAAAGGTAGAGATTATTTCATTTATAACTCTGAATCCGTTTTTCTAAAGATGGGAAGACTATCTCTGCTTTTTATTCTGAGGTCAATTTTTCCAGACCTTCCTATTTCTGACCTGTCTGGTTCAGTGGTTGGGCCAAACCAACCAACTCTGCCAAAACAAGTTTAAGAAATCAGCCTGCCTCGCTCTTTCACCTGCAGGGTCATAATCTCACCCTCTAATTAGCGTGGTCTCCGTCCTGTGCATGCGCATACCTATACACAAAATTAGGTTATAGATCATATGCAGTTCCTTCTTAAATTCTACATTTTGGAGCACCCCACACACACACTCTCACACACCAGAGTAATTTAATATCTTTGTCCTAAATGCAAACCAAATTCAAAGTCTAAGCCAATGCAGTCTAATAGTATTATCTGTGATGATGAAAATGTTCTATGCTGATCCAGTGTGGTAGTTACTAAACTATCACATCTGGCTATTATTAAACACTTGAAACATGGGCAGTATGTTTCAAGTATGTCAAACTCTCGGCACGTGGGCCGCATGTAACCCACAACGAATATTTTTGTGGCTGAGCCAATATAATGATATGTAAGAAACATTTTAATAAAAATTTCATAACTTGCCGAAACCAGTTTAGCTCAGTGGATAGAGCATCGGCCTGCGGACTGAAAGGCATGTACCTTGGTTGCGGGCACATCCCCGGTGGGGGGTGTGCAGGAGGCAGCTGGTTAATGTTTCTCTCTCATCAATGTTTCTGGCTCTCTATCCCTCTTTCTTCCTCTCTGTAAAAAATCAATAAAATATATAGTTTTTAAATTTCATAACTTAATTTTTACAATATTTTATTATACATAATTATTAATAACAAACTAAAACATTTGCTAATGACTGATGACGATAATTGTGTTGCATTTATTTCCTTTATGTGCCTTATGTGTAGGCGCACCATTTCTCTCCACTGATACTAGCAGCGAATATTTTAGCATCTGATTGCCATTTCATTAGTCTTGCACTGACTTGTTTGGTGTGCACAACAGGAAATATATCGCTTTAGGAGAACAAGAAAAATAGATTTATTTGCATTATGCTTATTAATTTGTGCAGTTATTCAGTGTCTAATAAGTTAATGCTCAAGAAAAACATTAATTTTTATTAAAATGTTTTATTATTTTATGTTAACAATTACTCGTTTATTTCAGCCCTTCATATTCAGCATGTCTCTATTGAAATAAATCTACGTTTCTATGAAAATTGAAGCTTCTATTTCTTTGCGGCCCACATTAACTTAAATCTTGTTTATTTGGCCCGTGCTAGCCTTTGAGCTTGACATGCTTGACCTGGACTATTGACTTTCTGATGTTAACATGTATGAAAATGCAGATAGTATCCTTAACTGAGAGATCCTAATTCTGTAAGTCTGGGCTGAGGATCCAAAATTTGTTTCATCTTGGCTGGTTGTAATTCAGCTGGTTTCTAGTCCCACTTCAGGATAACTTGTCTTATCCTAAAAATAGGTGAGCTACAGACTTCATCAATGCTACTTTCCTTCTATGTCTCATGGCCCTCGTGACTGATGCTCCCCTGGTTAGACTCCATGTAACACAGTCACAATGCCAAGCAAGGCCTGTGGTTCCAAAAGCTAATTCCTACCACCACTCTGTTTTCCAAGCAAAGTCTGATGTCGTTGAACCACGAGGTACAAGATTACTCTGTATCTCAGAGCATAGTGAGCCGCCTGGACAGCTAGCATCTTTGTCAAGGTCTGGGTGTACGCACTGACTGTCTTTAGGTGTGGTACCTGCTTTAGTCTTAAGTATAGTTTTCATCAGATTTGGAAATATTTCAGCCATTATTTTTTAAAACATTTTTTTCTATCTTCCTCTTCCCTTTTTTGGAAATTCCAGTTATATTCATATTGGGCTGCCTGGTGTTCTACAGCTCACTGATGCCTTTTGCAGTCTCTTTTATCTCTTTGTTTAATTTTGCAAAGTTTCTATTGCTATGTTTTAAAATCACTTGTTTTTTTCTCCTGCATTGTTTAATATGCCATTAATTCCATATAACATTTAAAAAAAAACCAACTCAAACATTGCATTTTTGGTATCTCTTGAGGTTTAACTTGTCTTTCATATAAATCTTTTATGTCTTAGCATGATGTCATTCCTCTATCTTTTTGAAGGACTGTAATAACTTTTTGGGACAATTTTGATGGAGTGAGTGATTAATTGGTTATTCTTTTATGAGTCATATTTTCCTGCTACTTTACATGCCTGACAACTTTTTATTGGACTTTATGCATTTTACCTTGATGGGTGCTGGATATTTTTGTAGTCCTATAAATATTCTTGACCTTAACTCTCTGACAATTAAATTCTTTGGGGACAGTTTGATCCTTTATGAGCTTGTTTTTAAGCTTTCTTAGGAGGGACCAGCCATTAGTCTGGAGCTGGTTTTTCTACCATTACTGAGACAGTACCCTCCTGAATTGTTAGGAGAGTAGATCTTAGAGTTCTTATCACGAGGCAAAAAAGTTTAGTAACTCTGTATGGCAACCGATTTCTTCTGTAGAGTACTAGCTAAACATCTAAGTACTTTACACCTTGTTCTTTTTTTTACATCCTGGTATTATAAAGTATTAGACTTTATTTATAAAGATTCCAAAGACCCTCGTTATATAGTGTTTTGTTGTTTCTTTTCATTAAAACTTTTATCTGAGGATGTAGAGGCTAGTTGAGTTTCTTAATCTCTCTGATTCATTAAATATATACATTCTGATATGATAAATACATATATACCCTTTTGATTAACATATTTTGTTTTTCTTTTTTTTCTTGAAGTATAATTGACATTCAGGTGTACATCTTTAGCATTTGTATATATTGCAAAATGGTCACCATAATCTGGCTAACTGCAGTGACCACACATAGTGACATTTTTTTTTCCTTGTGGTGAAAACTTTTAAGATCTCTCTTAACAACTTCCAAATATGCAATATAGTATTACTACGTATAGTCACTACATTAAATCCCCATGACGTATTTATTTTGTAACTAGAAATTTATACCTTTTGACCTCCTTCACCCTGTCTTTTGTTTCTTTTCTGTTGTTGTTTGCTTGTTGGTTTTCCTAAGCCACTGGATGTGGACAAAGATTCCTCCCTGGTGACTCTTTGTTATGGACTCTGTGTTCTGGGACGAAGAGCTCTGGGGACTGCATCCCACCATATGTCCAGGTAATGGCATTTCTGTTTTTAGGAAAGGATTGTGGGAAGCTATCAGATCTAATCTGGAATCTACTTTCATGGAAGCGTACTATGCTAATTTATTACAAAAGACTCTTAGATGTTGTATAGATGTTTTTGCTGAACATAGTTGAGTTCTAAGTGGTTAACAGAACCGGCTTTTAAAATTGAAATATATGTAGGCAACTATTGATAGTGAGAATTTAATAGATTTGAGACATTTAAAAAATAATCATCCCATAACATCTCTTTTCTAACAATTTACTTTAAAAAAAATTTTTTTTCTTTCCTCATTGCAATTTCTGCCAGAGCATTTATACTTTGAATATACACTGAGTGGCCAGATTGTTATGATCTGTGAGTGCATAATAATATGGCCATCAATGTATATCCTATATAATAAAAGGCTAATATGCAAATTGTTCCCTTGATCAGGAGTTCGGCCAGCAGGCAGGCCAGCCAACCGCCATGTCCCCTCCCCCTGGCCAAGCTGGCCTGATCCCACCCATGCATGAATTCATGCACCAGGCCTCTAATATATGTGTTGAGAGATCATAATAATCTGGCCATTCAGTGTAGTTGTACATTAGATTTTGGAACTCTAAATATAAACTGGGTTTCTTGACATATGCATCCAAATAAATTAGAATTAAGAAGTGCCATATATATATTTTTTAATATATTTTTATTGATATTTTACAGAGAGGAAGGGAGAGAGATAGAGAGCTAGAAACGTCGATGAGAGAGAAACATCCACCAGCTGCCTCTTGCACACCCCCTACCGGGGATGTGCCCGCAACCAGTGTACATGCCCTTGACCGGAATCGAACCCAGGACCTTTTAGTCCGCAGACCGACGCTCTACCACTGAGCCAAACCGGTTTCGGCAAGAAGTGCCATATATTTTAAATTTTCATCTTTTCCACTACACCCCCTTCTAAATATCTTTTAATATACATACTCTTTGCCTATTGTTTATTTTCATGGACTGTATTATAGTGGTTCATAAACAGTGATCCCAGGTCAAAAGGCCCTATTCCTTGTAATACTGACTTAGGGGTGCTGACATTAGTTCGTAAAATCTCTATTTTTAAAACAATCTCATATGATTGTGATGCACAACCAGATGTAAGAATCAATGTAACATAAGACCATTGTCAAAATATGTTTTATCTCCAATCTTAACAGTAATTTAGAGTCATTCCTCTATGGATTACATGCCCTGTTTAAGGGAGATTTCCGTATTTCTTCAATTCGAGACGAATGGATCTTTGCCGACATGGAATTACTAAGAAAAGTAGTAGTCCCTGGGATCCGTATGTCCATTAAACTGCATCAGGTAAGAAGAGAAAATTTCTAATCCATGCTATTAGTTAATGGTGCTTCTTCTCTTGACTTCGAAGTTATGTTTCTTTGGAACCTTTTGAGAAATATTCTGATTTGGAACAAATTAAAACATGATTCAGGGCAAGATGCTATATCTTAGAATCCTGAACCTATGTTTCTTTTTTAAAAAAAAGTTTGTTGATTTCAGAGATGAAGGAAGGAGGAGAAAGAGATAGAAACATCTATGATGAGACAGAATCATGGATGACTGCCTCCTGTAAGCCCCACACTAGGGATTGAGCCCACAACCGGGCAGGTGCTCTTAACTGGAATCAAACCTGGGACCTTTCAGTTTGAAGGCCGATGCTCTATCCACTGAGTCAAACCAGCTAGGGCCCAAACCGATGTTTCTACCAGTAAATTAAATATTCATGTTAGAGGCTGACGGATCTGGGCATGAGCCTGAGGACAAGTGTAAGCAGTGAGTGACAAACTGTGAGACGTTGACATCATGTGGTTGTCACGCACACCTCTTCCGTGTGAATGGTAGGTGACTCGGTGCAGTGCAGCAGCCTCTCAGGAGTCTCCTCAGCGCTGCTGTTCCTGAACTGAGAGTTTCACTTAGCATGTCATATAGAGTAATAGATGGTTAGCAAAGATTTAGCACTAGATTAATCCTAGGAAGGTAAAAAAATTAAAATGAGGCCTCAAAATGCATATTGTCCTGAATCACTTTAAGAATATATTTTGAGCCCTAATTGGTTTGGCTCGGTGGATAGAGCATGGGCCTGTGGACTAAAGGATCCCAGGTTCGATTCTGATCAAGGGCATGTACCTTGGTTACAGGCACATCCCCAGTAGGGGGTGTGTGGGAGGCAGCTGATCGATGTTTCTAACTCTCTATCCCTCTTCCTTCCTCTCTGTAAAAATCAATAAAATATATTTTTAAAAAGAATATACTTTGAAATTAAGTACAATAAGGCCTCACTTAATGTTGTCTATAAATTCTTGGAAACTGCAACATTAAGTGAAATGAAGTGATGAAACCAGTTTTCCCAGAGGCTAATTGTTATAAACAACTGTTCCTATGGCATATTTCTGGTCACCAAAACATCACCAAACATCTAAGTAAAGATTCAAAACCCTTCTAGTATTAAACATTGAAGTAAATGTGAACTAGTAAATATCTATAATAGTAAAAGCATAATATGCTAATTAGACTGGACGTCCTTCCGGACAAAGTGGGGCTGCGAGGGACGCCCAGGCCCGGGTGCCTGCCCACAGCTGGAGGGACGCCCAGGGCCTGGGTGACGGAAGGAAGCAGTGCCGGCAGCCAGGACAAGGAAGGCCTACTCCTGCGTGAATTTCGTGCATCAGGCCTCTAGTATTTAAGAAAGATGAACAAAAACAAGTAAGGTAGTTATTTTCCAGCCTGATTATTCCAGTTCAGGGTCGCAGGTGGCTGGAACCTCTCCCAGAAGCTCAGGGGGCAAGGCAGACACCCACCCTGGACATTAAATTACAGCGTCCACGCACAGCCACACCGACGCCCACTCAGATGGGGACAATGGAGACACGCCAGTTCACCTCACATGCGCAGCTTTAGGAAGTGGGAGGAAACTGGAGTACCCAGAGAAAACCACACAGATGTGGAGAGGATGTGCACACTCTACAGTCAGCGGCCCTGGCTGGGATCATCCTATAAAAGGGCAATATGTAAATTAACCATCACTCTGTTACAAAGTTGGCGGTACCCATAACCACAAGATGGCAGCACCCTGTCCCCTCAGCCCCATTGGAGTCCCCCAGTCCTGGGAGGGCGGCTGCTGAGAGCAGGCAGCGTGAGCAGAGAGCCTCTGGGCCGGGGAGAGCCTCCGGGCCGTGGCCAGGCCCTGTGGAGAGCAGAGAACCACGGGGAGTGGTCCTAAGCCATCAGGGCTCCCAGATTGGAGAGGGCTCCCCTCGAACTCCCAGATTGGAGAGGGTGCAGGTTGGGCTGAGGGACCCATCCCCTGGGCACAAATGTGCTCTGGGCCCCTAGTCAACATTATAATGAAATGCCACCACTCGAGGACTTTCTGTACCGGCACTTGCTGCTCCGTTCATTCCACTTAACAGTAGTCATCAGATCTGATGATAGAGACCACATGATAAGACTCATTAAAACGCATCTGCTCTGCTCATATCTGATTGAATATTTTCCCTCCCGAAATAAAAGGTGAATAACTCTTCAAGTGATTTTACTGTGATCTAAAGTACTGAAATGAAGTTCATGACCCCTGTTAGTTAGGAGCATTTCTAACAAGGGAAATATTATTTGAAAATCTCTGAAAAATGGAATCCTATTTTGAGGATGATGAGGAAAATATATATTTGGGATCAAATAGAGTATCCATCTTTAGACTAGCTTTAGAGTTTGAGACAAAATTAAATGTATGTACAAGAAAAAGGTAATAACTATAACTTAAAATTTGTATTTATTTAGTTTTTGTCTGTCTGGTATTTCTCCTTTTGTCTTGTGATGTCCTATGAATTGCCTAAGCCTGTAAGAAATTTTTACTGAAGCCCTAACTGGTTTGGCTCAGTGGATAGAGCATTGGCTTGTGGACTGAAAAGGGTCCCAGGTTCGATTCCGGTCAAGGGCATATACCTTGGTTGCAGGCACATCCTCAGTAGGAGGTGTGCAGGAGGCAGCTGATTGATGTTTCTCTCTCGTTGATGTTTTTACTCTCTATCCCTCTCCCTTCCTCTCTGTAATAAATTAATAAAATATAGTTTTTAAAAGAAATTTTTACTTTATAACATTTTATTTGAGCCAAACTGACTACAGTGCTGGGAAGCAAGATTTCAAATGCTCCCTAAAATGTTTTTCAAATCAGGTTTCTCAAAGGCACCAATTAAATATCTCTATGTAAGAATCACCTCTTTTACATAATTATTTCATAGTTCCTGACAGGCATCTTCAGTTCATCCTAAACATTATGACGGATGTGTCATCTCTCCGGCAGAGAAGACACCGAGGCACAGGGTCCAAAGCCTCTGAGCCTTGGTCACTGCCTCTAGCCTCACGCTAGACGTGCTCTTGCCTGTTGCTTCAGGGTCTGTGCCCTCAGTGTCCCTCAGGCTGAAGCACTATCGCCTGTAACAGTGCTTCCCTGCCCTGTGATCAGGCCCACACTTGGGAGCAGCACCCTCTCACCATCAGCATGACTGACAGGGAGGGTGAGGCGGGGGAAGCAGCCGGGAGCCATGAGGGCTGAGGAGGCAATAGAGAGCGCAGGTGCAAGCTAGATGAGTTTTGTAATTCCTATGCACCTTCAAGGAACATAGAGATCGATCTATGAAATAACAACGCCCATTTATTGACCAACATTTATAGTCACATGTTAGATAGTCCATGAGGGACTATTGGGCAGGAAAAGATACATGTGTAAGTCCATACTGGTCATCCCCAAAGTTCATATGTTATATACTCAAGAAAATCCACAAAAGTGGACAGTAGGCTTATGTATTAGAAGAAAGGATTAGTACATACTTGCCTGCGACCCAGCAATTTTCCTCCTAGTTATTTACCCAAGAAAATAAAAGTAGATGTCCACACAAACCAAATGTGCATAGCAGCTCTCCTCATAACAGCCCAGAACTGAAAACAACTCAAATGTCAGTCAGTGGATGAACATACAAATTATGGGATAGCCACATGATGGAATAAGTTAACGCTACAAAGAAATGAGCTATTGTGAGACACCACAGCCTGAGTGAATCTCAAACATTATGCAGAGTGAGAGAAGTCAGACATATGAAGAGTACATATTGTGTGCTTTTACTTATATAAAATTAAAGCAGGCAAAATGAATCTACAGATTCAGAAAGCAGATAGTAGTTGCTTGGGATATAGAGACTGAACGCCAAAAGACAGGAAGGAGCCTTTGGGGAGATGGAAATGCTCTACATCTAGACCTGGCAGTGGTTACAGGGGTGTGCATATTTGTCAAAGGGCAGCTCACTGCCTTCAGAGTGGGGGCATTTATTGTATGTAAATCACACCTCACACTCAATTTAAAAAACTATTATGTTCCCAGAGAGCTTAAAATATAGCTCATTACTGCAATACTACTACTTTTGTAAATTCCTCAATGCAACCCTATCCTCTAAATTTTAGCTAAACAAATATTTTTATATATTTTGTTTTGTTTTCCTCACTCAAGTTGATTTTTTCATATACGGAGGCCTGGTGTATGAAATTCGTGCACGGGGACCGGGGGGTGTCCCTCAGCCCAGTTTGCGCCCTCTCCAATCTGGGACCCCTTGAGGGATGTCTGACTGCCTCTCACAATCCAGGATTACTGGCTCCCAACCACTCGCCTGCCTGATTGCTCCTAACTGCTTCTGCCTTCCAGCCTGGTCACCCCCTCGCCACTCCCTTTCCAGCCTCATCGACACCTAACTGCTCCCCTGCTGACCTGGTCCCCCCAGCTGCCCTCCCCTGCTGGCCATCTTGTGATGGCCATCTTGTGTCCACATGGGGGAAGCCATCTTTGACCACATGGGGGCTGCCCTCTTGTGTATTGGAGTGATGGTCAATTTCCATATTACCTCTTTAAGGATCATCTGTTAGCTAACAAAAAAAACTAAAACTACATTAAAAAAATCTCAAATTGTGTTTCTTACTAACCAGGCACTTTTCACATAAAACCATGTCTCTAGAATGATTCAAAACCCATGTTATCCTGCCTCTCACTAGTTGAGATATGGCTCATAGTTGTGAGCTCTAAGGCAGATGAAGGCTCCTAGTCCTGGAGAAACTAGTGGAGTCTTCCTTGAACAACCTCTTCATCTTAATAACCATTCATTTGCTAAGTAAGCATTTAATATTACCAAGTGCAAGATTCCATTGCAGGTAGTAAGGATGAAATGGAGAGTATATGAAATGTATTTCCCATTCAGAAACCTACAAATTAGGTTTCAGAAGATACCCAATTAACCATAATGCAAATCTGAATTTCTGAAATGGTGTCTTATTAAGGAAACACAAATATAACATTGGCTGCCTTCACATTTGTAACTGAGAGGTTGATAAATTTTCACTCAAGTGTGTGCTGTCTGAAGGGGAGGTGAGGAGGAGCAAGAATGCAGTATCCCCAAGGATGCACATCCAAGTCTGAGAGCTAGCCTACACGGAATAATAAAAGCATTCATTCTGTTTTTAAGAGTATTTTTCATATCTTTTATGTCTAATAATATTAATGTGTGCTGATATGAAATTTTCACTTAGTAATTGACTTAGTAACTATAGAAGTTTTTATCATCCTGGAAGTCATTCTCTTCCTAAAAAAATATCAATTTTTTATTCCTGTGTATAGGATCATTTCACTTCTTCAGATGAGTACGATGACCCCACTGTGCTCTATGAAGCCATTGTATCTCATGAAAAAAACCTCGTAATAGCCCACGAAGGCGACCCTGCTTGGCGGAGTGCAGTCCTAGCCAACTCTCCCTCCTTGCTTGCCCTGCGGCACGTCATGGATGATGGCACCAACGAGTATAAAGTCATCATGCTCAACAGACGCTACCTGAGCTTCAGGGTCATTAAAGTAAGTTTTCGAGGCATTAATTTGCATCTGAGAAAACTGCAACTTAGATAACCTTATCCAAACGTTTAAAAACTAGTTGAAACTCTTGGAGAAAAAAATGATTACCATATTTCATTAGCATTTGCTATTTATAAGCACTTAATTTTATTTATTTTGTCAATAATTTAGTCTGTCCTCTGACATTTTCACATGTGCTGTAAAGCCTTAACATTTTTGTTTATTTCTATTTTGGTAGTTTTAAAATCTATTTCATTTGCTATTTGGGCAGAATCTCTTAAACGTCAGCTCCATATTGCTAATATGATGGGATTCCGAGGTTGCAAAAATAGTTCTGTAGCTTATACTGGCCAGTCAGTGGTTCACTTTAACATTTCCTTAAGCTTTGTTTGTTGTTGTTGTTAATCATCCTAGGACTTTAAGAGGCTTAATCTCTGAAATTTTATTTTGATAATTTATAAAGGTTATTTTTTTCACTATTTCATTTAATCAAGCCCCAAAGTCACAAACATCCTTTAAACTGAAAATATTGTTACCTCTGATTCTATAAAAAATAGCTCATTTACAAAATTCAGTGCTTCACTGATTTGGAAAATGAAATGGACTACATTTTACTTGGTATTTTTATAAGACGGAGCAGAAGTCCTCTGTGCTTACTGTTTAACAGCCTGTGCATGACAATGGAAAGTGGTTAATTCCTGTTTGTTTCCTGCCTTTCATAGTTGGCCATCATGCCTTTTTTATCCCTCCCATTTTTGCGCTTCTGTTTGTATGAATTTCATTCTTGGCCCCTTGGCCTAACTCCCATGTGGTCTGGTTTTCAGGTGAATAAGGAATGTGTCCGAGGCCTTTGGGCAGGGCAGCAGCAGGAGCTTGTATTTCTACGGAACCGGAACCCCGAGAGAGGTAGCATCCAAAACGCAAAGCAGGCTCTGAGAAACATGATAAACTCATCTTGTGACCAACCTATCGGCTACCCGATCTTTGTCTCACCCCTGACCACTTCTTACTCTGACAGCCACGAACAGCTTAAAGACATTCTTGGGGGACCTATCAGTTTGGGAAACATCAGAAACTTCATAGTGTCAACCTGGCACAGGTGAGCCCCTGGGTGGTGGTGTGTCCTGGCCTTCTAGCTAGACGGTGTGCGTTAGTGTCACCTGGAAAGTTTGTAGGGAAAATACAGGTGCCACAGCACAATATAAACCTATTATATCTGAACGGCAAGAAGCGGAGACTGAGCATTTACTGTGTATCTTAAGACTCTTATTAGGTAAATCTAATGTGCAGCTCTGGTGAAAAACCACTGATGCAGCATTTAGTACAGTTTTGATTAATGTCTTTGACCTGTTTGCAGGATATTGCTGCCCTTAGAACGTGTGGGTCAGCAAAGAGGACAAATTACAGAAAAGCTTGAGGAACTTGTGCACATGGATTGCTTTCTATCTGTTGTACTCCGTCCCAGCAGTAGGGGGAGCACAGTGCGTGTGGACACTCCCGGTTGTACAGTGCAGAGACACTAGGCTATTTTCCCAATCCAGGCATCACTCCAAGCTCAAATCTGTAGTCTGGCTTCAGGAATGCACACGATGTCTTTCTCTGCATTCTGTCTAGTAAATTGTGGTGTGTGGTGGAGGAACATCTAATTTGATGACAAGTGAAGGAAAAAAATCATAGAATATTACTTTCAATTTCTTAAGAGTTCATATCCTTAAATCAGAGCTTAAGAAAAATAGGATCTGGGATTAGAGCAATAAACTCTCAATTAGGTGTTTTTAAATTCTTCTAGAAATACCCAATGTTAAAGAGTCAGGTTTTACCATTTTAACACAGTCCCTGTCCATGCAGAAAGAAGAACACAAACCGGGGTAGTGTCAAAGAAATACATCCCCCCCCCACAAAAAAAAAAATACATGTTGTGCTGGAATTGCCTTGTTTGTCCAAGACTGAGGGTTTTCCCAGGATGCAGGATTTTCAGTGCTTAAACCAAGACAGGTGTGGGCAAACCAGGACAGTTGGTCCATGTTACACATAAAAAATAAACAAATGAAAGAGGGAGGAATCATCACAGCAGCTCCCTTCAGTGTGCTGCAGCGTAAGTCAGGTTTCACTTGATCACATCAGGGTTCAGGTGTGGCAGACTGAAGAGGCACTGAGTAGATACTGGCAAGAATTCTGTTTCCAGTCGTGATCTTAACATCACAACTATTATGTGCAGTCCTCCCTGTAGTGTAGAAAGGTGTTAGGGTGTAGAACACTGAACCAATTGGGAAGTATCGAAGCAGTGAATATAAGAGAATATGAAAACAGAGCAGACTTTTTTGTTCCTAATATTGATTACACTTTAAAGACTTTCAAAGGTGGCCATTAGTAGCCGTAAGCATTCAGAATAGCTAAACAAGAATAAAGCACCTGCCTGGACGTGGTCGTGGGGTAATGCTTCCTGCTCTGGTGTTCGTTCCTAGGTTGAGGAAAGGTTGTGGGGCTGGATGTAACAGTGGCGGCAATATTGAAGATTCTGACACTGGAGGGGGAACTTCCTGCATTAGCAACAACGCCGCCATTGCCAACGACCCCCACAGCACCGCGTCCCAAGGAAGCATCGGAAACACAGGCCGGGGATCGGGAGCAGGTCTCCACCCGCCCGTCACGGCTTACCCGCCAACACTCGGTAATGTGCAACCCGACTACGGGGACAACGTTAACCTCTCAGTGTGGGGCTCAGTTAGTGTACAGGGATAAAGAGGACGACACATTTATCTATTTGGAAATATATAAATAGAACATTTTATTTAATTCATAGTAGGACATTATCCTATTAGTTTATAATAATTGGTTTATGGATGTAAATATATGTTATTTGAAATATTTCTTTGAAAGCATACTTTTTAAAGGCTAATAATATTTAACATAATTTACTCACCTTCTCTCCTATTGGACAGTGATTTGGTTTCTTCTGAATGTTGTAATAATCTTTATGTCTTTGTAATAACTATTTTTGTAGGCTGGAAACTTTAAAAATGGAATCACTAAGTCAAAGTTTATGAGAATATTTAGGACTCACGATATATCATGCTGAAAATCTTTCCAGAAAGTTTTTTTTTTTTTGCCAATTGTGCATTCTTGCCAATCATGCATAGCAATGCCCACCCGGCAGACGGTCCACCAGCTTTGAGTGTCACCAGGTCCCTCCTCGCTCCCTGCGTGCTCAGAGGGATGGAGAGAGGGCGGTCTTTAATTTCTTGTTTTAATTTGCATTGCTCTGATTTCTGAGATTGGAAGCTTTTAAATGAGATTACCAGCTGTTCCTCTCTCTAAAGTGCCCTGTAAGTGTCTTGCCCATTTTTCTATTCGCTTATCTTTTTTCTCATTTTTATTTGTATATTCTGATTTGAACTCTGTCAGTTTTCCATATTACAGATGTCTTTTCCTTTGTCTCTGGGCTTTCCACTCCCTTCCTGTGGCTTGCTGCCTTTTGATGAGATATTCTTAATTTCAGTGTAGAGCAATTTACTGATCTTTTCTTTTATACTTAGTGCTTTCTGTATCCTATTTAAGAAAAATTAAAAGTTCTACAGGCAGTTTAGCTTGTCATTGGAATAGATTGTGAGGGTATTAATACTATACTTTGAGAAATAGTCCCAAATATTTCATTTTTTTAATGAGGTATTTTTTTTTAACTGACTCACCTTTTAAAAAAAATGTATTTTTATTGATTTCAGAGAGGAAGGAAAATGGGGAGAGAGAGAGATAGAAACATCCATGATGAGAGAAAATCATGGATCAGCTGCCTCCTGCAAGTCCCCCACTGGGGATTGAACCCACAACCCTGGCATGTGCCCTTGACTGGAATCAAACCTGAGACGCTCTATCCACTGAGCCAAACCGGCTAGGGCTAACTTACCTTTTACATGTGATCAATAGCCCACCTCATATGCAGCAGGAATCAGATTTCACGTTTCCATGTGGCTAGTCGGTGGGTTCAGCACCGTCCTTCCCCTGCAGCTGCATAGGGAGCAGATGAAGTCAAGACATTTACCTCAATTTAAAAAAATCCAGTGGCACTGGAATTGTTAAGATTCTGAATAGGTATATAATTAACATTTCATAGGTTGCTTTTTACCTTCTGAGCAAAAGCTGAAAACCATCAATGTGCTTCTTTAAATGTACCTTTCTCTTACATTGGTTACTCTTTATTTTCAGATAAAAAGTGCCTATTGCTATTTTTTCAATATCATTAATAATAATTATTTTTAATATGCTTTTATTGATTTCAGAGAGAGGAAGGAGGAGGGAGAGAGAGAGAGAGAGGAAGAGGAGAGAGAGAGAAAGAAACATACATCAGTGATGAGAGATGATCATCGATCAGCTGCCTCTAGCATGCCCCACACTGAGGATCAAGCCCGCAACTCGGGCATGTGCCCTGAGTGGGTATCGAAACATGACCTTTTGGTTCATAGATTGATGCTGAACCATTGAGCCACACTGCTGGCTATAATTATTTTCTAATCTTCACATCACTATGAGCCAGGAAAAGGACAAATCTGAAGAATCATATTAAATCATTTGAAAAAGAACACAGATAAACCTATTCAGTATCACTGGTAATTCATAGTTATAAGTAACCCCTTAATGTCTATGAAGATTATAGTGTCATTGATAGGCACTGCAGCTTGTCATTGGAACAGGTTGTGAGGGTATTAATACTGTCCTTTGAGAAATAGATGTAGAGCTTGCCACGTAATAGGTTCTTACCAACATTTCCATGAGATACCTCATTTCTGATTAAAGAATTCTTGTTATTCTAAAACAGGGGTCGCCAGCCTTTTGGACCTCACGGGCCACCAGTTGGTGACATTGTTCTAAAATGTATCTGTGAAACGTACAGGATTTATCCCAACCTTAAGTCCTGATATTTACTGTAAATTATTTGGTCATCTTTCTTTTGCCTCAAAATTTGAATTTTAAAATGCTTCAGTAAATTAAATTAATGTTATAAAAATCATACAAGAAAACAGATCTCAGATATTTATTTATTTATTTTTAACAATTTTTAATTTTTAGGAATAAGTGTTAAATTCAAGTAAGTGCTTAAGGGAGAAAGTATTAGAGGCTACAAAAAAACAAACAAAAAAAAGAACTGTTTGACTCGTTCCATTTAGATGTGTTCTTGTCTGTCCCCTAGGCACCAGCCACAGCACGCACTCCGTGCAGTCAGGCCTGGTCAGACAGTCCCCGGCGCGGGCCTCCGTCGCCAGCCAGTCTTCCTACTGCTACAGCAGCCGCCACTCGTCCCTCCGGATGTCCACCACGGGGTTTGTGCCCTGCCGGCGCTCCTCCACCAGCCAGATATCGCTTCGAAACTTGCCGTCCTCCATCCAGTCCCGCCTCTCCATGGTGAACCAGATGGAGCCCTCGGGTCAGGGCGGCCCGGCCTGCGTGCACCACGGCCTGCCCTCTTCCAGCAGCTCCAGCCAGAGCATCCCGGCCTGCAAGCATCACACTCTCGTGGGCTTTCTTGGGACAGATGGGGGCCAGAGCAGTGCTGCTGATGCGCCGCCAGGCAACACCTTCAGTCCTGCCAATACTGCGCACGCCAGAAAGGGGGAGGTGATCTACCGAGTCCAGGTGAGGGAGCCCAGCTCCTCGTGCACTCTCTCTCTCACGCGTTTGTTTTCGTTTCCTGCTTGCTGAGTGACGGACTCTGGTGGTGAAAACAATCTCGTATTACTTAGTGTGAAGGCTAGAACATTTCTGCCGGTGTGTAACTGAAGGCAGGCAGTTCTTCAGTGGTGAGGTGTGCCCGCCCAGCTGCGGTTGTGTGCCACTGCAGAAGGTCTGCCAGTAGGCTGAAAGGAATTGGGGAGGTGGCTCTTTAGATTGTTTTTTATTCCATTACCAGAGGCTCAGTGCCCAAATTCATGCACCAGTGGGGTCCCTCGGCCTGGCCTGTGGTATCAGGCCAAAACTGGCTCTCTGACACCCCCTGAGGGGTCCCAGATTGCAAGAGAGCACCGGCCATGCCAAGGGACTCCACTCGTGCATGATTGGGTCCGGGGAAGGACCGCAGGTGGGCTCCAGGGCGTGTCTGGCCTGTCTCGCTCAGTCCCGATTGGCCGAACCCAGCAACAAGCTAACCTACCTATTGGAGCATCTGCCCCCTGGTGGTCAGTGCATGTCATAGCGAGCAGTTGAGCTGCCTTAGCATATCAACGTATTATGCTTTGATTAGTTGAATGGCCGACAGCACGGCCAGACACTCAGCATATTCGGCTTTTATTTTATATAGTTTAGGTAGTGGAGAACTTGAGATACAAAGAGTCCTGTGAAGTTTTGTTTGGGATTATAATTTTTCATCTTCAAGAGAAAAATTAATTGGAAATGATCTATATTTATTTACAACGTAGATTGTGGATCCCAGTCAAATCCTGGATGGGATCAACCTGTCAAAAAGGAAAGAGCTGCAGTGGCCTGATGAGGGGATTCGGTTGAAAGCTGGGAGGAATGGCTGGAAAGACTGGACTCCTCAGGAGGGCATGGAAGGCCATGTGAGTTTTCTTTGAAGCTGGCTGCCTGGTCCTCTGGCGTTTTTGTAGCCGGGCTGACCTGTGTGCATGTTTCTAGTTGACTTATGTCCCTATGATTAATTATCTCGTAGAATTGCTACCTCTAGTCTTAAGCGAAGGCAAGAGCTCATGAGCATGTGCGAGGTCTCTGCCACTAACATATTGTTTCATTCTGAACCACTAGGTGATTCACCGATGGGTGCCTTGCAGCAGAGACCCAGGTACTAGGTCCCACATCGACAAGACAGTACTTCTGGTCCAGATTGATGATAAATACGTGACTGTGGTCGAAACCGGGGTCCTGGAACTTGGGGCTGAAGTGTGAGCCAGTGTTTTGTAACGATGTTTCCTGCCTCCGTCAGTTCTGAGACGTTGGAGAAAGAGAGCGAGAGCAGAGGATGCCTGCAGGGATGGTTCCATCCTGAAAGGAGGGACCTCAGCACCGAGTGGGCTCGGCTAAGCACCTCTTCTTCACCCTTCGCCCTGACTCCTGTCACTGTCTTCATCCCCAAATAAAGCTAAAATATTTTTTTAAGTTAGCTGCTGAGAAAACATTTTGCATGAAGGATCAAGTTCTGTTAAAATACATCCTTTAAAAGTTTTTTCATATTCATTGCCTATGCTTTAAATCAGCAAACTCTTGATTTCTAAACTACGCCAATCTTATATTTTCTAATTTCTTTGCCAAAAATAATTGCCATGTTTTGTTATAGAACATGAAATCCATTTACTTTGATTTTTAAAAACAGATCCGTGTGGAAACCTTCAGTTGGACATAGAGCAGTATAGTATAAAGGCTTAATGTACAGTGAGAGACTATGAACAGACATATTTATCTTATTCCTTGAGCTCTAAAAACTTTAATGAAGAAAAACTGCACTAATTTTTTACAACAATGCACTAAAATCTGAGATTTCTCAGAACATTTATTTATGTATAAAAATAAAATACCATTATTTAAATTGACTTTGGGATTAACCCCTTCCCCTCCCTTATAAACATACGTATCAGGAACTATGCTGCCCAGTACATTGGAGCCTGTCTTTAAAAGGAAGACTAAATCTCGAGAGAATAGCGTCATGATTGACATTTCCCGGAGCCAGCGGTCAGTGGGCGGGTCCTGCGCACACTGCCCGCTCCCGAATCCGCATCGCAAGTGAGCCCAGCGGCGGGTCCCAGGTCCCTGCTGCTCCCGCCGGCACGCTCTCGGGGCCGATCATGGGAAGAAAACACTTGTGCTTTTCAAAGAAGATGAGTGTCCAGGAATTTAAAGAGAGGATTGATTGCTTTTTATTTTAAGAGTTCTTGAAGTTATTTACATGCAGTTCAGTTAAGTAAAATTTTTTCAAACAAAATTATCCAGATGGTGCAGTTCTTATTGTTATATCCCTCTCTAATAACTCCTTTAATTTTTCTCTCCTTTTTTCTATTACTTGAATTTTATTTCCTGTAATTTATAGTGTTTAGCTGTAATTTGAAATATTTATAACTGTAAATTGACTTAATTCATATGTTGTCTCATAACGTAAATTTTATTTTTTTAAATGCATGTATTCAGGGAAATTTATATGATTTACAATTGGGCTGGGTGGGAACTGCAATTTAGATTTGTCAACTGTTGGCATTTTTTAAATCCTTCTGAAAATTTCCCCTTGTTAAGTGAAAAAGAAGACTGTACGTTTCTTCTGAGCATTTAAGAGCAGCCGTCTTTCTGCCGCCTAAGTGGACAGTCAGAGGGAGGTGAGATTAGTCTTCATCGGGCATTCTGTGTAATCTGACATATCCCAAGTATTACTGTTTCAGCCCGAGGCGCTGGCCCATTGCCAGGACTCACTGGCCACTGTGCGCAGTGGCTGCCGTATTGGACATCGTGGGTTTAAAGTACTTTTTTTTTTTGAGGTGACAGGAGAGAGAAGCTGTTTTTCCTACCAATTGTAACAGATCTTACAGTGTAGCATAACACTTCACTTGAAGGAATGAGAACTAAGGAAGGAAATAAATAAATGCTTCTTACCGCATTTCCACTCAAAACCTACTTTTCCTCTTTCTAATTTAGCATTCTTGTGGTTATTCAGGACCCGATGTGCCTTGTGTTAACATTTCCAGACTTCACACTTTGTAAAATTTACTGTTTAAAAACATTTGTCAAGTGATTTTCTAGACCTTTGCACAAAGGTACCCTTTCTCAATTGGCCAATCAAAATGTGTTTCCCTGATACGTCACTCTATTCTGTATTTGCCCTCTTTTTGGCAGTTCTGTAGTACGCCATTAAAGTTCAGGCTCTTTTTCCTTTCTTTCGGAAAATATATATGCTTACCTCTGTATGTTTACTTACAACCTCACAGGAATTTCCCTCCCTATTGCCTGTCCCCGTTCTGAAATAAATGTGGTCTTTTTATGGTCATTACCTCGGTGAGAAGATAAGTATTAAATGCTACTAAATACTGATATTTAGTATTAAGTGGAAAATAATTCACTTTCCTACTTATACACACAAAAAATCTGAATTTCAGATAATACAGTCAGAATGGCTAGAATTACTTTTATTCCTTGTCCCCTGCTTCTTACCCCAATGATAAACCCACTCCTAAAAGTCAGATTTCAAATACCAGACTAAATTTTATACGGAACACATTTATTGCATCTTGATTTGGGGTAGCAACTAGTGGACGTTTTCCTCAAAACAAGTTGGATTTTGTTATCCGATAGCCCTTTACTGAAGTTTTATGAATCAGGAACCCTGTTCTTTTTTAAGCCTAAAATGGGTAGTCTTTTACAAATTATAGTACTTTTCTAATAACTTCATTAGGGGAAATGGTGATAAATGAAGAAATATTTATTTCTTAAGAATAATTTGACCTAAATTTTTAAATAGAAATATACATACTTCAGTTAAATTGATCATACATGTCTTATTCTCCCCCCACCCTTCAGAATAGTGATGAGCTGTTTCCATTCCTGCCTCACATTTTTGTTAACGTGTGAGGCCAGCAGACATAGTCTTTGCTTCAAGTTGCAAAACTTCCAGAGTTCTAAAAGTTGTAAGTAAAGATATGAAATTAAAACACTAGTATTTTATTTATTTCCTTTAAATAGAGTTTCATTAATACCTTTTGCTGTTGTTTGATTTTCTTTTTTCCCCCCTTTGAAAGGGAGTCCTGGACTATATATAATTATTAGCTTCTCTTCTTGTTTCCTCTCATTCAGTGGTAAAAAATAATTTTGTAACTCAAAATTAAGCTTTTAGTTAATCTTTCAGCTTGTAAATTGGTGTGAGCCCTCTTTTTACACCATTTTTTCAATACTTGATAAGACTTTACATGGTCACTTTTTTCTAAAGAACCATTTTTTTTTTAAAGAGCCTAGATTAATATGTTGAGATTTAAGGGGCTTGGGAGAGTAGGTGGTAAGACTGTTTTTATGGTAAAAGGAGGTTAGCTACCTTCCAGGAAATTCGTGACCAACCTTCGTCCATGTTCTGCCTTCTCTGAGTTTCCAGTCCCGGATGGTTAACTTCCTTAGGTCTGAAGTATTTTTAAAGGTATTCCAAGTATATCTGAGACGCTTCTAGAAATCTTTGAAACAGAAGAGACAGTGTTTCTGTTATGAGATCAGGAAAATCCCTCTGTACTAGGTGTCAGGCAATGAAAATACAAGTCTTTATGTAGGAAACTACATCTCGTTAAGATGTTAACTCTCTTTCTGGGTTGGTTTATTTTTACATTTTGTATCAAAATACAAAGTACAGCCTCAGATCTAGGCAAGGGTAGCTTGCTCACCCTTAACAAATCCTGCCTTACGTCTGAGCAGCAGCCTCTGCCTCCCCGAGAAAACCCTCATTTGGTGGGTGGCTGCCTCGAGCCGTCCATCCAGAACTGGGTCTTTTATGATTTGCCCGGAGTCTAAAATTACCTTTTTCTTTTAGTTAGCTTTCAAAAATCCTCCCTCCTAAGTATGTGGCATGAGAAAAAGCTGGCAGTGACGTGGAGTGAGAATTCTTTGAGTTTGTATTTATCAGAGGCTAAGCCACAAACTGCAGCCTGGGGGGTTGGTTGCTTTTTGTGTTTGTTTTCATTGACAGGGGCCCCTCCCGTTCGTTTTCAGTCCTCCAGTCTCCATCCTCGGTTCTGCTGTTGTTGTTCTTTATAGTGTAATGTGACCCGATGACATTACTTTGCCTGGACACAGATGAGATATAAAACATCAGTGTTTCTTTAGAGGCTTCTCCTTCCATCCCAAGAAGTGCGGGGAGAAGGATGAGAGTCGGTGCGGGCCGAGATGACACTTGGAGCCTGCCGCTGGCTCAGGCTTCCTGTCTCTTTTTCCTGTAGGGAGAAAGAGCTCTGCTGACCTGGAAAAAGGAAATGGGCTATCACTATGTATTTGTGCCCCCTTCATTTTAATAGGACACTGGATATGCACCGTGGGTTGTTGTTTTTAAGTATTAGGAAACAGCTTCTGTTTGTTTCTCTTTTTAAAAAAAAAAAATATATATATATAGCTGATATACAGTTAGGCCTCATTTTTAACTTGTTAGATATTTAGGTAAGAGCTGTGGCTGAAAGGGAATTCATATACAAATAGTTCTGGCAAGTGTGTGAATGGAGCATTAATTTTGCTTAAAGATGGAAGTATGATTTCTGATTGGAGTCGCCTCATCAAAATGATCCGTAAAGACTTGTGTGTGATAAGAGTTTCTTTCAGTTGTTTTACACTCTTTCTGGATCAGAGTAGGTACGTAGGTGAGCTGAGCCTCATTATCTGCTGTTTTGCGGAAGCCAAGCATCACTCTTTGGGGAACCAGAGCTGACAGTCATGGCAGGGGGAGTGGCAGCTCTGTCCTGAGACTTAACCTGTTCTATAAGATTGCACTTCCCGTCTTGGGCCCCAGCCCCACACCTGACCGTTTGTGATTCCATGGAGCCAGCTAAGGAACCAAGGTCACCTAAGGTTCTGGCCGGGTGAAGAGGGTGTTACCAGCGCAGATGGGGTGGTAACCTGGAACGCAAGACAGAGGAGCAGTGAGAATGCCTGGGGTTTAGTGTCATTGTGGTTCAGCAAGGTTTTCTAGATTACAAAGCTTGATTCTACAACCAAAATTATAGCAATGGGGGCGCAGTCATGTCTGCTTATGCTTTTTAAAAGCTTGTCGTTTAAATAAAAATAAATAGTAAAAACTGATTACCTTAGCCCTACACGAGCCTGGTGGCAGTGCGCTCCCCCTGAGGAAGCGGGAGGAGGATGGAAGGCAGGCAATGGCCTTCTCTGTCTGGTCACGGGCTCCAAGAGGATTCATATCCTCTACCAGCATCCAGTGTAAACCCAAGATGAGAACATGTGCTCGTGTGTGTGTGTGTGTGTGTGTGTGTGTGTGTGTGTGTGTGTAGGAGTGTTTGTTACTCTAAATAGTTTGTAAATATTGCAGTTGTTTAAAATGGAAAATAAAAGCTGAGATTGTATTTTTTTTCCTTTGCAAATATATGGCATCAAAAATACAGTATTGACAGTGGATAAAACACTGAGGAAATAAATTTTTTTCCATTTTGCCTTCTGTCCATTTTTGTCAAATTAAGAAAAATTAGCATATGCCATATTAAATTCTGCATAGTATATTTTAAAAGCATGTGCTTGGTTCTGAGATAATCATCTGAAATAGTCATTTGAAACATTTGGCCTATAAGCAGGTGACTCATCTTACAATAGAAATGTACATAATTCAAAATGTATCATAGAGGTAGGCCAGACTCCCCGGCTAAAACACTAAACCAGTGAAAGATACGCGGATCTCAGCAATATTCTGCATGCCCCCAGGATCTGGTTAAAATGCAGTCACATTATTTATTATTTAAAAATCAGCATTTCCTCTTCAGTCACCACACCATGGGTTTTTCCCTGTTTTCTTCTCGGGCAGTTACTGGACTCCTGTATCAGATGCGGCGCTCTGGGTGGGGTAGCTGCGGTAACAGCAGACACAGCGGTGCAGGGTCCTCTCCCAGCACCAAGTTTAACCTTCTAGTGTGTTCTAATGTAACAAAGTCTCCATTGATAGCCTAAGCCCTGGAATGTGTACCAGGTAAAAGCTAAGCGAACTGTTATCTGTTTTTTCTTTCTTTTTTTTTTTTTTTTTAAAGCTGGGAGGGGTATTTAGAGAAATAAAGTGGTTTAATTCCTGGAAAACAACCAGTCCACATGTTTATGATTAATTTTGTGTGACCATAGACCAGGGTAGGCAAACTTTGACTCCAGGGCCACCATGGGTTCTTACACTGGACCGGAGGGCCGGAACAAAAGCAACCTGACCATGCTGGCACTCTCATCTTGGGCTGCTGGTGAAGGAGCGGAGGGGAGAGCAAGAGAACCCTCCGCTCTTTCGGCTCCGCGGGCCGGATAGAACAGCCGCACGGGCCGGATCCGGCCCGCGGGCCATAGTTTGCCCACGGCTGCCATAGACCTTTTCTTTGAAAACATGGGGCCAGAGGACAGGTGTCAAAAAGTAGCTTCATTGTGGTAACATCTTTTCCTCTGGGAACCAGAAAACTATCCAGTTCCACAAGTTCCAACATGTCTCTAGTTGATACCTCTGTTTGTCAACCTATATGTCACCCTCTGGAGAGCAAGTTGGAAAGGAAAGCTATAGGCAATCGGGGTCACGGGTGAGAAGGCCAAAGAAATGGCAAGTCCTGAACCAGGACAGCTGCTGTGTCGCTCGTGGAGGGTACGGCACAACCACCAGGGCAGCCGGCCATCGGCTCATCTTCGCATGGCCGTGCCGCAGCCTGACGGAACGGGAGTGTTGGGCCTCCATGAAATCTTCATCATTTTGTAGCTACAGATGCACAAAGTGTGTTTTAGATGGAGTAAGGCGACATAAGAGGCGGAACTCATGTTGGGGGAGAGAGGTTCCATAGGGAGGTTGATGGCCTATCCAACTATGATTGGCTTTTGGATTTGTAAGTTACTACCGTATTTGCCGGTGTATAAGACGATTTTTTGGCCCTGAAAAATATGCCACCAAGTGGGGGGTAGTCTTATACGGCGAGTATATAACAAACTCTGTATTTTGAGTGGAAATGTTAGGGGGTCGTTTTATACGCCGGCAAATACGGTATTTTTTAGGGCCAAAAAATCGTCTTATACGCCGGCAAATACGGTACTTAAACTTGATTTTGTCAGAACCAAAGTTTTGTTTTTGTTTTTTTTAGAAACCTGATATTTTTTTTCAGAACCTGAATTAACTTCAGAACCAACTAATAATAAGACTTAATATCCAAAATTTATAAAGAACTTACAAAACTCAACACCCAGAAAATCCAATTTAAAAAAATGGGCAGAGACCCTAAATAGACACTTCTCTCAAGAGAACATACAGCCAACAGACATATGAAAAGATGCTCAAGATCTCAAATCATCAGAGAGATGCAAAATTAGAACCACAATGAGAGAGCCCCTCACACCTGCCAGAATGGCTCTAATCAATAAATTAGTGCTGGCGAGGATACGGAGAAAAAGGAGCCCTCGTGCACTATTGGGCATGCAGACTGGTGCAGCCACTGTGGAAAATGGTATGGAGTTTCTTCAAAAACTTAAAAATGGAACTGCCTTATGACCTAGCAATTCCATGTCTGGAAATATATCCGAAGATACCCACACACTGATTCAGAATAATACGTGCGCCCCTATGTTCACTGCAGCATTCTTCACAATAGCCAAGGTCTGGCCACAGCCCACATGCCCACTAGTCGATGAATGGATGAAAAAATTTACACAATGGAATACAACTCAACTGCGAAAAAAGGACATCTTCCCTTTCGTAAGAGCATGCATGGACCTGGAGAGCATTATGCGAAGTGTAATAAACCTGTCAAAGAAAGACACATACCATATGATTTCACTTATGTGGAATTTAATAAACTAGACATGATACAGAGAACAGACTGACAGCTGTTATAGGATAGAGGGGTGGGTGAAAAAGGTAGATATTAAGCAAAAATGCCCCACAAAAGTCAGCAGTATGGTGATTGCCAGAGGAGGGGAGGGATGCGGGAGGCAGAAGAAGGTAAAGAGAGAAATGGTGATGGAAGGTGACTTGACTTTTGGTGGTGAACACAGTACAATATACACATTATGTTTACAGAATTGGGCACCTGAAACAATTTAACCCATGTCACCCCCAATAAATTCAGTAGTAATAAAAGTAGTAGAAGATCAATCTGTTGATCAGAGTGCCAGTTTGTTAATTTATAGTTCTAGAAATTGGGGCAAGCAAATGTTTAAAAAGATTAGTAAAACCTATTTTTAAAAAGAAAGTTTAAAATTGGGGGGTGTGCTTAACCTGAAAAGGATTGTTGCAAAGTTATCTGATCTTGAAATATTCTTATTCAAGGATGAAGGTAATAAATTACAGTGATAGACTGACTAGACCAGCCGTGGGCAAACTATGGCCCGCGGGCCGGATCCGGCCTGTTCGGCTGTTTTCTCCAGCCCGCAGAGCCAAAAGAGCGGAGGGTTCTCTTGCTCTCCCCTCCGCTCCTTCACCAGCAGCCCAAGACGAGAGTGCCAGCATGGTCAGGTTGCTTTTGTTCTGGCCCTCCGGTCCGGTTTAAGAACCCATGGTGGCCCTCGAGTCAAAAACTTTGCTCACCCCTGGACTAGGCACAATCGACCTAACAGTGAAAGGGAGCAAACAGGAGCTGGCGTGTCTGTGGCTAAGGACTGGCATATGGGAACTCTTACAATGCAAGTTCCAGTGAAAGGACTCTAGGCAGCCATGAGTTTCTTTGAAAAGGGTTGCCAGCAAGGGAGCCCCACTGTGACCAGAACCAGCCTACCAGATGTTTCCATCGTCTGGCATAAGTGGAAACTGAAAGGGGGTGGGGGGTTCCAGGAGAAGGTAAAATCATGACTCAGATAAAAATAAATGGGCACATGTTCTAGGTTTTATTTGATGCATTAATCTGGAGAATTAACTACGTGTTATAACAGGCTCACATTTAAAGTTTTTGAAAGCACATATTTTTATGGCGTGGAGGGCTGTTGAAATGTAAACAGAGACAACGGTTTTTTGAGAAGAGGAGGAGTCCATTGACCTTCTCCTAGAGGGAGGGGACCAGATTTACATGCCTTATCAGTTCACCTTCAATTCACAAGGTTATAAAATAGCTCCCACTGAGTCAGGGTCTGATAAGGCCGAAGGATGTGTTACAGGTATGTATAGTTTCCCATAGACGTACAAGTTGTTTTTGTGTGTGTGTGTGTGTGTGTGTGTGTGTGTGTGTGTTTTTTAACCTGGTAAAATTTTTCTTTAACGTGGGGTTCAGTGATTTACCTGAGACAATACACGTAATCCATGGCATGTCCGAGGCAAGGTTGGGGGGAATTGCTCTCCGTGGTGGTGCACAGGGAGCCCCGAGGGAGCCAGTGGGAGCTGCTGCCGCCACTCGGCTGGAGGTGCACGAGTGCGTTAGCGCCTGTGCTAGCAGACAGCCTGACACTTTGCACAGGAAGTGAGGTGGGGAGTGCCTTCGGGGGCAATGTGCGAGAGGCGGCACACACCGAGCAGAGGGAGGGATGGAGCTGTGATGCAGTGACCACCAAGACTTTAGTCAAAACCCATAGGTAGATCCGGAGTTGGATGGGCCTTCTGAGGTGTCCTGAATGAAACCACGAGAGTCCCGGGAACACTCACTGGGGAGGGCGCCCCTCCTGGCAGCTGGGGGTGCGCTCTCCCCCTTCCTGAGGTGGAATCTGGGCCGAGCACCGCCACACCCACCACCCCCCTCCTCTCCTACCCTTCGGAGATTCCTCCTGGACTGGCACCTCTGCTCATGCAGGCGCTTGCCTGCTCTCCCTCCAGGCTTCCTTGCTGGGATGACCGACGCCTTCATCCTCGAAAGCTCCGAGCCCCCGCTCACCCGCCCTTCACAAGCAGTGGCTGCTGTTCTGCACCGACCACTCGCTATTCCAAATGGACAAGGAAGGACCCAAGGACACCCTACGGTCCTCCACTGGGATTCTCCACTTAGGCTTCCATGAACTCCTTCGCACCTTGCCCCATCGGCGATGCTTTGAATACCTTAAGGGTCCGAGGTTGTGTGGACCAAGCCACAGGGTGCTCGCCCCTCATCCTGGACCGGCTGCAGAGAGAAGCTCTCTCTTACCCAAACTTTACATTACGTTCCTCTCCATCCATCCCCATGCACACCCAGTCCTTGCTTCTGCCAGAGCACACGGGCAGGGTCTCACGGTCCTCCCACAGGTAGTCAGTCCCCTTCCTCCCCCCGCAGACCCGGCCCTGCCCTGGCCGGCCGGTGGTGTGGCTTGGCCAGTTACTGGCCAGGCAGCCAGAAGGGGTGGGGTGGGGGGATGGGAGCAGACTGTGAAGGACAGAAACAGCCTTGGAGTCGTCCTCAAGCAGGAGGAAGTGGGTCACCTCTGCAGGCCAGTGTTTGGGGGATCTGGGGCTTCAGGGTTCTCAAGAGCATCCACTTACAACCACGGTGCCCGCCAGTGTCAGCTCTGGCGCTGCCCTGGTTTCCATCCCTGCGAGAGCCCTGGGCCTGGCGTGCCTGATGTGGGCAAAAGTCTTCTCTGGAGCGGTCCCCTTCCCGCTGTGTTCTGGCCGCACCTCCCGCTGCTGCCGCCCCCTGGCTTAGGGAGCTGAGAGCCCCTCGATATGCTCCCACGAAGGCCCCTCTGACGGTGACGCTCTGTCTTGAACAGGCCAGCCATTGTCCTCGGCCTCTTGCCGTCTTTCTTCAGCGCGTGGAGGGCCCTCAGCCCGGGCGGGGAAGGAGCATGCGGCCGCGGGAGAAGGTGGACTGCGGTGCGGGCCCCGGGTCTCCGCCCGCCCTCCGGAGCCACCCGCCGGCCAGCGGGGATCAGTCACTGGATGGGAGCCGCCGCCGGAGGAGACTCGGCCTTCGGAAGGAGGCAGTTCCTAGGGAGGGGGTTAGCTTTGAGCATCAAAAGGGGTGTGTGGTCATGAAGGGAAGTCTGGGTGGCATGCAGCGTCCATTGCACTGACCGTGGGCAGAGGAAGGAACATCCATTACACTGACCGTGGGCAGAGGAAGGAGGACTCTAGACAAGAGAGTGCCTTCTGGAAGAAGAATGTATAGGCCATGAGGACCCAACCGCAGACCCTTTCACACAAGAACACTTAGTACTGTCTCTGTGCTCAGCCCTGGACACAGGCTGGGGCCGGGGGAGGTTCTGGTCCTCGTGGAGCTGGAACCCGTGTGCTGACCCGGATCTCAGCACCAGCCTCGGTGGGGGTGCGCCGCAGGACAAGCCTCCTGTGGTGAAGTGGAGCTTTTAATCAGCTCCGGAACTCACATTTTCCCTTCCACAGGAGACGCCCAACTCCCCGACTCAAAAGCTACCGTGTTTCCCCGAAAATAAGACATCCTCTGTAAATAAGACCCAGCGCATCGTTGGGAGCAAAAATTAATATAAGACACTGTCTTATTTCCGGGGAAACAGGGTAACAGCTTCTTCCTGGTGGGCTGGGAAGTCCGGAGCGCGGGCCCGTGGCCACCGGCTGGAGGTGCTGGGTGACGCCTCCCGCCCTGTCCCCCTCCGGACCCGCGCTGCTCCCCACGAGGGGAGCTCGCTGTCAGTCTCTCCGGGCGGGCCGGGAGAACTCGCTCACAGGGGCAGCGGTGTGCTGAGCAATGGCCTTGCCTTGTGCTCATGAAGGAGATGCTGGGAGCAGAGGCAGGAAAACTCCGCATCCCAGCAGATGGGTGCGGGCCTGGGCACAGGCCCTGCATTCTAGTGTCCCGCACACCAACGGCCACCAGAGGGCAGCAGACGCTCAGCCTCGCTGCGGAGGGATTGCACAGGGGCAGCGTGTGTGTGTGTGTGTGTGTGTGTGTGTGTGTGTGTGTGTGTGAGAGAGAGAGAGAGAGAGAGAGAGAGAGAGAGAGAGAGAGAGAGAGAGTGGTGTGTGTATTTGTGGTTTGTGAGTGTGTGTGAGTTTGTGTGTGTGTGTGTGTGTGTGTGTGGTGTGTATTTGTGAGTGTGTGTTAGTGTGTGGTGTGTGAGAGAAAGTGTGTGTGTGGTGTGTGTGTGTGTGGTGTGTATGTGTGTGTGATATGTGAGAGAGAGAGAGTGTGTGTGTGTGTGTGTGTGTATGAGAGAGAGTGAGTGTGTGTGTGTGTGTGTGTGTGTGTGTGTGTCTCGGGGGCAGGTGGTGCCCCTGACACACACCTTCCAGAAGAGATGTGAGGAACAAAAAATAGCTGAATGACAAGGCCCCGGAACCTTCTTCCTCCCTTTATTTCATTTCATTTTATTTCTTAACATTAATTCACAGGGATGTCTAGCAAATAACATGTTAGTAATCAAAGTGGTTTTAAAATCATGTAGGCATCACTGGCTCCTGAGAGAATGTCAGGTCTGGTGCTCGTCTGAATGGAAGAGGAGATAACTCCGAGGGGCCTTTTTAACTATTACTGTCCCATCACAGTTGACGTGCAATCTCACTTTACACGAGTTCCAGGGGTGCAGCGTGGTGGTAAGACAAGCATAACTTACCAAGCGATCCCCGGGATCTGAGGCGGAACCTGTTCAAACCAGGGGCCCACATACCATTGCTTTATTTTATATTTTTAAATATATTTTATTGATTTTTTTCACAGAGAGGAAGAGAGAGAGATAGAGAGCTAGAAACGTCAATGAGAGAGAAACATCGACCAGCTGCCTCTTGCACACCCCCTACTGGAGATGTGCCCGCAACCAAGGTACATGCCCTTGACCGGAATCGAACCCGGGACCCTTCAGTCCGCAAGCCGATGCTCTCTCCACTGAGCCAAACCAGTTAGTTAGGGCACCATTGCTTTCTTTTATTTTTATTTATTTTTAAAAATATATATTTTATTGATATTTCACAGAGAGGAAGAGAGAGAGATAGAGAGCTAGAAATGTCAATGAGAGAGAAACATCGACCAGCTGCCTCTTGCACACCCCCCACTGGGGATGTGCCCGCAACCAATGTACATGCCCTTGGCCGGAATCGAACCTGGGACCCTTCAGTCCGCAGACCGACGCTCTACCACTGAGCTAAACCGGTTTTGGCCATTGCTTTCTTTTTTAAAAAAATATTTTTATTTTACTGCTCAGCTGGGAGCTGGTGGGAAATTTGGAGAAATGAGACAGGAGGGTTGGGAACTGGAGCATGATTGCTTTTGTTTTCCCCGCTTGATTTCATCCCTGGAAAACTTGGGTCAAGTCAGGAGGTGGAGAGACGTCTTCATGGGTGGCCGCTCCACAGGACACGCCGCATCTCCAGTTTCCCTGCCCCCTCATTGGCAAACACACCATTCCCACCCCAATGCCTGATTGGGGGTGAGGTCTGGTGCTCACAAGAAAAAGAACCGCTACTCGGCGATGCTCTAAGACCCCCCCCCTTTCAGAATCCTTACACAGACTCGTGAGTGAATTCTTCCTTGGAAGCTGACCACATGGCCCGGGCACATTATAAAAGATGCATGTAGTCACTGTGGGGAGGGGAGAAAGAAGCCAGTCACTCGTGTGTTTTACACAGCGCTTACCAAAAAAAAAAAAAAAAAAAAAAAAAAATGTCTAAAAAAGTTTGCCCGTTTTAGAGGGAAGATGTGTGGTCTGAGGCTTTCTGTAGACGTCCACCACAGCTCTCGATGCGTCAGCTGCCTGTCTGGGTGGCACTTGAATATCAGATCTTCACGAGAAGCCCCTGACCCTGCAAGGCTGCAGGTTTCCAAACATCAGATTTCTAAAACGTAGACGGTTTCGCCACGTCCCTCGGCGTCCGTGCGTCTCAGTCTGAGTCCAGACAGGAAAAGGCCCCTCTGGACTCTCGCCACCACTGACAACTGGAACCAGCAACCTGCGCTCACAGCCACTGTCTTTCCCCACAGCCGGGAGCCCGGGCTGGGCGCCCCTCCCGCCTCTTTGCTGGGCTCTGGGAGGGCTGCCATGGACACGGTGAGGGAAGGAGGCTCAGCCCTCTCTCCCCCTCCACTCAGGGTCAGCATGGCGGCGGTTGGCAGAGAGAAGGCAGACTCAGGTGTCCCTTCCATCGGCCGTTGTCCAGCCCTCTCCCCAACTCCCACAGAGAGCCGGGCGCCCGAGACACTGCGGTGATGGGGCCCCACCCCACCGACATCCTGGGGAGTCTGGGACTCCCCTAACCACACGGGGCACCTGGCACTGTCCCGCTCTTGCCTAGAAGACTCTCCTTCTCCCTCAGGCCTTGGCATGAACCTGTTGTGGCAAAATACAAACTGAAGACATGGTCTTTGTCCCCGGTTCCTGACAGAGTTCCGCAAAACCCTGGGAATTTACTCTTGTGTGCTGATTCCTGTGTGTGTGTGGGGGGGGGGGGGGGGATGGGGAGCTTTAGAATAGGGTCTAGTCACCATAAGAAATCCCCGATCAGAGGGTTGGAATGTTCCTCCCGCTCCTCACTCCCAGCCCCAGGAGAAGAAATGGGCTGGGGATTGAGATCCATCGCCAGTGGCCAATGATGTAATCAGTCGTGCCTCCCAAAGGAAATCTTCATTAACAACCCCAAAAGCCGGGGTTGGGAGTGCTTCCCGGCTGGCGAATGCATGATGTCCTGGGAGGGCGGGGCGCCCAGAGAGGGGGTGGCATCTCCCTGCACCCCGCCCCCCGCCCCCGACCTTGTCTGACCTTCCCCGACCTTGGCCTGCCTGCTCTCCCATTGCGTTCGGCTGTTCCTGAGTCACATCCTTCATAATAAATGTAAATGTAAATGTAAGCGTCTCCCTCAGTTCTGTGGATTGTTCTAGTGGATTATTAACCCTGAGGTGGGGGTAACTGGAACCCCCAAACCTGCAGCCAGGTCAGAAGGACAGGTGGCCTGGGTAACGGCGCCTGAAGGGGAGGCATCAGGGGGGCCGAGCCCTCACCGTGGGGCTGTGCTAGCTCTGGTCTTTGACTCCGTGTTGGGTTACTGGTTGTCGGTGTGGAAAAAACTCCACAGGTTTGGTGTCAGAATAAAGACGTTACCTGTTTTCTTACCAAACCGTGGAGCTGTTTCAACTGCAATTTGTTTCCACTAAAATCTTTCCCTTTTTTAATTCCGCTTTCCGTGGGGGCCTGGGGTGGTTCCTGGAAGCTAGACCGCTTCCCGCACCCACTAGTAGCCGACCAAGTTGACATTTTGGGGCGACCGCTCTTAGCTGTGGGGGCTCCTCAGCACTGTGCCACGTGCAGCAGCACCCCCGACCTCTGCTCCACGCCGGCAGCGCCCGCCTCCACTCTGGGCCCCCAGAGTGTGACAATTCCTTGTGACAAAGCCTGGACTCTTAATTCCGTTTATTTTTGTTCATCATCACCCGAGGGTATTCTTCCCCGATGTTTTTAGAGAGAGTGGAAGGAGGGGGAGAGACAAAGAGACACTGATGTGGGAGGGACACATGGACTGGTTGCCTCCCACGTGCACGGCGACTGGGGCTGGGGCTGCGGCTGAGCCTGCGGCCCAGATACGTGCCCTGGACTGGAACTGAACCCAGACCCCTCAGTCCACAGGCCGATGCTCTAACCACTGAGCACACTGCCAAGAGCTAGACTTTTTTTTTAAAAAAAATGTATTTTATTGATTTTATTACAGAGAGGAAGGGAGAGAGATAGAGAGCTAGAAACGTCGATGAGAGAGAAACATCGGTCAGCCGCCTCCTGCACACCCCCCACTGGGGATGTGCCCGCAACCAAGGTACATGCCCTTGACCGGAATCGAACCTGGGACCTTCCAGTCCGCAGACTGACGCTCTACCACTGAGCCAAACCGGTTTCGGCAAGAGATAGACTTTTCTAAAGTGCAGTGGAGCGGTGAGGGGAGGAGACCTGGGCTTGGTTCCGGCTCCGCCCTGGACTCCCCTGTGGCTCCGGGCAGAGCTGAGCTCGGGCCTCAGCTGGGACCTGCGGGCAGGCAGAGGCCTCAGGGACTGCTCTCCCCGCGGCCTGCCCCGAGCGGAAACTGCGCCCTCCGGCGCCGCCTGCTGCTCCCCCACGGCCGGGCTCCGTCTGTCTGCGCGGTCTGAGCCGAGCCACCCGCTGACAGGGTGACAGGGTGAGGGAGGCCTGGGGGGCCGGGCAGGCCCAGGTGGGGCACAGATGCTGCTGACAACCTGGAGAGACTGGATTCGTGTGCGAAGGAAGCTCACGGGCCGAGAGCACCTTCCCTGCTGGAGCCCCTGAGGGCCAGCCCAGGGTGGTGCCCTTGTAGTGAACAAAGTACGGTAGCAACCAGACGTGGGTAAAAGCTGCTGTTTGAATTTTAACCCCGCTATTCTGGCTTCGGCACTCGCGTACTTGCTTAAACCACATAGGGTAGCTGCCTCCGCTTCCAGGCTGAGACCTGGAGGCTAAGGCAGTTTTCCTGTGCCCGTGGACCAGGACCACAGGAGATGGATTCCCTCTGACTCAGTAGCTCCGGGAGCAGAAACTGTAGATAACCTCCAGAGGTTACTAACTCTGCTTCATTCTGCTCTTGTAAAAAAAAATTGCTTTCGCAAGACAGGGCCACATTCCAACGTCCAGCAGGATGTGGCTGGGCACTGCCCTGCGGGCTGCCCCCGGCACTTAGAATTTAGAACAAAGGAACTTTTTTGTGGTTTAGACCTTTCGAAGGACTGCCTACACCTGGAGGGGCGCAGTGGCGAGTGTGGCCACCTGCTTGTGGTGCTCTCGCGGCCGTCCTGGCCAGGTCAAGAAATCCTTGCTTTTTTTTTTTTTAATCAATTAGCAGCCTCCGGTGGTCTTATTTTTGACTCCAGGGTTCGCCCCCACAACAGTGGAAGGCTGGTCTCAGCCAGGCTTCATCAGCAGCTGGTGGCTTTCTCTGTTGGGGGAGGGGAGGTGGAGGGAGGGGTGGCCTTTGCGGCTGTCCCGGCCTGCAGCCCCGCAGGACCTGGAGGCCGGGCCTGAGGCGGAGGCAGTGTCTCCTGCTCGCCCTGAAGCTGGGAGCACGGGGCTGTGCAGCCCAGGCAGAGAAGATCCGAGACAGGTGGCCCAGGGGCCAGCAGCCGGGCACCACCCAAGGGGGTGAGAGATGCGGAATCAAGGGCGCTGCCGGAGCTCTGGAATCGGAGCCTGTGTTCAGGGAGGGTCCCCGAGTCAGATGCGTCCATTAAATGTGGAAGCAGCTCCCGTTAACCCCCATTAAATGTGGAAGCAGCTCCTGTTAACCCCCAGGTCTAACAGTGAGAGACCAGTGGTCAGCAAACTCATTAGGCAACAGAGCCAAATATCAACAGTACAATGATTGGCATTTCTTTTGAGAGCCGAAAACTGACTTCTGCATATGGGCCACGGAGTTTCAATAGCACTGTATGTGCGCGTCCGCATGTGGCATTTTGTGGAAGAGCCACACTCAAGGGGCCAGAGAGCTGCATGTGGCTCGAGAGCCGTGGTTTGCTGACCACTGGGATAAACGGTTTCCCCTCATGGAATGGGGCTGGCACAAAGGATCTCATCGTTGGCTGTGTTAAAGACAAAGTTCACCTGAGCAAATGCGGAGTAAATTTGGAAATCTAATTGGCTTTATTACGCCATTCATGACTTGTGCAGCAGCAGCTACAGTGGGGCAAAACTAGATTTGCAGTTGTGAGCATGAGAAACACAGTTTATTCTTGTATTATTATTTTATTAACTAGAGGCCTGGTGCATGAAATTCGTACTGGGTAGGGCCCCTAGGCCTGGCTGGCAATCAGGGCCAATCTGTGGGGTGACCAGTGGGGCGGTCGAGGGGCCCCGTAGGCACCCACTTTGGCTGGCCTGGGGCCTGTGGCCTGGGGGAAGCTCCTGCATTAAGCATCTGCCCCCTGGTGGTAAGTTCGCGTCATAGTGCCTGGTCATTCCACTGGTTGTTCCGCCTTAAGTCAATTTGCATATTAGGCTTTTATTATATAGGACTAGAGGCCCAGTGCATGACATTCATGACTGGGGAGGGGACCCCTCAGCCCAGCCTGCACCCTATCATAATCTGGGACCTCCGAGGATGTCTGGTAGGCGGACATCCCCCGAGGAGTCCTTAGCTCTGTTGCTGAGGAGGAAGAGGCTCCTGCCACTGCTGCTGTTGCGTTCGCCAGCCGTGAGCCTGGCTTCTGACTCAGTGGTGCTCCCGCTGTGGGAGAGCACTGACCACCAGGGGGCAGCTCCTGCATTGCGCATCTGCCTCCTGGTGGTCAATGCACGTCATAGTGACTGGTCATTCTGGCATTTGGTCGATTTGCATATTAGCCTTTTATTATGAAGGATTATGGACTTATTTTCCACAAGAACAACTGTAATCTACTTTTGCCCCATCCTGTGTAAGGGTGCTCTGAGGGAGGGGCTCTTCACAATGGAGGGGTTTTATAGGTGGAGCAAGGGAGCTATTAACAACAACAAAATCAAACAAAAAAGGATTATTTTCATAAAGCTAGAATAAATCATCTAAAAATGAGACACAAAGCAAGGGGGAGAGAGACTGCGTTACTAGAAAAACTATTCTAATCCTTTAATTTTATATTGATTATTTCCTTCCAAAATTAGAAAATTTAAGTCAGAGTTATTTTTAGACATTGGAGAGGACCCACGAGACAGACTCCCTCACTGATGTTGGCCAGAAAACTCCAGGCTGATTGATTAAGATAGTTTCTGGGAGGGGGGGGGGTCAGGTAATTAAACCTGGGGTTGGTAGCATGGCCTTTAGCCCAGGTGACCCCATTTTGGTCCCTGGTCTTCTCTCTCACAGCTGGGACAGGGCTTCAATTGGAGGGCATGGCCCAGAGCCTCTGGCCAGTGTCCACCTCGAGTCAGAGAGACGGCGGGCAGCCCTGAGGGGGAGCCGGGGCCACGCAGGTGAGAAAGCTCTGTCGGGGGCCCTCTCCCCGGGAGGCTGACGTTCACTCTGAGGGGCTGTGTGCAGACCGGCAAGCCCCAGGAGGTCGATCCTGACTAAGGCTAGGGCATCAGCAGGCTCTGCTGCCTCCACCCACCCGCTGAGCTGTCGGTTTTGGCAGCGGTGCACACCTGGCAGCTCTCACATGCTGAGCTGAGCCACCATGGCCCTCTGCACGAGGCCAGCAGCGCCCCATGCGTCCCGTCCCTGGCTCCTGTCCTGTCTGACACCCGAGAATAACCGAGTTGCCAGGTGCTGAGCGCTAACCAGCTGGCAGGCACCGTGCTGAGCACCCTTCAGGCATCATCCTACTTAATCTGCTCAACCCTCTGAGGCAGGTAATACTCTTAAAAAAAATATATATATATATATATGTATATATATACATATATATGTATATATATACATATATATGTATACATACATGTATATATGTATATACATGTATACACGTACATATGTATATACATGTGTATATACATGTATATATGTATATACATGTGTATATATATACACGCATGTATATACATATATATACATATATATATATATATATATATATATATATATATATGATGAGAGAGAAACATCGACCAGCTGCCTCTTGCACACCCTCTACCGGGGAAGCGCCCGCAACCAAGGTACATGCCCTTGACCGGAATCGAACCCGGGACCTTTCAGTCCACAGGCCTACGCTCTACCACTGAGCCAAACCGGTTTTGGCAGGTAACACTCTTCACACAAACTTCCTCTACTCCTAGGACAGTTTTAGGTTTACAGGAACGCTGTGGAGGTAACCCAGAGAGTTCCTGCGTGCACCACACCCAGCTTCCCCTGTCATTAGCATCTCCCATTCCCGTGGCGCTCTCGCCACAACTGCTGATTCAATGCTGACGCGTCATCATTAACAACAGTCGGGACTTCATGCGGATCCCCCTCAGTTTCTGCATAAGGTCCCTTTCCTGCTCTGGGATCCCATCTAGGACATCCCACTGCCTTTACGTTCCTCTTGGCCGCGGTCACTTCTCAGACGGTCCCTGTTTGTGATGACCTTGACAGTCTCGAGGAGCGCTGATCAGGCGTTTTGTAGAAGACCCCTCAATAGTAATTTGGCTGATGTTTTGCTTGTGATTAGAGCGGTCTTGAGGGATGTGGGGAGGAAGGCCGCTCACTGCTCTCCCGTCACAGCCTATCAAGGGCACATATGACCAAGACATGCATCCCTGCTGATGGCCTTGTTCACCCGGCTGAGGGGGTGTTTGTCAGATACTGCCCCCCCCCCATATTGTCCTCCTCAGAAAGAAGTTACTCTGTACCTTCCACACCTCCTTGAAGGCAAATTATGAAGTATAAATTATTCTGCCTTCGGCATGAGAGACGTCTCTTCTCGCCCATTTATTCATTTTTCTAACCATTTCTTTGTATCCCTAGGACTCAGGATATTTATTTTGTACGTTGGGTTAAAATCTAACACTGCCTGACCAGTTTTATTGCTCAACTTGTTCCAGTTTTTGCTGTTGGGGGTTCTTTCTGTTCCCCCCCCCCACCCCCGAGCCCTTTGGACAGACTGGCCCCCCATTCCCACCGCCATCGCTGTGGGTTGGGTGTTTCCTTGTTTGCAGCATTTTCAGCACTTTCTCACTTTCTGGCACTACCAGGTGCTCTAGGGCCACCGTGGTCGGCAAACCGCGGCTCGCGAGCCACATGCGGCTCTTTGGCCCCTTGAGTGTGGCCCTTCCACAAAATACCACGGCCTGGGCGAGTCTATTCTGAAGAAGTGGCGTCAGAAGAAGTTTAAGTTTAAAACATTTGGCTCTCAAAAGAAATTCCGGTCGTTGTACTGTTGGTGTTTGGCTCTGTTGTTGACTAAGGAGTCTGCCGACCACTGCTCTAGGCTCATCGGGTGTTTGCCCCGTGCCAGGCCCGAGATCAGCCATTCCTCCCGGGAGCCCTGGGTCCTGCTCTGTCAGCCGATAGTTCTAGAAACCGAGATCTGGAGCCAGGTGTGCTCAGGCAGACAACGCTTCGTCCCCACCTTACGGAGAAGGAAATGCAGCCTAAAGAGGTCGAATAATTTGCCCAAAGTCACGTGGCTGTTTCCCTTCTCGCTCTGTGCTCATTTCATCAGGAAGCGTCATCAGTCTGGCTCCCTCCATCCCGTTATCAACCTCAATCTAAGCGCGGTGTGTCCCGGTTGCAGGAAGAGCCGGGAGACTGTGCCCGCAGCATCCCTGCTCCGTGCAAAGGCTTTGCACCCATACGAGCGGGGTTATTGTGAGCACCGCTTCACGTTCCCCCGCCGAAGGTTTACACGTGTGAGCCTGCAAGGCGTTCCCAGGCGCATGCCATGTGCAGGGAGCGGCCGACTCCAGTGGGAATTCTCCCAGCCTCCCCCTGGTCCTCCTCGACGGGGCCGCGGCACACGCGGGAGCTGACTCAGGGGGTTCGCAGAGAGCCTCTGCCAGGCCCCCAGCAGCCCTGGAGCAAGCGCGGTTCAGCACTGCCACCTGCCACCGGGCCCCCCCCTTCTCCCTGGGCCGCCATCAGCAACCACCTGACGAGGGTGGGAGGCGGGGCTGACATCCGGAAATGGCCAGAATTCTGAGGCCCAACATGCAGTGAGAAATGAGAGGCTGGGCCGCCAGAGGAAGTGGGAGAACTGCAGGCCCCCAGGTGGGACCTGGGTCTCTGTGTCCCGTCCTGTCCGTCTCTGATGGCCGCCCGAGGGGGGCTGCCCAGTCGGGGCAGCTTGGACAATCCACTCCTCACTGGGGCCCCTCATCACAGGATCATCCCTCTCCCCCGACCCCCCCCAATTCAGCCCGGCGTGGTGCTCCCCCAGTAATCAGTCCCTTCCATCCCGGGCTTTGACTTCCGATGTTTTCAGCGAAGGGTGCCCGGCTAAGTGCTAGATCCGCCCTGGAGGGGGTATGCAACAAAACTGTACTGCGTGAATAAAAAGAAAGAATGACTCAATCGGGGAAAAATTATCAGAATAAAATACGGGCTTAGGAAAACGGTGCATACGCAAATACTCTGCGCCTGCCTCCCAGGCTGCCCGGACATTGAAAATCTAGTCTGACGTCAGCTCAGCTGCAGGGCTGGCCCCCCGGTGGCCTTGGCAGGGGAGCCTCTGAGCCTGAGGAGCCAGAAACAGGTCTCTTCCTGGGCCCCAGCGTGCCCTCCCCGCTGTCCTCTCACACGGCTCATGGCACGGGCGGCTTGAAAGAGAGTGGGGAGGGTGCCAGGACCCCACCGAAAGCACCTCTCCACGTCCCAGAATCCTGGGGAGGGCTGTCGGCTGCTGCTGCCCAGGCCCATCAGACCCAGTGGGGGTGTCCCATGTGGGGGTATCAAGCACCTGAATGTGCGACTGAGGAACTGAATTTTTAAAAATATGTTTGTATTGGTTTTAGACAGATAGGGGTGGGGGGAGTGGGAGGAGAGGGATAAAGAGGTAGAAACATCGATGAGAGAGAAACATCATCCATCGGCTCCCTCCTGCATGCATGCTCCCGACGGGGGACGGAGCCTGCAATCGAGGCATGTGCCCTGACCCGGAATTGAACCAGTGACCTCTTGGTTCCTAGATCGACGCTCAACCACTGAGCCAGAGAAACTGAAATTTTAAGTTTCATGTAATTTCAACGCATTTAAAGTAATGAGTGGCTAGAGTCTACAGGACATTATGGGGGCTGGCGGATCTTGTGTCAGATGAATTCCACAAATCGGTGAACACAGAAACAGTTGCTTGGGTCTCATTTGACAGTTACAGGGCCTGGGTGTAGAGTGGGAGAATCCCATGCAATGCTTGAAACAGGTCAGGCGAGCAATGTTCCTCTCCCCGATGGACAGGTGTTGGTCTGTAGACCGGTTGGTGTCCAGTCAGCTGGAATGTGGGAAGTGTGCAACAGGAAAACATTGGCTGGTCCTGAGACTCAGGACTAACACGTTTCAAGATGTTTGCTTTGGATATTTCTTGTACTGTCAGAACTGGCTTTTCTCCTTTGATCACAGGCTATCAAGTTCCATCTTTTATTCCTTTGTGTTTTAGGAGTAAGGGTTCCTCGAGTGCCTACCGTGTGCCTTACCTCTCTGTTACCTTGAGTCCTCACGCCGACTCCCGGGTCGGGTGTTACTGAGGCCATTTGCGCCTGAGGAAACTGAAGCTCAGAGAAGGCAAGTGATCTTGCGAACGCCTAGGTTCCAAATGACGTGTTCTTCGCGTGCTGAGCCTACCGATAAGAACACAGGAAAAACGATACCCCAGACACCCCAGGGCACTAAACATAGCTGGTCTTGGATTCCACATGGTGATCACGGGGTGATAAGCTAGCAAAGCCGGAAGCAGACTCAGAGAACCTCTTGTCCAAATGCCTATGTTACAGGTATTTACCTACGCGAGGCTCCACAGCCAGGGGTAACTCTTTGCCAGGCACTGGCAGGCAATACTGGCTGGCACATCAGCACCAGGGGGACAGGGATAGGATGGCACAGTTACTTGTAATAATTTCTATTGAATCTACCATTGGTTGCATTCCAGAGTGGAATCACAGTCGACTGTGCAACCCCAAATAATTCCCAAGGACTCAAGGTCTTTACTTGATGTTTTTCTTAACCCAGCGAAGAGGTCTGTAGTCCCCAGCTGCTCTGGTCCCTCTTAAAACCCTTGGGAAAACTCCCGACTACCTCTGGACCTCCCTTCCTCAACTCCTATTGTCCTCCCCCTCATGCTAGCAGACTTCTCTGAGGTACGCCGACACACCTTCTCGGTAAAACCTTCCCTGCCCCTCTCACCTCTCTCATTCTCTCCTCTCTGCCCATGACACCCAAGAAAACCGTTTTGTCTGCATAGGTTCTCTCTCCGGAGGGCTGACGGCAGAAGAAGGGGGGGGGGGCATGAGCGCTCTGGCTGGCGAGCTGGAGTCGCTGGAATGTCCCGGGCCTGGGCACAGCCTGGGAACGTTCACATCCCATCTCATCACCAAATGCAAAGATGGCGCGCGGCCAGGGAAGCCCGCCAGGCTGGCCGCACCTTGCGGTGGCAGGCGGTGAGCAGCCAACCCCATAGCCATTCCTCCTCGCCCACTTGACCTACCTTACTCATGCGCATTAGGGACATCAGGCGGTTTAAGTGGAAAGGGGGACAGGAGGTGGGGGAGAAGGGGCCATAAAGAGCCCATTCACAGCCCCCAAGGCTTCAGGAAAACCTAGCGTGACCCCGGGTCTCAGCCTCTCCTTAAAGAGCCTGATTCCTGCATGTGGAGTCTGGAGAGGAAGTGGGGCCCCCAACCGCTCTCACCCCCCCAGGAAGCAGCCAGACTTTGCCGTGCAGAAGTCCCTGTGCACTCATGTATGGAAGACCCTTCTTATTGGGAAACTCCCCTTCCACAGAGACACCCCCCCCCCTCAGAGACTGTGTCCCCATTTTACATCCCATCCAACCATTACTGAGAGAACATGCTGATCAGTCCTCCCTCCACCTTCTATGGGAGACCCCCCCCCACTCCCCACACACGCACTGAAACATGCACTCCTGCCACCTGTCCACAGCTCGAGGCTGTACATGGAGTTATGGGGACCCCCTGGCCCCAGGCCTGGGCCCCGGGACACTTACTGCGGGTGTCCAATCAAAGGCCTGTAGGCTCCCTCTGGTTCCAAGGACTGCCAGCAAAGCACCGCAAGGGGCTGACAGCAGAGACCCCATTGTACTGAGGGTGATCTGAGCCCCAGTCGGTGGGGCTGGGCGGTCCCCCCACACCCAGCTGGTAAGCAGCAGGGCCGAGGCCAGTGCACGCCTCCCGACTTCCCATTTGAAGCGAGTTCTCAGCGGCCTCAAAGCTGCCTGCAGGGGCCCGCGCTCCTGCTGGCTGCGCGGGTGTCGCGCTGGGCCGAGGGCTAGTTGAACGCACACACGTACGCTGCTCCAAAGAAGACAGACACAAAAGGGGAACGCTGCGTGGTTCCGTGGGAGTGAGGTTCAAACGTAGGCAGAGCTAATCGTGCTGCTAGAAGTCAAGGCAGCCCAGCCTCAGCCCTCACACCGCGCCTCCGGGAGCTGCCGTCAAGCAGCGGGTACGAGTACGTGTGGACTGCAGAAAGGTTCGCCCACCGAAAACCCAAGCGGTATCTCTGAAATACCCGTATTTGCCGGCGTATAAGACGACTTTTTGGCCCTGAAAAATATGCCTCCAAGTGGGGGTAGTCTTATACGGCGAGTATATAACAAACGCTGTATTTTTAGTGGAAATGTTAGGGGGTCGTCTTATACGCCCAGTCGTCTTATACGCCGGCAAATACGTATTTTTCAGGGCCAAAAAATCGTCTTATACGCCGGCAAATACGGTACTCCCAGTGCTGCCTCCAGTCAGAGAGAGGGTGGGCAGAGGCCCCCGAAGCCTTGGGAGGGGGAATACAGGTCCCACTCCCCGTGCCCAGGGCAGAGCCTCAGTGCAGGCCCAGGTGCCATCACGGGGTGCCCACTGAGACTCCATGGGATGCTACACCTGCCTGAGCCCCCGAGAGGCAATGGTGGAGGGGCTGCCAACATCACCCCCCAAGCTGCCAGCAGTCCTGGCCAGAGCGCCACCTCGCAGTGTCCAGAGAGTCCCGGTGGCATCTGCTCTCACTCCTGGAGGGAGAAGCAGACGCCCAGGGAGGAAACGTGACTTCATCTTAGGTCACACAGCTGGAAGCCACCAGCCGAGCCCCTAGAGACGTAGGCTGGCAGCAGGAGGCTTCCTGTCTCCCCTGAGACTCACAAAGGGCACCGTCCCAGGGACTCACACAGACAGGTCACGGCAGAACCTGGGACCTGCCCAGAGACGCTGTCGGGGCGGGAAGGACTGGTGAGGACTGGGGCTGAGGAGCAGACACGGGCTCTCTCCACCAGCAGCAGGCGCCATGCTGATCTGGCCACCAGCAGCCAAGGGACCATGGGAGCCCAAAGAAGACATTTGGGACGGCAGGTGAACTTTTCAGAGATGCCCGAGACCCAGAGGTGCAGCTCAGTCAGCGCTGGGAGGAGTGCGTAGCACAGGCTTCCACACTCCGTCCTCCTCCACCTCCTCCTCCGGCAAACAGTGATTTGTACTTATCCAGAGTGCTCCTCGGAGAAGCACATCCTTCTGACACCCCCAGGCAGGCAGGCTCCGGAGCTCCATACCCTCTGTCTTCTGCTCTCCCTCCCCACAACTCCCACCCTGTGCCTCAGCTCACAATTTCTTGCCTTTCGCCCCAGGAACTCTACTGAAACAGCAGTTTTATTACCAGACTAGAGGCCCGGTGCATGAAATTCGTGCACCGGGGGTGGGGCGGGGGGAGAGATCCCGTTAGCCCAGCTTGTACCCTCTCCAAACCGGAACCCCTTGGGGGATATCTGACTGCCGGTTTAGGCCAGATTCTAGGGACTGGGCCTAAACCGGCAATTGGACATCCCTCTCACAATCCTGGACTGCTGGCTCCTAATTGCTCACCTGCCTGCCTGCCTGGTTGCCCCTAACTACCCCCCACCTGCCAGCCTGATCCCCCTTCATTGCTTCTGCGTGCCGGCCTGATCATCCCTAACTACCCCCCTGCTGACCTGGTTGCCCCTACCTGCTCCCCTCTGCTGGCCTGGTTGCCCCTAACTGCCTCTCCTGCTGGCCTGGTCACCCCCAACTGTCCACCCTGTTGGCCTAGTTGCCCCTCACTGCTCTCCCTGCCAGCCTAATCACCCTCAACTGCCCCCTCTCCTGCCGGCCTGGTCACCTCTAACTGCACCCCTCCAGCCCCCGCCAGCCTGGTTGCCCAATGCAGCCTGCTTGTTCACTTGTTTGGCTATCCCTCACTAACTCCCCCTGCCAGCCTGATCGTAGGCAGCCATCTTGTGAGGGTGTGAGGGCCAATTTGCATATCACCTCTTTTTTATATAGGAGGATATCTAAATTGCCTAAGTGCCCCCATTTCAGCCTACCAAATATCCCCATCTATTCCCTGCAGAGCTTTGCTACCCAAGCATCTAGCAGGGACCTCAACCAGGAGCAGGTCAGAAATGCAGAATTCAGGCCCATCCCAGATGCACAGAATCAAACTGCGCCTCAGCAAGATGACCCAGGAGCAGCTCCTTCCTCTGCTTAAAGGGGTGCTGTCCTTTTATGTGCCACCTCCCAGGCTGAGCAATGGACACAGTCCCGAACCTGGTGTTCTCTGTGGTCTTGAAGCTGCCCAGGGAAGGGTCCAGTGGGCAAGAAAGTCGGGATGGAAGAGAAAAGCCAACACACAGAGGGCGAAGGCTGTCCGTAGGGCTGGCTGAGCAGTCAGGGTTTCTCAGGTGGGAGCAGCCTACCCTGTTTCCCCGAAAATAAGACAGTGTCTTATATGAAGTTTTGATCCCAAAGATGCGCTAGGTCTTATTTCCAGGGGATGTTTTATTTTTCCATGAAGAAGAATACGGTACACATTTATTGTTAAATGAAAATAAAGGAAATTTATTACCCGTATACGGTACGGTAGTACGGTAGTTGTCAACACAAACCAGACAAACTGTGAACCCTAAAGTATCAAGAATTTACTCATTTATTCAATGACAATCATGTCATCATCTTCTGGAACATCATCCTAACAATCCAACTCCTGAATTTCCTGGTGAATTTCTTGTGACTCCATTTCTTTCAGAATCAGTGGACCAAATCTCTCATGTTTAGCAATAGCACTGTCTTTCAATGAGTACTTCTTGTCAAGGTAGCCTGCTCGCAGTGCATTTGCAATGCAACTGTCAGTGATTTTCTCCCATGAATTCTTCACCCAAGTCACAACTTCTTGCAGTTTAGGTTTCACAAAGTTTCCACGCTGGTTTCTCTCCATTCACACAGCAGTGACGTCAGGACTCCGCGTCACGTCACTGGTTGCTAGACGCCAGTCGGGGCGGCCCTAGCGACCAGTTTACGGTAAATTAATTTTCATTCTGAGACAGAGCCTGGGGGCCTTATTTTCGGGAGGATGCCTTATATTTCACTCAGAAGGAAACCTGTAAGGAGGTCTTATTTTCGGAGGATGTCTTATTTTCGGAGAAACACGGTAGTTCTTTCTGTCCGAAGAGAATTTACTGCAGGGATATCAGATATTTACACAATTAACCAGAAGTCTGAAGAGCCAGGAAATGAGTGCGAATCTGGACCACTTCAAAGCCAAATGAGTGGGAGAGACAGTAAAATGGTCGTATGGTGGAACAGTTTGCTCAGAGGGGATCCTGGAACCATGGGAATCCTACCCTTCTGTCTTTTTTTGTCGTATTCTGTTCCAGATTTAGGTTCCAGGGTAGCACGGAGACTGGTCCAGCTGGAGGCACAGGCCTGCTCCTTCGTTAGGGATGGGCCCTGCCAGGCCATCACTGCAGCGTCTCCCCGGAGGCTGATGGTGCTGCCGGGGAGGAGGCAGACACAGGGGCCACACCAGCCAGTACCACCACGCCTCACTGTCAGATACGACGGAGCCAATCAGAGAACCGGAGCCAAAGGCAGCCTCCACAGAGCTGAGGGTTCCCCTTCCCATTTCGCTTCCCCCCCAGAGAAGCCGAGTTTGGCAGGGTTGGCCTTGTCTGTAAATGTCGTTTGGATTATCGAATCTCTGAATGTTCTACTTCCGACCATCCTAGAGGATGTCTTAGCTCGGCCCCCATAACAACCTTCTACAGACTCACTGGGTGGCTTACAAACCACAGACACTTACTTCTCACAGTTCTGGAGGCTGGGAAGGCCAAGACCAAGGTGCCAGCAGGTTTGGCTCCTGGTGAGAGCCTGCTTCCAGCGTGCAGATGACTGCTTGCTGTGTCCTCACATGGCAGAGAGAGGAAGCGTTGGTCCCCCTTCTCATAAGGACACTAAGTTCATCACGAGGGCTTCACGTTCATGATGTCATCTAGACCTACTCACACCCCAAAGGCCCCATATCCCAATGCCCTCACGTTGGGAGTTAGGGCTTCCACACATGGGTTTGGGAGGGGCACATTCAGCCCATAACAGAAGATGTCCGTCATCTCTTGCATCCACAGACTTCAGAGAACAGCGTTTGGGACCGTCTGTGCTCACATTATTCAGTGGAGTAAGTGCTGCCATCCAAGGGAGGGAAGCCTGGAGTACCCAGTGCTAATGCTGAGGGCTGGATACTCAGCTGGGTTGAAGCACTGTGCCTTTAAGAGAGATGCCGACACATCTCCGGGGGTGGAGCCTGGCCCAAAGAGCCAGGTGCTTGGAAGTTGCCAGGGCCTGCCTTCCTGGAGACCAGGTCTCTGCGGTTCTGGTTTGCAGCCTGGCACCGCTCTCGGGCCCTGCTCCTTGCTTCCCGCTGCCACACGACTCAGCTTTGGCACCGGTGAGCTTCCCTCCCGCCCACAGACCCACCCGCTCTCTGTGCGGGCTCTCTGAGCTCGGTGTTGACAGCTATCATTTGCAAACTCTTCAAGTTCAGGCTCTTCTCTGGTTCAGATAAGCTTCTCCACATTTTCCCTTTCCTACCTGTGGGCCTGGGCTGGGGGAGTAGCTGAAGGGAAGGAAGAAACCTGGTTTTCTGGGGTGAAGATGAGGCCACCCAGTTTGCTGGCTGAGCAAGTGCCCTGAAGTGTGTATGTGTGTGTGTGGGTGTGTGTGTGTGTGTATGTATGTATGTATGTACATGCGCGCACACTCAAGCTGGAATCAATGACTTTCTGGAGAGAGGATCAAGGTCCCCAGGGTCTCCAATAGTGGGCCTACCCACTATGTCAGGTGCACACAGTAGGTACTCAACAACAATTGGTGAGGATGAAGAAACAGTGATGGAAGGAGGGCTGGCCTGGGAAGTTACCACACGTGGGTTCCGTTTCCAGCTCCACCTGCAGCTGTTTCACAAGCCTTTCAGCCGCCCCGGGTGTCCATTTCTCTCAGAGAGGCAAACAGTCCCGTCCTCACCCCTTGCAGGAGTTGAAGGGCCAATTAAATGATGGATGAGACATTTGCTTCCAAGGCCGGCAGAGCAGAACCAGGTGGGTGGAAGTTATAGGAGGCAGATCAAAATCAGGAAGAGGGTTCCGTTAGCCAAAGCCCCTTCAGAGCCTCCTAACCAGCCCTCTGTTCTGGGAGCTAAAGCCAGGCAGGCTGGCCCGGGGAGAGGGACCACCCTGGGACCACAGGTAACCTTTGAAATGTGAGGTCTCCGGTTTGGTGGCTGTCTCTGTGAGGCTGTCTCTGTGGCCTTTCTGCCCGTTGTCCAGAAGCCCGGCCAGTTCTAGGGACTCATGGGGGTACTGAGAGCTTGAGCTCTGGGGTCACACAGGGCCCTGCATTCCAGGAGCCCACTTTGGGGACAAGGGCTGCAGCTGAAGGAGGCCATTCAGGAAACTTCTGTGGCTCCGGGGAGGATGCGAGGCTTGGGGTGTGAGGACCCTGTTCAACCCTCTACTTGGCACCCAACCCCCTCTGGTGCCCTGAGGACTAGACGTGTTGGGAACATCTGATACAGCCCAGGGGCTGACAGGTAGGAGGTGGACTCAGGCAGAGGGAGGTGGGGCCGGCTGGAGGAGGAGCCGGAGGGGAGAGCTGGTGGCAGAGGCTGGGCTGTCTTGGGAGGCATGGGGGGCAGGGAAAAGCATGGTGGGCTACACCAACAGGCAGCTCTTCCATTGAGGAGAACACGCGTTTGGCTTCGCTGCTTTTCAGTGGGACAGACGGGAACGTGTTTACAGACGGAGGAGGAGAGCTCACAGAACAGCCAAAGCTGAACAATGAGGAGAAAGGAGATAATTAATGGTTCCAAGACCCGGGGTGGGCGGCCGAGGGATTTTCCTTAACCGGGAGTTGGGAGGGGAAGGCCCGAAGGAGGTGGAAGCCTTGATCCCATCCTTGAAATGGAAGGGGAAGGTCCCCCAGCACCCCCTCCCTCCTTGCAGGTGAGGAAGGGGAGGGAGATCTGAGGGGCTGTGGTAGGATGGGGGGCCTCCAGGGATAAAGATGTGCCCGTCACCACAGCCTGTTGTGAGCCTCGGGGGGGAATAGAGAGAGGGGGCCACCGGAGAAATAGCCTGAGAGTCCCCAAACGGGCTGGTGCGTGTAGACCTTGGCCTGCCCCGGAGGGGCTGGTGTGAAACCCAGGAGGCCCCGTCCTGGCTCTGTGCCGGCCCTGCAGGGATGGCAGCGAGCAGCGGGGGAGACCTGCGAACGCTTGGGATTTCCACTGTCTGGCTGGCCGAGCCAGTGGGAACTCATTCGCCTGGCGTAGGGGTGGAACAAGGCCGGGAGAGCTGGTGTGAGAGGCACTGTTGTTCTGGGGGGGATGGGGTGGGGGGACGGGGAGAAGCAGCAGAGTGTTCTTAATGACACCGCCACTGCCTCGGGGAGCAGTGCTAGAGGCCGAGCAGGTTCCCGCGGCCCATCGTCTGTTTCCTTGGGACCCGTGTCCCGTGGAAAAGGTGAGGGATTGTGCACAGGGTCCGGGAGCCCAGCCTCCGAAAGCGGTGGTCCGCAAACCCATTAGTCAACAGAGCCAAACACCAACAGTTACAACGATTGAACTTTCTTTTGGGAGCCACATTTTTTAAACAACTTCTTCAAAATAGACTCGCCCGGGCCGTGGTATTTTGTGGAAGAGCCACACTCAAGGGGCCAGAGAGCCGCAGGTGGCTCGAGAGCCGCAGTTTGCCGACCACGGGCCTAGGTCATTGCCTCAGTGTCCCCTTCTTCTTCAGGTATGTTTCTGGCCATTGGGGAGGGAGGAAGCGCCACACCGTCTATGGAGGGAGCAGGTTCGTGGGAGCCAGATCTGCCTAAAAACAGGAGAGCAGGGAGAGAGAGAGAGAGAGTCAAGAGCGAGGCTTTCATCTCCTCTTCCCCAGGCAGCTCTGGCCGGCACCGTGCAGGCTGTGCTCAGCGGTGCTTGCACCCAGCGCAGAACCGGAGCAGCCCCGGCTCCTCGCGGGCTGTGGCAGCTTGTTCTCGGCCCCTACAGGGACCTGGGATCCATTTAGCCCGCTTCCGGGGCGGCCTGCCTGCAGCGGCAGCATCTGCTCCCCCGAGAGGCTGAGTCACGGCCGCCCACGGGAGCCCTGGGCACAGCACAGCCCTGCGGGGGCCGCGGGTGGGAAGTCAGCGGGAAGATGGGAGATGCGGGGTGCTTTGCACTGCCTCCTGGCTTCCTGTCCTGGGTCTCAGGCCTGGTGCAGAGAGTGCACTGGGCAGAGGGCCCTGGGCCGGGCTTAGCCCCCCAGAAACCTGGCAGCATCTGCCTAGGAGCTGTTAGGCCGGCCTCGGGGACTCCAGAGTGCCTCATGTTGGCTGCTGCCGGCCGCCGCTGCGAGGCCTGAGGAGGGAGGACCGCAGATTTCCAACTACAAGTTGCTTTTCTCTACCCAGGGATCAGCTCTCAAACTCGGCCTTCCCCAACCACCTCTGCACCCACATCGGCCCCAGGGTCCTTCTGGCTTTCATCCCAGGACCCTCCTCTGTGACACCCCTCAGCCCTCCCCTCTGGACAGCAGCCCTCAAATTGGGGTTTTCCCAGACCCTCCCCTCCCTGAAACTGGCTTTGCTCCCTCCTTCCCCCTCTTCTGATCTGGCTAATCTGGGGGGTGAGAGGGGAGCGTCCATCCTGTATCCTTAATGGCTGAGAGCCGGGCATAGTGCTAAGCCCGGTGGCATTGCATTTAACCTTGACTTCCAGGGGCAGGGCCTGGCTAAGCAATGCTCTCTCACCATACAGTCCCTGAACCCCCGCTCCCTCCCCCCTCCCCCCACCCAGTGACCTGGGAACCCCCAGTCTGAGGAAACGAACCTGCCCCGTGTATTTCCGACCCTGTGGGGAAGGGAGCGCGTGGGCCCATACCGCTGTCTACACACAGCACATCTGCAGTGTCTGTGTGGAGCGAGCCAGGCTGGCTGGGGGCTTGGGGAGGCAGTGACCCCCATCCCCCGGGGGCTGAGTGTTCCTGAATCGTGCCCTTGTCTAGGCTGGTTGCATCACAGGAAAGGAGCTGGTGTGGTTCCTGTCCTAGCGGGAAGGACAGCATTACCTCAGCGCAGAGATGGCCTCGAGGGGAAAAGGAAACCCGCCCGCAGGAAAGGAACAATCCAGCCATTGTGGAAGGGCCCAGGGCCCACGGGGTCCAAGCCCTAAGAGCTGAGGCATTTCGGTGGAGGGAAAAGGCGCTGATAAGCCTGATGACTCAGTTATGATTACTAATTGCTCTTTTATACTGACCACCTCTGTGGGGGCCGGATAAATGGCCCCGTGGTCCATCCTCAAAGAGTTTACAGGAGGGGAGGAGAAAATGGCGGAAGAGCAGATGGGCGGTTTCTGAGTCTTGTCCCGAGGAAGAGAGAGAGAGCAGCTGAGGATCACGCTAGGTGTGCTGGTCAACAAGCCAGGAGACTGGCAAACACCAGAGGAAATTTGGGGTCTGCTGATCAGGGAGCCCCCAACAGTTGACCACCCACGGCTGGGTCCCTTACCAGAGATACTTGCCGGCGCGGACGGGAAATCTCGAGTTTACAGGAGGGTGAGAGCCTTAGTCAGACTAGATTAGGCCGTGGCAAGCAGCACACCACCCCCAAAGTCTCAGTGGCTTCGCATCACAAAGGCTTATCTCGCCAACGCTTCATATCCAGTGAGGGGTCTGCTCTGCTCCACAGAGTCACTCAGGGGCTTGGTGATAGGGAATCCACATCCTGTACAGCCTGGGTCTGCAGCAGGAGAAGAAATAGCTGGGGGTCCGACCCCCCCACCCCCCACTCCCCACCCTAGGGGAGTCCCATCACATTGCTGACATTTCCCTGGGCAGAATGAGTCATACAGCCTGGCTGACTTTAAGGGGCCAACAAAGTATATGCAGAAAGAACCAAAAAAAAAAAAAGTAGGACACTAAAAAAACATGACCACACTGAGAAAGGCCACTCATTTATTTATTCACTTAGTCCTTCATAATCTTTCCAGAATGCTTAACCACGTTTCAGGCACCGGGCCAGCCCCCGGGGGGATGGAATCACCAGGCCAGCTGCCCTAGCACACTCCAGGGAGCACTGCCTTCTGTAGGGAGAGCGCCCCCCGGCGTTGTGCAGTGCAGGTTCACAGTGACGTAAGCTCCCATCTACCTTCCACACCGGAAAGAGAACTCGCAGTGACTACGGCGCCCAGCAGGCTCAGCCAATACTTGCCAAGTGAATGACTGGAAAATGAACCATCACTGACCGTGCTTCCCACCAGCCCCTGCCTTCGTGGAGCTTCAAGGTCTGCTGTGTCAGAGTTGTGTAAACAACCAACTGATGTATTTTTATTTATTTATGTATTTATTTATTTATTTTCATATATATTATTGATTTTTTTATAGAGGGGAAAGGAGAGGGATAGAGAGTTAGAAACATCAATGAGAGAGAATCATTGACCAGCTGCCTCTTGCACACCCCCTACTGGGGATGTGCCCGCAACCAAGGTACATGCCCTTGACCGGAATCAAACCTGGGACCTTTCAGTCCGCAGGCTGACGATCCATCCACTGAGCCAAACCGGTTTCGGCCAACTGGTGTATTTTTAACACTCTCATGTCAGAGAGAGGGAAATACGTGTCGGGGAAGCTGTCCTTGTGCTGTAGGCGCAGAGACTGAGGTCCAAGGAGGTCAGTGAGCCTGTCTGGCGGGCTGGGGGGCAAAGTGGGTGAGGGGACCCCGCCGTTTTCCTTGGCCCGGTGTTTGCTTGTTGTTCTCCACTAATAACGGACATGCCGTTAGCTGTATGGAGCAGGTCCCCGTGTTCCAGCAGCTTCTGTGGGCAACGACAGCTTCCCCTGAACACTTGAAAGCCCGAGGGGTGTGGGGAGGCCCAGCCTCAGGGTCTGCTTAGCCTCGGTGTTGTGTTCACCGCTGGCAGGAGGCGGGGAGGAGTTTGGTTGTGAGGCTGGGACATCCAGTCCCCCCTGCCTCCCAGCAGACGCCTCCCCGCGCCAGCCCGGAGGAGGAGGCCGCCTGACCCTCCCCTGCGGCCCGTAACCGGCTCGTTATTTTCAGTTGGGCTTGCAAGTGAGCAGGATGACATAAGCTCCCATCTGGCTTCCTAAGCACCTTTGACACCGTTCCATCACAGGTCTAGTCCTTTCACAGGGGCTCCCAGGGCAGGGCAAAGTTGGAGTTCATCCTCTGGGACCTCCCTCATTCAGGCTCTGTCATCTGTGTCCTTCTTCCCTGTCAGCTGCCTCTCTCCCGCCTCCCTGCCCTCCCCGCCCTCCCCTGCCTTCCTTCCCTCTGGGAACCTCTCCCAAACGGGGGCCCAGCTCTGGCTCTGTTCAACCGAACCACCGAACCACCGCTTCCTGCGTGCCCACTCTGGCCAGGCCCGGGCCTGGTGCTGGCGGGTGCACAGGGCACGGCAGAACCTCAAGGAGCTTGCTGTAGGGTGGGAATGGCCCAGTCATGGCGCCTTCCCAGGAGGCCTGCTTTCCACCTGTTCTGCCTTCGGCCCGCCCCCTCCCAAGCACATGTCTTGCTCAGAGTCTGCTGAGTGCCTAGCAATGAGCTAAGGCAGTGGCCGGCAAACTCATTAGTCGACAGAGCCAAATATCAACCGGATGATTGAAATTTCTTTTGAGAGCCACATTTTTTAAACTTATACTTCTTCTAACGCCACTTCTTCAAAATAGACTCGCCCAGGCCGTGGTATTTCGTGGAAGAGCCACACTCAAGGGGCCAAAGAGCCGCATGTGGCCCATGAGCAGTGGTTTGCCGACCATGGCGCTAAGGCATCATTCCTTCATGTAGGTTGTCACATCAAGGGGATTCTATGCCCATTTTTCAGATAAGTGAATGGAGGCTTAGCAGGCTATATAAATTGTCAACATTCACACCGCTAAGGAAAGACCCTGCGGGGACCCCCTCAGCTCGCCTGCTTTCCAGACCCACTACCTCCCCCAAACCTGGCAGGTGACTGTCTACACTAAAAACAAACAAACAAAAACCCAAAGAAATGTTTAGGCTGTAGCACTATTTCTACCACCACCTTTTTCTTTAGAGTTCCTTAGAGTCCAGTGATTCTCTCTGAAGACAGGCACTGCGTCCTCATATTCTAAGGGTTTAAAAAATGGGGTGTAGCCGAAGCCGGTTTGGCTCAGTGGATAGAGCGTCGGCCTGTGGACTGAAAAGTCCCAGGTTCAATTCCGGTCAAGGGAATGTACATTGGTTGCAGGCACATCCCCGGTGGGGGGTGTGCAGGAGGCTGCTGTTCAATGTTCCTCTCTCATCGATGTTTCTAACTCTCTATCCCTCTCCCTTCCTCTCTGTAAAAAATCAATAAAAATATATTTTAAAAAGAACACAAAAAACCGGATTTGGCTCAATGGATAGAGCGTCAGCCTGCGGACTGAAAGGTCCCGGGTTCGATTCCAGTCAAGGGCATGTGCCTTGGTTGCGGGCACATCCCCAGTGGGGGGTGTGCAAGAGGCACTGATCGATGATTCTCTCTCATCAATGTTTCTAACTCTCTTTCCCTCTCCCTTCCTCTCTGAAAAATATATCAATAAAGTATATCAATTTATATCAATAAAATATATTTTAAAAAACAAAACGGGGTGTTTTGATCATTTCCTTACCCCGGAGATGAGAGGGGAAATCTTTCCTGAAACCACCATGCTAGTGTTCTGGTTTGACACCTGGGCAGAGGCTCTGTCTCGGGCGTCGTCCGGGCATCCTGAAGCCGCACGGGTGCTGGGCTGGCTCTTCAGGTGCTCGGAGGGGGTTTCAGTGGTCTGAGGCGCGACTCGCACTGCCCTCTTTTCACCCTGTGATCCCCGGGAAGGGCAGGCGATGGCGGGGACCCCGGGCGGGTTTCCGAGGGTCACATCCAGGAAAATGGACAGCACTGGACGCCTCCCGCGGTGGCCCTGTGATTTGCATGCTGGGCGAGGTTCCCGGGCGTTCTTGTAAACTGGCCAAATATTGTTCGCAGCCGGATCCACGGCACATGTTATTCTGACGTTTGAAACTGTCAGGTCCTGATTTTTTTCTTCATGTTTCACCTCACGCACACCAGCGGCTCACATTCCCTATGCCAGGAGTATGGAGAGAAGAGGAGGGAAGCTGTAAGGACTCCCCGATCGGCTTTGGGTGTCACCCAGCACTCGCAGACAGCCTGGGGGCTGACTGCCTCAGTCTCTCATCGTCCCCTCGTCCATCCGTCCACGCTCCGCAGAGCCTTGAAGGCAGCCTGGGTGGGGTGCTGATGGCGGCTGGGCTAGCCGCCCCGGGAGGGGGCCGATGGGGAGCTTAAGGCCCGGCAGCTGGGAGCCCAGGGAGAGGCAGGGCGTCCTGTTCCTGTCGGGGAAGCCTCCCAGCGGACAGGGGAGCTTGGGACGCGGGCCAGCTGCAGGGTACAGACCCCCGACCGCCGGGAGTCCAGGTCCAGACACACTGCGCTGTGGGCCAGGTTCCCTGAGTGGGGCCTGTGAGGTGCAGTGGGGAGGACGGCGCCCAGTTTCCACCTTCCAGGCAGGGGTCACCGTGTTTTAGGACTGAGGCTCACCATCTGCATCGTAGAGGCAAACAGCAGCACGTCCGCGCTGAGCAGCAGGAAAGGAAAGCTGGGGTCCCTCCAGCCGAAGTCGGGCACCGAAGTCAGTCACCTTCCCCATGTAGCCATGGCTGTTACAGAATCATTAACCTTAGCCCCACGGTCCGATCGGTCCCCCAGAGTGACATCTGACCGAAGAAAGCATGAGGGGGCCCGTCCCAGAGATGTTCACGTTTGGGACCCAGGCCATCGAGGCAGCTCGCCCACGGCGATGCCAGCTGCCCTCGTCGATGCTCAGCGCCTCTCGTCCTTGCACGTCCATTCTGACCTGACGCGATGTATCGACCGGCAGGTTCCCCACATGGTGAACGTGCCATCGACAGCTGCTGTCCCTGCCCCGCTCCTGTTAAACGCCCGAGGATGGGAACGATTCCGTCGTTTTCTTCACGGGGGTCCACACGGTGTCGATCAGAGCAGCCGAAAGACCCCGACTTCATTGGGAAGCAGAAGGATTCCTTTCGACACTGGGCTCCCTCCCGGCCCCCAGGGTCTGTCCCCGGAATTCAGACCTTCGGAGTGGCCCTTTCTAGACCACCGCCTGAGCCAGCCCGGAGCAAGTTCCAGTTTAATGCCTCGGGATTTAGAAGTGAGGTGAACTTAGAGTAAGGTGACTTTTAATTTTCTTAACAGCTTTATTGAGATTAAAAACAAAAACAAAAAACACCTGCATATCTCTGATACATATACAATTTGATGAGTGGGAATTGATGCAAACACCCATTATACCGTCCACATAGTAGACCTACCAACCCCTTCTCCACATTTCCCTGTGCCTCTTTTTTTGGTTAGTTTGGTAAGAACACTTCTTGGGAGGTGGACACGCAGGGTGGGGAGAAGTCCTGGGGTCCCATCGCCTCTCCAGGTCTCCAGTGGTTCCAACTGGATACCCCGTTAGAATAGGTGGGACTGCTGGAGGCCATGGTGGTTCTGGCCCGCCCGGTGTCCCCTCCGACCTCTTCTGGTAACAGCACCCTGATTCTCCTGTAGGGACCCACCTTCCCCTTCTCCGTCCTGCTCTAGAAGTGAGCCCCCACTTTCAGTCTGGCTCTTGAAGTGGACATGTGTCCCTGATCCGGCCGAACAGTGAGTCCCATCTTCCCGGCCACTGGGCTGACTGAAAAGGAGCCATGTGGCCGAAGCCTGACGGGTTACGCGGGGCAGATGCTGGAATAGGGGAGAGAGGCCCCTTTTCCCGTGGGGGAAGTCCAGAGGTTTGAGGTGGGAGTGAGGGGCACTGTGTGTGCAGCTGATGAGGTTGTAACCAGCAGGGAGCTCAAAGGGAACCATTTATTCAACCAAGAAGCTCCCTTTTCTTAAACCAGCCACAGGAATACAGCTGCTAATGGCCCCGCCAATTAGGAAGGGGGACAGTTGGGTGCAGCTCTGCCACTGAGCCTGGTACTGTGGTGCCACCTGGGCTGGGGTCCACTTCTGTGCCGTTTTCATTGTCTCCCCTGAGAGTGTTTCACACACAGGCGATTCCTGCAAATCCCAACTAGAGGGCACTGAACTTCCCTCCCCACTTCCGCTTCCTTGCATCACTGCATCGGACGGGGTAAGGGCAGGTTTCCTGTGAGTGCATTTAAATACCTTCAGAGCCTTTTTAGATTTTTTATTTTATAGATAAGAAAGTGACTGAAATTTGCCGAAACCGTTTTGGCTCAGTGGTAGAGCGTCGGTCTGCGGACTGAAAGGTCCTGGGTTCGATTCCGGTCAAGGGCATGTACATTGGTTGCGGGCACATCCCCAGTAGGGGGTGTGCAGGAGGCGGCTGGTCGATATTTCTCTCTCATCGACGTTTCTAGCTCTCTATCTCTCTTCCTTCCTCTCTGTAAAATATCAATAAAATATATATATATTTAAAAAGTGACTGAAATTAGGAGATATTTGAAGTGGCTCTTCATCGAGCTCAGAGAGATCTCTGCTGTTGCTATATAGGACAACAGACCTATTGGGAGGACTCTTCCTTACCCCACCCTCATGCCTCAAGCAAGTCAGATGTTTACATTCAGCTCTAGAAGGAGGAGGGGTGAGGGCAAAGACTAGGAGGAATGCTAGCCATGGCTAACCTGGGTCAGATTGCCAGGCTGAGCACTGACTAGGGTTCTGATTCACACTCTGGGGACAACATGTACTAAAAGCTGGATCTTTATACCCTGCTCTGAAGCTTAAAGTTCTGACTCAAGACTTAGTCACTCCCCCTTCAAGGCTATTACTGTTATCTCTTCATTCCCCTGCAGAGGAGGTCATGTGGCACAGACAACAACAAGAGCTGGAGACTGACCCTTATTTAGTCAGAACTGAAGGAGGTTCATTCATTTCTCTCAACCTCAGTGTCCTCATACTAAAAAAGAAGAGATCATTCCAGTTGGCTTGCCAGGTCTTTTTGGAGATTTGGAAATTATACTAGTATACCTGGCACAATTCTTGGAAACTACTACCCCCTTATGAAAGGGTTACTACTGCTATAGCTATTATCCCTGCCGGTAGCTGTGAATCACTGATCTAGGCACTGAGTGTGAGAGCAGGTTGTATCTGTAGTGGTGACAGCAATTACAGTGCCTATCACAGAGGAGGCGCTCAATCGCTGAATAAGTATTGAGAGTCTGGAATGTTAGCCAGGGCAGCAGCCACCAGGAAATAAAGAGTCTACATGCAATTAATTACCTGCTCTATTCCTGGGTCAGTTGCCGGGGTTCTTTTCCCAGCCTTACAAAGGATTCAGCATTCTAGAGAAAGGGGCTGATGCATAGATGATTAAAAAGGAGTCCAGCCGAAACCAGTTTGGCTCAGTGGATAGAGCGTTGGCCTGCGGACTGAAGGGCCCCAGGTTCGATTCTGGTCAAGGGCATGTACCTTGGTTGCGGGAGTATCCCCAGTGGGGTGTGTGCAGGAGGCAGCTGAGCGATGATTCTCTCTCATCTATGTTTCTAACTCTCTATCCCTCTCTGTAAAAAAATCAATAAAATATATTTAAATAAATAAATAAATAAAATAAAATAAAAAGGAGTCCAAAGATGAAAGATAATTTTGAAAGGCATTGGGGGTTAGAGGATCTTCAGCTGAAAGGAACTGAAGACTCTCTCCTTAATCAAGGACCAGTGCTTTTGTCCAACACAATTTGTCCCAAGGCAAGATGGAGATATACACTTCAAAGGGTAAGGTTTCAAAGGTTATTGTCAGATTAGGGAATAACCTACAGCTGTTCAGGTGATTGGCCAACAGGAGGCAATAAAATGCCCTGAGCTGTCTGGCAGTTAACAATCTTATTCAGGTTTGGGGGAAGTGATGTTTAGCCGTTTCCAACAGGTAAACTACATGTGTGGCTCACCCTTGTTGAGCCGCCAAGACCCATAACCCTTTTGATGGAACTCTCGTAATTATTACACGCTGGAATTGGTTTCTGGCAGTCAGGGGCTCTCGTGTGTGTGTGTGTGTGTGTGTGTGTGTGTGTGTGTGTGTGTTTGGGACATCGAAAGGGACTGACATATTCAAATAATTATGCATCAGCCATGACTGCAACTCAATCCTTACTGCTGAAGAACAATGCCTCCCAATATCTGTAAAAGCAACCCCTGTGGTTCTATCATTGATTAGGATGCCCTCTCATGACACCGAACTCAGGTTCAGCTGCCTGCTGCTTCAAGAGCCAATACTAGAGAGACAGGTGCTGGTGCACGGAAAGAGTTTATTCAAGTGCCAGCAGCCTGAGAAGAGGGCAGTCTGCCGTCCCAAAGACCATCTTTACATCCTAGTGCAGGCAGGGGTTTTACTCAGGAGGGAGAGGGAAAGAAGGACAAGGAAATGGGAGGGGGGAAGGGGATTGAAAGTTCTCTACATGTTAGTCAGCACAATCCATTCTGATGACTATCTTGAAATTGGCCAAACAGAGGTCCAGTTTTATGCTTGAGTGTCAGTCAGCAAGTCTCCCAGAGCCAGAATGTCTGGAAGCTGGAATCCGCCTCCTCCCCCAAAGCTAGTTCCTGGAACTATTACACAAATATGCTAGGTATCCACAGGTGACATATTCATTAAAAATTCATCTTTTACAAAAACAGTATTAAAAGAATTGAGGGGTGGGTTACACTCACACTGTGGTTCAGTGGGTAAAATGTTTGCTGCCCTGACCTCCCACACTAACATACACCAGAAGAATTCTCACATGACCAATTAACCGCCAAATTTCTTGGCCCCTGATTTGACAACTCACCTTTCACCTTCCACAGTGCCCCAGGCTGCAGCCGTGGTGCGCTGGCCTGCAGGTCTCAGACAGACACATCATTACCTGTGGAATCCCAGGATTTGACTTTACAGTTTCTCTTTGTCAACAATCCCAAAGGTCCTTAACATGAAGTCATTTGTAATTTTAAGATGTTGATTTAAAAAAATCAGTTTACTACGTAAGTAATATACAAGTATCGGGTATTGCCAGATGCTCACACAATAGAGAAATATACAGAAGGAAAGAGGTCTTCCTTTATTTGTGTCAATCAGGCTAGGATGTGTTATAGTAGAGCCGTGGTTGGCAAACTGTGGCTTGTAAGCCACATGCGGCTCTTTGACCTCTTGAGTGTGGCTCTTCCACAAAATACCACGGCCTGGGCGAGTCTATTTTGAAGAAGTGGCGCTAGAAGAAGTTTAAGTTTTAAAAATGTGGCTCTCAAGAGAAATTTCTGTTGTTGTACTGTTGATATTTGGCTCTGTTGACAAATGAGTTTGCTGACCATTACACTAGACTCAGGCAGTGTTTCCCAAACTTTTGACATATGTGTACCCCTTCTATAATTTTCATAACGCTGAGTACCCCTCATAAAAAAAGAATGTATTTTAATAACAATAAAAATATATATTTTCTTTTTTTGGTACATACACAAAGTAATAAACGAGAAATAAAATTATTCATAATAAAATATAAATAAAATTTATATTATAAATAACATTTATTTGGATCAATGAGAAAGATGAAATTGACTCATGAGAACGTAGAATTAGGCGCAGCTAAGCACGGTGCAGTGCATATCCCCACCAAACTCCGGTGCAACGCGTACCCCCACCAAACTCTTCCCGTACCCCTGGGGGTACGCGTCCCACACTTTGGGAAACACTGCACTAGAGCAACAACCTCCCCTCCCCCGCCAAATGTCAGCAACTTATAGCAATAAATGTTTATTTCTTGTTCACACTACGTGTTTTTCACAAGTCCGCTACAGCCCTGCTTCTTGCCTTTTTTACTCCAGAGCCAAAGCTGATGGGAAAACCTAACTTCTCCCTGGAGCATTGTCATCTCAAGGGAGAAAGAATGAGACAAAGCAAATGATGTCCTGACTCCTAAAACTTTGCACAAAAGTGACCAACATCACTTCTTTTTTGGCGAAAGCAAATCGCATGATCGTTGCCGAGGCCAGCAGCATGGGAATACACCCGCGTGCAGAGAGGCGCACTGCTAAGGGGGAAACGGGAACATTCGGTGAGCGAGAATTCATCTGCACTGCCTCCTCCTCAGACAACTCTCCCCGGTAACCGCCCTCAACAGTTCAGTCCCCTTTCTGATGTGTTTGCCTAAGTAATATGTATCCCATATTTATTATTTACTCATAATACACACACACACACACACACACACACACACACACACACACAAATACAGAATACTGTACATACTATTTTGCAACTTTCTCTGTTCACTTAATATGCGTTGAAGACTTTTCCATATCAATACTTATAATTCTACCCCACTCTTTCTAACAACTCCATGGCATTTCATGCCATGATATAGTTTGACTCTTCGTGTACTTTTAGATCTTTTCACTGATTTTAGCTATTACAAGTAATGCCATGCTATTTATCCTTACATGCATATAACTTTGTATACATGTGTGTTTCTGAATAATAGGTTTCTAAAAGTAAGTTAAAGTAGAGCATGTGTACATTTTAATTTTTTACTAGATACTGCCAACGTGCCTTGAGAAATGCATACAGCCATCAGCAATGGAAAAGTTGCCTGATTTCCCAAATCCTCAACAACTCTGATAATTCTCTAAAAATATATTTTTATTGATTTCAGAGAGGAAGAAAGAGGGAAAGAGAGAAACAACAATGATGAGAGAGAATCATCGATCCGCTGCCTCCTGCATGTCCCACTCTGGGGATCAAGCCTAAAACCCAGGCATGTGCCCTGACCAGGAATTGAACTATGACCTCCTGGTTCACAGTCTGATGCTCAACCATTGAGCCATTCTGGCCGGACTATCTGATGAAATTTTTAAAATAATAGTTCATTGTTTTAATGTAGCCAGTGCATTTTTTTATTTATTACTGAGTTTGGGTATTGCTTGTATTTATTGGCCAATTTCACAATTAGCCTTTTGTGAATTGTTTCCATTCTCCTCCCATTCTCCACTGATTGTTTTTCTTTTCACATTTGAATGAACTAATATATATATAATATAACTAATATATATAATATAATATAACTAATATATATAATATAATATAACTAATATAATATAACTAATATAATGAACTAATATATATATTATATAATATTCAATATATATAATATTCAATATTAATCTTTTGTACTACTGGTTGTGAATACAAGCATCTCTCCTTTACCATCAGGAACCTTTAAAAAACCAAACACCCAGTGCAAATGTGAACCAGCAGCCTCTTCCAGTCAATCCATCACAACCAACCAATTTCTGAAAACACAGAAAAGTGTCTATATGTATAGCAAACTCCTTAGCATGTCAGATGCATGACACGTTGCTTCCGGATGGCCGGACAGTGAATATGATTTCTAACAGGCATTTGGTTGCATGCGTGCAGCCAGACGGCCTCTCTGAGCATCGTCGGCATCCCCGTCACATCACGCCGTTGACATCCGGTGCTTTTCAAAACATCAGCACCTAAGTCTGGCATTCCTCCATTATGTTTGGAAAGTAACTGGGGAACTCCTCCCCCTCAAACACATACTACTTTTAAAAAATGTTACATTGGGTTTGGGGGATGCACAAATGAATTTTTCGGTATAAACCTTAGCCCAAAACATGTATTGGAGAGCCAGGTATGCTTTGTGAAGTCTGAGTGTCAAAGGTAAGAGGAGTCCCACTGAGAAAAGATTGCCTTGGGAGGCAACTGGTGAGATGCGCCCTGTTTGCTGCCGGTCTGGCCATTTTGTTTTTTTGTCTCCCACCCCCTCCCCCGGCTTTATTGAGATTTGGTGGACATATAACATTGTGTCGGTTTAAGATGTACATTGTGGCCAAAACCGGTTTGGCTCAGTGGTAGAGCGTTGGTCTGCGGACTGAAAGGTCCCAGGTTCGATTCCGGTCAAGGGCATGTACATTGGTTGCGGGCACATCCCCAGTAGGGGGTGTGCAAGAGGCAGCTGATTGATGACTCTCTCTCATCAATGTTTCTAACTCTCTATCTCTCTATCTCTCTCCCTTCCTCACTGTAAAAAATCAATAAAATATATTTTTTTTAAAAAGATATACATTGTGGCAGCTCCAGTGGTGCCATCGGTTAGCGTGCAGTACTTATAAGATGTACATTGTGATGGTTTGATATGTATGTATTGCAAAATGATCATTACAGTAAGGGTGGTTAGCATGCCCACCACCTCAATAATTATCTGTGTGTGGTGTGTGTGCGTGTGTGCGTGTGCACACACACTCGTGTGTGAGGAGGACATTTAAGATCTCTCTTAGCCACTTTCAAGTATACAATACAGTACTGTTAACTATAGTCGCCTGCTGTGCGTTAGATCCCAGAACCTACTCCTCTAAAACTGGACGTTTGTATCTGTTGACCAGTATCTCCCCATTTTCCCCACCTCGGCCTCCGGTAACCACCATTCTATCCTCTGTTTCTGAATTAGGCTTTTTGAGATTCCACATATTAAGTGTTACATACGATATTTGTCTTTCTCTGTCTGACTTATTTCACTATCTCAATATTATTTCTAAACCATTCATATATATTTTGAAGGTGTTCATTTTGCGTTTCGTTCTTTAATCATCACGGGAATGACTTACGGGGCAAGGCGTGAGGTGGGCTAGAGGGAGGGTAACGTATCTGTCTTCCCGACAGGTAGCATTTTAACCCAATACCATTTATTGACTGTATCCTCCTTTCTCTAATCGGTTTGAAATGCTCCATATATTAAATTCTCAGTGTTTTGTTTTGTTTTTTAAATGTGTATCTCAAGGCCTCGCATTTTCTGGTGGAGCTAGTGTTTGCGAGTGCACGTCTCAGGGGCCACGAGATTAATTACCAGCGTCCGGGCACCAACACGTTGTAGTTATTGTGGCAACAGTAAAAGCTTCATTAGGTGTGGCAAACTCTTCCCATAGCAAGACCACCGCTAGCGTGAAACGCCACTATAAATAGACGAGTCCTGCCGTCGCAGATGAATAAGATTATTAAGGGGTCATTTTATGTTTTCAGTTATCCCCCGGTATGTTTTACAAACCTTTGTAGGTTTGATGATGTCTAAGAATTCGAGGGTTCAGCAGTTCTGGGTGAGTCCCTGCAGACGTTCAGGCTCTGTGTGGTGAGCTTCCTGGTCCCTGATGTTCAGAGATTCTCCTGCAGCTGGCACACTTGGCGGGGGCGGGGGCGGGGGAGCCGTGGAGTGAAATCCTCCCAAAGGTTTCCACCCTCCTCCCTTGTGAGGTTGAAGGCTGCCCTCTCTACCTCCACTTCCTTCTCTCATCGTCAGTCCCTCCTCATCCCGTGGCGATCCGGGTGGGCGCCCCTTCTCAGCACCTCAGAAATGCCTCATGCCATCTAGTCGCTGAAGTTGGAAGGTGCTGGGGTGGGGGAGGGGGGGAAGTGGGGTGCAGCTGAGCCCACAGTGTCCCAGGGATGGGGTAAAACCAGATAATGAACGGACGAGTGGGACAAAGCCCAAAGAGAGAGGTGGAACGAGGGCCTTAGGAAAGGGACGTGGGGCAGGAATGTCTGTCTCACCCCCACCTCTCCTTTGTGAGTGCGCCCACCAGCTCCTTGTGTTCCAGGCCAGATAGCGTCATCCACACCCCGAGGGGAGATTAGATGCTGCCTGAGAACCAGAGGGCCAGTGGGGCTGGGAGACAGCGCTGAAGCCGCGGCGGCTGCCAATCTGGGCCGGGGCTCTTTAGGCCATGGGCTGCCCTCCAGCCGGCCCGGAGGTGTCCTTCTCGTTTCTTTCCAGGGTTTCACTTCTGGTGCCCGAGCCCTCCGTGCCCAGGCCAGGCCAGGCCTTCTCAAACTCTTCCTACTCAGCCACCCCCCCCCCCCCCACTGCAAGCCTCACCCCCAGCTCTGCAGAGGCATCGCCAGCCCCACTCCAGGCGCATGTGGGGTTCCCTGCTGTCTCCAGCTTTCTCTTTAAAATGGAAGCAAAGTTTGTGTTCTACATCAAGTGTCTGTGCTTCTTTGGATATAAAAAACTGTGTTTGCAATTCCATGCCTCACCTTCCCTCCTCTTCCCCAGTGTAAATTCAACAGTGCTCGCTCTGTATGTATTTCCTGGCTCATTGCAATGGTAATGAACTCACGTTCCCCTAATCATTCATCCGCTGTCTTTCCCAATAGACTGTAAGCTCCGGGAAGGCAGCAGCCACGCCTGTCTTGCTCAGTGAATTCTCTCGGTGGCTCGCCAGTGCCTGTCTGAGGCTGTGGCTTTTATTTAGTCCCTTTAGCCTTCTTATAACAAGGCTGATGGGAATTCCAGGCCTCTACAGGTCAAGTGTCTGTGCTTCCTTCCACAAGCAGAAAGGCCTGGGCCGGCGCCTCACAAAGGCGTTATTGTTCTCGAGGGGTCCAGGTGAGAGGCGCCATCCATCACAGCTCGTGGCCCAGCCCTATCACAACCCCTGGCACCCTCCCAGTGACAGCGAGACAATGACATCACCTCCAAATGTGCACAAAGGGGGGCCTATTCTGAAAGCGCTCTCTGGGGGTTGACTTCAAGCTCAATCTTGCTGATTTAGGTGGATACTATCACAACTCAGATTCAGTTTCTCAGATTCAGTTCAAGCGCCATAGATGACTTGGTACGTATTTGATTTATCCAAGTTTCCTCAAGTCAGAGAAGAAATTGAAGGATGTTTTGCTGGGGTTAGGAAAACAAGCCAATCTGGGGAAGGAGCTGATTTCTCTAACATGTAATTGTAAATTAGCTCCCTCACCTTGGGGTCTCGCTCTCCCATCTCCTTCACAGATTTTCAGTGATAGCCCTTCTCCATATCATTCTTTTTTTTCTTCTTTTTAAATAAATCTTTATTGTTCAGATTATTACAACTGTTTCTCCTCCCCCCACCCCAGCTCCCTTCCACCTGATCCCCACTCCACCCTCTGCCCTTACCTCCCCCGCCCACGCTGTCCTCATCCATAGGTGTATGATTTTTGTCCAGTCTCTTCCTGTACCCCCAACACAGACACCCCTTTCCCCCTGAGAATTATCATACTCTACCCAGCAAAGTTATCATTTAGAATTGAAGAGCAGATAAAGAGCCTTACAGATCAGAAAAAGCTAAAGGAGTACATCACCACCAAACCAGTATTATTTGAAATGATACAAGGTGTTCTTTAAAAAAGAGGAAAAAACCGAAACCGGTTTGGCTCAGTGGATAAAGTGTTGGCCTGTGGACTGAAAGGTTCCAGGTTTGATTCCGGTCAAGGACATGTACCTTGGTTGCGGGCACATCCCCAGTAGGGGGTGTGCGGGAGGCAGCTGATAGATGATTCTCTCTCATCGATATTTCTAACTCTCTATCCCTCTCTCTTCCTCTCTGTAAAAAAAATCAATAAAATATGTTTAAAAAAATAAATAAAAAAGAGGAAAAAGAAGAAAAAAATAAAGATAAAAATTATGAACAACAAATACATATCTATCAACAAGTGAATCTAAAAGTCAAGTGAATTAAAAATCTGAGGAACAGAATAAACTGGTGAATATAATAGAATCAGGGGCATAGAATGGGAGGGGATTAATAATTCTCCATATCATTCTTGATATCTACAGAGTGCTACTCACAAGATGTATCGGTTAAGAAATGCAAATTCCACAAAAGGGCATAGCGCTGTCTCTAAGTTTCACGCAAAGGTGTGGTCAAACAAATGTGTCAGCATTTGAAGACAATGCTACAGAAAAAATAGTAAGAAATCTGGATTGTGGAATAATTATTACCACCATTGCTTATATTTATTGAATATTTATTATATGTCAGAAACCAAGTCAAGTTCTTTGCCTGAATGGGCTTGTTTAATCTCCACAGCAACCATCTGAGTAAGGAGAATTATCGTTCCCATTTCACCGAGGAGGAAACCGATGCTTGGAGAGCTTATGTAACTCTCCCAAGATAGTGCCCCGTGGGGAACAGAGCCAAGGCTCTGGTGCTGACTGACTTCATTCTGTGGTTCAGTGTCCTACCACTGGCCATGAACACGCAACGGGCATTTGTGTTCTGGAAAGAAGTAAATTTCCATCATGCCAAGTACACGTGCTGGTTAGCTGGCGTTGTTCAATTCAGGGCCTAAGAGATTTGTTTCAATGAACAAATGCATGAAGATCTGTTCTAAGTGGCTCATTTGTTGACTCTTTTTATTTTATTTTTTATTTTTTTAAAAATAAAAAATAAAATTTTAAAAATCAATATATTTTATTGATTTTTTTTTTTTTTTTTACAGAGAGGAAGGGAGAGAGATAGAGAGCTAGAAACATCGATGAGAGAGAAACATCGACCAGCTGCCTCTTGCACACCCCCCAGTGGGGATGTGCCCACAACCAAGGTACATGCCCTTGACCAGAATTGAACCTGGGACCTTTCAGTTCTCAGACCGACACTCTACCACTGAGCCAAACCGGTTTCGGCTGTTGACTCTTTTTAGGTGATAGAAAATCTGTTGTTCTCTTAAGGATGTTAAGCACTGCCTCTGCCCATCCAGCCCCGTGACACCCTAACAAATGAAATGCTCGTAAGTGAGTTTGGCTCGTTTCTGAGTTCCAGTAAGACCCAAATTTCTGTTTGACCAGCCATCATGCAGAAAGTTCTAACCAGCAGCGCTCTTTTGAACAGGTGCGGACGTGCCCAGTCCCTGCATAAGTTCTTTCTCTGAGAGCAGCCGCCCTGGCCTTTCTTTTAGTCGCTGGAGTTGGTTGGAGTTTTGTGGCTGTTTCATGCTGTGTTTACAGAGTGCTCACTGCGGGCCACGTAGGCATAGCCTGACCCTGGCCCTGCAGTCACTGGTCTTCCTGCCTCAACCTGGTCCACAACCATCCTCCACTTTGAAAAGCATTTCCAGTTCCCTTCAGTTCAGTGCAACAGGGATGGGCTGAGCAGATACTGAGTCCAATGTTGGGGGACTCTATAATACATGTGAATAATAGCTAACAGCACCTGCTTCTGGTCAGACATTATCTCACTGACTGCATCATCTCATCTCACTCTCACTGTCACCCTCTTGGTCCCATTTTTTCAGAGGAGGAAGCAGGCAATGAGCCCCAGGCCATACAGCTAACAGACTGAGGATCTCGCTGACTGCAGCTCCGACATCAGAGTCTGAGCTTTGAACTCCTATTCTTTCGTGCCATTTCAGCACGTTCCAGGAAATCTAGAGCTAGGAGCTGGAGGAGTTCTGAAAGATTCTATGGAGGAAGTGGAAGTTGAGCTGGATTCTGAGATTTACACTGGGGAGAGCAGAAAAATAAAACACACAGGTTCTCTTGTTACCTGTTGTTGTTTTTTGTGTGTGTTGTGTTTTTTTTTGGTATGTTTATTTTTCCTGCAGAGCAATGGAGAAGGAAAATTGGTCCATTTTGTAGTTGGCATTACAAATTAGTTTTAAATTCCACACCTGCCTTGCCACTTGAGTTTAATCTTATTATAGCAGATCGCCTCTCGTTTCTTTAGTTTGTGTAGATTTTGCATGCAGGGGTTTTAAGTCAATCAAAGAGCATCTGTGCTGAAAGGAGTTATTTTTGTGTGCATTAACATAATCGGCCCAATTCCTCTCTGAATCAACAAAAAAAAAACTTTTCTAATTCCTGTTTTAGAGGTAAAGTAATGCAGTACGGGAAGAAAGCTAACTATCTCTTTTTATTTTTAGTCCATGGTAGATGTCCAGCAAAGTGAATTTATACTGTTTGGAGGAAGAGCTGAGATCAGCATATGTAGACTGACCTTAGCATTGAAGTGTCCTTGACAGGAATGCTTAATACTCATGATGAGCGAGCAAGGTATTTCCATAGCAGAAAGGGGACAGTCTGAGAAACAAATTTGAACTTGAATATCCTACATATGACATCTGGACACAGCACTGTCCTCTTTTATTCCACCTTGTACCATCTCACCATGAAAGTACCTCATATAAAATATTCTTTCTGAAATAGCCAAACTTTGCAAGTCATTTAATTTTCCCCAGGTTGTTGGCTCTATGTCCTTGTCTTTAAATGTTCCACTTCTTTAACAATTTCAATCTTCTTCTTTTTTTGCCGAAAATAGTTTCCCCACAGCCATATTTTAATGCATATAAGAAGGAAATTACTTGACTTTTATTTAGCATCTCTCAAAGAACTTTCTCTGTTTCAGAGAAAGTTAGAATCTGGTGACTTTCTTCTCTGAATCTGGGTACCTTAGTCTCTCCATCCCTATACAGAAATACGCATCATTGGTCATAGCCATATAGTGTGGGTGGGACCACATCTACTTTCAGCTCCAGCAGATAGCCCTGATTGGTCTAGGTCCATGGTCAGCAAACTGTGACTCACAAGCCACATGAGGCTCTTTGGCCCCATGAGTGTGGCTTTTTCACAAAATACCACGGCCTGGGCAAGACTATTTTGAAGAAATGGTGTTAGAAGAAGTTTAAGTTTAAAAAATTTGGCTCTCAAAAGAAATTTCAATTGTTGTACTGTTGATATTTGGCTCTGTTGACTAATGAGTTTGCCGACCACTGGGATAAGGGCTTAATCACAAGGAATGACAACAGCCTATAATTATTGGAATCAAGAGTCTAGGTCAGTGGTCGGCAAACTCATTAGTCAACAGAGCGGTAAACAGTGGCTCAAGAGCTACGAGCCGCAGTTTGCCGACCACTGGTCCAGTACATTGGCAATTCAGTTATGATCACAGGATTTGGTTCAGAGATGAGCCAATCTGCACGAAGCTTTGTGTTGCGGTTGACTGATTGCCAAGGACAACCTCCCCTGTTTCCTGAGGAGGAGTCAGTGCATAGGCTTGATTGCAGCCAGTTCTCCTGTAATCATGAGGAAGTTGGCCCTAGGAAGCGGCCAACATTGGGTATAAAAGAGAAGTGAACTGGAAAGAAAGCAAAGCCTCACATCATTTAGCAATCAGTGCAGTGCAGTCCATTGTAGCTCTGGACTCCCAGTTAGCTAATAAATCCCTTCCTAATGATGAGCTTCAATTAGGTTTCTTTGTTACTTCCAACCCCAGTACACCCAACTACTGAGCAGTTGAACTCAGAAGCAATACTATGCCCCCAAATGCAGTTTATCCATTCTGCATTTTGGGTCATTAACTTGCACCCTTTGATGGTGTATGAGCTGGGACAGGTTAGGCTGTTACACATACAAATGGACTTTTCACTTGCATAACTGTCTGAAGCAGGGGTTCCCGGTCAGCCCTTGGCTCTCCGCATGGTTCACTTGGCTTCCCAGGAAGCCCGGCTCCTCGCCCTTTTGGCTCGCCCACCCCCTCAGCCTTGTCATCCTCCTCATCAAGCTGGCAGAAGGGAAAAGGGGACACCCCTGCTTCTTAAAAGGCATGGCCTAGGAACGGTACAGATCATTTCTACTTTCCCTTGGCTAAACTCAGTCACATGGCCACATCTAACAGCAAAGGAGCCCGGGAAGAAGTAGAGTTTTGGTAACTGACATGAACTGCAGGAGATTATTAAGTTATAGGAGAAAACAACAGCAGAGCAGTGTCAGCCCAGGTGTCCCATCTCCAGAAATGCATCAGCTTTGTCTCTCTCGTTTCAGCCCTGGGTAAGCCTCTGCTCCTGCTCTTCTCCAGCTGCGTTCTTGCTCTGGTTCGCTCATGCCGACCCCGTTTAACCCACTCCATCACCCACTGGCAAACATGCAGGCTTAACTGAAGGTCTCGTATACACTGAGTGGCCAGATTATGATGATCTCTGAATGAATAATAATCTGGCCACTCAGTGCATATCCTATAAAATAAAAGGATAATATGCAAATTGTCCCCTCAACCAGAAGTTTGACCAGCAGGCAGGCTGGCCAACCAACCACCCATGTCCCCTCCCCCGGCCAGGCTGGCCAGACCCCACCCATGTACGAATTCATGCACCAGGCCTCTAATACACACACACACACACACACACACACACACACACACACACACACGAGTGACCAGATTATTACGCGTTCAGAGATCATAATAATCTAGCCACTCAGTGTAGAGACAGAAGTGTAATCAAACTCTTCTATGAACCTCTGCTCTTCCCTCCAAATATCTCTTCCCAGGTCATCAGTCTCTCTTAACTCTTCTCTGGCTACTTGGCTTCCCCTCCACCATTGCCAGTCCTTAAAAATCCCCTCCTTGCCCAAGCATCTCGGCTCTTGCCTTTTGTAATATGCCCACTTTGCCAAAGAAACACCTGGTAGGAAACCAAACATCAATAACATATGTTAAATACTCCTCAGGAAACTTAGGAAATAGTTCACTGGGTAAGAAAGGTCTCTTCTTTGGGCACAGCTGTGTAGGGAGTTGCTAAATAAGAAAATAAATTTTTGCCATACAAATATATTTCCATAGATAAAAGACTAGAAAGCTATTCCTACCTAAAATGTCAACAGTGTTTATCTCTAGGTAACCAAATTACAAATGGGGTATTTTTTCTCTTGTATGTTTCTGAACTTTTATTTTTATATATTTATATTTTTATAGTATGTGATATATTTCTTTAATACTCTGTAAAAACCACTATAAAGAAATATATTTTTTGCTTAATTTTATTGAACATTAGGGAAATGCCAATCAAACTACAATGAGATGCCACTTCGCACCCATGACTATTATACAAAAAAAGATACAGCAGAAAATAACAGGTGTTGGCAAGGCTACAGAGAAATTAGAACCCTGTGCATGTTGGTGGGAATGTAAAACGATGCAGCCACTGAGGCACACAGCATAGTGGTTCCTCCAAAAACGAAACATAGTATTATCATAGGATTCAGCAGTTCCCCTCTGGATTTATAACCAAAAGAATCGAAAGCAGGGTCTCGAAGAGCTATTTATACATGCCTATGCTCCTAGCAGCATGATTCCCAATAACCAAGACGGGAGAACTACCCAGATGTCAATCAACAGGTGAGGGAATAAACAAGATGTGGCATGTACATACTACGATGAAATAGTAGCCAGAGTTAACAGGAAAGAAATTCTGACACATGCACCTGGAGGAACCTGGAGGACATTGCGCTGAGTGAAATCAGCCAGTCACAAAAAGACAAAAAGGTTGTATAACTCCACTCATGTAGTATTTAGAGTGGTCAAATGCACAGGGAGAGAAAGTGGAATGGCGGTGGCCACGGCTTGGCAGGGGGAGCGTGGAGAGTCGATGTTTAACGGCTCTAAGAGTTTTTTTTATTTATTTTTTTATTTTTTTACTTTTTTATTTTATTAAGGTATTTTCTGTGTACATAGTTTACCACTGCCCCCCCCTCCCATTTACGCCCTCCCTCCCCAGAGTTATGTGTTCATTGGTTGTACTTATGTTCATGCATACCAGTCCCTCGGTTGTTCTCCTATCTCCCCCCAGGTCTCCTTCCCCTCCCCACTGTCATTTGACAATCTGCTTGTTTTATGGTGACCATCTCAGGACCCCATGAATAAAATCTGCTCCTCATTTGGCAGTCTGCTTGTTTTATGGTGACTATCTCAGGACCATATGAATAGAGTCCGCTCCTCCTCTGGTTTTCACCGCCCCTTCCCCTGGGTCCCACTGCTTCCCCTGGGACACACGGCTCACCCGGGACACCCTTCCCCTTTGGGGGGTACGGCTTACCCGGGGCACATGGCCCCCTGGGACACTCAGCTCACCCGGGGCACTCGGCCCCCTGGGACACTCGGCTCACCCGGGGCACTCGGCCCCCTGGGACACTCGGCTCACCTGGGGCACTCGGCCCCATGGGACACTCGGCTCACCCGGGGCACTCGGCCCCCTGGGACACTCGGCTCACCCGGGGCACTCTGCCCCCTGGGACACACGGCTCACCCGGGACACCCTTCCCCTTTGGGGGGTACGGCTTACCCGGGGCACACGGCCCCCTGGGACACTCGGCTCGCCTGGGGCACTCGGCCCCCTGGGAGTTTGAATTGGGAAAGGTGAGACCGCTCTAAAGGGGGACGGTGGGTGACGATGATAATTGTACAACAATGTATATGACTGAATTCCACTGAACTGTACACCCAAAATGGTTAAAAAAGGTAAATTTTGTTATGTATGTTTTACCATAAGTCTCTTAAGAGAAATTTTATCTTTCCATCGTCAATTTTATGAGAAGTTCTGACTCAGAGAGCTATAATCTCTTCTGAGTACCAGATATTTCCCTCGTTTGGGCTTTATCATCTATACGGTATTCCCTGCAAAATGAATTTGTGAGCGACATAAGGAAAAATACTTATTCTACCCATATTACCCGAGGCTCGGGGATTAACAATATGGCTTCTCTTCCCCCAGGATCTGCTGTGTAATAAGTGAGGAAGACAGGTAAGCAGTTAGCTGCGGTCCACAGGGGAGTGAACCAGCGGGCCACGTGTCCAGATACAAGCAGTGAATTCTGGGCAGCCGAGGAGGCTTCCCAGAAAAGGGGGGTGTTTAAATTGGACCTTGAAGAGCATGTCGGAGTTTACTGATGGAGAAGTTGTGAATGTGGGGGACACGTTAGACAGTGGGGTACAGAGATGGAGGGACGGCGTTGGGACGTGAGGAAGCCACTTGGGCCTAAGGTGACCAGACGTCCCGCTTTGGGCGGGACAGTCCCGATTTTTAACATTTTTGTCCAGTGTCTGCCCGTGGGACAAATTGTTAAAAATCGAGACCGTCCCGCCCAAAGCGGGACGTCTGGTCACCTTGCGCTTGGCCCACCAGAGCCGGCCCCCGAGGCTTCTGCCCAGGCATAGGGCTTAATATTTGCTGATGAGTAAAGACTTATCGGATGCAGATAGCAGCCCGCTCCACGTGACTGTGGCCCTAACTATCCCACCGGCCGCCTCCACACCCGTCGCATCGAGCGCAGAACTCACTGGCGCTTGGAGGTGGGCCAGCTTCTGACGGAGGGGCAGGTGGGGGCGCAGACAGGCCTGGGATTTCCAAAGCTGGTCCGCAAAGCTCAATGGGGCTCTGAACCTGCCTGGCTGAGGGCCAGCGGGGAGGCACGCCCAGGCCTGGACGCGGCGGTGCTGTGTTTACCCGGAGATGACCCAGAAGCGGGCTGGGCCCCGGAAGCTAAGTCAAAGCCGGCCGTGCGTCGGGGCCGGGGCTGAGCCCTTGGCTGGCTCGGGGGTGGGTTCTGGAGAAACACGGAGCGTGCCAGGGCCTCCTGTGCCCCCAGGGAGGCGGCGCCCTGCTTGTTGGTGCCTGATTGTGTGCAGCTGCTGGCTCTGTCGTCTAACGCTGCAGAGGCCTAGCAGCCCTTTCCATGAAATCCTGAAGCTCTGTCATGTTTTCTGCGGGCCTCTGGGACTCAGCCGAGCTGCACACACACACGTCTTCCCCCGGTTCCCGCACGCGTGGCTTTGCCGCGGGAGGATGGCGTGCCCACGGGGCACAGCCGCACGGCCGTCGCCCTGCCCGGGTGGAGGGGAGAACAGAGTGTGCTTGGGAACTGGGAGCCCATGGGTGCTGTGTCAGTCACTCCGGGCGTGGGGTGTGGGGAGATCAGCTTGCTGAGAAAAGGCGGCCGAGGACACGTAGAAGTGTAAGTTCCGGATCTGGAAGATTGTCAATGTCAGCGCATTCACGTGTTGAGGCAGAAGGCACGGGAGGACGACCAGCCAGCACTCTGAGGGTGGAAAGTTTAACCTTTATCTTGTAGATCTGCTGGTCGAATTCGGGATCCAAAGGGGATCCAGGGGAATTCAGGATCCAAAGCCTGAACTGACCTCGTGAGGAGGCTCTGGCCTATATATCTCCTCCTGTGGCGGCCCCTGAGGGTCCCCCCGGCTCTGCCCAAGTCAGTCTTGGTGGGGCCCTGGGGTTCGGCTCCGCAGTTCCGCCCAGGTCAGTCAGAGTGGGGAAGTAAGACTACCGTTTTAACCAGATACTGAACTAGGTTGCAAGCCCCCCCTTCCCCCCACTTTGCTTTTTACACATAGTCAAGGCGTGTCGCCCCTGTCACTGCCACTGTTTCCGCTCTTCGAAGCCTCCACCACGCGCTGGCCCCTGCCTCCTGCTGGGCACTTTCGTTCCAGGCAACCACAAAGGTGGGCCTGACCTCCGGCCTCCCTGAAGCGGTCCTGGACCCCCTCCCCAGGCCACAGCGGCGTCAGCTACCCCTGCGCAGCCACAGGCATCTCTCACCTGGCCACGGCTGGGCAGGCACAAGGCGCAGGGCACGGGCTACGTGGAGAGTCCCGCTAACCCGCCCCTCTGGTTTACCCGGTTCCCAGGACTCAGCCACCTCCCTGACACTCTAACCCACAAAACACAGAAACCTCTGCCCTCTTGCCTTCTTGGAAGGCTCCCGAATTCCCCCAGGTGGGCCTGACTCACGCAGAGCTGGAAATTCCCCGCCTGGGGTCGGGGCACCCAGGTCTGGCAACACAAAGCCCTGGCTGTCTCTCCTGGAAGGGAAAGGGGAAATTATCTTCCCTTTGTTTTGGCTGATAAGCCAGAGTAGCACCAAAGATAAACTGCAATTAGTGTCTCCACATCTCCCGTGGTCGTCGCTGGTCTCACTCACCTGGCCACGGGGCTTGCTCCTCTGCTGCGGAGCCTGGGCCTGCCCCTGTGCGTCTGCTCATGGCTCCTCAGGAAGTAACTCCGGGACGCCTTTGGGTGGTCCGTTAATTGCTCCTTCACTCCCTTTAATTTATATCCAGTGCTGCTCCAGGTGGCACCTCCCACCTCCCCCCACTCTGTCTCCTGCCCGCTCCCAGTCGTTCACCTGCACCCAGGCCCCGAGCCCCCACAGAATCCGACCTGATTCTAGTGCAGAGTCGCACACGGAGGCCGCAGGACCTGACCCTGGCCAGGAGCCGCTGAGGGTTAGGCATCTGAGGTGTGAACCCTCCTCACGGTCATCTGAGTCTTTATCGCTCCCCATTTTATTGAGAGATATTGACACAGCACTGTGAAAGCTCTGGATGTATGGTGTGATGACTTCCCAAGATTCTAAAAACGACGTCTGAGCTAGGAATGTAGGCGTGTCCAACCCAGGGAACTGTCACTGGTGTCAGCAGATGTCCCGGTCCCGGTCCCGGTCCAGAAGCCCTGGGACCCAACGGCCTGAACTGAGCTCAGGGGCCTGCCCCCCCTCCCCCCTGGCTTCTGGGCCTTGGAGAGATTAAGTGGCTCAGGGGAGGCGCTTTTCTTCGCTCACTGAAGAAAGGACTGAGTTGGTGGGCTTTTCCCAGTGCGTTCTTTAAGGAACCTGCCAACCTGGCAGATTCTATGTATATTTGATTTTCCATCTTGACCCGGTTCCTGGTGACGCTGGAACCAACCTTCCCTCTGAGGTCCACACTCGGGGACTTCACAGGCCTCTGCCCTGGAGCATCTGCTCACATGGAGGCCCTTCTGGGGCTCCCATCCCCAGCTCCTCCCGACTCCTCCGAAGCTCTGCTGGAGTCTCCTGTCTGGTGTGTGGGAGGTATGTCAACAGCTGAAGGCGCTTCTGCGTGTCAGCTCCTGACTTCCTCGCCCACCTTCTCCGGGTCTGGAGGCTGGGTCCCTTAGCCGCCTCCTCAGTGGAGCCCTCACAGGGTTGGAGGGCTGGTGGCCTGCCTGCTGCCGCCTGTGCGCGCCAACAGATTCCGCATCCGGCGATCCGATGATGCTCTCCAGATTGATCGCATCCCCAGGCCGGCCTGACATTTTGGGCATGTGAACGCGGGTGTCTGGCGTGGCTCCCGCTGCAGGCATAATGAAGCCGGGAGGGGGAAGAGCTTGCTTCCCAGGGAGCGACTGTGTGTCAGTGACAAGTCTTCCTGGCAACAGCACCAGGAAGGAGGAGGTACCGGGCGCCAGCATCACAGCCAGAATCGTCGCACTGATGGCTGCACGGCACTGCACACTGTTCCTTCCCGGTTACTGATTCCAACCTTTAAAAAAAAAAATAAAGAAAAAGAGAAGGAAAAGAAAGGAGGAAAGGAAGTGTTTGGTACATGCATTCTCTAAACGAAACCCCCTAATCTGCCACCAAAGAGGGAGACGGATGACCTGCAATGGTGCCACACTGTGGCTACCCCTGGCTGTGCTATGAATCTGTGACTGAATAATAGATGAGCGTCTGAGGCGGAGCGAGAGGCACAGGGATGAAGCGTCTGAGGGGCAGAGCTCCTTGGCCCTCTGCTTGGGGAGTAGGCCCCCAGCAATACGGAGCCAGAGATGTAGTCCCCGCCCCCTCCCTCCTTTTCTCCCCTGGTTTCTTAGGCATGTGCTGCTAACCACAAAGTTTCCCATTTCTCAAGGCATCCATTCAGAATGAAGAGGGAAGTGAAACAGGCTGGATCCGGACATCCACACACGTGGGAAGCAGTGGCTGTTTCTACTCGACTCCCATCATCATGCCCAGGCACGAGGTGGAGGCCTCGGACAGCCGCGCTGAACAGAACCGGCCTGGCTCAGCTGGCTCATCGGGTGCCCGTGGGTGTGTCTCCTTCCCCGCCCCAGGCACTGTCTCACCATCTGGAGAATGAACCACGTGGGTCTCTTAGAGGTCGCCCCAGGTCTGACCTTCTAGGATTCCAAGGTCAAAGCCGGTTTCACAATCCTGAGAAAGCATGGAATCAAAAGCATGGTCTCAAATGCCCGATCTCCAGGTTCTGCTTTGTCACCGCGGCTGGAGCCTGCGAGGCGCGAGGGTGACATCCCCGCGCACGCATCATTTAGCAGTATCTGGGATACATTTACATGTTTAGCATCGGTGTAATTCCCACTTGGTTTGATGCCACAGGAAGTTCAAGCCCGATTCAATCAAGGGACTTTATAAAATGAGTGTTTAAGAAGCAAAGACAATGCGTTGCATATGTTAGATCATTGTTCTCTGCATTGTTATTCAATCCAGCACGTTGGGGGCGGCTCGCGCTTCAAGTCCAAGAATCTGTTAGCAATCCAAAAGTTGCATTTTTACTATCTTATTTGGCAGCGTGGAATTTAAGATCTGGATTGGACCTGCGAGGCAGGCAGGCAGGCACTCCTACGAAGACAAGCGCAGACAGCCTTTTTGTACGTCTTCGCATACCTCTCAGCTCCTAACGTCGCCTTCAGACTGTGGGCCTGACGCAGGAAACTGAAAAAGCCCCGATCGCTACACCTGGGGGTGAGGAGAGCGTCGGGAGCACAACGGAGGATCGTGTCCAACCTGGACGTGCTTCCCCTTCCGCCTAAAACAGCCGCCGCACCAGGAGGAGGAACCAAGGTTTCCATTCCTGCCTGTGGGAGGTCGGGGGGGGGGGGGGGGGCACGGTGCAGACCCTGCCCCGGCCGCAGCTGCAGGCGGCTTTCCCCCGGGGTGCACGCCGAAGAGGAGCAGTCCTCCGTGGACACGGAGTGGAAGGCTACCCGGGACCTCCCGGGAGAACTCTGAGCCAGTTCAGACAAGAGACTGAGGAGGTGCGACCTCTGCATAAACACCTCTGGTCGGAGTGAGCAGACACGGCAGCAGGAGAGCCCAGAAGAGAACCTCAAACCGAAAAGGACAAGAAGCAGAACTTCTGAGATGGCCCCAGCCAGGTATGAGACGGGAGGGGAGATGGCAGGGACCTTACCCAGGTCCTGCTGGGCCCGTGTGGTTGCGGGGAGACCCCGAAGCTTAACCAGCGGGAACTCTGAACTGAAAGATGAGACTACAGGCTTTATTAGAGGAGAAGACCCCTGCCAGGAGCTGCCTTCCAAAGGAAGAGAGCACATATGCAGGGGTGAAGGCGCCTTTTGAGGGGAGGAAAGGGAAGGGACGGGGCTTAGGGTATTCCGCACACGCTGATTGGTGGTTTCACGTAAGGCACATGATTAGGGACTTAGGAATCGGGGGCTTAGGGTATTTGGCAGGTGCTGATTGGTGGTTCAATGTACAGTCCGTATAAGGTGCCTGGTTAGGTGCTCAGGAATGTTCGGGCTGCAGGTGCAGTTTTCATCATACTCCGTCCATCCGTTGGGGGAAGGGAGGATCTGATTCTATCCTAAACTCTCTTGGACAAGGCAGAACCCAAGGTCAGGCCTGAGGAAGAGGGGCGTTGAATACTGGCGGGTAGAAAAAGAAGTCAAAAGCTGGGAGGATGGAGGGCAGGGGAGGGTTACGGCCGCAGATTCAGAACAAAGCTGTGAGTCCTGAATCTCTGGGGTTCTTTTGTATGATGCTTGCCCTCACGTAACGAGAGCGACCATTGAAAAGAACTACACAGAGGTTTGACAGAGACAGTGGAATAAGAGGATCCACAGGGGAGCAGGACAGAATTCGTGACATTCGAGACAGAAAAAAAAAAGTATCTCCTGCCGGGCGCAACTTCTTGAGAGCAAGGACCCCCTTCCCAGAAGTGCCTCTTGCAACTCTCCCTCACATCTTTTCAGCAGCCATTGCATTGCACCGTTACGCCATTGCCCAGAGCTATCCTTTGGCAAGGTGAGCCCTAGACAAGCAGACTGGCTGAGACTGAGCGAGAGTCATTCTGCGGGGTCTTTCCTGGAAGCGCATGGGCATGGCCTTAGGCCGGGTGGACGGGCCTGGGATTCAGTCTGTGAAGGAGAAGGATTAGGGACTCAAGTGGGCAATGGCGATGGGACCGCAGGGTGGGGCTCCCAGCCAGGCCTGCCATGCCCCCCTGTGGACTCTCGGGTGACATATCAGGGCTTCTCAGATAGGAAGATAGGAAGAGATAGAGCTCACTCCTCACCCCGCTGACCCAGCCCTTTTTACCACAACACTGCTGTTGTCTGTTATACTTATAACATTTTAAACCGTCTTAGTTAAGGCTCAATGCAAGGCAAATCTTTTCTTTTCAAGTTTATTGAGATATTCTTGACATATAACATTGGGTAACACTGAGATGTGCAATGCAATGATTTGGTGCACATGCACAGTGTATTGCAAAACGATCACCACAATAGTTGAGTGAGCATTTCATCACCTCAAATTAACTGGTGTGTGTGTGTTGAGACCATCTAAGATCTTCTCTGAGCAAACTTCAAGTATACAACACAGTATTAACTATAGTCACCATGCTGTGCCTTAGAGCCACAGAACTTAGCTTATAACTGGCAGTTTGTCTCTACTGACCAACATCTTCCCTTTTCCCCACCCCCACTCCTTGGCAACCAGCATGTTTCTATGAGTTATGCCGGTTTTAGATTCCTCATGTAAGTGGATTCATACAGTATTTGTCTTTGTCTGATTCATTTCACTTAGCGTAATGCCTCAGGGTTCATCTGTGTTGTTACAAAGGGCAGGGTCTCCTTTTTCAAGGTTGTGTGAGTGTAACATTCTATCTATCCATTCACTCACTGATGGATAGGTTGTTTCCATATCTTGATTGTTGTAAATGAACATGGAAGTGCAGATATCGTTTGAGATAGTAATTTCATTTGCTTCAGATATATACCAATACAGGGAAATGGGACTGCAGAATGATATGGCAGCTCTATTTTTTAATTTTTTGAGAAACCGCCATACTGTTTTCCATAATGATCGTACCAATTTGCATTCCTATCAGCATGGTACAAGGGTTCCCTTTTCTCCACATCCTTGTTAAAACTTGTTATCTCTTGTCTTTTTTATAACAGCCATTCTGACAGGTATGAGATAATATCTTACTGTGGTTTTCATTTGCATTTCTCTGATGATTAGTGATGTAGAGTATCTTTTTATATACCTGTTGGCCATTTATAGGTCTTTGTTGGAAAAATGTCTATTCAGTTCCTCTGCTATTTTTTAAATCAAATTATTGGTTGTTTTGCTATTGAGTTGTATGAGTTTCTTATATATGTTGAATATTAACCCCTTATGTGCTTTGTGGTTTTTAAATATTTTCTCCTAGTCCATAAGTTGCTTCTTCATTTTGTTCATTGTTTCCTTTGCTTTGCAGAAGTCTTTTAGTTTGATATAGTCCCACTTATTTATTTTTGCTTTTGTTGCTTGCACTTTTGGTGTCATATTTAAAAAATCATTGCCAAGAGCAATCTCCAGGAGTTTTTCCCTATGTCTTCTTCTAGGAGTTTTAAGGTACGGGTCTTACATTTAAGTCTCTGATATTTTGAGTTACTTTTTACTAGTGGTATAAGATAGGGGTCCAATTTCATTCTTTTGCATGTAAATATCCAGTTTTCCCAGCACTGTTTATTGAAAAGATTATCTTTTTCTCCACTGAGTATTCTTGGCTCCTTTGTGAAATATTAGTTGGCTGGATATGCATGGGTTAATTTCTGGGCTCTTGATTCTATTTCATTGGTCTATGTGTTTGTTTTTGTGCCAATACCAGACAGTTTTACTTACTATAACTTTGTAGTATAGTTTAAAATCATGAACTATGGTGCCTCCAGCTTGGTTCTTCTTAAGAATGCTTTGACTATTCAGGGTTGTTTATGGTTTCATAAAAATTTTAAGATTTTTTTATGAAAATTTTTTTCATAAAATGTTTTTCCCCATTGGCATTTTGATAGGGGTTGCATTGCTTCTATAGATGACTTTGGATAGTATAGACATTTTAATTATATTAATTCTTCCTCAAATACAAGATATTTTTTTATATCTTGTATTTGAGAAAGAATTAATATATGTGTTTTCTTCAATTTTTTTCATCAATGTCTTATAGTTTTCAGTGTACAGATATTTCACCTCCTTTGGTATCACGATAATGCTGCCTCATAAAATGAGGATGGGAGTGCTCATTAACACTTGAAAGAATATGAGATGGGTTGGTATCCCTTCTTCTTTAAATACTTGGTAGAATTCACCAATGAAACCATATGTTTCTGGGCTTTCTTTATTAAAAGGTTTTGATTACTGCTTCAATTTCTTAGTCACTATTGGTCTATCTCTTCATGAGTTAATCTTGGTAGGTTATATGTTTCTAGAAATTTATCAATTTTCTTTAGGTTATCCAGTGTTTTGGTGTATAATTGTTCCTAGGGGTATCAATTGTAATGTCTCCTCTTTTACTTATAATTTTGTTTGAGTCCTCTTTTTTTTCTTGGTTAATCTAAAGTTTTGTCAACTTTATTTATCTTTTCCAAGAAGCAACTCTTAATTTCACTGACTTTTTCTGTTGTGTTTCTAGTCTCTGTTATGTCTGTTTTAATCTTTAGTATTTTCTTCCTTTTGCTAATTTTGAACTTAGTTTGTTCTTCTTTTTCTAATTCCTAGAAATGTAAAGTTATGTTGTTTACTTGAGATCTTTCTTTCTTTAATGTAAGCAATTATTGCTATAACCTTCCCTCTTAGAACTTCTTTTGCTACGTCCTGTAAGTTTTGGTATATTGTGTTTTCATTTTTATTTGACATTAGATACTTTAGGTTTTCCTTTAAATATCTTTATTTACCCATTGGCTGTTCAGAAATGTGTTGCTTAATTTCCACATGTTCATAAGTTTTTCAGTTTCCCTCCTGTTGTTGATTTTTAGTGGTATGCCATTGTGATTGGGGGGAAAACACACACACACTAGACATAATTTCAATTTTCTTAAATTTGTTAAGGCTTGCTTGGTGACCCAACATGTGACCTATCCTAGAGCATGTTCCATGCGCACTTCAGAAGGACCTGTACTCTGCTGTTGAGTAGAATGTTCTAATATGTCTCTTAGTTTCATGTGGTCTGCTCTATAGTGTTATTCAGGTCCGAGTAAGTTTATTTTGCCATGAAATTGAGATATATCAAACATGGCAATAATGAGATGTTGTAATTTGGTAGAAACAGCTAGGGGTTTAGAATCACACAGATCGCTTTTATTTTTTAATCCATTTTCTGGTTGAGAGGCAGTGGGCAGTTACTTCATTTCTCTAGACCCTTCTTACTAGTAATCACCTCAACTCCTTTGGCATGTGAGTTCTTTCATGGGAGGCTGAGCTGGGAGGCATGCCATGGCAATGCGCGAAGCATTCTGTAAGTCTACATGGCACAGTGCCCAGGGGCTATGGACAGGGTGGCGTAGGAAACAGGTATCTCCATTTTTCTCTCCTCCTGCCCTCTGATTTGTTCTTATCACCCCACCTTCGCCAAACCCAATTAGAAACCAAAGGGACAAAGAAGGGTAGAGGATGGAAGGGTGGGGACCTGTGTAATAACGGAGAATAACAGTACAGTGCATGTGCCTGATATTTACTACCAGGTGTATGGATATAAAGGATAGTATTTTTGTTTCCAGAATTCTGAAGTTAAGTTTTGGGGGGGAAAAAAAGAAGAAAGTTAAATTTCCTGTATATAAGTAACAGGTAACGTCCTAGACCATGTGATAGGGACCAAGGCCTTCCCGCTCCTCTCAGCCTGAGATCAAAGCATGCCAACGAAAATGGCTATCTACCGAAACTCAGCCTTTGGAGGAAACCTGTGAGAAGTGTGTTTGGAATGGCATTGTGATCTTCCTGCCCCTGTAAACGCATTATGCCCGCCCCCCGAAACTGTCTTCCTGTGCCCAATGAGTTCTTCCACTCTCACTAACCTGGCCTGTCAGTGCACCCAGACGCCCGATAAACAAGTCTGACAGAAGCTCTGGTAATGACACCCTGGAAGGCCGTTTGTCTTCTGCCGCGATGACAGCAGCCGGCGTGCATGCATCTTGAGTCGTTTTCCTGGAGTGACGGTGACTGCAGCGGACCATGCAGGCAGCCGCTCTCTGTTCCCGGCCCTCTTCGGTGACCGGCGAGTGATGACAGCACACTCTTCCGTTCCGAACTCGAGCGCCAAACATCTGCAGTCCATGCAAGTTTCTCCTGGCTCCGGGATGAGTCGGTGTGCAGCGAGAATAGTGGGTTATAAGCGGGATCGGAGGAGTGTGGGCATTTAAATGTGCTCCTTCCTCACACCTCCATCCTCACTCCTACTGTGTGCTACTCCTCACCTTTTCCCATTTATTTCCCCACCTCAGCCTTCTCCTTACTCCAAGGCCCCTGCCTGTGGATTCAGGGAAAACAGTCACGGGCACAGCCAACCAGCTACCTCAGCCTCTCGGCTGTGGAGCACAACCCCAGCCCCATAAGAACTCCAGCTCAGCTTCCAAAGCAGATCAGCTTTCCTCACTGCTTTACCTCGGAACAGTAACTGTTACAGCCTCTAGTGTTGATTATTTAAGACCTCTGGTGTCGGTTCCTGGTTTATTCCACAAATTACAGTTTCCTGGAGGCTTGATTCACAGGTATGCCAGGTAGTAATGTTTATATTCCTTCCCTGCTAACCCCTTACTCGACTTCCTGTTTTGGTGAGATTTTACAGGTTACCTTTAAAGTAAACACTCAAGATCTTCCTTTACTCCTGCTCTCAACTGGTAGCAAAAGGAATAAAAGAAAAAGCATGTTGGAGGTGTGTATCGGGGCAGGGAGAGGGGGGTCAGAGACAGGGGAGGTAGGTGTTCTCTTAAAAAGAAGAAATTAGGCCCTGTCCGGGTGGCTTAGTTGGTTGGAGTGTTATCCCATACATCAAAAAGATTTCCAGCCAAAACTGGTTTGGCTCAGTGGATAGACCATCGGTCTGCAGACTGAAAGGTCCCGGGTTCGATTCCGGTCAAGGGCATGTACCTTGGTTGCCGGCACATACCCGGTGCAGGGTGTGCAGGAGGCAGCTGGTTGATGTTTCTATCTCATTGATGTTTCTAGCTCTCAATCCCTCTCCATTCCTCTCTGTGAAAAACCAATAAAATATATTATAAAAAAAAAAAAAAGATTTCCAGTGAGGGCATATTCCTGGGTTGTGGGTTCAATTCCCCATCAGGGTGCATATGGAAGGCAACTTATATAAGTTTCTCTCTCTCTCTCTCTCTCTCTCTAAATATATCCTTACATTTTTAAAGTGTCTCAGCAACTACAAGTCCATTTAAAATTTTATAGATAATTCTAAAAAAAAGGAAGATTCAGTATAAATGATGTTTCTTCTATAAAGCAGCAGTTGCCTTTATGTAATGAATATGCGGAAGAACTTTTTGTTATCTGTGCCTGGAGTTATTTGCTTCAGTTATCTTACTAGATTTTAATTCTACCTCTTCCTCTTCCCTTGAAAAAGAGAACATCATTTATTAAAAAGGAGATCCAGTTCCCTTCTAAAGTATCAGGTGTTTGTTATATCATCAAAAAGTGTCCAGAAACAGCCTCCTCTGTAGAACTGGCACAAGATCCTCGCTCCTATTAGGTCTTAGCATCGCATTTGGAAAAGTTCACGCATGAGTGTGACACCCTTAGAGCAGTGCTTTTCAACCCGATTTGCACATGAGAATCACCGGGGTGGGGAGGGGGGTTGTGTGCGAGTGTGTATACATACCCATGCACACTGATTTCCTGGGCCTCACCCTGGGGAATCTGATTCAACTAGTCTGAGGCAGGGCCAGGCATTGGTAGGTTTTTAAAGCTCCCTATATGGCCCGATGGCTAAGTGGTTGACCGACAAACTATGAATCAGGAGGTCATGGTTCGATTCCTGGTCAGGGAACTTGCCCAGATTGCTGGCTCAATCCCTAGCGTGGGTCATGCAGGAGGCAGCGGATCAATGATTCTCTCTCATCATTGATGTTTCTATTTCTCTCCCTTTCCCTTCTTCTCTGAAATAAATAAAAAAGATATTTTAAAAATTAATAAGGCATTCTAATTGGCTTAGAGATTCAAGAAGTCTGCCCATGCTTGGATTTGTTGCCCTGTGAACTAGGTTCACTTCTTTTGAAATACAAAGGCTATTCTTTAGCTGGTTGTCTATCTACAGCCTATGACACCCAATAACCAAAAAGAAAGGAAATGCAACACCTAAAGTCTACAAGGTCCCAAGTTATGAAAAGTCAAATGCTTGAATCTGAACACTGGGTGAACTATAATGATCCTTTCTTCCCTCCTTCCCCACCACCCTACCATATGTGTGTCAGATTCCAGCTTTGTCCTACTTGGCACAAAACACTGAAGCAGCTAGGGTCTGTCAGATGGTTTCCCTGCCCTCACTGGGCTGCAGGTGACCTCAGCTTAGTGACACGTTGTTTTCTGTCTTAAATTTTTTGTTTGGAATTCCAACACACGTTCATAGAAATGGTGTGATCATGGTGATAACGTCTGAAGTTAGCCTAGTATAACTTTTGACCCATAAAACAGCTGAACCAAAGCATATAAAAAGTATGTAGGGCAATCACTGTGAATTGAGAGCACTAATAACACGGGTCCACATTGCTGGATTCCTATACATATGTTCCCTAAAAGAATGATGGCACACATAGGAAAAGCAAATGTCAATGATGCAGGGAAGGAGAAGGGAATAGATCAAGCTCAAGGGTGATAACTGGCTTTGGGGATCAAGGCGAGAGGGCGTAAAAGCTGAACGTTAAGACGTAAGGAGGAAGATGGGGCAGCTGTGAGTGAGGTGGTGTGAGGAGGGCTGCCTGGTTAGTAGACAAGTATCTCACAAGGAGATGTTTGGAAATCTTAAAATTCCCAAATACCTAAGTGGAGAGCTATTTAATGAGGCTCTGGCTTTTTTCCAAATCACATGTCTGTGGAGATTTTTCTCTGTGGTTTTGGGTGTGTGTGTGTGTGTGCGTGTGCGCACGCACGTGAATATCTTGGTATCCCTTGACCATATTTTGTATTTAAATAGAAATTTTGACCCTCTCTTAATTGCCATTTCTCACACACACAAAAAAAAAACCAAACAAAAAAAACACAGAGTGTTGTTTTCCAGGAAGTGGTAAGAACTGTAGGAAACTAGAAGCACATGCTCTATCTGAAGAAGCACCATTCATTAACTCCAGACAAAGCCTGCCAAGACAGACTGCTTGCCAAGTTCTTTATTTTTTTTTCCAAGAGAAGTGAGAAGTAGAGATATGTATATGGAATATCTTCATTTTATCCTGGAAGTACTAGTTAATGTAATAAGACAAGACAAGTAAATAGAAGGCATACATATTTAGGAAGAAAGAAATAAAACTATCTTTATTTATAGATGACATGATTATCTATGTAAAAAATTCCCAGAATAAAAGAGAAACATGCAAACTGACTGTACCTACACTACATACACAAGCCACACCCACAAGCCAATCAGAGCAAGTATGCAAATCAACACAACCAAGATGGCAGTTAATTTGCATATCCGGGTACAGAGCGAAGACTGAAGACAGTGTAGAAGGAAGCCAAGTCCTGCAGAAGGGAGCGAAGCTGTGGAGAAGCAAGCAGGGCTGCAGAGAAGCAGGATGGGCTGTGGAGAAGGGAGGGAGGGAAGCAGGCGGGGTGGTGGAGAAGGCCACAGGAAGCCCTATTCTTGCAGGAATCTTCCTGCAAGAAGCTTCTAGTGGATTAATAAAAACCTTGAAACTAATAAGCAGTTATAGCAAGGTTGCAGGATACTACCTGAATTGATTCACAAGTCTATTTCTTATATAATAAAAATGAAAATTTGGAATTTGAAATTAGAAATCCACCACTACTTACATTAATGTAAAATTTTAAATACTTAGGTATAGATCTATCAAAATATGTATAAGACCTGCGCAAGGAAAACTACAAAACCCAGCCGAAACCCGTTTGGCTCAGTGGTAGAGTGTCGGTCTGCGGACTGAAACGTCCCGGGTTTGATTCTGGTCAAGGGCATGTACATTGGTTGCGGGCACATCCCCGGTAGGGGGTGTGCAAGAGGCAGCTGGTCGATGTTTCTCTCTCATCGACGTTTCTAGCTCTATCTCTCTCCCTTCCTCTCTGTAAAATATCAATAAAATATATTTTTTAAAAAAAAGAAAGAAAACTACAAAACCCTGATGAAAGAAAGCAAAGCTAAATAAATGAAGATGTACTCCATATTTATGAATAGGAAGACTTCACATTGTTAAGATGTACATTCTTTACAATTTGACATGTAAATTCAACACAAACCCATTCAAAACGTCAGTATTTTTAATTTTATTTACTTTTTTCCAGTAATTATTTTTTTAGACATAAGTAAACTGAAACTGATTCTAACATTTATATGGAATGGCAAAAGACCCAGAATAGCCAACACAACACTAAAGAAGAAGAGTTAGAAGACTTGCAGAACCCAACTGGAAGACTTAATACAAAATTACAGTATTCAGGACAGTAGTACTGATTAAACAATAGATAAATAGGTCAGGAACAAAATACAAAGCCCAGCAATAAACCCACTGTTGAGGGAAAGCCCCAAAAGTCTAAAATCAGGATCAATTCTGAAGAACTGACATGTAGCCTTGCTCAAATTAATAAGAGCTTTAATAGGAGACACTTCCATACATGGGAGAAGCAGCTGCCCCAGTGGTGGTGGGCCAGGAAAAATCCACACCCCTCCCAAGACAGAGTCCCTTTTTGTGTTGTTAATCCTCACCTGAGGATATTTTCCATTGATTTTTTTAGAGAGAGGGAAAGGAAGGGGGAGAGACAGAAAGAAACATCCATGTGAGAGAGACAGCTGGAATGGTTGCCTCCCACATGTGCCCCGATCCGGGCCTATGATTGAGCCTGCAACCAAGGTACACGCCCTTGACTAGAATCAAACCGGGGACCTTTCTATCCATTGAGCCAAACCAGTTAGGGCTAGAGTCCCTTTTAATAGGGCATTACTAGCAAGCCATAAAGTGGGTAGTCACCAGAATGAACAATACATTCCTAAGTTAAAAGAAAACATCAGGTAATTATCACATTTTATATATTCACTAACCCCCTTCCCAGGCATGATGTTTGCCTTTTGGCAGCATTCTGGCTTTCAGCGTACCAGGCAGTCAGCCAAGCATGAGGTTGCAGAGTCAAGAGAGGTTTGCACTTACCAAGAGTTCAGCCCTTCCCAGATGCCTTTGCTGCGGGAGCCATAGTACATCTCTAAAGTGAGCTCCTGCACACCCACACAAATAGAGTAAACTGATTGTCGACAAAGGCACACAGCTAATTCAATGGAGAAAGGATAATCTTTTCAATAAATGCATGTATCCACATGCAAAAAATTAAATCTAGCGGTGACCGGTGCTCAATGGTTAGAACATTGGCCCACGAATCAAAGGGTCGCAGGTTCAATTCCCGGTCAAGGGTGTGTACCTTGGTTGCAGGTTCCATCCCTGGCCCAGTGGGGACACAAGCAGGAGGTAACCAATTGATGTGTCTTTCTCTCATCAATGTTTCTCTCTCTTTCTTTTCCTCCCCATCTCCCTCTTTTTCACTCTCTCTAAAAAAAAAAATCAATGGAAAAATATCTTCCGGTGATGATAAAATAAATAAATCTAGACCCAGACATTACACCTTTTATAAAATTAACTCAGAATGAATTATATCCCTAAATGTAAAATATAAAATTTCTAGAAGATAACAGGCAAGAGAAAATCCAGGCAAGCATGAGTTCGTCAATGACTTTTGATGCAACACCTAAAGCACAATCCGTTGTTAGGAGAATGAAAAGACAAGACACAGACTTAGAGAAAATCTTTGCAAAACACATATCCTGTGGGACTTGTATCCAAAATATACAAAGAACTCAAAACTCAACAATAAGAAAACAAGCAGCCCAATTGAAAATGGACAAAATATATCTGAACAGACACTTCACCAAAGAGATATACAGATGGCAAATAAGCATATGAAAAGATGCTCCCCATCATGTGTCATTAGGGAACTGCAAATTAAAACGACAATGAGATGCCGTCTACCCTTATTAGAACGACTAAACTCCAAACCACTAGCAATAGTACATGTTGGCAAGGATGTGGAGCAACAGGAACTCTCTCTCATCGCACGTGGGAATGCAAAACAGGACAGCACCCACTTCAGAAGACAGCGTGGCAGTTTTTTACAAAGCTAAACACTGTCTTATCCGACAATACAGCAAGCCTTTCCTTGGGACCAACCTGTGATTCAGTCAATATTAATCAGACGGAAGAAGGAAGCCGGTCTACAGGGCCAGAGAAAATCGTCCAAGTTTTAAAACAGAGTGTGAGGGGTAATTTTTGGAGAAGGGGCTCATTCTATTTCCAGGTTAGGTCCAAATCAACTCAGTGCAACTTAATGGAAATCTTTTTACTTTTTATGACCAATAAGATGCCTTGTAAGTTGATCTTCATTGGGCTGTACCTTAGGAGACTGAGACAAAATGGTCAATGACATTTGCTGTTGAGTAAGGAAAGACAAGCACACAAACAGACTTGAAGATATTTCCAGAACAGGATTCCTTTTATTATTATTATTATTTTAAATTATTGGGGAGAGAGAAGAGAGAGAGAGAGAGAGAGAGAGAGAGAGAGAGAGAGAGAGAGAGATTGATTTGTTGTTCCACTTATTTATGCATCCGTTGGTTGATTCTTATATGTGCCTTGACTCAGGTCCGAACCCACAACCTTGGTTTATTGGGATGATGCCCTAAACAGTGGAGCTACCTGGCCAGGGCCAAGTCACAGAAGAGGATTCTATGGAGAATAAGGCATCCATTGGAGACAGTAAAAGAAAGCTTGCAAGGTAGAGAGGAATTTTGAAAGAGCCTTGAAAGATTTTATAGAAGGAGATCAGACAAGGTGACAGTCCAGGTCAAGAGGGCATTGTGAATGCCAAAACCGGTTTGGCTCAGTGGTAGAGCGTTGGTCTGCGGACTGAAAGGTCCCGGGTTTGATTCCAGTCAAGGGCATGTGTCTTGGTTGTGGGCACATCCCCGGTAGGGGGTGTACAAAGAGGCAGCTGGTCGATGTTTCTCTCTCATCGACGTTTCTAGCTCTCTATCTCTCTCCCTTCCTCTCTATAAAATATCAACAAAATATATTTTAAAAAAAGAGAGAGAGGGCATTGTGAGCAACAATGTACATCAGTAGACCCTGATCAATCATTAAGCACTAGATGGGACCCTAAAATGTTCCTTCTCTTCTCTGTCCTAGGGCCCAATTCTGATGGGAAATTTCCTTTCTTCTCTTATATACCTTTCTCTCTTCTCTTCTTTTTTTCTCTTGCCATCCTTCTTCTCCCCTTTTTCAACCTATTCCTGATAAATTTCAGATCTCCTTCTAGTATATTCTTCCCTTCTAGACAAAGAACAATGGTTATGACCTAATCGAATTCCATTCTCCTTGACCATATATATATATATATATATATATATATATATATATATATATAACATATTTTATTGATATTTTACAGAGAGGAAGGGAGAGGGATAGAGAGCTAGAAACGTCGATGAGAGAGAAACATTGACTAGCTGCCTCTTGCACACCCCCCTACCAGGGATGTGCCCGCAACCAAGGTACATGCCCTTGACCGGAATCAAACCTGGGACCTTTCAGTCTGCAGATCGACCCTCTACCACTGAGCCAAACCAGTCTCGGCTGACCCTATATTTATGCACTTTTTCTGGGATGTTTCTAACAGCCTAACCCCATGGTCGGCAAACTGTGGCTTGCAAGCCTCATGCGGCTCTTTGACCCCTTGAGTGTGGCTCTTCCACAAAATACCATGGCCTGGGTGAGTCTATTTTGAAGAAGTGGCATTAGAAGAAATTTAAGTTTAAAAATTTTGGCTCTCAAAAGAAATTTCAGTCGTCGTGCTGTTGACATTTGGCTCTATTGATTAATGAGTTTGCCAACCTCTGGCCTAACCTAAGTTCTCTGGTTTCTGCCAAAAATAATAATAAAAATAAAAATAATAAAAAATTCTTTTTTAAATCACGCAAAGCTCCATTAAAAGATGAAAAAAGATTTTGCTATGTGGTTATGAGGTGACAGATAGTGTTAGTGGACCTAATGTGGAGTGGCTCCTATTACTAGTGAGTGGTGATAGTTAATGGAAACCTCGGAATGAAACACAACTTGCCAACCTCAGGTGCAGCTTTCACCAAATACCAAAAACTGCTTAATAGGTGTGTTATCCCCATTTTATTCATTCTATAAGAATTTATTGAGCGTTTACTCTGTACCAAGTACTGTGTAGTTTTAAGGGATAGAAGTATAAAAGACAATTGCAGTGCACATCCTAGGAAAAGAAAAAAGAAAACACCATGATAGTGTGATAAGTAGTATGACAATGGCAAGAACTGTGCTTCTCAAAAATAATGTGTATGCAAAATCACACAGGGATCTTATTAAAAGTATATTTCATCTAGTAGATCTGGGGTTGGGCAAGTCTGTTGGAATTTCCAATCTACAGAAAAGAAGAGCACCAGAAATAGTAAAAACATGGTACATATAAAAAAACTACATCAGTTAAGGCCTGCATGACGCAGAAGCCATGGCAGAATTAGACATGCCAACAGAAGTCTTAAACTTGAATAGTAAGATAATCTATATCTATATCTATAAAAAGCCAGCAACCGTAACAGCCATAATGAACATAACAACTGGTCACTATGTGGCCAGTGAACTGGCCTGATCAGGGGGTGGGGCCAACTGGCCAACCTTGCGGCCCCTCCCTCTGCCTCCTTGCCCCTGATTGGACTCTCCCACCACTATCAAGAGCAAGCCTATGGCCAAATGCCCTCTCCCTTTCCCCAGGCCAGCCCTATCCTTGATCAGCCCACCCTACCACAATAGGCCTGCAGCCCCTTCTCCATGACCACACCCCCCCACTCCAATAGGGTGGGGGCTGGCCTGCCAACTTTCTGCAGCCTCTCCCCCCACCTGGCCCCACCCCAGATCTTCCCCCCAACCCCATCAGGGGCAGGGTCGGCTGGCCAACCACCCATGACCCTTCCCCCAGGCTTCTGGCTCTCCCATTGGCATCCCTTACCCCATTCGGGGGCTGGGATGGCTGGCCCACCACCCACAACCCTTCCCCATGGCTGGTCCAACCCTCAATCAGTGCCCCCTGCTGGCCAATCGCCTGTCATCTCCTCCTCCCAACAGGTTGCCCCAATTGGGGCCAGACTGGCTGGACCCCACCCGTGCATGAATTCATACACTGGGCCTCTAGTTAATAATAATAATAAGATAAAAATTTGATTAACCCAAGAAAATAAGAAAGGAAGGAATAAGGAACAAAAAACAGATGGACAAATAAAAAACAAATAGCAATTGAACATCTAATTCTAGTCATTTCCATTTGTACATCAAAAGTTAATAGACTAACATTCCAACTGAAAACCATGTGATCAGACTGGATAAAAATATAAAATTAAGGCCTACATATATTCTGTCAGCAAGAGACATACATTAAATGTAAAGACTCAGATTGAAAGTAACAAGATAAATAAATACATAAGAAAGTTGGAGTGGATAAATTAAAATCAGACAAATAGATGTTAAGATAAAGAGTATTACCAGAAATAGGGACATGTCAAAATAATAAGGAAGACATAACAGTTATAAATGATTCTTAGAAGGTTAAACAGATACTTGTCTATGATCTGTTAATTCTATGCCTAGGTAATTAACCAAGAGAATGGAAGCATGTCCACAAAAATGCTTATACAAAAATGTTCACAGCAATTTCATTTGTAATAGCCTCAATTTGGAAACAAATCAAATGCTCATCAGCAGGAGAATAGATGAACAAATTTTGAACATCAATACAATGGAATACGACTTGGAAAGAAAACAAAAACCAAACCCTGCTGCTATATACAATAACATGGATAAATTTTGCAGACATTATGCTGAGCAAAGAAGTGAGAGACAAGGGAGTACATACTGTGTGAGTCGTTTTTATATGAAGTTTTACAACAGCAAAACTCATCTATTTTGAAAAATAAAATTTGCTTCTGGGACACAACTGAACTTCCTGGGTGGTGAAAATATTCATTATCTTGGTAGCAATATATGCATTTGTCAAAACCCATCAAATTGTAAATATAGCAAGGGGAACAAAGAACTTGTAAATAAATACACAGATGTATAAAACATGGTTTCCTCGAAACAAAACAAAAGAAGAATAACTTTGAGAAAGTAATGTACAAAAGAGCACATGGTGACTTCATGAGGAACAAAATCTACCAAGTACTGCGGAACTTTTGTATTTTCCTTTACTTGGAGTTGGCGACCCATGATTTAGAAACCTTGAATGGCAGCACCTAAATGTATATGTATGGCATGGTTGGTTGGTGCCAGTAACAGAATAGCAGTAATCTCCAAAGGAACAGAAATGCAATCAATAGGTTCCAACCCAGCAGGAGGGGAAACAGGAAAGTATCCTCAACTTGGTCATCCCCCCACAGAAGGTTGAAAAGGAGGAAGGAAGAAGCAAAGAGAAAAACAGTAAACAGCCGAAACCGGTTTGGCTCAGTGGTAGAGCATCGGTCTGCGGACTGAAGGGTCCCGGGTTCGATTCCGGCCAGGGACATGTACATTGGTTGTGGGCACATCCCCGGTAGGGGGTGTGCAGGAGGCAGCTGGTCGATGTTTCTCTCTCATCAACATTTCTAGCTCTCTATCTCTCTCCCTTCCTCTCTGTTAAATATCAATATATATATATATATATATATATATATATATATATATATATATAAAGAAAAACAGCAAACAGAAAATGCAAAATAGAATGATAGAAATTATTCCAAATATGTCAGTAATAACAATAAATGTAAGTTAATTCCACAGTTAAAATGGTCTTTAATCTATTTTTAGTTGGTGTGTGTGTGTGTGTGTGTGTGTGTGTGTGTGTCTTATAAAATAAAGGCCCAATTTCACTTTTTTGCATTTGGGTATACAGTTTTTCCAACACTATTGAAGAGACTATTCTTTCCACAATATGCAGATAAGTCAACAATATATATATGGGCTCTCTATCCTGTCCTATTGGTTTATATATCTGCCTGGTGCCTATAGGATACTGTTTAGATTACTGTAGCTTTGTAATATAATTTAAAATCAGGGAGTATGATGCCTCCAGCTTTGTTCTTTCTCAAGAATGATTTGGCTATTCAGGGTCTATTGTGATTCCATATAAATTTTAGAATTGTTTTTTTTTCAATTTTTGTAAAAAAAAAAACCCATTGAGATTTTAAATATACATTTTTATTGATTTCAGAGAGGAAAGAAGAGGGAGAGATAGAAACATCAATGATTAGAGAGAATAATTGATTAGCTGCCTCCTACACACCCACACTGGGGATTGAGTTCAAAACCCAAACATGTGGACCAGGAATTGAACTGTGACCTCTTGGATGCTTAATGACTGACCCATGCCAGACAGGCATTTCACTGAATATGTAGGTTTCTTTGAGTAGTATGAACATTTAACAATATTATGTCTTCTAGTGCATAAAACCAAGATGTTATTCCATTCATTTATGTCATATTTCATTTCTTTCAACAATATTTTGTAGTTTTCCATGTACAAGTCTTTCACTTCCTTAGTTAAGCTGATTCCTATTTTATTCTTTTTGGTGCTATGGTCAATGGGATTGTTTTTCAAATTTTCTTCTCACTTCATAGTTAGTTTAAAACAAACAAACAAAAACCCCAGGTAAATATAGCTGTAAGAACATGCTCTAAAGAGTAAAAATAAAAAAGATTATCATACAAATGCTAATCAAAAGGAAACCTATATACCAAGATTAGTAGTAGACAAAATAGAATTTAAAGAAAAAGTTTAATAGGCTTTAAGAGTGATACTTTACAACAATAAAAAGAAAAGACTGCCAATAATAGTAATAGTATTTAATTAAGGGGGAAGTGCCATGATGTCTACAAGTTACATTTAAGTGCTTTGCAAAAAACAAAAACAAACAAACAAACAAAAAGCACAAAAAAACGAAACAAAAAACAACCTACAAAAAACACAAAACAGTTAATGGAGGGAAAAACATGGTGAAAGGTTAATGTGTAAATCTAAGTATGTGGTATAGGGGTGTTCGTTTTATTATTCTTTCTGTTCATTGTTTATTTCAGTTTTCCTATAGATTTGAAATTTTCCAAAATAAGTTAAAACTTTATGAAGTAAAAAGTTGGGGAAAATTTACTTTAATAACTCATGAGGCAAAGAGAAAAATCAGAAGAAATTATAAAATATTTTAAATGAAAACAAAAGCCTTACATATTAAAGCCTGTGAAAAACAACTAAAGTAGTATTTAGAGGAAAATTCATAGCCTTAAATAAACTTATTTAAGCAAGAAAGGATTTAAATAAATGGGCAAATCCTTACATTCAAATGGCTAAAAAAATTTTAAATAACAAACTAAGTCCAAAAACAGCAAAATTAAATCAATAATTAAGATATGAGCAAATGTTGGTAAAATAGAAAACAAGCAATAGATTCAATAAAACCAAGGACTTGTACTTTGAAAAAATTTAAAAGCTCAAATAAACAATGTTAACTCAAAAGAGGAGTTAGATATATTAGCTATGTACAATACAAAATCATGAATGTAATAATACAAATAAATGTTGCCATTAAATTTTAAAAACTTAGATAAAAAATATATTTTAAGAAATAATTGTTAAAATTAAACTAAGAAGAAGTAGAATATTTGTATATATTCCTTAAACCAGGCAAATTTTAGGAGACTTTCAAGGAACAGATCTTCCTTATTTTTCACATTCTGTCTGAGAATAGAAGAAGGAAAGCTTCATCTTCAATTTGTCATTTTGTTCCTGTACAAATACACGGATAAAGTGCCAGCAAGAAAATTGCTGGATTAAGGATGTGTGCATTTGTAGTTTTAGTCATTGTTAACATAAAGATCATGCCAATTTATACACTTCCATCCATAGTGTATGAATGAAATGCTTGCTTCCACATAATCTTACCAACAATGTTCTCAAAATTTTTAATCTTTGCTAATCTAAGTGGAAAAAAAAACTGGTATTCCACTGCAGCTTTCATTGCATGTCTCTTATGAGTAATAATGTTTATAATAAAATTTATCTTCTCATTTTTTAAAAGCCATATGTAACTCTTTTAGGTTTCTTATTTATTTTTATTTTTTTTAAATTTTAATTTATTAAGGTATTATTTGTGTACATAGCTTAACATTGCCCCCCACCCCCTACCTCCCATTCATGCCCTCCCTCCCCAGAGTTCTGTGTTCGTTGGTTGTACTTATATTCATGCATACCAGTCCTTCGGTTGTTCACTTATCTCCTCCCAGGTCTCCTTCCCATCCCCGCTGTCATTTGATAATCTGCTTGTTTTATGGTGACTATCTCAGGACCACATGAATAGAATCCTCTCCTCCTCTGGTTCACACCGCCCCTCCCCCCGGGTCCCACTGCTTCCCCGGGGCACACGGCTCTCCCGGGGTACATGTCTCCCCCGGGGAACACGGCTCTCCCGGGACACCTGGCACCCCCTGGGGCAGACGGCTCACCCGGGGCACAAGGCCCCCTGGGACACATGGCTCATCTGGGGCACACGGCCCCTCTGGGGCGCTGGGGTCTCAAACTGGATCTGCCGCGCTAACTCCTCGCTAGCACGGCAGGCGGGGTGTGACGGCTGCGGGCAGGGAGACCGCACTCCAAGGAGTCTCAGCGGAATGGCTGCAGATGCAGAGGCCAAGTTCTGAAGCCGCCCACTCCCTGGGCCCGGGGTGGAGTGAGCTCTGTTCTCGGTGGGCTTCCCTCACTCATGGCAGCGGTGGCGGGCGCAGCGGAGGCGGTGGCTTTTGTGGCTCAATTTCCACTGTATTTTTAAAATCCACATGGTGGCAGCAGTGCCCCTACCTAGGGTCCCGGCAGAGGCTCCGGCTCAGCCCTGCGGTGGCAGGCCCAATGGGCAAAGGGCTCTCCGGGGCTGTGAACAGAAGGCGCTGCGCCATCTCCTCACCAGCACTGCGTGCGCGGAGGCCGGGCTGAGATGGCTGTGGGTGGGGAGATGCTGCACAATATCCTCACCAGCATGGTGGGCTGGGACTGCTTCGGGCTGGGATGGTTGCGGGCAGGAAGACCACACCTGAAGGCGTCCCATTCTGGGCAGGAGCCGAAGGCACAGCGGAAGCCTGGCATCGGCTCCCTTGCTCCCACTTCGGGCCGGCCGGGATAGCCCACTCCCTGCGCCCAGGGCGGAGCAAGGTCTGGCTTCCCTCATTCCTGGCTGCAGTGGCTCCGGCGGGTCCAGTTCCGCCGTAGTTTTAAACTCCACATGGCAGCAGCGGCACCTTGCTTTATGTCTAGTTGTAGCCTTCCCATTTCCGCCAGCTTTCCTGTGGGTCTGGTGCGATACCTTTCGATTTTAGCTGTTGTTTTTTTTCCAAATTGTTGATGAGGTGGCAGCTTAGGAGACTACCTAGGCCGCCATCTTGTTTCGGTCTCGTTTGTTTTCTTGCTGATGTGTAGGGACTCTCTGTGAAATAAGCTTAAGTTTTTGCCATTTATTATTTGTAGTTAGATTTTGTTAATGATGCTTTTTACATGGAGAATTTAATTTTTCATGTAACCATATTCAATAGTCTTTCTAAGGGGGCTTTGATGTTTTATGTCACATATTGAAAGACTTTTCCAAGTTTATTTTTAATCCTTCTATCTTTTCACCAACTGGGGAATTACGATGATGTATGGACTGAGTAGGGATTTAATTTTATCTTTCTCCCCACAGAGCTGACCATGCACCGAACGTGCTTTTTCTGCTGTGCTCACGGTCATGCAGATGATGAGGGTGCTGCTATGAGCCCTGACGAAGCTATAAGGGAACACAGGGACGTTTTCTTGTAAAATACCATACCTGAGATGAATCTCAAAGAACATGTAAAAATTAGCCAGGCAAATAAGGACTGGAGAATGGAAATCATTCACCAGCTGAAGACAAGCACGTTAGGGAGGGAATGACGGAGGCAGGTACTGTGGGATGAGCAGGATGGCCTGGAGCCCATGCTTAGTTAGAAATTTGAACTTTATTTTGCAAATGAAGGGGGACTGTGGAAGATTGTTTTTAAGTGGGAGACAGTAATATGCTCAGATTTACATTTTAGAAGATAACCTGACAGCACTGTGGATGTGGATTGGCATGGCATAAGCCTGAAGGCAACAGAGCCCATTTAAGTGAAAATTCGCTTTGGGGGGAAAACACACACACACATACATACATACACACACACACACACACACACACACACACACACACAAAACAAAACAAAAACACACACACACAAAAAAACAAAACCACACCAAAAACCTTGCTTTTTGCAAAGGTCACTTGCCTCACATGTCTTGGACATTGGACTGGGCCTGAGACCCAGGTATCCCACTTTTAATGATTTCTTCATAGTTTAGACAAAGCCAGCAGCCAACTTGCCAGGAAAGGATAAAACCAACCAACAGTGGTTTTAAGTGCGACTGCTTTAAAGCCCAGATCTAGAAACTTGAACTCCAGTAAGCTCATCTGAAACCTGAGAGCACAGCCTTCAGACCAACTATCAGATCTCCTGGTTGGAGGGCAGCCCGGAGGTCACTCTCCCACCCAGCACTGGAATCTCTTCCAAAACACACCCAGCAGATGGCCTCGGGGCCCCTGGGTGACCGCGCTCCACCTTCTGAGGGAGCTCCCAGGCCTCCCGTTCCCCTGGCTGCTGGTCGGATCTAAAAATAGAAAGTTCTTTCTCATGTGGAGCCAAATTCTAACTTCCTGTGACTTTCACCTGTCAGCCAGCAGCGTCTTCTCCCTGGGTCTCTTTTCCTCAAAGAAAAACCATTAGCCTTAGGGAGGAGGCATTAGGAAATGCTACCTGAGGGCCACATAATGGTTCTAATGCAGCAATTTTCCACCTTTTTCATCTCGTGTCACACATAAGCTAATTACTAAAATTCTGCAGCACACCAAAAATATGTGTTTTTTTGTGTGTGTTTTTTTTGCCATTCTGAGCCCCCCAAATCCTCCTCTACAATAATAGAGAAATATGCAATTATCCGTTACTCTGTAATATCACGAACAGTCTCGAGAGGCTGCCTGCGTGCGTTGCTCTGGAGACGGGGCGAAGCGGGAAGGCGCCTGGAGAAGGCGGGACCAGCCCCAGGCGACTGGAGGGACTCGGGGCAGGGCGTGAAGTGGCCAGAGAAGGCCAGAGGGGTCAGGGGCTGAGCCGGGCGTGCTGGAGCTCTTTATAGAGAAGTTCAGGTGTCCAGGAAGGGCAGGGCCATGTGATTTTGCGTGCTGGGCTCCTAGTAGGTATAATAAAAATAGGTATAATAGCCCTAGATGGTTTGGCTCAATGGATAGAGCATTGGCCTGCAGACTGAAGGGTCCCAGGTTCCATTCTGGCCAAGGGCACATGCCTGGGTTTCGGGCTCAATTCCCGGTAGGGGGCATTCAGGAGGCAGCCAATCAACGATTCTCTCTCATCATTGATGTTTCTATCTCTCTCTCCCTCTCCCTTCCTCTCTAAAGTCAATAAAATATATTTGAAAAAAAATAGGTATAATAGCAAAACAATAATAGTCATTACCTACCCTTTTTGCTCCAAAGTGACTTTAAAAAAAAAAATCTCTTGCCTATGATTATATATAATATTTCTGTTACCAAGAATTAACCAAATCAGACGCAACCTTGTTATGGGACATGACCAATAAGATGCAAGTATATGATATGACCTATATATTTAGGGTTCAGGACAGGGAATTCACACCAAGATGGCTGTTGTCTTTTTTTAAAAAAAATTTTTTTTTTAACAATCTAAGGGAAAAGAGGCCAGTGCCCCTGACTAAATGGCTAAATGGTCAGGTATTGCATGTTCTAAAAATTCTTGTGGCACACCAGTTGAAAATGTTAAAATGTTTAAAAAATACCAATGGTTGTACAACAAAAATACCAATGGATGCCATTGAACTATGTGCTTTAAAAATAGTTTAGATGGCAAATTTTATGTTCTGTGTTTTGCCATAGTTCTTTTTTTTTTTTACCTTAGCGTTTCTTTTTCTTTTTTAAAAAATTTATTAAGGTATTATATGTGTACATAGCTTACCATTGCCCCCCCCCACCTCCCATTCATGCCCTCCCTCCCCAGAGTTCTGTGTTCATTGGTTGTACTTATATGCATGCATACCAGTCCTTCGGTTGATCTCTTATCTCCCCCCAGGTCTCCTTCCCCTCCCCGCTGTCATTTGACAGTCTGCTTGTTTTATGGTGACTATCTCAGGACCACACGAATAGAATCGGCTCCTCCTCTGGTTCACACCGTCCTCCCCTCCCTGTCCCCCACCTCTCCCGGTCCCACTGCTTCCCCGGGGCACACAGCTCTCCCGGGACACCCGGCCCCCCTGGGGCACATAGCTCACCCAGGGCACACGGCCCCCTGGGACACACTTGCCATAGTTCTTAAAATGTTTAGTTGTTTAAAATGCCAGCAGTTCACTGACCAGTAAAAATAGCATGGTATGTTGCTTTGAGCTTTAAATGTTGGTGGCCCTTCAAAATGGCAGTGAATTTTAATTTTGCCTTCCTCTACTCTCTCTTGATTCTATTTTATAATGTTTTCAGTTTACTCCCATCCCTTCTGTCTCTCCGCCAGGGTCTCAGTTGATCTCTGAGAATAAGGTTGTGCTCTCTTTAGCTGCCTTTGAATGTTGATTGTTCATTGAATCATGTGAACTTGCTTTTAAAAAAAAATCTAAATTAGGATCATTAGATCAGTTATTTAAGAGTGGAAATTATGATTCTTTGAACCCAACAGACCCATATTGCTCTAACACAGACCTAGAGAAGGAAAGATTTTTGAAATATTTGCATTCCAAAAATATCAAGACCTTTCTTTCAACCTGTGCAAGAGGAGCTCCATTTCCAAAAGAGGAATCTGAGCGAACATGCATAACCCCAAACAACCAATGACAATAGTAGAGTTTTTAACCGGCTTATTTTTGCTAATACATGAGCCAGTTACCTGCTTGTCACACTCGCTTTCGTTACGTGATGTTAACAAACTTTTCTTGCTAAATAGTGATCCTGACTTTTTCTATGGGGACAAGCTGTCATGACCTCAGTTCATCAAACAGGCCAATCCTTGACGTGCAGTTGCTCTCTCTGCCCTGGGCAGCTAGGGGCCTGGGTCTTTGGGATCACGCTGCACCCACCACTCTCAGCCGCAGGAGCTGTGTGGCACCTGCTCTAGTCACAACCTCAGGGGTGCTGTTGTTTGTCACTGATAGCTGCAGATAATCTGAATGAGGGGGGATCAAACTAGAAGCCATTTAGCACAGCAACTGATCCCACTGTGTTTAACATCTGAGGCTTTCCCTTCAATGTTAAAGCCTTCTATGAAAAATACCAACTTTAAAATTTGATGCAATATTCAACTGCTTATTCCATTTTCAGTTTTCTTTCCCTTTTAAAAACTAATGCATGTACCTCAGAGAGATGAATGTGATTTTTCCATGAAGATTTACATTTCCCTAATTTTGATAATCTTCTTAAGTAGATCTTGATTCTTTCCACAACCACATTGGTAGGAGGTGTCATACTTAGATCCCTTCCCCATAAGATCTCTGTAAATGTTGTGACTTCTGATAATGGCAGAGCAAGTGGAAACTTTAGAACTGAAAAACATAATAATTGAAATGAAAAGTTTATTGGATGGTTTTAACATTTTGGAGGCAGCAAAGAAACAGTGAACTTGAAGATAGATCAAAACAGAACATTAAAAAAGGAAAAAGAAAAAGAAATAAAAGAAAGAACAATACAAATATTATTTAATCTATAGTATATATATAAAAGTCTCAAACATTCAAAAATTATGATTTATTTCACAAATGAAATTTGAAAATATTTGAATGGAATTATAATGAAAATATAAGATATCAAAGTCTGTGTGGTGTTTCTGAGGAGTACTCAAAGGGAATTGAAGGAAATTGTCAGTCTTTAAATGTTTGTATTAGGAATGGAAAAAAAAAACCTTAAAATCAATCATCTATGCATCAATTAATGACTGGATACATAAAATATGTATACATAATACATAAAATATACCCATACAATTGAATATTATTTGGCAAAGAAAAAAAGTATGGTACATGCTACATGTGGATGAACCTTTAAAACATATTGTGTGATTCCATTTCTAGGAATGTTCAGACTAGACAAATTATAGAGACAGAAGTTAGATTAGTATGCGAAGTGTCTCAATAAAGCTGTTACTCCACCCCCAACCCCCAAAATCTAAATTTTCCACATAAGAAACTAGAAAGTGAGCATATTAGATCCAAAGTAAATAACAATTAGGAAATAGTGAACAGCACAAGTTAATGAACTAGAACACAGATGAACAATAGAGAAAATAAAGCCCAAAGTTGATTCTTTAAAATGATCATTAAAAGTGAGAAACACCTGGCAAGACTGATAAAGAAAAAAGAGAAAATATAAATGATCTATATCAAGAATAAAAGAGGAGTAAAGCTGAAACCGGTTTGGCTCAGTGGTAGAGCATTGGTCTGCGGACTGAAAGGTCCCAGGTTTGATTCTGGTCAAGGGCATGTACCTTGGTTGCGGGCACATCTCTAGTAGGGGTGTGCAAGAGGCAGCTGGTTGATGTTTCTCTCTCATCAACGTTTCTAGCTCTCTATCTCTCTCCCTTCCTCTCTGTAAAATATCAATAAAATATAGTCCTACAGACATTGGGGTGTTTGCATGACTTATATATGTGCCAAAACTCATTAAACCACAGTATATGCTTAAAATGGGATTTGATTGTAAGTAAAGTTATGCCTCCATCAGTCTTTCAAAGAAGCAATCAATGTAATGGACCTAACTAATCAATCTTTAAAAAGCGTGATCATATCAGCCAATGCCATTTGTTCAGCTTTGAGATAGAGGACTCTTAAATTGGTTTCATTCAAACCGATCTAAGCATCTTTCTTGCTGGTTGATAACGGTGATGCCCCCCGCATCTCCACTATGTGAGTGTACACCTTTCCAAGGCTATGCTATTCCCTCGCGTCAAGCTACCCCATGATTTCTAATAACCATTTCAACCCTGCCACCGCCCCTTTTTATTGTGCACTTAAAAAGTGCAGGCGAAACTCTTGTCCTGGCCATTTCTGTCTTGGCAGGATTCTAAGAACCAGTCAATGACTAACAGCTACCGCGGTGTTTTGACCTTGTTACAACAAAATCCATACTCTGAGCTCAGGTCAGTCCATTCAGTGGCTTCTTTCCCCTCCTGTGGTGGTTATGTGTTACAACAAAGCGAAGTTCAGCACCTGGATGTGGGAGTGAGCACATCCCGGGAGGATCAAATGGGCGTAGACCAGGATCTGTGAGGACCTCACGCAGGTCTATGACAAAGAACAAGAAAAGCCTGAGATTTTTCTTTTAACATGTAACCAGAAGACAGTGAGTTTCTACTGAATGAAGAGAGGCGGGGGAGAGATGAAAATAAACTTTCTTTACTCCCATGTTATTCACACGGCTGAAAACCGTCAGAGGGAGGGTCTTTTATGATTCTTGGAAGGTTTTTGTCGGTGAATATTACCACTTTGTGGCATTGTGTTGTCTCAGACTTATGCTGAGGGGTATTACTCTCCACCAAGTGCTAACCTTTGCAATAGTAGGGCTTCTGGGAAGAATCTTGAGGCAAGAGAGAGGAGTCTTTCTGTTTCTCCGTGTGCACTACAGATCCAGTAGGAATACATTGTGAGGCAGTAGAGTTCAGGGTTTAAGAGAATGAACTTGGTGTCAGACAAACCTATGATCCAGTCTTAATTTTGCTGTTAATTAGGTGCATGGTTTGGGGCAAGCTCTTTAATCTTTCTGATCTTCCCTTTCTTCATCTCGAAGATGACCATAATATCGCCTTCTACCTCATAGGGTAGCCAGAAGAATTATATGCAATAACCAAAGGTCTGGTGCACAGATTCGTGCACTGGTTGGGGTCCCTTGGCCTGAACTGCAGATATTGGGCCAAAAACAGCTCTTTGGCCTCCCCTAAGGGGTCCTAGATTGCTAGAGAGTGGTTCTCAGGTGATGCACCCTGGAATTGGGCTCCCTCCTCTCTAGTTTCGGTTGTGTCACCCAAGAACTGCACCTACCAGGTCACCGCAGTTTGGCAACTTGGCAGCTTGTGCATTGAGCATCTGCCCCATGGTGGTCAGTGTGCATCATAGCTACTGGCCAATGGGTTGGTGGCTTAGGTTTTCATACGTATAAATGATTATAAAGGGCATATGACAGAATAAAAGCATTCACAATATGATTTATTTCTTCATGTTTACATATATTTTCTGCTAGGGAAGTTGACACTATGGCACATTGCCAGTAGGAACATAAATTGGTACAGCTTTTTTGGAGGGAAATTCAATCTTTTACATTGTTTAAATCCCATGGACTTAAACTCTGCAACTGCACTTCTGGGTGTCTGTATTAGACACCCAAAACTATTCATAGGTGCATATTTAACTCTGAAAAAAATTGAATTTAGTGTACTAATTAGCCTCATCAAACATACCTGTGGCCAGCATTTTTCCTATGCACTGCACTGGGTCATTGCTGAAGAGTGTAGCTTTAGTGAAGAAGGTTTTTCATACTTCTGAGAAAGTCCGTTTTAGAAATGGATATTATATAAGCCCTTAGAGTTACAGATGGTTGATTTTTTTTCAAAATCTTAGAAATAATCTAGCTTTACCATCTTCTCTTTATTATAGATGAGAACATTTTAGGTCCTCTAAGGGGAGAGAGCTACCCTCAGTTGCCCAACCAGCTGTTGACGGAAATTGGTGCCATTCCCAATTTGTGTTCTCAAAACCCAACGGTGTGTGTCCTGAGAGTTCATTCTTATCCTCGGTGCCATAGGCAGAGCTGGTTGTTGACTCAGTACCCACCTCCCTTTTTCCCTTCCGAAGAGTTAAAAGCACTAACCAGCCAGACCTGGTTCTGACCAGTGAGATGTAAATGGAAATCTCTTGGGTGGGGGCCTTCAGGAAAGCTATTGTTTTCCTGTTTTAAAATAAGAAGACTATATCTGGTATGCAATTTCTTCACCCTTCTCCGTGTTTCCTCCTGAAATACTAGTAGAGACAGTGTCTGGGGTGTCAGTTGCCATACTGTCTATGCAATGACAGAAGCCACACAGGAAGGCTAGCAGGGTAGGAATGTAGAAGTCTGAGCGCTGGGTACATTGGGAAGCGTCTATATCAGCCATGGACTGGCTACCTCTACTTGCTTCTTGTTAAGCCAGAAAAGTAAGCTCTCTTTTGGTTAAGACACTGCAACCCTAATTTCACTTCCCAAGAAGAATAGAGGCTGTGGGTGTAAACTCTGCCATATCTAAGTTTGTTTGCCTTGTTCATTCCTATCTCAGAGCAGGAAGGGAGCACGCTCTTTCCAAATTCAACCATTTCCATTTCTTTCTGGCTCCTCCCATCTCCTTCTTTTCTTTTCTTTTTTTTTTTTTCCTAATCTCTTCTAATCCCTACTCCTTACTCCTAGGAACATCTATTTTAAAAAAATATTTTTATTGGTTTCAGAGAGGAAGAGAGAGAGAGAGAGAGAGAGAGAGAGAGAGAGAGAGAGAGAGAGAGAAAGAGAGACATCAATGGTGAGAGAATCATTGATCGGTTGCCTCCTGCACGCCCTTTGGGGATCAAGTCCACAAACCGGGTATATGCCCTTGACCAAAATCGAACCTGGGATCCTTCAGTCCACAGGCTGACACTCTATCCACTGAGCCAAACCAGCCATGGCAGAACATCTATTAAATTTTCCTTCAGTTTTGACTCCCTTATAAAATGCCATTCTTTTTAAAATACATATTTTTACTGATTTCAGAGAGGGAGAGAGAAACATAAATGATAAGAGAAATACTGATTGGATGCCTGCTGCACACCCCCCAACGGGGATCAAGCCCGCCACGTAGGCATGTTCCCTGAACAGGAATCAAACTTGTGACCTCCTGGTTCATAGGTCGATGCTCAACCCCTGAGCCACACTGGCCAGGGCAAAATACCATTCTTTTGCTTTCCTTTGTATCATAAAAATCTTGGGAGAAGAGACTCTGAAAGTCTACCCTCCCTCTGGCTACAAATGAATTATGAATTGTACTCTAATCCAATGCACACTTTTCACTATTCATTCCATCTGAACTTGTGTAGCGCTTGATGTTATCGGCAGGCTTTCCCATCTTGAGCTCTGACCTGTCTTGACTTCTTGACATAAGGCCCACTTCTCTGACCCCATCTGCTGCTCAGGCTCCTTGTCTGCCTCGTCACCTGCCCTTGCCCTTGGGTGCTCATGCCCCTCGGGTTCTTCCTAGACTCTGGTCTTCTCACTCCACACCTCTCTGTGGGAAGCCTCTCTTACTCACATAGCCTCAATTACCTTGTGTTTGCTAATTGTCTCCAAAACAGCTCATGTATCCCTAGTTTTTTTGGTTCCTGGTGTTCAGATTAATATGTTTAATCCTCTTCCAGATACTTTCCAGCATCTCCTGGATCTTCTAACTCGGTAGTATATCCAAAGCTAAAGCCACAATCTCTCTGTCGCTCACCAAACCCCTTTTCAGTGAAGAGCATTATCATTAAGTCCAGCTGCCTGAACCAGAAAAACATAAGGAACAGTCGGTTCTACTATAAGCAGTGTACATGTTCCTGAAAATCAGCGTGTTGTGTGAAGTTGATCAATAAAACCCACAGGGCTATGGGGAAAGGGGGCACAACACTTAAAAAGTTTACTAAGGGCATTAAAAAAAAATAGGTAGGTACCTAACAAAAATGGTAGCGTGGTTTTACCTGTGAAATGGTTAAAAAATACAAAAATGTGGCATTTTGACAAAACCTCAAGTGGATGTTGGAAGGGCTGTAGTTTGTGGGTTATTGTGAAGGGGTGGGAGGAAGATGATTGGAAATCAGACAGATAGCTGTAACCCTGGGTGTGGAGGAGCATGGCTCATAATACTTGTGGTGAACTGAGGCAGCTGGTGGAAGTATGGTGTGTGTGTGTGTGTGTGTGTGTGTGTGTGTGTGTGTGTCCCCACATGTGCTTTGTGTGTTCCTAACCTAGATGCAGTTTTCTGCATTCACCTAGTGTTTCTCAAGGGACAAACATGTGCATAACTAATCCTGAAATTCACATTATGCTCAAATTGTTCCCTAGGAAATACCTCAGTAGGACTGGAAAAAATTTGAATTTCCAAAGCAAGGATTATAGGTTAACTGACTGTCTTGGAAAACTCTTTACCCACACAGGTGCTTGGTCACGAATTCTCGTGACTTTTGCTTGTTCACATATATTTCTTCTTCTCCATCCCTGATGCTGCTGTTCCAGTGCAGGTGCTCGTCACCTGCCTTCTGTGCTGTTGCCATGGCCACTGCATGCCTTTTACACTACAGAGCCCTTTCCTACCCATTGGCAGGGGCTGGGGGACTGCCACACCTCTGGTGCATCCCTGAGCAAACATCAGTCTGGGAGGGCTTCTGTTATCTGATCAGACCGTGGTCCCTGATCCCTGACCCATTTGTTCACTGTAAGATGGGGCAGTGATAGACTTCTAGGACTGTTGTGAGGGTTAAAGGAGGGAGCCTATATAGAGTAACCGCACAGCCTCTAGCACACAGCAGACATTCAATAAGTGGGTTTTCTTCTTCCCCTTTCCTACTTCTTATCATTTAAATGTATTTCATGTCATATTTTAAATATGATCTTAAAATATTAAAACGATGCATGGAAATCTACACTTCCTGTCGGAACAAGCCAGATCCTTCACGAGGGCTGATAAGACCCTCTCAGTCTTGATCTGGCATCATTTTCGATCTCACATTCTTCATCCCTAGCCCAGCTCCCAAATCATCTTTTTAAAACCCTCCCAACCATTTCTTCTAATTCTCCAACCCAGAAAACACTTTGTCCTTCCCTCTGAACCCCCAGCATGCAATGGACATACACCTCCGATACAGCATCTCCCCATCCAACCTAGAGCCCTCACCCCATTCTCCTTTACTGAGAAAATGCAGTTTCATTCAGGTGTTCTCTCCTTCCCCATGAGACTCGGGGATGGTGGCCCATTCTCAGTATCAGGGGAAGATCCTGATCAGTCTGTGCCCATCATGGTTATCTTATTCCTCTCCTGGTGATTAAGTTTGGAACGTACACGAGACCTGATTCTGAGAACTAAGAGATGGAGAAACATCTACCCTGAAATTTGTGGGAAAAGTGTCCTCTCTTCTAAAAAAGAGAGACACAGGGAGAAATGGTTTTCTTTCTTCCTTTGGATCTTAGGATATCTGTTGTGATGGCTGGAACCACTGCACCCGTGTGGTCTGTAGCCTGGTTTGACACCAATAGACACAGAGCAGGGCAAGTCCAAGAGTATCACAGAGAAGAGGAACTGGGACTTTATGTAATGCACACAGCACCTACCCTACTTCTGGACTATTTGATATTTGAGACAATAAATGCCTTTGTTATTCAAGCCACTCTGAGTTAGGTTTTCAGTATTTGTAGTGGAACATACCTTGATGAAAACTGGCATTAGTTATTTATGAGTCTCTCTCCCCATTGATGTTGTTAACCCCAAAGGACTTCTTCCGTTTTATAGCCCCAGCCCTAGGAAGCATAGGCCACAGACTTGATGCTCAGCAAATATTTGTTGAATGGGTGGGTGGATGGATGGATAGACATCCTGCCTATTGTGCTTTCCAGTATCTGCCTCCTTCTCAAATATCCCTTAATCTTGGCATCAGATAAAAGGTCAAGGGGAGGCAGGGTGTCCAGACAGCAAGCCCAGAAAGCCATAAAGCAGAAAAGCAGCCAAGACTGGTTTCCTGGGAGTGTCTCCCGGTTACCCAGAGCTCTTTCCAGTATCACACGGCCGCTTCGATTCTCAGGAGCCCCGAGGAGATCATCTGTACCGAAGACGTTACCTGTGCATTAAGCCCACAGTTTGTAAATAAATTGGAGAACGATGACCTGCATTCCCAAATGACTCAAGTGCCAGCAACTAGTCACAGACGAGCCTGAAACCAGGGCCAATTTCTCCTCACTGACAGTGGTGTGCTCGCTGGAGGGGACACTGTGATTTGTCTTGTTGGCCCCCCCTTGTGTGAATTCTCCCCTCAGAGCCGATTTCAGCTGCCAGCCGAACAGCTGGCTGGCGGGTGCAAGCTGGGTCCTGCCCACTCCACCTACAGGGCAGCGCTGGCTCTGCTCAGGTGGAGAAACCAGCCTTGGCCAAGGGCCTAGAATTCCAAACCACAGGGCTGCTCCTGGCTCCCTCACTCAGGAGTGGCACCTCTATCTGACCAGGTGACTAGGGGCAAAAGTCATCCTCTGAAAATGCTAGTATGATCATGTCACGCCTTTAAAGAAAACCCTTTGAGAGGGCAGGGCGAGGCTAACTCCTGACTCCATTTTGTATTGTGGGGCAGGGCAGAACAGGGCGGAGCTATCCTCCATTTTGTGTAAGGACCCTAGCCCTCACCCAACCAATCAGGGTCAGCCAAAGCAGTGACATCACCACCCTTATAAAACCCCTGGACTTGTCGAAATTCGCCTCTCTTCCACCATGCTGTCGGTGTGAGTGGGACAGAGCCCATGCTAGCATGGAAGAGGCTCTTTTGTTTATTGCATCGGACTCGGCTCCCTGGTGGTCCTTGGGGATCACGAAGTCTGGGCATAACACCTTCATTGGTCCCCTGTAACTTTAGGGTCATGACTAGTCCTCAGCACTCTGGATACAGCCCTTCAGGAACAGCCCTTCCCCCCCCCCCCCGCCCCACCTTTATATTTTATATATATTTTTATAGATTTCACAGGAGAAAGGAGGAGAGAGAGATAGAAACATCAATGATGAGAGAGAATCACTGATGGGCTGCCTCCTGCAGCCTTCCATAGGGAATCGAGCCCTCAACCCAGGCAGTGCCCTGACCAGAAATTGAACTGTAACTCCTGGTTCAGGATTCAATGCTCAACCACTGAGCCACACCGGTCAGGGAGCCCTCCCTTCTTTAAGCCACCACCCTGGCCCCAGGCTTACCGTGCTTCAGCCTCTTTGGTCTTTTTTCAGTTTTCCCCAATGAGCCTGTGCTCTCTCACGCCTCAGGTCTTTCCATGGGCATTCCACAGCCCTGGGAAGCTCTTCCCCACCTTTCTTATCTCCTCTACGTCTACTCATCCCTTACATCTCAGCTTCAAATCACTTGCTCCAGAAGTTAAAATATTACCTTATCTAGCTCTGCTGTTTCCCATACCATCAAGCAAGTCACAAATTCTCAGGAGACGCTAACGGGGTGTCCTACAGATTTGATTAAATTCTATCTCTAGGCAGATAGTGTAGTTCTCAAACTACCTAGAGATAGTGTCCGATCCCACAGGCAAAGGGGCTCAGTCCCATCAGACTGCCCCCACATCAGACAAAAATCCTAGGTTCAAGTTTTCCCCTTTCCTTCTGACCTACTGGCTATAAAGGGGAGGCTTCCACAACTTCCTCCTCAGTTTGATTAATTTGCTAGAGAAACGTTTACTTACATTTACCAGTTTATCATCAAGGACAGGATAGAGGATCCAGGTGAGCAGCCAGGTGAAGAGGTGCACAGGGCAGGTCTGGAAGGGTCCCAAGAATGGGAGCTTCTTTCCCCATGGAACTGAAGGTCATGACCCTCCTGGCTAAACCCATCAAAGTTAACTGTTCAAGAGTTTTTACAAAGCTTAATCTGCAGGCAACCCACCCCCCCCACCCCCCCCACCCCGCCAACTTCTCCTTCCCAGAAGCCAATGGGTGGGGCTGAAAGTTCCAACCTTCTAATCACTTGGTCCCTCAGGGGACCAGCCCTATCCTGGGGCTATCTGGGGAAGGAGCGTTCCTTATGAGTAACAAAAGGTACTCTGGTCACTCAAGAAATTCCAAAGGTCACCTGACCGGTGTGGCTAGTTGGTTCAGCATGAACCAGGAGGTCATGGTTCAATTCCTGGTCAGGCAGGTGTCCCGCTTGTGGGCCCGATCCCCCATAGGGGGCATGCAGGAAGCAGTGAATTGATGATTCTCTCTCATCATTGATGTTTGTATCTATCTCTTTCTCTTCCTTCCTCTCTTTGAAATCAATAAAAAAAAAAAAAAAAACCAACCCCCACCATATATGTATTTTAAAGAAAGAAAATCCAAAGGTTTTAGGGGCTTTGTGGCCAGGAACCAGGGACACAGACTAAGTATGTTTCTTATTAGACCACACTAACCCAACACCCATCTCATCAATATCTCTCTCCTTGGCCCTGTTTTATTTTTCTTTGCAGCATTATCACTGCGTGACAAATTATATACTTTTTGGTTCATTCGTCTGTGGCTTGTCCCTTCCTCTCTACAAGCTGCGCTCCGCCAGAGGAGGAGAGTCATCTATTTTGAGCACCACCGTGCCCCTGCCATCCAGAACAGCGCCCGGCTTAATAGCACTTTCTTCATAATAATGGATTCAATTGCCGAGTGCTGGGAAGGTCTGGGGCACATTTCAGAGTGGCTTCTGCACATTGCTTCTTATTTTTAGCCACAGTGCCCCCGGGGGTGATACATTTACTTGTATTTTCTGGTCATATCCTTGTAGCTCTGGTCACACTACTTTGTCACTAATTCATCTTCTTGTGGAGAAAATAGACCCCTGGGCCATAGTTCAGCACTTAAAACGGACAACGAGGAGCAGCTTTGGAGAGGAGGCAATGGAGGGTTTGAGGTGACTACACCACAGGGCTGTGCTCTGAGGAACGCAAAGCCACTCTAACACCGTAGTCAGAGGCACCGTTCCTTTTATCCCCTTTCTTTCAGAAGAAATGACTTTTACGTTAAAGAACATGCCCAGGTAATTTCTATGGGCAAACAAAGAGCATTAGAAGGTGAATGGATTAATGTACCCATATTTGCTCAGTACCAGCCAATACAAAAGCGCCTCCTTTGTTCCTTCTTGTCTCAAGGAAAGGACCGAGCCAGGGGTCTGGGTAGCTTTCTGGGACTCCTGACACTTGGGAATGACAAGTGGCAGACAGCTTGGCCTGGGAGGAGAGAAGTTCCATGTCCATTTAGAACGGGAGAGGAGGGAGACAGAAGAAGCAGAGATGCAGCTGATCGCTAACATTTCCACGGAAACTGTTAGGCTAGACCAGCCGTGGGCAAACTACAGCCCGCGGGCTGGATCCGGCTCGTTCGGCAGTTCTATCCAGCCCACGGAGCCGAAAGAGCGGAGGGTTCTCTTGCTCTCCCCTCCGCTCCTTCACCAGCAGCCCAAGATGAGAGTGCCAGCATGGTCAGGTTGCTTTTGTTCCGGCCCTCGGGTCCAGTTTAAGAACCCATTGTGGCCCTCGAGTCAAAAAGTTTGCCCACCCCTGGGCTAGACAGAATCCATTTCCTGCCAACAGAGGGTGACTGGACCCACTCCTACAACACTGTGCCCTTGGTTCTGCCCGGACCTGCTGCTTTGGCTGGGGAAGTTCTTTAACTTCCAAGGGGCTTTGCTTCCTTATTTGTAAGTGGAGCTCAGAGCCTGTGAGCATACTGGTCAAGTACGCTCTGGCCCTTGCCTGTCCCCTGTGGTTCCAGAATGCTGCAGCCACTTCCAGCGTCTCATCTACCTGCTCACCACACCATGTAAAGGCAGGAAGGGAGCGTGTCTTCCTGGGTGACTCCTGGGAAGAGCAAGGAAACTTCCCAGAACCTTCTAGTCACTTCCATGTTCACCTCTCAACCAGGCAGGCAGGAGTTAGACCAGCCATGGCTCACACCTGCACCTGGGGCCCCTCCCGCTGGAAGCACGTGGCCTTTCAGGGGGTGATTTAGATGAGAGCGAGGCAAGAGGAAAGAAGAGAATATGGCTTCCGGGTAAATGGCTTCTGGGTAAACAACAGGGTTGGCCACAGATCCTGTCTCACTTTTTCTGAGAGACATATTCACTCTGAGAACAGAACATTTTTTTGGAGATGGTTATTCTAGGCTCAGGAGCCAGACCGCCAGGGTTCAAACTCCAGCTCTGCTATTGATTCCTGTGTGGCTTTGGGCAAATTACTTGGCAACTCTGTGTCTCAGTTCCTCATATAGCAAATGGGGATAATCATAGACCCTAATTCCTGGGTTTTGTAAGTTAAAAGTGTTAACACATGTATATATATATATATATATATATATATATATATATATATATATTTACAGAGAGGAAGAGAGAAGGATAGAGAGTTAGAAACATCAATAAGAGAGAAACATCGATCAGCTGCCTCCTGCACACCCCCTACTGGGGATGTGCCCGCAACCAAGGTACATGCCCTTGACCGGAATCGGAGACCCTTCAGTCCACAGGCCGACACTCTATCCAGTGAGCCAAACCGGCAAGGTCAACATGTGTACAGCTCTTAGAACAGTGTCTGGCACATTAGAAGTGCTCAGTGTGATGACTCAATTCTGTCTGAGTGCAGGGAGGGTCCTGGACTTCCGGATTTTGAGGGTAGGCTTGGGATAGACAACATAGGACAGGTAGAGTCTGAGTCCTCACAGCAGATTTGTGTGTCACCAATTCATGCGTCCCTGAGCAAGTTCCTTACCCAGAATCTTGACTTTCTCTTCTTGCAGAATGATGGGCAACAATTGCCAACACACCTGCTGAGAGGGTGGGTGGCAGGGTGGGGTGAGTATGTGAGAGAGCTTCTTTGGCAAGTTCAGGGACTGGCAAGTGTGGCGGTGGGGTGAATGCTAACCCTTTACCCCACATTGAGTATTTGTTTAGTCCTGGCTCCGGGACGAAGGCGGTGTTGCCACACAGTGATGTCAGGGGCTAGGAACCCGTGTCTGAGATGAATGATTCACAGACTGCAGTGAGGATACGTGCTCTGTGGAGATAAGAGAAGGAAAAAAAAAAACACAAAAAAACAAAACAAAACAAAAAACAGCAAACTGCCACATGTTATGTCATGTGATACCAATACTTGTTCTCTAACCCTTTGAAGAATTTGCCTGCAGGGATGGCCATGACAACGGTGGCCTTACTCATTGAACAAGGTATGGAAAATGTTTGTGAATGTAAAAATAAAACAGGGGGGGGGGGAGGGTACAATAAAACTTATGGGTCCCATAGGATAGTGCTATAAATCTCATGAATTAAGCAGCGGTTCTGGCTGATGGGAAGGGCTGACCACAGAGCAGAGAGTAGAGCTCAGAGTTCAACTCAGTGGCCTCGGCGGGGAGCGTGAACTGGAGCCAGGCGGACTGAGTGACACTGAGCTATGTTCCCGGAGGACCACAGCTCTACGGAAGGAGGGAAGCAGCGCTCTGGCCTCTCTCATTCCTTACTGCTGGCGGGTTTGTGGGCTGTGAGAACGTAAACAGCACCAGGAATCAGACTGGACCTGGGTTCAGCAATCTCAACACTTGAGTTCTGGCTAAGAAAGAATTCAGAACCAAGACTCAAACTGTAAGAGAAAGTTTATTTAGAAAGTCACAGCGGAAGAAGTGAGCGCAGGAGAAGAGATGGGCTCAGGAAACAAGTTACAGAAGCAAAAGAAGGACCCTTAGGGGAGAGAGAGAGAGAGAGAGAGAGAGAGAGAGAGAGAGATGCACATGGGGAAGGGGCAGGGAAAGGTTTAGGGCATGCTCCAGAGAGAGCAGCACTGGGTCCAGTCTTGAGGGTATTTATCTGGAGGTGTCAGGGGAGGACCCCAATAGAATATTCATTAGGTGTGTCCTTTCGGGGTCTCTACTGACAGTTGGGTGCCAGGGCAGGTGATTTACTCAATGCAGTTGGTCCTGGCGTCAGCCATGAAGTCACTTGTCTGGTTTTGCTGCTCTTTTGGGGGCCTGGAGCTGAAACACAATGGGGGCCTGGATATATTTGACATGGGTTAGATTAGAACCTCGTTGCCCTGGGGGCTTCATGCTTAAGGGATATTCTCTGTCCCTTTGTTCATCCCTCTCTAAGGTCTAACCTGCAAGACTAGAAATATGCCAACGGAGGAAAGGTCAGGGGAGGGTCCAAACCGCACAACCACTGATATGAAAGGTCAGGGGGTCTAAAACGACAAGCTAGGGGAAGAAAGGTTACTACCCTGGGGGCGAGGTCCCTGTTCCCCCAATTTTCCCCATTGCTAGGCACCTGGGGCTTTCCACTCTAGTGGCCTTCTGTACCTGGCCCATCATCCTTGCTCTGCTCATGTCTGGCTAACTGCCCACCACAGGTTAAAACCCCTTCTTGCCCCAATATGGGCAGAGCCATGCTGAAACCATCCTGCTATGTTCTTGGAATAGAGACCTAGATTTTATTTATTTATTTATTTATTTATTTATTTATTTATTGAAATATATCTTTATTGATTTCAGAGAAGAAGGGAGAGGGAGAGAGAGAGAGAGAAACATGATGAGAGAGAATCATTGACCAGCTGCCTCCTGCCCGCCCTCCACTGGGGACTGAGCCCGCAACCCGGGCATATGCCCTTGGCCAGAATTGAACCTGGGACCCTTCAGTGCACAGGCTGACGCTCCATCCACTGAGACACACCGGCCAGGGTGAGACCTAGATTTTAAACAGTGAAAGAGGAGAGGAGGGAAAGGACGGAGAGCGAGTCGGTGGGAGATGGCCATCCAAGCCTTGGACACCTTGCGCTCGTCGCCAACGAGAGACCCAGTCAGCCCTCCGGGAATTAGTAACCAGTTAGGGAAGCCAAGTACATGAGCATGAAATAATGCCAACACGGGTATAAAGCAGACATCAACCAGTACAACATAATGACAAGTTCAAAAGAGGGATTGGATGGAGTTAGAGTTTTCTGGGCAGTTAGAGAAGGCGACTGGGAGAAGTGATTGCCGAGCCAGAGTCTGGGGGTGAGAAATGGACGCTGAGCAAAGGGAGACACGGAAGGTCAAAGGCGCCATTTCGAAGGAGGCACTGCAGACACTGGAAAGACACGCTTGGATATGAATCCTAACTTGGTCATTTACAGCTGTGTGACCATAGGGTTCTCTCTAAAGGCGAATCTCCTCACCAGCACCATCAGGATTATAATTCCTCCTTTTTGGGTAATTGTGGAGAGTAAACAAGACATGTCACTAGAGGGCCCAGCCTACCCTGTTTCCCCGAAAATAAGACAGTGTCTTATATGAAGTTTTGCTCCCAAAGATGCACTAGGTCTTATTTTCAGGGGATGTCTTATTTTTCCATGAAGAAGAATATGGTACACATTTATTGTTAAGTGAAAATAAAGGAAATGTATTACCTGTATACAACATGCTAGTACGGTAGTTGTCAACACAAACCAGACAAACTGTGAATCCTACAGTATCAAGAATTTACTCATTTATTCAATGACAGTTATGTCATCATCTTCTGGAACATCATCATAACAATCCAATTCCTGAATTTCCTGGTGAATTTCTTGTGACTCCATTTCTTTCAGAATCAGTGGACCAAATCCGTCATGTTTAGCAATAGCACTGTCTTTAAATGAGTACTTCCTGTCAAGGTAGCCTGCTCGCAGTGCATTTGCAATGCAACTGTCAGTGATTTTCTCCCATGAATTCTTCACCCAAGTCACAACTTCTTGCAATTTAGGTTTCACAAAGTTTCCACCCTGGTTTCTCTCCATTCACACAGCAGTGATGTCAGGACTCCGAGTAACGTCACTGGTTGCTAGATGCCAGTTGGGGCGGCCCTAGCGACCAGTTTACGGTAAATTAATTTTCATTCTGAGACAGAGCCTGGGGGCCTTATTTTCGGGGGATGCCTTATATTTCACTCAGAAGAAAACCTGTAAGTAGGTCTTATTTTTGGAGGATGTCTTATTTTCGGGGAGACACGGTAGTAGCATGCACTTGGCACTTAACACCTTCTGGCTCCCTTTCTCTTTCTGGTCTTTAACAGAAACCCATTACTCAGGCTTTGCTCAATGTAAAGTCACAGCTGGTAGAGGTCACTGCTTGTCCCCAAATTATCCTATGGTTTCAGGTCTAAAAAGGAAGTGGCTCAAAAGAGAAAACAATCTATTAAAAAATGGAATGGTGCCAAGGCAATCACACCACATTGTGACCGCCCGTTCACTTGTCTATAACGCCCAGCGCCCTGAGCCTGGGAACTTCGTGCTGTATCCCCGGTGCTCCGCCAGGGTCAGCACATAGTACAACCTCCATAAATAGTTTCTAAAGGAATGAAGGAGACTGGTGGGGAAAAAATGGGGGGTGGGGATAGTGAAAAAAATTAGATGTGATTATACAGGGGGAACTACAAGAAACTTAGTACAAGAACAAAAATCGAAAGCACACACATAAGGGAGAAAAGAAAGTCTTAAAAACCTAATGTGGATTAGAAAGACCAGCGCATATACTTGGTTTAATAACAAAAGAAAAGAGCAAGAATGGAAATGAGAGAAAGTGTGCGCGTGGGTGGGGCGGGGGTGGTGGTGGGAGTTGTTACCCTGCGGTCGACAGAGATTCTAAAACCCAGACCAGCCGGTCCTGTGTAACAGGCGAAGACAGTGGAAAGGGCTTTTCAGTTATAGGAGGAAGGAGAACAAGGAAGGTGAGCCTCTTTGCTTTGGGGCTAGATGTGTAATGATAACAGATGACAGGGAAGACAGAGCTGCTGGGTGCTGGCCTTCTGCCTCCCCTGCAGGGAGGAAGCTTCATCCTGAAGCAGGTGCAGGAGGTGGTGAGCCACAGGGGAAGTAGGAGTCAAGGGCTTGGGCACCTCGGTGCATTCGGCTCTCTCAGCCCACATGGGTTCCACCCTGAGGTCAGAAGGAATTTGTTGCAGATAAAGGTGCTGCTATTCTGAATGACCTTTGACAAACCATAAAGAACCAGACCAACCGAAACCGGTTTGGCTCAGTGTATAGAGTGTCCGCCTGAGGACTGAGGGGTCCCAGGTCCGATTCTGGTCGGGGTCATGTGCCTTGGTTGAGGGCATATCCCCAGTAAGGGGTGTGCAGAAGGCAGCTGATCGATGTTTCTCTCTCGTCGATGTTTCTAACTCTCTATCTCTCTCCCTTCCTCTCTGTAAAAACATCAATTATATATATATATATAAAGAACCAGAACATTGGCCTTATGAAGACCATCCCCAAAGGCTCTTGGCTAAAGAGTTAGTACAAACCTTGGCGGTATTTCTAATGGCCTGCCAAGGAGCTCTTTCCTCCTCGGCTCCTTTTTGGCACTTTAATCAATAATGCTAACAATATCACCTTTTATTAGAGGCTTAATATATGCCAGGCACACTGCTAAGCACTACTTTTAATCCCAAATGTAGATATCATTTTTTATCACCATTTCATAGGTGAGTAAACTGAGGCTCGGAGGGACAATTAGCTTGTTGAATATCATATAATTAATAAGTAGGAAGCGAAGACTTGAACCTATGTTTAATGGATTCCAAAATCTTTGCTATAGCCATATTAGGATATTGGTGACACGTAACTTTCAAGCCTAGCTAATGCATCAGATAATAAAATTATTATCCAAAAGATCAACAGTTTAAAATGATAAAGCAAATTTAAAATAAAGAATGTAAACAGAATGAATAACTGAAGGTCTAAAACAAGCAAAAACAATAGCAAAACAGCTACACAAATAGAAGATAGGAGATAAATGGGTTAATAGCAGCACGTGTACAAAACTTTTAGAGGTTTTAAGTAAAGACAAATTCATCATGAGTCCATGGTGAAATATAGCTGCCATAAAGGTCAACATGAGCTTGAGCTATGATCATAGACTTGGAGGAGCAAAGGAAGGCCTAGGCCTTCTGGGATCTGCTGTGTTCATTGTTCTATCTGTGGTGTTCTGCTCTGGGAGTCACATGTTATGATGGATGGTGATAAAGAGAAGTCCAATCAAAACTGCTGTTGGTGTGGAAGGGATCTGGAAATACTTATCTTGGAAATGAGAAGACAGAATAGGAGTGCTCTCTTCAAATACATGAAGGGCCACTTCGCAGCTCGCTACTTGCGACCACGGGCGTATTCTGCTCTGGCAGACAGAACCAGCCCACAGGGACACTGGCTTTGTCTGTCTCCTACATGTAAGACCAATAGGGGCCCTTCCCACACTGATCTTCCAAACTAGTTTTTGGAGAGTTTCAGGTCAAGATGGCAAAAAGGACTGGTTTATCATGCAAACAATAAAATCTGTCTCTTAAAAACAAAGATACAAAAATAATCAACTATTAAATAAACATACAAACAAGCTTCATTTAGTAGCAACCAAATAAGGAGAGAAGTACAACTTCTTGCCAGAAAATTTTTAAGGGCTTAAGAATAAAATGAAGTCAACCAGGGGATAAATAGGGTAAATTGTAGTTAAAAAAATAAAATTGGTCCCTGTCCAGTTTGGCTCAGTGGATAGTGTCAGCCCACAGACTGAAGGGTCCAAGATTTTATTCCAGTCAAGGGGACATACCTTGGTTGCAGGCTAGATCTCCAGCCCTGGTCAGGACACATGCGGGAGGCAACCAATTGATGTTTCTCTCACATTAACATTTCTCTCTATCTTTCCCTCTCTCTTCCACTCTCTAAAAATCAATTGAAACATATCCCCAGGGGAGGATTAAAAAATAAATAAAAGAAAAAGTCATGGATCATATGGTACATACAATGGATTATTTAACACCTCTTCCTATTTTCAGTCTACTGTGTTTTCATAAATGGGAGTGGTGATGTTTTCCAAAGGTTCTCAGGGAAAATCTATTCTTTGCCTCTTCCATCTTCTGAGGCTGCCAGCATTCTTTGGCCTGTGAATGTACCACTCTTGTCTCTCCCTCCATTTTCAATCAGCTTCTCCTTTCCTGTCTGTGTTAAATCTCTCTCTGCCTCCCTTTTATTAGATCTATTGGACACCTCTAGATCCCTCTCCCTATTAATCCAGGATAATCCTAAATCAAGATCCTCAGCTAAATCACATCTGCAGAGATCCTATTTTCACATAAAATAGCACCCATGGGTTCATGGATATCTTTCGGGGCTGTTTTCAGTCTACCACAAGTGGTATCATCCTGGAATTTGAGTTTTGGCACAGCAGCTTCCTTTTTGTAGCGGAAGTAAACACTGCTTGTCATACCGGTTGTGAAAGGCCCTGTAAGTCACTTCTAGAGGCCCAAGCCAGAAGCCTGCCTCCCCGCCCTTTCATTATTGTATCTGTCTGCTTAAACTGCAAATGTTTCTCTTGTGTACAGCTGAATCCTAACGAGTACACAATTGCTACAAAATTGTTTATATTTACCTCTCAACACTTCTATTTTGTGTATCTGTATAATAGAACTTCAAATTTGCTATATTCATCTTTACAAAGAAAAGACACCATTTAAAAAAATAAATCGATGCTCTCATATTGTTTATAATCTCCGTCAGCTATATGATAATGGTTGTTGTGCTGGGTAGAATACAAGGAGGGAGGGGTCTAAATTGTACTCCAATCTGGGACGCTTAAGAGGACGCAGTGATTTAAGGAGTTCATTCAGGTAAATTCTCAGCCTCTCAGATTTCCTCTTCTTCTCCTTGCTTCTTTCCAAAGTGAAATCTGTCTTTATAAGGGAAGGTGGATTATATGAATTTATGGTGGTGGCCTCGGTAGGAGCGGGGGGTAGAGACAAAGTCCTCAAATCCGTGCCCAACTCTCCGATCACCTAGAGCTCTGCTTTGAACTGGCTGTTGTAGACTTTCTCGGACAGGTGGCTTCTGAGGCATGCTCTGGTCTTGAAGTCTCACACAATCAGGCTTCTCCCTGTCCACAGACCCTCTGCCTCCCTCTGCATTCCTGTCCTCAGACATGTAAGAACTTCTGGGCCCCCTACAAGCCACACACAAGTTAGGGGGGGATGAGAAACTCTGCCTCAGGTTGAACTATCTACCTGAACCCCACCAAGGCTGCTGCACTATCACCTTGCGCTCTTCTGGAGGTGGAGGCGTGCATTCTCTCTTGCCCTAGAGAATGGCGACCTCCTTGTGGGATGAGTGGGGGACCCGAGTTCCTGGACTCTTCTTAGCTATCTGGGCATTGTAAACCTTCCTCTGTGCACGCGAGTTTGGTTCTGAGGCAAGGTGGAAAACCAGAACCTTCTATCTGAGTTTCTCAATCCCTGTCTGACCCTTCTTTTTGGGCAGGTTTGGGGACTTCCATTTCATCAGCAGCACAAACTCTTCCTAGAGCAGCCAGCTCTTGTGACCTAGTATTGATGTTAGAGGGGGCGGTGACATGGCTTATAAACCCTTTTCTCTCTTAATAATGTCTGGTCGTCATGAATATTTTCTTGTTTGAAACTAAGAGGTCAAGGAAATCAGTTGTGATCAGTCTCCCTATTCCGGGCAGTATCTGTAATTTCCCAGGAACAATAAGCCTTGTGACTCAATTACTCGGCCCTGATGAGGGTAAGCTGCTGGGGGACCAGTTAAGAAGAGAATTAACTGGACCAGTTTAATATTTTTAAAATATTATCCATACATCTGTGTGCTAACAGATGTCTGGAACAATGACAGACATCTTTTTAAAAGTAATCACGATTAAACCCAACTTTAATCGTGATTCCTTTTGGATTCAGGTGCTTAATTTATACTTTCCACTCTGGGTTTTACTTAGATTTTGAAGTGATAAGCAGTAGTCTAATAAAAATGTCCTTGACAAATTTTTTTAAAAAACATGCACATTTTACTTTATCATTACTTAGAGATGGATTTTAATAATTTGGTTTGAATTCTTTCTCCCTGTAACTACGCCCCCCCCCCTCCCTTTTAAACCCATATCAAGAACTAGCATCATATAGACTCATCATAATCCAGCATTCACTCATTCATGAATTGATTGGGCACCTACTGAGCTCCAGGCCATATGCTGGTTATGAAGGATACAGAAATGAATACGTGTCATATTTGGCTTTTGGGAAACCATAATTTAGTAGAGAAGACTAAGCACACAACGGCAGCACATTCTGGTAAGTATGATTACATCTTTATTAAGCATCCGCATATGAGTCAGGTCCTGGGGACAAAACACTTCATTTCCTCTGGAGAGTTTTTCACTAGAAGGTTCTCAGGGCCAGCAATAAAACTCACCCTCACCTCCCCCCCCCCCCCCCGCAAAAAAAAAAAAAGTCTGTAGGAAGAGTCCATAGACCCAAACTCTCCTCACCTTCAACCTCCAGCCAGTCGGTCTACCTGCAGGAAACAGGAACAGTTCTAAGAAATCAGAAGTGACAGATTCTGTGTCATCGATCAAAGAAAATGCAGGTGGCAGGATGGACCGTGGCATAAAGTGTGGTCAGGCCTCTCCAGCCACCAGGGAGGAAGTGACTAAGGCAAGGAGTCAGAGTTCTGCACTGTCCTCCCCGGGAAGTCTCTCTTCAAACCCTATCGCCTCACTGGCTGACTCACCGGCTTCTTCCTATAGTGTCAGAGCTGCCTCTCTCCGACTGCAGTGCTGAGTCAATAGACTGCTTGTTTCAAGGAACATTGCTGAAAACTTGTTTTGTTTCTCATTTCCATGTCTAGGTATGTCACTGGCTGCTGAGTCATATTTGGCAAGCTCAGAATCTCTCTTTTCACCCGTTTTTTTCCATCTGGAAATCCTATATAATTAGAGGGTAATATGTAAATTGACCCTGAGGGCAGAATGACCAGGAAGGGCCAGTCGCTATGTCGTGCACTGACCACCAGGGGCAGATGCTTAATGCAGGAGCTGCCCCTGGTGGTCAGTGCGCTCCTTCAGGGGGAGCTCTGCTCAGCCACAAGCCAGGCTGATGGCTGCCAGTGCAGCAGCAGTGGCGGGAGCCTCTCCCACCTCCTCAGCAGCACTAAGGATGCCCGACTGCAGCCTACGCCCACTCCTAAGCTGTGAGTCGGACATCCCCTGAGGGCTCCCAGGCTGCCAGAGGGATGTCTGACTGCCAACTTAGGGGGGGTCCCTGGAGAATGGGCCTAAGCTGGCAGGTGGACATCCCCCGAGGAGTCCTGGACTACAAGAGGGTGCAGGCTGGACTGAGGGACCACCCCCCACCCCCCGAGTGCATGAATATTTGTGCATCGGGCCACTAGTATGACTTATAAAGAGCTCTAAGGCATTTTCAGAAAAGATACAAGCATATTAAAAGGATAGTGTTGTTTACCAAAAGGCTTTGACCTGTACGTAGCTCGATTAGAACATTATCTTATTGCAATAAAAATATTTTGCCTATTTTTTTCTGCACTGGAATGGAAGCTCTTAGAAAACAGGGACGATTTGTTTACTTATTTCTATTCCCAGTACTCAGCAGAGTATAGCATAATGAAGTCAGGTACGCTCTGCCCGGCCCTTGAACCCAGTGGGAAATCCATGCATGTTGGCACACACACAGCCTAGAAGCATCATGAAGTTCTGTGGTGCCTTTGGACATTTTTTTAAGGTGTAAGCAAGCCTATAGGTTTCATCAGATTTTCAACAGTGTGAGCAAAACAAACAAACCACCAGTAAAAATCAGAAAGGAGGCCCTTAGCATCTATTTATTTATTCTTTTACTGCCCTTCTCCTATTTATTTATCTTTATTTTGAGATATTACAGATGTCCCTCTTTTTCCCCCCCATAGCTCCACTCTACCCGGTTCCCACCCTACCCCATCCCAGGCCCTTGCCACCCTATTGTCTGTGTCCATAGGTACTGCATACATGCATATAAGATTTTTATCTAATCTCTTCCCGCACCCCCAGACTCCCTTCCTTCTGAAAATCGTCAGTCTGTTCCATTTCCATGTCCCTTTTCCTATTCCATTCACCAGTTTATTCTGTTTATTAGATTTTTTATTCATTTGATTTTTAGATTTACTTGTTGATAGATATGTATGTGTTTTCACTTTGTTGTTCATAATTTTTTTTATTTTTACCTTTTTCTTCTTCTTCCTCTTCTTAAAGAATACCCTTCAGCAGTTCATATAATACTGATTTGGTGGTGATGAACTCTTTCAGCTTTTTCTTGTCTGTGAAGCTCTATATCTGACCTTCAATTCTAAACGATAGCTTTGCTGGGTTGGTTCTTGCTATTCATCAGTTTGAATATTTCTTGCCACTCCCTTCTGGCCTGCATAGTTTCTGTTGAGAAATCAGCTGACAGTTGTATGGTGACTCCTTTGTAGGTAACTGTTTTTCTTTTGCTGCTTTTAATGTTCTCTCTTTGTCTTTTGCTCTTGGCATTTTAATTATGATGTGTGTTGGTGTGGTCCTCTTTGGATTCCTCTTGTTTGGGGTTCTGTACGCTTCCTGAACTTGTAAGTCTATTTCTTTCACCAAGTGGGGGAAGTTTTCTGTCATTATTTCTTCAAATAGGTTTTCAATATATTGCTCTCTCTCTTCTTCTGGCACCCCCATGATTCAGATGTTGGCATGCTTTAAGTTGTCCCAGAGGCTCCTTACACTATCTTCATATTTTTTTATTTGTTTTTCTTTTTGCTCTTCTGGGTGGGTGTTTTTTGCTTTCTTATATTTCAAATCATTGACTTGATTCTTGGGATCGATCCTGTAGTCTACTGTTGAATCCCTGGATATTATACTTTATTTCAGACAGTGTATGCTTAATTTCTAACTAGTCCTTTACCATTTATTTATTTATTTATTTATTTATTCATTTACGTTCTCACTAAGACCCTCAAAGGTCTCACTAAGTTCCTCGGAGGTTTCTAGAAGATTCTTGCATAACCTTATAACTGGGGTTTTGAACTCTATATCCAGTAGTTTGCTTTTTTCCATTTCTTTCATTTGTGACATGTTTCTTATCTCCACATTTTGGCTGCTTCCCTGTGTTTGTTTCTATGTATTGGGTAGCTGCTAAGTCTCCTTGAGTTGATAGAGTGGCCTTGTGTAGTAGGTGTCCTATAAGGTCCAGTGGCTCAGCCTCCCCAATCACCTGAGGTGGACACTCTTGGTGCACCCCTTTGTGGGTTGTGTGCATAGTCTTGTTGTAGTTGAACCTTGATTGCTATTGGTATCACTGGGAGGAATTGACCTCCAGGCCAATTGGCTGTGGGGCCCAGCTGTGACTACAGGGGTTGCTGTGCAGGAGAAGCTCTTATGGGGCAGGACTTACTTCAATGGGGCTTTGGTATTCACTGAGTCTGTTCCTTGAGTATGTCACTTATTGATGTGAAGAGTTGTAATCTGGTATGGTCTCACACTGACCACTAGGTGCACTGGCTCTTGGATCTCCAAGGAGATACAAAGTCAACCACTGCCTGGGGCCACCCAGCAGGAACTACAGAGATATCTGAAGATTCCTCCTCTTTGTATTGAGTTTGGAAGTGCCCAGATGAGGCCCAGGTCTGAAGCAAGGCAGGCTGGCGCTGGTGCCGGCCTTGGGCTATATATATATATATATATATATATATATATATATATATATTGCTTTGGGGCTCCCTAACCCAGCTGCAGCTTGTTTGACAGGTTTTAGGCCGAGAAAGGTCTGGCCATTCATATGCAAAAGCTGCTGTGCACAGCTTGGGTGGGGTTGTAAAATGGGTGGGGCAGGGTCTCGAGGGCAGAGTGCACAGAAATGTCTGCCAGTCAGCCCTGTACCAGGGAGGTCCCAGCACAGGAACAATGACTGCTACAAGCACCTCCATCTGGAAGAGAGCCACCCCCACGTTCCTGCCCTGATGCCAGACAGTACAGTTTCTCCCCATATCTGCCTGGGTCTGCCAGAGCCTCACCTGGCACTGGAGCTCATAGCAAGAGGGAGCTTGTAAAATCAGTTCATAGTGTCGGCCATTTAAGAGAAGCAGCTGAGTCTCCAGCAACCTATGTATCACTCAGCCCCAATTTGCACTTGTTTTTATTGCTGTAGGGACTTCTTTCCCCAGCTCTGGAACCCTAGGCTGGGTGTCTGGTGTGGGGCTGGGACCCCTCGCTCCTCCAGGCAGCCTCCACAGAGTTGATCTCCCTCCTGATTAAAAAAGCTGCACACCTGGGTGCCAGCCAGCCCGTTCTGTGCCTCCGCACTTCCTACCAGTCTCAGTGTGCTTTCTTCTTGACCTCTCTAGTTGTAGTACTTCCACTCAGCCAGCTTTCCCGCAGTTCTGGATGATAGTTGTTCTATATTTTAGTTATAATTTTGATATGGTTGTGGGAGGCTGCAAGTGTTTACCTATGCCGCCATCTTGGTTCCTCTCTCAGCATCTATTTATTGAACGATAGAAGTACCAGAATTCTGGACTCTCTCACGATATCTGCCTTGTCCATTTAATACCCAATTCAAAGGAGAAAATAGAAAGAAAAGGAGAAGTTGAACGCCATGAAAACATCTTATTGACACAGAAGAAATGAGTGATAGGAAGATGATCACTTAATATTAATGTTGCCCTAGCTCAGTGCTTGGCAAACTGCAGTTCGAGAGCCACATGAGGCTCTTTGGCCCCTTGAGTGTGGCTCTTCTACAAAATACCACATGCAGGCGTGCATGTGCAGTGTGATTGAAACTTCGTGGCCCATGCGCAAAAGTCAGTTTTCATCTCTCAAGAGAAATTTCAATCGTTATACTGTTGATATTTGGCTCTGTTGACTAATGAGTTTGCTGACCACTGCCCTAGTTAAATCACTATGCCCACGTTATCTATATCAATTTAACAATAATCAAGCTATTGTAAAACTCTCAATACAGTGTCTTACAAAGAGAAGATAATAAATAGTTGTTGGTGATAAGAAGGAATCAAGAAGAAATAAAAATAAGATACTACAAAGATATCTCCATAAAAGTTTTGCTAAAATTTAATTTTGTTATAAATATTTCAGGAATAGTTTGGGATTTAGGTTATAACTATGACTTCTAAATTTATACTGTTGTAAAATTCTTAAAGCAAGTCAAATGTAATGAAGAGACCAACAAAAAGTACAGTCAATGTTTCTAATTTAGTATAATGTTTCTAATTTCATTTATTGGTAGCCTTTTGAAAAATCTGTTTCTCTGCCCTGGCCTGCGTGGCCCAGTGGTTGAGTGTTGACCCATGAACCAGGAGGTCACGGTTCAATTCCCAGTCAGCATTACTTGCCCGGGTTGCAGGCTCAATCCCCAGTGAGGGTTGTGCAGGAGGCAGTTGATTGATGTTTCCATTTCACGTTGATTTTTTTCTCTCTCTCCCTCCCCCTCTCTCTAGAAATCAATTTTTAAAACTTAAAAAAAAAAATCTGCATCTCCAGAGTAGACCAAAGTGCCTTGAGGATTCAAGTTGTCTTTTGGAAGGCAGCTCTGCTCCCCACTATGCCACCAATGCACACAATGCTCTGTTTTGTTTTGCTTTATTTCTAACTCCCAACATTTTATATTGATAGCAGAGCTTTACTTTCATTGGTGCTTCACAAATATCACAATATCAGTGGCAAATAAAAATGATGGGGGGGGGGTAATGGGGGAATAATAATTTCCTGCAAGGACACATATGTAATACCTTAATCAATAAAGAAATTGTTAAAAATGGGAAATGTCTAATTATAAATAAGTTGTCTCTCACATGTGAGACTGTTCCATTTCTCCCTGATTTATCTAATTTCTGTAGGAGGGAACAGGGGAACCTATACTGAGTCTGGAACTGAAATATAAATTATGCATGCCATATAGGAGACAGACATGTCATACCTAAATTCTGATTTAGGAACCTGAGGAAACCACTCAGTTGGTCTTTAACTATCTGAAGTCTGTATATATGTTTAACTTGCAGAATTCTAATTATTTAGCCTCATTATTATAAAACAGAACTCAGATGCAAACAAAACCCATGTAAAACAAACGCGTAGCTAAGTGAATTATAATAAGGCTGACATTCCGATAACCGATACCCAAGAACTGTAACTTGGCCAGCCACCTGTCCTCATTTGTTTGTCACCTTCCCACCCCAAGTGGCCACTCCCCTGACTTACAGCAGGTGCTCTCTGGATCAGTGGTTTCATTACTACCTGGGAACTTGATTGCAATGCAAATTCTTGGTCCCTAGCACAGACCTGCTAAGTCAGAAACTCCAGGGGTAGAGGCCTAGTGATTAGTGTTTCGGAAAATGATCAGTGTTTCGAAAAACCCTCTGGGTGATTTGGGCATGTGTTTAAAGTTTGAGAACAATTGTTTTATAGTATCTGCCTTGTCCACTTAATACCTTGTGTTTCTTTATAGTTTTATCACTAAAGTATGCATCTCTAAACACTGCATTATATTCTTGCCTGTTTTTAAGGCTGTCTGTGATTTTCAAGTCTCCTTTAATCTAGAGGTTTCCCATCCAGCCCTTGCTTTCCCTTTCCTTCCTGTTGAAGAACCCAGACTGTGTGACCTACAGAGTTCCCCACAGTTGGACTTTGCTGACTCATACACAGTTACGTTTGAATACACGAATTTGCTGATTGAAGGTGTGGTGCAGTTCAGTTCAACATATTCTTCTTCTCTTTTTTTAATCAACATATTCTTTTGTCCTTGCATTTCCTGCAAATTGGCAGCTGGATTCAGAAGCGTCATTGGACTTTTGATCTCGTTGGCAAGACTACAGGTGGCGTTCTGTTCTTTTTTTCAGGAGGCAAATAGTGTATGGCTGTCTCTCCTTTGGGGGTGTTAGAAGCTGTTATTAATGTCTAGATCCATTAATTCATTAGGGGTGGCAAAATAATGATGCTCTGATTCTATAATTTCTTTTTCATTTATTAAGCTAGAATACTTTTGTAAAGAGGTATTTCCCCCTCCTACTAACTCAGTGGTACAATTTATATAGAAAGGTAATAAATGCTTGATTATTTCCCATCTTTTTAAACCAGTTTTGAAGATAATAAATTCGTTCCCCATCCTCCTCCAAAAGTGACCAACTATGATATATTTTTTAATATCATAATGATTCATAGATTTACATATATTAGATAGATTTCAATCCATCGCTATCATTATCATTATTGAAGCTCAAATCATCCCACCTTGGGCTAGTGAGAGTCCCTTGAAGTTGACTCCAAAGTCCTTATGGGAGGACCCTAATCATCTTTGGTAGCTTCCCTGCTCGCTGAAAGGATAAGAGGCTCTGGTTCGTGCTGTAGCTTTCCTTCCCTGGATCTGAAATCACTGCTCCAAGAACCCCTGGCTCCTTTCATTCGTTTATTTATTTATTTCTCACCCAAGGATATTGTTTCCCCTTGCTTTTTAGAGAGAGTGGAAGAGAGAGGGAAAGACTGAGAGAAATAGTGATGTGAGATTGGTTGCCTCCTGCACTTGGCCCTGACCAGGGCCCAGGCCTGCAATCGAGGTGCATGCCAATGACAGGAACTGAGCTCAGGACCTTTCAGTCCACAGGCCGATGCTCTGTCCACTGAGCCAAACTGAAAGATGAAACAGAGGGCTGGGGACCAGGAGACCAGGACACTGCCGGCCACCTTCCAGAGGAGAAAGAGCGATAGTGCCGGGGTGAAGGTGCCTTTTGGGGGGAGGAATGGGAAGGGACAGGGCTTAGGGTACTCCGCACACACTGACCGGTGGTTTCATATAAGGCACTTGATTAGACACTTAGGGACTTAGGAATTGGGGCCTTAGGGTATTTGGCAGGTGCTGATTGGTGGTTCAATGTACAGTCCAAATAAGGTGTCTGGTTAGGTGCTCAGGAATGTTCGGACTGCAGGTGGAGTTTACGTCATTCTCCATCCATCCGTTGGGGGAAGGGAGGATCTATCACAAACCTGGCTCCTTTTAGGGCCAAATGGTATTCAAGGCTAGTCTGAGCACAAAGGAGTCCTGCTACGAGAAACAATGCTTATATTAATAAGTCTTTCAGCAAATGGACAAAATTATAAAGTGTGTGTGTGTGCGTGTGTTAGTTTTCTAGTACTGCGTAAGTTACCCCAAAGCATAACTGTTTACAACAATAAACATTTATGATTTTAAATAGTTCCAGTGGGTCAGGAACCCGAGAGCAGCTTTCCTGGGGGGTTGAGACTTCGGCTGTAGTCCCGATCGATGTTGGCTGGGGCTGCACGACCCACTTCCAAGGTAGTGACCTCCCAACCTGCACGCCGGTGCTGGCTGCTGGCGGGACATCTCAGGCCTTCACCACATCGACCTCCCCAAAGGCTGCTGAAATGTCCTCCTGGCGTGACAGCTGGCTTCCCCGGAGCAAGTGATTCAAGGGAACAAGGCAGAAACATGATGACTGTTATGATCTAGCCTTGGGAGTCACACTCTGCCATTCACTAGCTAGCCCCACTGGCTTCACGGGTCAGGCGAGGGGTGGGGACTGCACGAGCCTGTGTGAATGCCCAGAGGACAGAACCCTGGGGACCATCCTGGAGGTTGGTTGTTAAAGATAAAATACCTCACCCCTTTCTATAGAAACTTCCATTGCACACCTAGGACGCAGGGTTTTTATTTAATTTGTTCTATATTAAATCTCCTTTGTTTCGAACTGAGAATCCTACCAATTAGGATATCTTATAATTACCCACTTGCTTTTAGGTTAGTTCAGGTCTTTCCAGAGAGGAACACCAATACGGGGTCAGAGATTTTGGTGGGGAACCTCTTCAGAGGAGCGAAGGCCAGGAAGCAAGAGTAGCCAGGACAGCCTGCAGACACGGTGCTACGTCAGACACCGGTGAAAGGGACGCCGGGAAGGGGAGGACTGGTAGTAAGAGCCCCAGGCTGCTGCTCAGGCCTAAGAGAGTTTAGGTGAGGGGGTGGGGAGCCCTCTCTGCTGGGACCAGCAGGAGCATTCCTGTGCTAACCTGCCCCCACCATGCGCAGTCATCTCAGGGAGCAGCCCTGGGGGCGGGGCCTCAGAGCAAACACCACGGGGGACCCAGAAGGCACACTGGGCCTGTCAGACAGCGGTGAGAAGTTCTGAAAAGGCTGCACCTTCACCTCACAACATACACCACAGACTCGGATAACACTCCAGTGCTCTCACCACCGACAGGAGCACTGGACACAGTTAATTTAAGGTTGCAGGATTCTATCCCCGAAAATAGGAGAATCAACAAATGAAAGCATAAATAAGTGGAACAACAAACTGATGCTTCTGTTTCTCTCTCTCTTTTTCCTTCTTCTTCTTCTTCTTCTCCTTCTTCTTCTCCTTCTCCTTCTCCTCCTTCTCCTTCTCCTCCTCCTCCTCCTCCTCCTCCTTCTCTTCCTCCTATTCCTCCTCCTCCTCCTCTTTCTTCTTCTTCTTCTTCTTCTTCTTCTTCTTCTTCTTCTTCTTCTTCTTCTTCTTCTTCTTCTCTCTCTCTCTCTCTCTCTCTCTCTCTCTCTCTCTCTCTCTCTCTCTCCCCCTCTCTCTCTCTCTTTCTCCTCTCTCAAAAATCAATTTAAAAAAAAAATACAAAAGTGTTTTTACAAAGAGGGTTATGAAGAGAGCATGTATGAAAAGCATGTTGACATATAGGAATGACACTCTAACCAACCGAACTACTGGCCAGGGCCTGCTTTTAAATTTATGATTCCGAATATAGTCATGCACAGTTAACAACAGGGATAGGTTCTAAGAAATGCATAAAGTGGCTTTGTTGTATGAACATCCTAGGGAGTATTTACACAAACCTGGATAGGATAACCTACTGCACACTGCACACTTAGGCTATGTGGTATATCACTGTGTCACAATGCTGTCTGTCCTAACAAACATTGTTCCATAGTCACTGCATGCTGCATTCTCCCCTTTTAACCCTCATTTAAGATGTTCGTATTTTACGCATCCTCTGCCAGGCTAACATTACACACATCTTCTCCCTTTATTGTCTCCTCTGCCTTTACCATAATCAGTTAAACTTAACCTGACTTCAGTATATCCTTTTGTGACTCACACCGGGGCCACATGCTAACCTGACAAGCTCAGGGAAGGCCCGGTTGGCAGTCTTGCAAACTCAGAGGCCTAAAGTCACCACAAAGGATGGTCTGAAATTAAACTTCAACTAAAAGCAGTTCTGGTGGGCAGTTACATCCTAGGCCGGTATCTTCACTGACAAGGTCAACCTTTACCTTAACTGAGCCTATCTGTCTTTTTGTATCTATGATAACATATTCTTGAAATGTCTGGTAACTTGTAACATTCTTTTTTTTTTTCTGGACCCCTTGGGGCACAACCTAATGTGCCTGGGCTCCAGGACAGATACCACAGATTCCTTCATAGTTATCATGTTAACTATTGGCTGTTGGCTATCCTGTACCCATCTAAGTATGTGTCTATCATTTTACTTTTTACCCAATCCCAGAGTTCCCACCTCTGCCCCTTTGTTTTCCCCCACTTCTCTAATCTATCACCAATGGATTTCATGTAACCCACTTACATCCCCTCCTTTGGTTGCAGTGTATAAATACAGCTGTAAACTGCCATTCTCCGGAGCACTATCCCAATCTGTTGAGATACTGCTTCCTGGCAATTGCCAACAGTTTGGCTCAAATAAACTCCCCAAAATTCTTTACAGGTTTGAATGGTTTTACATTAACAGAATTTTACACATTCTCTGCCAGGCTAAAGTTACTCGCATCCTCTCCCTTTACTGTCTCCTCTGCCTGTACTGTAATCCGATAAACTTAACCTGACTTCACCGTATCCTTTTGTAACTCACACCCCCAGGACCAAAGCAAGGGTGCAAAATCTGTGAATTTTTTTTTCTTTCTAAAACAGAGCCGAAACCGGTTTGGCTCAGTGGATAGAGCGTCGGTCTGCAGACTGAAAGGTCCCAGGTTTGATTCCAGGCAAGGGCATGTACCTTGGTTGCAGGCACATCCCCAGTGGGGGGTGTGCAGGAGGCAGCTGGTCGATGTTTCTCTTGCATCGATGTTTCTAGCTCTCTGTCCCTCTTTCTCTCTCTTCCTCTCTGTAAAAAAATCAATAAAATATAAAAAAACCCAAAAAACAAAACAAATAAACAGATCTTGAGGCACCCCAACCAGGGATCAAACCTATAACCTGGGTATGTGCCCTGGCTGGGAATCAAACCCACCACCTTTTTGTTATTGATTGATTGATTGGGGTTATTTAAAAAAATGTATATATTTTTATACTGTTGATAGTATTACAGGTAGCTCCAATTCCCCTCTCCTTCAGTCCCCTCCTCCCAGCCCCTACCTCCCCCACCCCCCAAGTCTTCACCACCCTATTGCCCATGCCCATGGCCTATGCATATAAGTATATAAGTCCTTTGGTTTATTTCTTCTCATCAAAACCCACCGCCTTTTGGTGCATAGGACCACACTCCAACCAACTGAGCACACCGGCCAGGGCAGGGAAGATGTACTCTTGAGCAGGCTCCTTCTATGACCCTGGGACATCAGGAGTGTGTGTGTGCGTGTGAGTGTGTGTGTGTGTGTGTGTGTGTGTGTGTGTGTGTGTGTGTGTATGCGGGGCGGGGAAGATAGCGTGGCAGGGACAGGAGCAGAGTGTGTGGCTCAATCCTGCTGTGGTTAGAGGTACTTCAGCTGAAGAGTTTGAGAAGCACTGATCTATATATAGACCAGGAAGCATTTTTTTTCAGCTTTTAAAACAATTTAAATAACAATAAGTGAAGACTCATAAAGCAGCTGGCGCAGCTGAGCACAGGTTTTAGGCTGGGTTTTGCATCTTCCCTCTCCTTTCATATTCACTGCGCCAGAGTTTTCACAATTCGAAATGGCTCTGTAAATCAGGTACGCACACAGAGATAAATCCAGGGAAACTCATAATCCTGAGAAGAGTCCCTTCAAGATTCCCAAGTTGAAGGCTGTGTGAGAAAGGGTCATTGAACTTTTGTTGTTGTTGTTGTTGTTGTTGCTGCTGATAGTTCGCCCTTGGATGACTATGTGAAGTTACACAGGATCTCTTTGGCCTCCCGTAAAGAACTGATGAACATGTTTCTCTCATTTTTTTAATCTTTACCCCAAATTGAATGATGCTGGCCTTCCAGATGCTGGTTTATGATGCCCACCAGGCTTCCATGGTGTCCACTGTGGGGAGTCTTACTGGGCAAGGCACCTGTCCCCTGGCGTGGGGATAGTAACTACCCAGGCAGAGAAACCCATGTCCAGTGCAGCGATGCCCATTCCTGGCCTAAATCCCACCTTGCCCCCTAGATTTAAGAAGGAGAAGGATAAATAAAGCAAATGAGCTTCTGGTTTTGGCTCCTGATTTCTCCTCAGGGCTAAATTCTTCCCACTCAAACTCAACACCTCCCACCTACCAAAAATAAAAAATAAAAAAATTAAAAAATCTGGAGTTAAAAAAATCAGACTTGTAAAATAGAACATGGGCTGATTATTTTCATTACAAGAAGATTTTTCATTTTCAGGGAGAGCATTTGCCAATAGATTCCTTTAAATAACCAACTCCCTGGGCGTGTTTCAAAGGAGATATGATTGACAATGGCATGACTTGCATACAACTTTTTTGCTAATATTTCCCATCCATGTCATTCCCACCCAGACAAGGACAATGGAAATCCAGGAGAACCAAGATTGTAGTAAAATAGTATTTCTAGAATCACAGTGGAGGGCAATAACCTTTGGACATCTTACGTCTGGCTCAAATGTTATAAAACCAGGCTATGTCCTGGTCCTCGCCCCTTCAACCAACAGCTGTTTGATTTGGTTTGGTCTGCAGTTACAGATACTGTAGGACTTACGGGTACAAGCCCTAGAGGTTGACTGTCTGGATTTCAGCTGTGCCCCTTACTATTTCTGTGACCTTAGGAGAGTTATGGAGCCTTTTTGAGCCTCTGTTTTCTCACGTGGGAAATGGTTGACATGAGGATTAAATGTGATAATATATTAAATGTGGTAATATTTGCAAAGCCTAATCTGCCTAGCATGTACTCAGTTATTAATAACCGTTAGATGAGTAGGATGCCATTCCTCTGGCCCTGCAAACAGGAGGACAGATGCCCTGTTCTATTCTGATTGCACAATCCATGAACCAAGAGTAGGCTCAATATGCAGCTTCTCCTAATATCTAATTAGCAGTGAGAGAACAATTCTCTATTAAGTGGGCCACATTCCAAACTCCTGCCTTCAGCTAATATCCCTTCAGATTTCAGATGATCAACATTAAACAACTCATTCAGATATCAGGATTATACATGATGTTGTCACATTTGCTACATCAGTTTCTTCAGAGCACAAAGGACCAACTGCCCTAGCCAGTTTGCCTCAGTGGATAGAGCATCAGCCTGCAGACCAAAGGGTCCCAGGTTCAATTCCGGTCAAGGGCACATACCTCAGTTGGAGGCGCCTCCCCGGCCAGGGCTCTGGTTGGGGCTCTTGCAGGAGGCAACCAATCGATGTGTTTCTCTCACATTGATACATCTCTCTGTTTTTCCCTCTTGCTTCCACTCTCTCTACAAATCAATGGAAAAATATCCTTGGTTGAGAATTTTAAAACAAACAACTATATTCTAACTTCCCCTCCATTCCCAGACAGATAGTATTAATGAAACTGAGCATCTTTTCCATTGAGTCTGGATGAAATCTAAGAACCCTTGTAACACAGTGCTCACAGCCACTACAAGTCAATCAGAATTGGCATGCCTGGTCAGTGGATGGTACTCTGAACATTCATTCATTCAATTACTTAAGTTTCCCCGAAAGAAAATTGTGGTTCTACCTTAAGAGGTCAGGAGATGCTCAGGACAGTAAGAAAAATAGTTGGAGTTCTGAACTTTTATAATCAAAGATCATCCCTGACATAGGCAGACCCAGGAACCACACCATGTGGAGCTCCCCCCAGTTAGTAACATACACACAATGTCTACCGTGCAAGCTCTTGCCAGAGAGCTCAGCCTTGATGTTATTGCCATTCAAATTTTGCCAAACGATATTAAATGCCCAACTGACATCACATGAAAATCAGATATGATCTACCTATTTACTTACAGTAATTCTAATAAGCTACTTTTTATAAAAAGCTAGATCACAAAAAATTGTATAGCAGGAACTGATTAACTGCAACCCCTTGAGCTGTCCCTCTTCAAACCAAAACAATCACAACAAAAATAAAAACAAAACACCTCTATCTTTTGTAAAAAGACTTTTAGATGCCTTTCAATAGGCTATGTATATATATGTTTAAAAAATATATATATATATATATATACAATTTTAAAAACACAGAAAATAAAAAGCTTTGCAGGATTATGGGATGCACAGATACCAAGACTCTAGAAAATGTGGTTATATTGTGCTTATGTATTATTCTTAGCTCTGAGCTATAGAAAAAACGGTAGGTTAAATAATTTTCATTATCTGAGTAAAAAAAAGTATTTTCACTCTTTAGATGAGACACTTTCCTGGAATATAGATATCAGGATTCGTACACGATGTTATCATATTTCCAAGTCTTCTGACTTTCTGCTTTTGCTTCTTTTATCTGAATGCTTAGTCATCAAATATTCAGGGAAGATTGGCCATACAGCACAAAATCAACCCATATTCAGACTTGCCCTGTTTTATCACTTTCTGATTGTAGTTGTGGTTTGTTATTCAATGTATGAAACTTTCAAAAGTTTCTCTCTTAAAAATGGAACTTCATTTATCTTTGACCATATTGCCTAATAAATTGAAGTTTACTTACAAATCTTCACTGAATGAGGTCACTTCCTTAATAGCATTTCTGACAGATGGCAATTGCTGTTAGTAACAGCAGTTGACATCCTGGGAATTTAAATATTCAAAGCAATTCAACAAGAATTTATTTAGTAATCTATTTATGTGTCACAAACAATGTGGCTTGAGCTTCAAGGCATGCTGGGAGTTCCCAGTTAGGAAGAGTATTTGAGCTAACGCCAGCCAAGACCAAATCCCAGTCCAGGCCCAAGTCCAAAATCAAGAAGTCTGAATTGGAAAGATAAAATGGGAGATGAAGCAGATATTGAAAAGCAACAAAAAGCTCTAATCCTTAAGGGTCAAGTCTGAGTCCAAGATCAGGGATATCTGTAGAGATTGATGAAAGTTTAACTGGTTGCAGGATCCAGAGCGAGAGTTTGGCAGGCATTAGCTGAATTCATGGCTTCTATTTGTAGCTGGACTTTAGTTCTAGCAAGAAATGAATAGATACCAGTAGAGTAGGGAGGGAGGCTGTAGCTGGATGTATATATGCCTGCCCAAAGACTAATTTCATCCCCAAGCAATGTAGACATTGGATATAGGGCCACACTCTTTGATATCCAGGACCTTTCCCTTTCTTCTTCCTTGTTTCTGGACAGCAATGTGCCCAGCCCCAGGCAATGGATTGTGAACAGTCTAAGCTAGTCATATCAGTCATGTTCTCCAACTTCCCGGACTCCCTTGCAGCAGTAAGTGCCATATGACCCAAGTGCAGTCAATGAGACAATGGGGAAGTTTGCTGAAGATGTCATTGGGAAAGCTTTTGCTTTTCCTTTAAAAGGAATAGAACATACCTAACCTTAACTCCCTTCTCCCCCTGACTTGCCTAACTTGAAACTAGGAAGAAAACACTAAGAGAGTCTAAGAGATGCCAGCCCTGCTGTCATTGGCCACTAAAATAATGCCAGGAGCAATTTTTATCTCGTCTGCTATTATATAAGAACTAGAGGCCTGGTGCCTGAAAATTCATGCACTGGAGGGGGGTTCCTCAGCCTGGTCTGCTCCCTCTCACAGTCTGGGAGCCCTCAGGGGTGAGAGGTGACCCAACGATTGGGGAAAGGCAATGCCCCCATCACACCTCTGCTGTTGCCACTGCTGGCAGTGCAAGCCTTGGCTGGCCCTGGTTACCTGAGCCTCAGGTGGCCCTGGGCATCTGGGAAGTCTCCATCAGAGGCTTGCTTGTGCCTCAGGCCAGCCCTGGGTGGCTGGGGGGTGAGGGCAGGTCTGGGTCTGGTCACACTGTGTGCCTGCTGCCCCCCTGACTGGGCTGAAAGGACTATGGGACTCTGGTGGGGATGAGGGGACTGGGCACCACCATCTTTGTGATGGTCAATTTGCATATTCCCTCTTTATTAGATAGGATTATAAACCCCTTTGTTTAAGCCATTGATAGAATTCCATTATTCACAACGGAAAGCATTCCTAACTAATACTCCACTCACAATGTAGATAGAAATCCTAACCACTATCACATTCAGAAACTGGGGCCAAGTGTACATGTGGCAGAAGATGGGAACTGATATGTGTTTGGGGTGGGCTGAGGGCCCCAGAGAGGAGAATGATGATGAGTTTGGCTTGAGAGCTTTGCAATTTTGTTTGGGAGACCAGACTTATGACATGGTCTAATCAGATCCCATCTGAGTTATTTGCTCTAGTTTAGAAGACCATGTTTTAAGATGGACAATATCTAAGATTAGCCTAATATAGTCCAAACATTGGAAATCATATCATGGAAGAAATGGTTGAAGAGAATTGTAGCAGCAAGAATGTCAGTATATGGAAGGCATCCCCACAGTAGGTGAAGCAGTCTATGTACTTCGCCCCTACTATACCAGAGGAAAATAGAGAGAAGATCGGGAATTACCATTATCTTCCATTTTCAGGAGACCACTTTATAGATATTAATTATTCTTCCTTCTCCTAGCCTCATCTTCCTGAAGTAAACTTAATAGTTTAATAATGTGATTTAGAAAAACACAACATATGAAATAGTTTACCCCTAATTTCATAATCATCTAAGAAAACCAATGATATTTTTAAATCATTGGACAATACACAGTTCATATCATGTCTAAGTCAGCAAATATGTAAGAATAAGAAGTCTATGGGTACAGGGACTGGTACCAAGAACATTAGGTATTTGATTTCAGATATAAATTGTGTTTAACAGAGATGACAACAGAGATATATGTAGCATGCAGGCCCTATTCTTTTTTATGTGAAAAAATGGATTATGCCTTTGGGAAGGAATCTATCAAGGGTTCTTTGCAGCAAATAGAGAAACTCCTACTTCTAGAATGAGGAATACTGGTTTCGAAGACTTCAGGCTCAAGCCTCTTTCCTAACTTGGCCATGCCTATGTTGCTAACCCTCTCTCCCAACATTCTTCAATCACCCAGAGACACGGGTACTGAGCTGATCGCCTCAAGGTCTCCTGAGTGTGTCCTGGTCCCATTCTTTCTTTGCTCATTAGCAGCCAGTGCCTGCCTTAGAGTATATGCACAAAAACCACTGGCCTGAACCACATCCCTATCTTACCTGAGCTATTTTGCCAGCATGAAATCTTCAACATCTCTAATTAGCGAAAGATTATACACCCTACAAAAGAGGCCTTTTCTCATCACTGATCTCTCTCCTGTCTAAACAATAGCAGTTGTAATATGCATCTCTGTTAGGAAAACATGTTGTCTTCCTGGGACCACATCTGTAGTCACCTTCTCAGGTTTTTCCTTTCCCTTTCCCCCGTATAACTCAGGTGTTCCAGGTGAGAAAACAACATGGGCAAAGCCCGGAGACCCAAAAGAACATGGCATTCGGGGAACATCTTGTACATTGGTAATTGGATGGCCATGTCCCTCAGGAAACATCCCTAAAAAGCAGGATCTAAACCAGTTGCTTCATAGTAAAAATCTTTATTTGCTTTATGAATACCATATCCTATTATAGTCTAACCGCATTATTCCAGACTCTTGCTAGAAATCTCAGACCTTAACCAACTGTGACATGTCAGTCTATCAAACTAAGTGGCTTCATGCCTAGCAGCTCTGCTTTATGACAAGGCAGCATCCTAGCTGGAAGGCTGCTGAACTAGGAACATTATCCTCCCTCTTCACCAAGGTGATGCGCGATTTTCTGCCTTTCCTTTATGATCCTAACAATCTTGACAAGAGTGAGCTTTCTCTGACTTGTGATTGACAGGATGATAGCTGGCCTAACCACCTGCCTTACAGGTGAGAACTAAAATCATTTAGAATTTATCCCACTATCTCTGAGAACTGACTACAATTTCTTCTCAGCATGCACAAGCTTTGTTCCTCAAAGAAGTTATCTCTGCCATTTAGATGCCCTTTAACAGTTCAAGCTTCAGCTCCACACCGCAATTTATTTGTAACACCAGGTGTTATTAGATAAATAAACATTTGAGTTATGAGCAACTGGAGATTATTAGACAATGGGTTTTTTCCTCTTTTACTTTTCACATTATCTCCTTGTAAAATTCACTCCTGATTTCACTGATTTATTGTCTTGGAGAGTTCCTGAAGGATCGTGAGTAAGAAGTATAAACACATCAGCTTCTCCTCGGGGTCCTGGCTTGTTGGTGGCAGAGAGTGAGTGAGCTCTCCTCTGTACTCTCAGAGCCTTCCGACATGTTCTACAAGCATTTGGTGCACAACCTCTGTGATGGATTAAAGATGGCCACATACTCTTTACTATTCCTCTCTTTTACTGCGCAGGCAGAGATGTAATTGCTTGACCAATAAAATATGGCAGGAGTAACAGTGTGCCATTTCTCTGTGTGTGTGTGTGTGTGTGTGTGTGTGTGTGTGTGTGTGTGTGTGTACATATATATATATAAGTTTGAGCAGAGAAGGAAGAAGATCTAATTATCTGAGTGTACTTTGATTTCTGGTTCAAGTGACTGGAAGACATCTGATTAGCACTTAAATTTTTTTTCTGAGCCAAAACCGGTTTGGCTCAATGGATAGAGCGTCGGCCTGCGGACGGAAAGGTCCTGGGTTCGGTTAGGGGCATGTACCTTAGTTGTGGGCACATTCCTGGTGGGGGGTGTGCAGGAGGCAGCTGATCGATGATTGTCTCTCATCGATGTTTCTAGCTCTCTATCCCTCTCTCTTCCTCTCTGTGAAAAATCAATAAAATATATTAAAAAAAATATTTTTTCTGAAAAAACAACTGAAGGAAACAATGTAAGAATAAAATAATGACAAGATAATGCCTTAATAAGAAAAACTCTTGGGTGGGTGTTCAGAAACCTTAGTTCCAATCCCAACACCTTCAAAATGATTTGACTTATTCTTAACTCTGTTTCTTATTGTAAAATAATACCCTAGTAGAAATTATGTGGGTTGAATTACAGGAGAGGAGATAAAAAGTGGCTTAGAAAAAAAACAAGTGATTAATAAATAATACCAACTCTTGAGAAGTTTAGATAGTAACTCTTTCTTTTTAAAAACAATCTTTTTTAAAAAAAGTTAAGATGAAAACAACCTTTTTTTTAAAAAAAAGTTAAGATAGAAAATACTCTTTTACTGTTAAATAAATGTTGATTATAAAGTTTATATCAAATATTATCTGTGGTTAGATAATGGAAAACAAGTGATTGTGTTAGGGAGACATAAACAGCAACATTGTCTAAGAAGGATGCAGCATCTAGACAGCTTCTGCTGCATCGTGAGCTGGTGCCACTGCCTCACAGTGACAGGCTGTGCGATGAAGGTCACATCAGCTGGTGATTCAGGGGCCCCTCTGGGGCTGGAGGACTGGAGGAGCCTAGGAGGTTGCCACGATGGCGCTGGCTGAAAGCAGCTCTCCTGGGCCATCAGAAGAGACATCGTGGTCTGGTAGCCGCTGTCCCTGAGGGAACACATGCTCAGAAGGAAAAGCCATTTCTTTTGCCTGGTAGGCAGCACCTGTGTAGACCCCTGCGTTTCTCAAGCTGTGCTCCTCAGACCCCCCGAGGCTCCATAAACTTGTCCAGTACTCGGACCCACTCCAGACCAACTATAGGGGGATCTCTGCACCAGGAGCCCAGGAATCTGCATCTTACAGGCACTCTGGGTGCTTTCACTGTGCGTCCCACAGTTTAAGGACTGCTGCTCTGCGCTCCCTTGCATGTTCATTCCGACCTGGGCTCCTTGGTTCACCGCATGCCTCCAGGAATGCCCCCTGCCCCCTCCATCTTCTTTACCACTGGGCCAAGATCTATTGGCTTCATAGAGCCAAACTTCTTGATCTCTTTTTCATAGCCTCTAATTATGCTACTTAATCCTGCCTTATTTTGTAACCTCTTTCATGTGAATGGTAAATCCCCCTTCCTGGCTTAATTCCATTAATTCTTGCCCAGGGCGGATAGATCCATTCCCACTTTAAATGCTTCCCCTCTCTGACTAGGCCTGTTTCCTGCCATCTTTTATTTAGAATAAGTGCTTTTATTTATTCTCTTCCAAGGCAGAAGGAAGGGCAATGCCCACTTGCCACACCCAGCATTGCATTGGGCTTCACTGATTGGACCTAAAGAAGCACAACATTTCTTCTACCACTATTGATTGTTTTTGGAGTTGTTTTTATTTTTATTTTTAAAAATATTTTATTGATTTTTTACACAGAGGAAGAGAGAGGGACAGAGAGTTAGAAACATCGATGAGAGAGAATCATCGATCAACCGGTTTTGGCTGGAGTTGTTTTTAAAAACATTATTCCCGCCGAATCCGGTTTGGCTCAGTGGTAGAGCGTCGGTCTGCGGACTGAAAGGTCCTGGGTTCGATTCTGGTCAAGGGCATGTACATTGGTTGCGGGCACATTCCCCGGTAGGGGGTGTGCAGGAGGCAGCTGACTGATGATTCTCTCTCATCGATGTTTCTAGCTCTCTATCTCTCTCCCTTCCTTTCTGTAAAATATCAATAAAATATATTATAGAAAAAAAAATAAAAACATTATTCCCTTCACCGTAAAAATCAATTTTTAAGAAATTTTTAAATTGATTTTTAAAGAGAAAGGAAGGGAGAGAGAGAAATATCCATGTGAGAGCAGAACACGGATTGCTTGCCTCTGGGGTGCCTCTACCGGGAATCAAACCAGCAGCCTTCTGGTGCACAGAATGATGCTCAAAACAACTGAGCCACACGGGGCAGGGCTCAAAGTCAATTTTAACTAAAGACTTGATGTTTCTTAATGTTCCCCAACGACATGATAATCTCCTTAAGGGCTAAAACCTAGTCTTATACCTCTTATGTAACTCCTCCACCCTCCACATTTATTGTGCCTGCTGTTCCTCTTCTCTGGGAACTGCCACCCTCGCAGACTTGTCATGGTCCCTCTGTGCCATTTTAGACAACATGGCCCGGACTCTTGGTCACAGCTGACCGGTCTAGAGTCAGGCAGCTGATCCAGAGCTGGTCAGACAGGTCCTTTCCTCTCTGGGTATTTTGTAAACTCAGAAGATATTTGAGTTCCGAATGAACCCAGGAGGCATTTTCCCTATGTGGACCAAAAGAGTCCAGGGAAGCATTCTACAGAAGGAGAGAAGAATGCTAGAGAGGCAGTTGCAGAGAGAGGGGCACATGAGTGATGGAGAGAGGTTGGGTGGTATTACATTTCTATACCTGGGAATCTGTTGGAACTCATAATGTTTAGAATAAAGTCCCTGTTCTGTGTAAACTAGTTCTGGAGGCTTCAAGGAAGTCTGGAAAGAATGAGGGCAAGAGAAAAAGGGGTGTGGATGGCCTTTAGGCAGCCGATCCACAGAATCTAACAAAACATGTGTGGTCTGACTTAATCTTCAAAACACCCACCTGTTTTAAAAATCTATTATTATTATTATTAATTGTTTTAAAGGTAAGAAAACAGGCTTAGAGAGGTTCAATAACTTTCCCCAAAACCACGTGGCTACTAAGCATGGAGGTGGAAATGGGATATCAGGCCAGGGCTGATTCCACCATGCAGAAATGCCTTCAGGTGCAGACCAGTGGGTGTGACACTTTTGTTCTTGTTCCCAGAATATCTATCCAGGCTAGTGGGGGTTAGAATGGATTCTGTAACTACTTGGCAGGGACTGTGATTTGTGCTGCCCTCTAGAGGAAGCACGGGAACAAGTGATGTGTAACTGCCCAGCAGCCCAGGGATCCAGTAGCTTGGGAGCCCCACTAGGAGAGGTGGGAGCAGCTGGGTGCAGTGGTCCCAAGCATTCCACTGCCACTTGAGCAGCTGGCATGGGCTGGCCATGCCACAAGCAATGATGGAGATCCATTGTAGCAATGCCAACCACAGCCACCAGGAGAGCTCTTCAGGAAGGAGGTGACTGGGAATTGACCGTGGGTGTCCACCCCTCTCCACCCTACTAGCATGACTAATGGCTGCCCTTGATGTCTGAGATGGGTTTGTGGAACGGACACATGGGAAGGGGGCAGAAGAGGTGATAGGAATGGAGGGAGATTCAGGAAACTTTCTTTTTCAGATCTCAGATTCCTGACCAAGAGAATACTATTTAGGTCCCTGAAAGATGGCAACATACAAATATTGAGTCTAGAAAAATGGCCCCTTTGTCTTCTATTTCATTTAAAGAAAGAGAAGCCCAGAAAGATTAAATAACTTCATTAAAGTTAGAGTTGAGCTACTTGAGGTTGAATCCAGAAACCCAAGCCAGAACCATTTCTTCCATGCCACTGGGTGATATTTTCTTGGTGTATCTGTAGGATATATATAAAAATTACATGTACTGGCGTTGCCCGTTTCTCATACCTGATGTGACGGAGATATATACATCACTACCCTCCAAATGAAAAGAAATAATAAAATGGAAAGATACTTTTAAAAGCTTTAATTTCTGAAAAGTGATTTGTAAACATTCAGGGTGAGTGCTGAGCTGTGTTAAGGTCCTAAAATATATAGGAAGTATCAACATATTCATTTCCCCCTCTTTTTCCTCAAATAGAGGCTCTGAGGGCTTTAACATTCTAGTTGTGCTCCCTGGGATGCCCCAGAACAGACACCCTCCTTACATGTTTCCTGCACCCAGGAACATGCAAGGTTTGGTTTCTCCTGCAGACTCGCGCTGCGCTCTCCTCGATGCCACCAGGCAGCTGTCATGCCAGCGCCCTGCAGCTCCCGGTTCTCACGAATGCTGCCTGGATTCAGGCTGGCAATGGAACTAACCAGATGGCTCTAGAAGGCCTCAGCCCACCACTTCTAAGTCATGAGCAAGCCTCTTCTCATTTCGAGGGATTTAAAAAAGACAAGGGAGTGGAGAGAGATCTTTTCCCCCACCTTCCTTCCCTGACACATTCTCGACTATGAAACCTGATGAAAGGAAGGTTACTTGGGAGGAAAATTCCAGCTCCTAGGAAAATATTCAAGTTATTTTAAACAGCGCAAAGAAGTCCCTGAAAGGAAATACTAGTGGAGGGACGAATAAAAATATTTTTAAGTAGCTCAGATAATTCTTTAAAAATTAAAGCTGGACTAGTATGTGCTGGTGCCTATTTAGAAAAAAGGTCAAAAGATTTGGTGTCCTGGCCAGGTGGCTCAGTTGGTGGGAACGTTGTCCCATACTCTAAAAGGATGCGGGTTTGATTCCCAGGTAGGGCACATAACTGGGTTGTGGGTTTGACCCCTGGTCAGGGTGGGTAAGTGAGGTAGTCAGCTAATGGATATTTCTCACTTCTCTCTCTTTCTCCTTTTTCCTCTCTCTCTAAAATCAATTAAAAAAACCAACCAAACAAAAAACACCCAAACATATCAAGTGAGGATTTAAAAATAAAAAAATAAAAGGACTAGTAAGCCATGGGGATGTTTGTTGAGCCCATATTAATAAGAACATCATCAGAAAACCAGGAATGGCTTGTACTATATATAGCTCAATAGAATATTCCAAAAGAAGATACCTAGGAGAAGAAAAGAAAATTTGTGAGGGTCTTTTTAATTAAAATGTTAGCAAAAATATGTCAGTGACGATAAGATCCTGGCCCCTACATTTACGACTCTACTTCTGACTTCTCTGACCGATGAATTTCAAAAGCTCATGTGTTAAGTGTGCCATCCCTACTAACCACAAATTTGAATATGTTTCTGCCTGGCTGAAATCCTTCAAATGGCTTTCTATTGCCTACAGAATAAGGCCCCAAATCCTCAACCTGTCACACAAAGCCCCTATTGTCATTGCTGACATTGATGCCTGCACCCTGGGTTGCCTCCCTGCCCTGGGCCCCTCTATCTTCACGGCTCAAAAAGCTCAAAGGAGGCTTCTCATAGCAAGGTGTGTTCTTCCCTTTCTGACGTCGGGTAAAGCCAGTTAAGTGATTTCACCACCCGACCAGGATGGGCAGGCGCTCTGATTCTACTTGCTATTAAACTTCATTCGTTTATTCCACAAACGTAGTGAGTGTCTTTCTTGTGATTGGAACTATGCTAGACATTAGGGATTTAAGAGGGAAAGAGACACATATCCTGCCTTGAGAAAATATCCCTGAAGAAAGTGTTTCAAGGCTGCGAGTGTCTGTTCAGAAATCAACAAAATATATATTTAAAAAAGAAAAGCAGGGGGAAGACTACAATTAGAAACCAAGCAGGGCGCCGCGGCCCCCATGTGGAGTTTAAAACTACAACGAAACTGAACCTGCCGCTGACACAGGAAATGAGGGAAGCCAGACCTCACCCCGCCCTGGGGCCCAGGGAGTGGGCCAGCCCTGCCGCCACTACGGGAGCTGATGGGGACCTACGCCGCCGCCGCCACCACCACCACCACCACCACCACCACCACCACCACCACCGCTGCTGCCACCGTGCCTTCGCCGCGCCTTCGCCGCGCCTTTGGCTCCTGCCTGGACTAGAAGCCCGTGAGCGGCGACCTCCCAGCCCGCCCACAGTGCTAGAGAGGAGCGGGCGCAGCGTCTCCCCTTCCACACAACCAGCTCGGCCCAGAAATGGGAAGGCTACAATTAGACACCAAGAAGGGCGCCGCAGCTGCCATGTGGAGTTTAAAACTACGGCGAGTGGAGGACTGAGAAGGTGGGGCAGTTCTGTGCCTTGATGCCTTCCACTGGTTGAGACCTCCGAGAGCGAGGGCCTACCGAGGTGAGGATGCCCCTACTGTCACCTGTGGAGGGGCAGCGCTGAGCTGGCCAATATTTGTGGTGGTGCTGCTTGTCCTGGCTCAGGGGAAGCGTTCCACTAAGTCTGAAAGACTAAGACATCGCGGGGACTCTCCGCCACCGCCCACGGCCTGCTCTGCCAGGCCTTCGCACGCGCTGTGCTGGCGCTGCGCCTTCCATTGGCAGACCCGGAGAGTCCTCTCTCCGCTGCCGCATGGCCAGGCCAGGGCATCAGACACTACCACCACGCAGATTTTAATACTGCAGGGGAAATTGAGCCACAGGCGCTGCCATCGCTGCCGCACCCGCCGCCGCCCCCAAGAATGGGAATCCACCGAAATCAGAGCTCACTACACACCGGGCTCATAGAGAGTGTGGCTTCAGAAATTAGCCTCTGCATCCACAGAAGCTCCACATTCGCAACAAAGAGGAAACCATTGAGGGCGGACTCTCCCCATGCAGCCATCACAGCCCGCCCACAATCTTCCCAGCACACCCACCATGCTGGGAGGGAGATGGAGCGCGCTGGTGAGGAAATGGCACAGTGCCTTCCATTACCCACCCAGGCGAGCCTATCCTCCGATGCCACATGGCCAAGCCGAAGCTCTCACCACCACCGCCATGTGAACTTTAAAACTACAGTGGTAATTGAACCACAGGAGCGACCGTCAATATTGCACCTGGCACCGCCACCCGCCACTGCCGCTGCGAATAAAGGAAATCCACCAAGAACAGAGCTCACCACGCCTTGGGCTCAGGGAGTGGGCGACCTCAGAACTTAGCCTCCATGTCTGCAGCTGCTCCGCTCCCACACCGAATGAGACACCTTTGGGGGTGGTCCCCCAGCCTGAAACCATCTCAGACCAACTGCAGCTCTCCCAGCCTGCCCCCCATGCTAGCAAGGAGCTGGCACGGCGCCTCCAGTATGCGATCCCAACACCCTAGAGGGGCCATGTGCCCCGGATGAGCCGTGTGTCCCAGGGGGCCAAGTGCCCCGGGTGAGCCGAGTGTCCCAGGGGGCCGAGTGCCCTGGGTGAGCCGAGTGTCCCAGGGGGCCGAGTGCCCCGGGTGAGCCGAGAGTCCCAGGGGGCCGAGTGCCCGGGTGAGCCGAGTGTCCCAGGGGGCGAGTGCCCCGGGTGAGCCGAGTGCCCCAGGGGGCCGAGTGCCCCGGGTGAGCCGAGAGCCCCAGGGGGCCGAGTGCCCCGGGTGAGCCGAGTGCCCCAGGGGGCCGAGTGCCCCGGGTGAGCCGAGTGTCCCAGGGGGCCGAGTGCCCCGGGTGAGCCGAGAGTCCCAGGGGGCCGAGTGCCCCGGATGAGCCGAGTGCCCCAGGGGGCCGAGTGCCCCGGGTGAGCCGAGTGCCCCAGGGGGCCATGTGCCCCGGGTGAGCCGTACCCCCCCAAAGGGGAAGGGTGTCCCGGGTGAGCCGAGTGTCCCAGGGAGCCATGTGCCCCGGGTAAGCCGTACCCCCCCAAAGGGGAAGGGTGTCCCGGGTGAGCCGAGTGTCCCAGGGGGCCGAGTGCCCCGGGTGAGCCGAGTGTCCCAGGGAGCCATGTGCCCCGGGTAAGCCGTACCCCCCAAAGGGGAAGGGTGTCCCGGGTGAGACGTGTGTCCCAGGGGGCCGAGTGCCCCGGGTGAGCCGAGTGTCCCATGGGGCCGAGTGCCCCGGGTGAGCCGAGGGTCCCAGGGGGCCGAGTGCCCCGGGTGAGCCGAGTGTCCCAGGGGGCCGAGTGCCCCGGGTGAGCCGAGTGTCCCAGGGGGCCTAGTGCCCCGGGTGAGCCGAGTGTCCCAGGGGGCCGAGTGCCCCGGGTGAGCCGTGTGTCCCATGGGGCCGAGAGCCCCGGGTGAGCCGAGTGTCCCAGGGTGCAGTGTGCCCCGGGCGAGCCGTGTGTCCCAGGGGAAGCAGTGGGACCCAGGGGAAGGGGCGGTGAAAACCAGAGGAGGAGCGGACTCTATTCATATGGTCCTGAGATAGTCACCATAAAACAAGCAGACTGCCAAATGAGGAGCAGATTTTATTCATGGGGTCCAGAGATAGTCACCATAAAACAAGCAGATTGTCAAATGACAGGGGGGAGGGGAAGGAGACCTGGGGGTAGATAGGAGAACAACCGAGGGACTGGTATGAATGAACATAAGTACAACCAATGAACACAGAACTCTGGGGAGGGAGGGCATAAATGGGAGGTGAGGGGGGGCAATGGTAAACTATGTACACAGAAAATACCTTAATAAAATAAAATTAAAAAAAGAAAAGAAAAAAAAAAAAGAAAAGCAGGACCATAAGCTGTGAGAAATAAGCTGGCGGTTTGATGGAGGAGGGGAAGGTATGAAATAGTCCTTTACAAAAGTGGGAGAGTGAACAAGAAAATGTAGTATCTTTGCTAAGGAATGTTAACTGGTTATAAAGTAGTTGATGTTTAAAAAAATGTAATAAATACTGTTAGGAAGATGGTGACTATCAGACTATGGTGACTATCAGAATTGTTTTAAGAAATCTAGCATTCAGGTAAGTAGAGTTATACACAGAGGGCTAAAACAATAAAAAAAAATAAAACAACATTGGGTATAATTTAATCTTTAAAAATATATATATATTTTAATATATTTTTATATATATCCCAGCCGTGAGCTCCTGATAGGGGAGCCTGGGAAACACTACCCAGGGCGGGGTTGGGGGGATGCCAGCCTCCTTGCAAGATATGGAAAGGGTAAGAGAGGGTGCCAGAGAGCAAGCAGGCAAATGACTAACACAGTGACCTTTGAACAGACGCCCAAGGGAGCTCAAGAGAATGAGCCATAGAGGCACAACAAAGGCAAGGTCTGGAGGCAGGAGAGTGCCTGGTATATCCAGGGGACAGAGAGAAACCCGTGTGTCTGGGGTGGAGAGAGGGAGGCTGGGAGGAGGGAGATGAGACCAGAGCTCTAGATAGGCGTCAGAGATAATATACAGATCTCTAGAGCAGTCTAGAAACTTTGGCTTTTTCTCTGAGATAAGGAGTCTCAGTCACTTCTCTGCCCCAAGGCCTTCCAGGGCTTCTCGGTCTCTAACCCGGAAGCCTGTGAAGAAAGTGTTTCAAGGATGAGAGTGGTCAACTTCTTCCCTCCCACTGAACCGTAGGTTGAGGTTGGGATGGGAATTGACCACCGGATTTAGTGACGAGTCAGTCACTAAGGACCCTGAGAAGGGATCCTTTCCCTGGAGTGGTGGGCCTGAAAGGCTGCGCAGAGTAAACTCAGGAGAATGGGAGGAGAGGAATTGAATACATGAAAGCAGGCATGGAAAAATTTTTTTGAAGATTTCAGTGATAAAGTGAAGGGAGTCATGGAATCTAAAAAAATGTGTTTTGTTTTGTTTTTTACCATAAAAGTGTTATAGCACAATTGTAAGCTCTTAAAAGGAGTCAATGGAGAGGGAAGTTCTCCTGATGCAAGGCAGAGAGGGACAATTTCCTGAATCCATGTCCCTGAGTCAGAGGGGAATGGGACTAGTACACAGGAAGACATGTGTACTAGTAATCTTCTCCATGAGCACTGAGCATTCACTGTGAGCAACAGGACAGAAGGGTATACGCAGACAATGCACGTAGAGTGGTAGAGAGGGAGTGTGTGCTAAGTTCTCTTCTGATTGATTTTATTATACCAGTGAAAGAAACTGAGGACCAGCCCTGCTGGCGTGGGTCAGCGGTTGAACATTGACCTATGAACCAGGAGGTCATGGCTCAATTCCTGGTCAGACCACATGCCCGAGTTTCAGGGTTTCAGGTTTACTCCCCAGTAGGAGGCATGCAGGAGGCAGCTGATCAATGATTCTCTCTCATCATTGATGTTTCTATCCTTCTCTCCCTCTCCCTTCCTCATTCTGAAATCAACAAAACATATATTTAAAAAAGAAAAGCAGGACCATAAGCTGTGAGAAATAAGCTGGCGGTTTGGTGGAGGAGGGGAAGGTATGAAATAGTCCTTTACAAAAGTGGGAGAGTGAACAAGAAAATGTAGTATCTTTGCTAAGGAATGTTAATTGGTTATAAAGTAGTTGATGTTTTAAAAATGTAATAAATACTGTTAGGAAGATAGGAGAATGAATTGTTTTAAGAAATCTAGCATTCAGGTAAGTAGAGTTATACACAGAGGGCTAAAACAATAAAAAAATAAAACAACATTGGGTATAATTTAATCTTTTTTAAAAAAATATATATTTTATTGACTTTTTACAGAGAAGAAGGGAGAGGGATAGAGAGTTAGAAACATCGATGAGAGAGAAACATTGATCAGCTGCCTCTTGCACACCCCCTACTGGGGTTGTGCCCACAACCAGGGTACATGCCCTTGACCGGAATCAAACCCAGGACCTTTCAGTCCGCAGGCCAACGCTCTATCCACTGAGCCAAACCGGTTTTGGCTAATTTAATTTTTGATGATTTGGGGGCAATTTTTTTTAATAGTTAAGAGTCATTTTTTCCCCCTGAGTATTAGTTAATAATGCCTTGTGGATGTATAGCCACTAACAGGAAATTCTTATCCTATATAATAAAAGAGTAATATGCAAATAGACCTAACATCAGAACTAACCAACCAACCAACCAACCAACCAAAGGGTAATATGCTAATGATAAGCCGAGGCTGCTCAACTGCTTGCTATGTTGTGCACTGACCACCAGGGGGCAGACAGTTGACTGGTCAACCAGTCACTATGATGTGCACTGACCACCAGGGGGCGGGGTAGATGCTCCGACCAGTAGGTCAGCTTGCTGCTGGGGTCTGGTTGATCAGGATAGAGCGAGATGGGCCGAACACACCCTAGAGCCCTCCTACTGTCCCTCCCGGGTCAGATCAATAGTGCACTGGTGGGATCCCTCAGTCTGGCCTGCCCCCTCTCGCAATCTGGGACCCCTTGAGGGATGTCGGAGAACCAGTTTCAGCCTGATCCCACAGGCCACTCCCCTTGGGAGGCACCAGATGCAGGGCTCATGGCTGGCGAGTGCTGCTGCAGCAGCGTGAGCCTCTCCTGATTGGGACTGATTGGGCATGAGCCCACAGCAGGCAGAGTGGGGCTGGGATGAGCAGGAGCGGCAGGTAGGAGCTGCAGGTGGCGTTGGATACCGGGGTTTGGCTCGATCCCTGCAGGCCACACAGAGGGACCCCATTCACGCACGAATTTGTGCACCGGGCCTGCCTCTAGTCTTATGATAATAGGATGGACAAATTAGGTTTTAATAGCAAAACATATAGTTGTGAATTGATGTTTATATTATTAAAAAAATATCAATTTTCCTTGCTTGGTAGGCCTCGGTGTCAAAAGTCTTTTCATACTGGGTTTGCTAGGGTGTGTTGTTGAGTAGAAGTGAATAACCAGAGGGAAATTAATTCAGCTGAACGGAAATAAGATGGTAAATGACTGGATGCTCACCTTATCGCTAAGAAATGTTACACTTCCCTTAGCTGTGTGTGGAGGGGCTGTGCACAGACAGAGGAGCCAGAAAGAGAGCAGACAAGAAGCGGGTTGAGATCTAATCTGTGCTTGGCAAACTCTCTACTCCCCATTTCCCTCTTCTGTTGCCTCTTGTCGGTTATTTTGAAACCTCTGGAAGGTCAGGGAGGACACAGGAGTGCCTGACCCAGAAAATGTGCAGTTGGAACCTTAACTTGGGTGGATTTTTGCCTTTTATTTCTCCAGAAATACTAGTGAAAGTTCTGCCATCATGAGGGATAAATAGTAGTCCTGAAAGAGCAGTTTTTCTCTGGAACAGTTCCTACTATTCTACTATGCCTGAAGGTTAGGGAAGTTATCTTTGTAACTTGACGCCAATACCCATCTCTTGAGCCTCATAAGAAGCACTGAATAGAGTTAATAGATTTAGCCAGCACTTGGATCAATTATTTCAAATGTATCAAATGTATCTGGGAGCCATAAAACAGGTGGCCCCGAAACTGTACTATCTGGTGGATATAGATTGGCAATGGTCCTTCAAGGGCAAAATGATGTTAAAAGTTGAGCCAGAGCATATGAACAACTGGTTGTCTCTATGCTGTGAAAGATGCTTAGAACAGATCAACAGCTTGAGGGTGATGCTCCCCATTTGTGTAAAATTTTGATACTAACAATACCAGTCCGGCCCTGGCCAGTGTGGCTCAGATGGTTGGGTGTCATCTGGGGCCCATAGGTTGCCAGTTATATTCCTGGTCAGGGCACATGCTTGGGTTACTGGCTTCATCCCCTGTGGGGGGCATGCAGGAGGCAGCCAATGGATGTTTCTCTCTGCCCATCTCCCTTTGTCTCTCTCTAAAAAACAATTAAAAAACAAACAAAACACCGTACTTCCTTATGCCCTTCCCTCCTTTCTTCTTAAAATTATTTTGGTGGGGGTATGGATGTATTCAGTTTGGGCCTTTGGTTTGAGCTGCCATATTTATTAAATAACAAGGAATCTGTTTTGAGTTAGAAAAGCAAACCAGGAACAATGGATTCTCTTTGAAATTACTGTAACATGGTCAGTATTTTTGTTATTTTTTATATTTGAGACAAGAGAACTTTAAAATCCACTTGTCAACATGTAGCTAAACTTTGTGAAGCTGACCTACAAAATGAAACAATCGTGTGTTTTTTTATCGTTTGATATAAAAGGAAAAATATCTGTTATTTATTGGAACTTTTCCTAAGCCTAAGAGCTATAGATTTTTAAAGCTGTAATGCCCCAACATCTGGTCTACTCCTGGTTTTGCAGGTGAAAAACCAGAAAGATTAAATAACTTCTCAAGGAGCGTCAATTATTAGTGATATGCTAGTTTTCTGACTTTGTCTAGTGCTTTTTATCACCATTATCACTAGGTTTTAATATAAAAACTTTCATCCACATAGCATTTAAGCTTGCACGTAACCTAAAAGAGACTTAATGTAATATATATATATATATATATATATATATATATATATATTTAAATTTATTTCAGAGAGGAAGAGGGAGGGAGGGAAGGAGAGAGAGAAACATCAATGATGAGAAAGAATCATGGATCTGCTGTCTCCTGCACTCCCCACACTGGGGATAGAGCCACTACCAGGCATGTGCCCTGACTGGGAATGGAACCTGACCTCCTGGTTCATAGGTTGATGCTCAACCACTGGGCTACACTGGCTGGATTAATGTACTTTTTTAGTTTTCTAGTTCTAGTGGGTTCAGTAATGGTTTCCCATATTGATGTAAATAAGGATAGAATTAATTCTTAAACTTTTTCCCCCCTTAACTTTCATTATTGATTTTAGAGAGAGAAATCAATTTTTATTCATTTTGATATTGAAAGTTTAAACTTAACTGCTATTTATAGTATCTACTTTATTTGGGCAGTGGGTATATAAAACCACCAAAGAAAAGTTTCTAAAATTAAAAAGAAAAAACTGGATTGGAAAAGATTTCATGTTCATTCCTTAACAGCACTTTTGGAGTAGGTACAAAAGGCGTCTGAAGAAGCTTAAGTGATTAAAATAAAATGTCCCCCCCCCTCCCACGGTGATTAGGGTTTTTATGAAACAAAGATGGAGGGATTATAACTATTAAAAACAGACACATTCTGTGTGAACGGAACTGGGGGGGTTAGTTTAAGTAGGATGGAAAACATTAACTGTGGAGTGAAAAACTTGCATTCTAAGCCGAGGCACTTTTCCAGCGCAGGGTGAAAGAAAAGGACTGGGGCAGGCACAGAGTGTTGCCTTCACCTCCCTCCTCACCCCAATAGACGTTAAGCAAATACCTAATGTGCACCAAGCCTGTGGAGGAAGCCCTAAGAATACAAAGATGAGTCAGGCAGATAGATGCTCAAGGAGCCCGGGCTGGGGGCGGCGGCGGCGGCGGCAGTACGGAGGGGTGGGCGGGTGGGAGGGGAGGAAAGCGAGGGAAGGAATGGGGGGTGGTTGGAGGTTGAGGGATGAGATTAGACCGGGTGATCGGAAAAGGGAATATATGTAAGACAGAAATAGAAGGGCACAGATAGGCGCAGACTTTTTAGGCAGACATCTACCCCAGAGCCTCTTAGAAAAAACACCGTTAGCCTTCATTGCCAGATGCGGCCGGCTCTCGGGACGCCGGTCTTCTCCAGATGTCCTCTCGGAGGAGGTTAAAATATCCCCCCTCCGCTCCCAGGACTCGCCCTCCCCACCGTTAGGGCGGCGGGCGATGGAGGGGGGGGCGGGTTGAACACTGCGCCCACGTGGGCCGCCTCTGCTCTGCAGGGCTTTGCCGTCGTCATAGCAACTAGGAGTTCCGCGATTTCCCGCCCCCCCTCCCACCCCTCCTTCCCCCAACTCCTACCACTTCCCCCGGCGGCGGCGGCGGCGGCGGCGGGGCCGAGCGGCCGCTTTTCTCGCGAGACTTGAGAGCCGAGCCGAGCCGCTCCGCTCCGCGGTGATCTCACCGCGACCGGGGAGGGAGGGTGTGAGGGGGGGGAGGAATGGGGCGGGGAGGGGCCGGGAGGGCGGGGAGGGGAGGGGAGGAGACGGGAAGGGCGAGTTCGGCGCCGCCACCACCACCGCCGGCAACTTTGTGAACGAGTTCAGTGCGAGCGTGAGGGAAAGTCAGTGCGGCGCTGAGTGCCCGGGAGAAGGAAGGGCCCCCGGGGAGGGCCAGGTCTGGACTCGAGAGGCCGCCCCCGTCCCCCCCCTCAGCCCCGGCCCTCCATCCCCTCCTGCCTCCGGGGCTCCCTTCCGATTTCCTCCCGCAGCCGGGTCCTCCCCGGCCTCCCCACCCCCGTCCGCAGTTACCTGTCCCCTCCCCCGCTCGGCGCGCACCTCCCGGTCCCCGGCCGCCCACCGAGCGCCTCGGCACCTCGGGCCCCCGGACGCCCCGCACTCGTTCCCCGCGCCCGGCCGCCCCCTCGGCTCTGAGACCTCCCGAGGGCAGGCGGGCGGGCGGGCGGGATGGGGGGATGCCGAGCCTCGGGGGCGGCGCGAGCCGGGACCCGCGCGCCCAGACAATAGTTGATGCTCGGGGACCGGGCACCTCCGCCCCCTCCTCCGCCGGGGACGGGCCCTCCCCCCCCCGCACCTCCCCCGCGGCGGCGCTCCCGTCCGCACTCCGGGTCTCTCCCCGGCTCGGAGCCGGGTTCGGGAGTTGGGCTGGTTCGCCGCCCCCCGCCTCCCCGGGGCCCCTCGGCTCCAGCCCCGCCGCCGGCCGTCCTCCGCGGAGGGTGCGCGCGCCGACGGCCCGCGGTTTCTCTTTCTCCCCAGGGAGGGCGCGCGGCGGACCCGCCCGGGACGCGCGGCGGCCCCGGAGGCCGGGCCCAGCGGTAAGTGGCCCCCGCGCCCCAGATCCGGCCAGGGAAGTGGGGGAGTGTGTGTGTGTGTGCGGGTGGGTGGGGGATGCGGGACTGCGGACAGCCTCCCGCCGCCTTCCGGCCGGAGCTCGGGTCCGGCCCCCGGAGCTCCCGGACCCCGGGCGGCCAAAGTTTTATTTCCGACCTGGTGGCGCGCCGGCCCCGCAGCCCGGCGGGGGCGAGGCTGCGCGGGGGCGAGGCTGCGTGCGTGCGCGCGCGCACCTAGGCGCCCGCAGCCGCGCCGCCCGCCGCCCGGCGCCCGCGGGAGGGAGAGGCCGGGAGACCCCCGCGCCCCGCAGGGGCGGCTGCGCCCACCCCGCCGCTGCCGGCGTCTCCGCGGGAGAGCCTTCCCTCTCCAGGCACCTGGGTGAGCGCGTCCGAGGCTGAGCCGGCGGGGACGGGCCGAGCGAGGAGCGGCTGGATCGCGAGATGCGGGGGAGAGCAGCCCCGGTGCCCGCGGCCGGCTCATGTCTCTCCCAGGGGTCCGGGGGCAGTGCAATTTGGGGGTGCTCTCCCGCCTACGCGGGAGCACACACCTCGGGAGGGATGGGGAGGCGCGAGGGCGCCGCGGAGAGAACTTTACCTCCCTCGCCCCATCTGTTTCCAACTTCCCTCCTGACCTTTAAAGAAATTTTGCGAGGAGGCTCTCTCCATCGCTCCGCGGCGTTTTTTGGGGGGACTGACTATATAGTAAGCGTGTTGGGCAGGTGGAAATTTCACCTCGTTCGCCGAGAACCTACAGACAAGAGGGGGATGGCTCACTTTCAGGAGAGATGTTGCTTGAGTCGTGGGTGTATATATACCTTGTGAAGGGGAAGCGTTTGGGGACTGAGGGCTCCGAGACGGCATTTATCTTACAGATTTTGATTTCCCAGGGACGGGAGGCAGCCGTCATGGTTATTACTGCCTGCTAAACGATTCCTGTTAATGAACTGGGAGCCAGGGATGCGATGCAGATTTCAGAGCGAAGGTGTCGACTTTCATCAGGTTCCAGGTCTATCTGGATGAACTGGGGTTGGCGTTTCCTCTATAAAGCAAACCCCTTTCATGTTGAAACTCTGACTCAGACTCTTAAAGCCATTGTTTTATACTGGTACTCTGTGGGAGTGAGGTGTCAACTTTCTCTTGATTTCTCATATGGAATCTTGGTCCTAGGGAAAGATTCTCTTGACTCAATTTTTTTTTTTTTTTTTTTTTTTTTGAAAAGTACAAGGGTAAGGCCTATGGAATCAATTCTTGGTCGCTCGGTAACGGTATTTTTAAAAATTTTTATATCATCTTGATTGAATGACTTTTCACTTTTTTGAAAGCTGCAATTAAGCCATTTTTTTTTTTTTTTTACGAGGATGGGAAAGAAAGCTGATGGGAATAATATGGAACAGTGGTAACAGTAGTTTCAAATAAAAGGTTTACATAAAGCAGTTTATGGCCGCTGATGTCTCTGACTATTAGATGACAGACCAGTTATTAACGAGAATATTAATCTTAAAGCATTTTTTCCCATGGAATAAATTACTTCTACTCAAGCATTAGCAATTAACAATGCATTTAAAATGACGTGGGTGGCGATTTGCATGGAAATGGTTAGGGGCAAAATAAGAGCTTTTGGGGGGGATGAATGGTTTCTTGTGGCTGACCATTTATTTTCTTATCTCATTATGCCTAAGTAAAGGACTCTTGAAGTTGACAGTATCATTAGCTTTCTCCAGTTGACGAGAGAACAAGTTTGGCAAGTGGCTCCAGACAGTCAGTAGGTGTTGCTGTTAGCTGCTCTGCAGTTCCTGGTTCTGCTCCTCCAATGTGAAATTGCAGTTCTGGTGCAGTGAGCTTAGATCTGAGGGGTCGGGCAGTGTTAGCGGTGGCTTCATTGTAGCATTCCATGGCAAGGTTGACTTGAACTCTTGGTAATAATTCCAGAGCCCCTCACTAAAATTGTATATTGAGATTCTTTTAACTCTGTCCTTTCGTTTTCCTCTTCTGGCTTTTGTATTTGCTTTTGTTTTGAAGTAGGCATGTAATTTTGGTGTCTCCCCTCTCCCCCCATTTTAAAACGACTTTAAAAAAACTACTTTCTAGTAACTTCATTGAAGTCGTAGATCGACCATTGCTTGAAATTAGCAATTCAGTAGACGTTGGGGGATCCTGGTTGACTCTCAGTTGAGAGATATATATCTTCAAGTTTGAAATTTTAAATAGAATTCCTATTCTCTATCTCTCCGAGCTGTGAAACAGGAGCATGAGCAGAGTTAGAACAGTGTAAGAGTACAGATTCCCCAAATCTTGCCCATTTAGAGGAAAATATGTAGTGATTAGTGACAACATGATTAGGTGTTTCCATCAGTCTGAACTGTTGTATTATCATTTCTGTTGGTCCACCTCAATACACATAAATAATAATAAAATTATAATATGCTAATTAGACTGGGGAGCCGAACTACCTACTGGATGACCTTCCGGACGAAGCCGAGGTTGCGAGGGCTGAGGCAAGCTGCAGGTGCTGCCAGGGCCAAGCCCCTTGCAGAAATTTTGAATTTCGTGCATCGAGCCTCTAGTATAAAATATGAGTAATCTGCTGAAACCGGTTTGGCTCACTGGGTAGAGTGTTGGCCTTCGGAATGAAAGGTCCCAGGTTCGATTCCGGTCAAGGGCATGTACCTTGGTTGTGGGCACATCCCCAGTAGGGGGTGTGCAGGAGGCAGCTGATCGATTTTTCTCTCTCATTGATGTTTCTAACTACCCCTCTCTCTAAGAAATCAATAAAATGTGTTTTATTTAAAAAAAAACATGAGTAATCTGAAGATTTTCTCATGATATCTCACATTTGGTTCACTGACCAAATTGGACTTCCTCTGAGGAAGACAAATAGACTCATCCCCATTAATAGAGAGTTAGAGCTCTGTTCTTCCTTTTGATTCAAATCAAAGAAGTTCATCTCTCAAATTCAGACCCCCATAATATCACTATATCCTTAACTTTTTGAGCGTTGTAGTAAGTCAAACAGTATTTAATGAGTGCTTCTATCTGGCAGGCATGCTCTTGGATTCTATGATTCCCAATGGTGAATTACAGTATGTTCCTGCCTCAAAGAACTGTGGTCCCAGGTTCAATTTTGGTCAAGGGCATGTACCTTGGTTGTGGGCACATCCCCAGGAGGGTGTGCAGGAGGCAGCTGATCAATGTTTCTCTCTCATCAATGTTTCTGACTCTGTAAAAAATCAATAAAATATATTAAAAAAAAGAACTGTGCAACGGGACCATTTGTAGTAAACTTTACTGGTTTGGTGTTATGATATCCTGACCCCCCCCCCCCCATGAAGGTCTTGCATAGCAGGCAATTATCTTTGAATTTTAACTTACTTAAATTTATTTCTGAAATAATTTAATTAAAAGTAATTAAAAAATAATTTTGAAATCATGATATACTAAAGAATTTGTTCTCAGATTTCCATGTACAGGAATCTTGAAAAATAATTGAACCTTTTTCTGAACTATCTTTCCAAAAATCTTTTTCTGCAGAGATGGGCACAATACTTGCCTCACATCTTTTCTGCAAAATTGTGTGAGTGCTTTGTAAACCATGAAGTCTATTTGTAATTGCATTTTCTTACTTTCTGATAAGCAGATTCATAGATTTCTGGAGCTAGAAGGAATTTTGAATAAAAATCATTTGGCCCATCCTCCCCATTTTACAGATGGGTAAACTGAAGACCAGGAAGTCAAAGTGATTTGTTGAAGGTTATACAACTAGTTGGTTGTTAGAGCTAACTCTACTTCTGTTTCCTGCTTTGTTTGTTTTTAAAGCCTATTAAGTTAAAATTCGTTTATTACTTTCCCCCCCTCTTACACTTAAGGGTTCAGTGTTCATTAAATGTCTAAGCTGAGAAGTAGCAATACTTAAGGAAACAAAATCTATGTAAAGGTTGAAAAGCTGTGAAAACAGCATTGATGAAGTATTCAGTAACTAAGCTCTAGTTAAAGTTACTCAAATTCCAAAGTAATGGAAAAAGAAATTATGAGTTAAAGTATTTACATGGTAGAGCCTGTAGGCTTTTTTTTCCTTTTTTTTTAAGGAAAGCAATCTTTGTTAAGTCAGAGCACAATGTACTTGTATGTTCTTTAGAGAAGCCAAACTTAATTTATTCTAGTTTACCATTTTCCTCTCTTCTTAAACTTGATTTTCAGTTGTAGAAGTGGCTGTATCTTCCTTATTTCTGAAACAGTGGCAACTTTTGGACCTTCTCTCAGCTACCTGTAAGGGTAACCAGAGGGCAGGGCTGGGGGTGGGGTGGATCAGTCAGGTGGAAGGATAACTGCATAGAAAACAGGAAAATGTTGTAGGAGCTTCCTGTTGAGAACGTGACTGATTTATATAGCAATGCCCTACCTTCCTCTGGGGTAATCTGAGCCAGGAGACAAACATTCCTGCCAGTGAGGTGACTGCCTTTTAAATGAGGGGCTCTCTCTTTTCCAGGGAGGGTTAATTAAGCCTTATGTTACTCCTTCAAAGCTCACACAGAAATTTGTGTCTTGTTCCATATACCGTGCTATTTAAAATGTGGGTGTTTCACTGTCACTTTACCTTGCCAATCTAACCTCTCCATTGTACCTCTACTTTTTAGTATGGGAAATAAATTGGCCTCATTGGATTTTCGCTTTTTGGTTTTCTTAAAAAAAAAAAAAAAAAAAAAAAGCACCAAACCAAAACAAAGCCCATGCAATGTACTCACATTTGTACTTTGTCTTTCAAAGGGTATACAGTTTACCCTTGAACAACATGGGTTTGAACTGTGAGGGTCCAATTTTATACTTAAAAAAAAAATAAATACTGTGAATGTATTTGCTCTTATGATTTTCTTAATAATTTTTCCTTTTCTTTAGCTTACTGTATGTTATCTAGGCTTTGGGTCCACAATAGACTATTAGCTCAGTCTTTGGGGAGTCAAAAGTTATAATCAGATTTTTCAGTGCACTGGGTGGGGGGGGGGGAGTGATTAGGGTTCCTCACCCCTGCATTGTTCGAGGGTCAACTGTATATAAGTTAATTACTTTAAGATGAAGCTCATTTATTCTTTCCGTAGGCTCTCAATGAACCCTGGAGTGAGTCAGAAATATAAAGATTCCCTTTTGTTTGGCTTTCTTAAACACAGATGATTTGGGTGAGGGATGGACTAATGTGAGTGTCATAGGGTTTCTGGTCATAAGGGTAAGACCTTCTATCTGGTGGATCTTTTGAGGATAGAGGTCAGTCTCCATCCACCTTCTTTTCTTCTGGCCTGAGGAGAGTAAGGTAAATCCAGCTGGAAATAGAACATGAGTGTATTTATTTTTATATATCTTTTTATTACTAGTGGCCTGGTGCATGAAATTTGTGCACTGGGGGAGTGGTGTCCCTCAGCCCTGCCTGCACCTTCTCTAATCAGGGGATGTCTAACTGCTGGTTTAGGCCCGATCCTGCTGGCTCCTAACTGCTCACCTGCCTGCCTGCCTGATCGCCCCTAACCACCCTGCCTGCCGGCCTGCTTGCCCCCAACCCCCCCCCCCCCCGCCTTCTTGCTTCTGCTCTTGCCAGTCTGATTGCCCCCAACTGCCCCTCCTGCCAGCCTGCTCACCCCCAACTGCTCCCCCTGCCAGCCTGCTCGCCTCCACCTGCCCCTGCCACCCTGATCACCTCCAACTGCCCTCCCGTCCTGACCTGATTGCCCCTAACTGCCTCTGTCTCGGCCCTGCCACCATGGCTTTGTCTGGAAGGACGTCTGAAAGGTCTCCTGGTCTAATTAGTATATTACCCTTTTATTAGTATAGGTAATTTTTTTTAATTGTCTAAAGTTTTATAGATGTCTCCTTTCCCCCCAGTTGACCCTCCCTGCCCTCCCCCCAACCCCCCAGCTATTCCTACCCCGGGAAAGTCGCCACTGCCCCAGTGATGAGTGTTTTCTTGACACTCTAGAGAGAAATTATACCAAAATGACACAGGGGACTGTCATGGGCTTCCTTAGTAAATAGCAGTGCTTGGTGGGTGTGCCACTGAGTCAGGGAAGCTGTTTCTTTGCTTCTCAAGGTCTGTGATGAAAATGTTCAGCCTTTAAATTCTAATTTGTTACTTGTCATGTTGCACCAAGTTCTCCCTTTAATTAGGATTGTAGTATGCCTAACTTTAAACTGAGAGAAACGGGCAATTGCATAATGTTAGATTTCCTTTTTTTTTCAATGCAGGAGAGGCAGGAGGAGAATGCAAACTTATGGGAGAATGCCTGCTTGGAGAGGGACAGTTATGTTTGTACAAACACAGGGGTCACTCAGAGGCAACTTGAGCAGGTAGGACATCCAACCCAGGTGGCCCTGGATTCCTTTTCTCCTCTCTCCTCCCCCAGAGTAGATTCAGGTTAAATGAATTTTACAGACCCTGTGGTGATTCTGGTTATTCCTCTTTTCTCTGTCCACTTTCCCCACAAAATCTTTTACTAAAGTTACAAGGATAGTCATTGATTGGATTTTGTGGTTCAGCATCTTGCTTCCTTTTAGAATGAGTTCTGAAGTTCTCAAAATAAAGCTATTGAGAAACAAAAAGCCAAGGAGTATGTGCCTAACGGTCATGTTCCTATAATCAAGACTCACCTGTGATCAGTATCTTTTACTTTGACTCCTCTGTTATTTTTCTGTAATTTATTTTTTCCCGTATTCTCAATTATTTGCCTAGGTAGGAATTCTGGTTTGATACCCCGTTTCCCCGAAAATAAGACAGAGTTTTATATTAATTTTTGCTCCCAAAGATGCGCTAGTTCTTATTTTCAGGGGATGTATTATGTTTCCATGAAGTAGGTCTGATTTTTGGAGGATGTCTTATTTTCGGGGAAACAAAGTATATGGTCAGATCCTTGCATTTCCTCTAACAGTCTTATTTCCTAGAATTGATTGACTATTTGTCTTTCCAAGTATATTTTTAGTTCTTAAAGCTTGCAGAGAAGCAACTGATAACTGAACTGTGGTACTGCTGCCCTTTAAGAGAGAGTATTTATAAGGAAATGCCTCTATGATATGCAGTTATAAATGGTTAGAATGGTTTAACATTTTCACCCAATTTGACTAACTTTTATTGTTTATTTCATGGTTTGTACCTAGGGAACAATGGATAGCAGTATTTCCCCCTATTTTTGCAAGAAGTGTAAGTTTGTGACTTGTCAGAACCATACTATTTTGAAGTCTTCAGAAACACATGTTCTTCTTAGTCTTGAAATGAGGGTTGGTGTGTTAGCTGATTTGACTCTTCCCTAACCATCCTTCTGGCTGCTCCAATGGAGACCTCAGAAGGTTCTGCCAATATACTTTGCCAGACTCTTAACTTCTGAGTAGCTGGTTTTTCATGTGTAAAGAGAGTGTACTCAGTGTATGTATATGCGTTTGGGGTGGGGTTTGGCTCTTGGTTTGCCCTTGAAAAACCTGTTAGAAAGGTTTGCTCTGGCTGAGCCTGAATGTAGTGTTCTAATCGTGTCTCTTTTTCAGTTTTAGAAATGCCTGTGATTCTTTAGAGTCTTAGCGTTACTTTATTTTTAAAATTAGGATCTTCATGCTAGTCCTTTGTAGGAGAAAATGAGGTATAACTGTTGCATAACAAAACTGTTTGAGTAGAGCCCTGGCTGTTGTGACTTAGTTGGTTGGAGCATTGTCCCATGTACGAAAAAGTTTGCAGGTTCAATTTCTGGTCAGGGCACATACTCACGTTGCGGATTCCATCCGGGCTGAAGTCAACCAATTGATGTTTTTCTCTCTCTCTTTTCTTGTCTCTTCCTCTCTCTCTCAAATCAATACAGATAACACACACATAACACACACACACACACACACACACACACACACACACACACACTACAAGCACCAGTTTCAGTAGATAAATGATGATGGAGAACTATAGGATTCACAGATAAGACTTATTACAAGTCTTGGAACCTCAACCCAGTAATGGCTTTCAGTGGGATTGTTCTGAAGGCTGTTTTCAAGGTATGTTTAAAAATAGTGGTTTCCAGTGCCTTGGGTAGGATGTGTTGGCGGGGGCGGGGGGGGGGGGGGGGAGCACTTGATGGAGAAGGAAGAGAATCGCAGTGACTGCTGAGGCTTTTCTCCCGGGAGCATGCTAGATAGGTGAATAGATGGTTTGGGCAAATAAGTAATGGACTTAACCAGAAAGCAGCTAGCTTCTTGGGAGGGTTGTGGAAACTTCATTTTGGATGGGTGAAAAAGAGAACCCTCTGTACAGTGCCATTGATTAAAAAAGACAAAAGACAACTTGGAAATAATTTGGAAATGACTGTCAACAGCTAAAAGGGCCAGGCTGCTTAACTCCTACAGTGGAGGTAGGACATATAAATCCAATTTGGAATTGCATGTTGGCACTTACTTTGGTATTGGGGTAAAAAATAAAAAGCATAATGTAAAATTTGCCTTCTTAACCATGTGCTAGTGTACAGTTTAGTAGTGTTAAGTATACTTATATTGTTGTGAAACAGATCTTCAGAATGTTTTTATCTTGCAAACCTGAAACTGTATCCATTAAGCAGCTGTCCATTTCATCTCCCCTCATCCCTGGCAATCACCATTCTGCTTTCTATTTCTATGAATTTGACTATTTTAGTGGATCATGGAGTATTTGTTTTTTGTCGGCTTATTTTACTTAGCATAATATCCTCAAGGTTCATACATATTGGCCTGTGACAGGATTTCCTTCCATTTTAGGGTTGAATACTATTCCAATGTGTCCTTTGATGCATGAAAGTTTTTGAGTTCAATGTAGTTGCATTTGTCTAATTTAGGTCTTTATGCTTGTGCTTTTGGTGTTACAGCCAAAAAATCATTGCTACGTACAATGTCATTAAGCTTTCCCCCTATGTTTTCTTCTAGGAGTTTTATAGTTTTGATTCTTATATTAGATCTTTAATACATTTTGAGTTAACTTTTACATATGGTGTAAGATAAATGTTTAGCTTCATTTTTTTTTTTGTTGTATGAGTATCCAGTTTTCCCAGCACCATTTGTGGAAAAGACTGTCCTTTCCCCACTGAGTGATCTTCTGACCCTTGTCGAAGGTCAGTTGACCATATAAGTGATTACTTCTGGGCTCTCCTGTTCTCTTCTCTTCTCTATTCATCTCATTATCTGTCTTTATGCCAGTGTCACCCAGTTTTGAATATATTAGCTTTGTAATATACTTTGAAATCAGGAAGTGTAAGAGACATTTACTTTATTCTATTGTAGGGATTAAGTAATAGAGAATAGAGAAGTTAACAATAGGAAAAACAATTTATACAACTTCTCATTTTTTTGAAGGGACTAGGCACACTTAAAAATGAGGTAATATACCGAAACCGGTTTGGCTCAGTGAATAGAGCGTCAGCCTGCGGACTCAAAGGTCCCAGATTCGATTCCAGTCAAGGGCATGTATCTTGGTTGTGGGCGCGTCCCCAGTGGGGGATGTGCAGGAAGCAGCTGATAGATGTTTCTCTCTCATCCATGTTTCTGGCTCTCTGTCCCTCTCTCTTCTTCTCTGTGAAAAAATTAATAAAATATATTTTAAAAAATGAGGTAACATGATTTAAATGGCATAATGTATACAAGACTATCAACTGGCCAACAGTAAAAGCTATGGGCTAGCACTTCTTAGATTACAAATGACTTTCACAGATATTTAGTCCAACGACTTGGGAAAGCTTCAAGAGGATGATTGATCTTGAATTTATCTTGAGGATTGGACATGTACGTCAGTGGGTATAAATACCCCAAACCATCTGTGCCCATTGCATCACAGTGCTGTAGGGTTAATGAAAGCTTCTAGCAGTAATCTCAGAATTTTCAGTGGGATCAGTTATTATAAGAACTGTTGTTTGTGATTTTTTTTCCCTTGACACGATACTGCCTTCCCTATTCCGGTCCAGTAGTTTCTTATTTTTCATATCTGCTCATTGAATGGCAGTGGCCAGCATACAGAAAAAGAGGACATTGCCATAGCACTATTTTAATTTGTATGATGTGCAAAAAACAAGGAAATTAACCTGGCTGGGTTGTATAGGATGAGTTGAAGGAGAGAGATTGGAGTCAGAACAGCAAGTTGAGTGGGTGCTTCAATAATTTAGGATATTTAAGACTTACTTTCTCACCTTCTTAATAAAACTAGGGGGATAATTTTGGTTGGGTGTATTGACAAGACATTTAGTAGAATATCTGTGGGGAAAATGGTTGTTTGTTTACATATAGTATGCTGCAATAAAGTTATTTAATGGTGACCAAATAAATTTATGTGTACCTGGGTGTGTCTCTAAGCAGTAAATCACTCACTTATCCTATAAGTATTTATTAACTCTCACTGTATGCCAGGGGCTGGTGGCCACTTCTAGTGCAGAAAGGATAGATACATGATTCCTGCTCTCATGGGGTGGATACCCTTGTAGGGATTTGTGTGGTCCTTTTCAGTGTTCTATCCTCTCATCTGGTTGGATTTTCCTTTTAGTCAAGGGGCACCTGTATTACTTCTGGCATAAAACAATTGTAGTTGAAAATAGCCCACATTAAATATTCTTTGTGTAGAGGAAGAAAGAAACACTAGATAGTTCTGCCTTGGTTTCCAAGGAGATGTCTTGGCTAAATTTGTTTTATCAAATGCTTTTCTAAGTAACAAATAAAGGAAACTGGCTCTAATGAATCTGGTTAAGGTTTTCCTGAGGAACCAAATAAGGTTTTAAAATCTTGATTTCTTCTTTCACTTCTGCACCTAGAGAATATAGAAACCTCGTTTTGGCTAATTCTGGATTTATCCAATAATTGTGACATCTTAAAAGAGCCATGTACCCTTTTTGGATCTTTTTTCATTTGTTCATGTAACAAATTTTCGATGTGCACTAATGATATAGCAGATAATATTTTCATGTGTAAAAGGAAGAAAGTTGAGGATTGAATTGTTTCCTTGAAGGCCAACTGTTAAAATTCTTTGAATTTATTAGCGTGATTTATAGAGATTTGGTGACTTTTTTGCATAGTAGAAATGTTTTTGGAAAAAAAACTTAAAGAAATAGAAATATAGAGTTTTTGTTTTTAACTTTAAAACATGTTGATGGGAAAATTCTATAATGATGGATCATTTTAACATTAATTTCATTCTGATCTGAAAAAAAAACCCCCTACATTTTAACTCAACATTGACAGTCTTTCCTTGAATTTTTGGTAAAAGAAAGTTCTGAATCTAACCTTTCTGCTGTTACTTGTAACACCCTATTTCAGATGATTGATATAGTTAGTGCCATTGTGGGAGATTTAGAAATGCTTATCACCTCTCCTATGTGCTTGGTTCTGAATCTCTTAGGGCTCGTATCACTTATGTGTGGGGTAGTCTTGAGATACGGTGACACATGTCACTGGGTGCAGAAATCACACTGAAGATCTTAGTAACAGCACTGTGATCATTAGCTGGCAGTTTCCCAGATTCAGATAGCCAGTGTGAGTTTCTTTGTCTTTATAAAATGGTAATTTCATTTTAATTTATTGTTAGAAATTCAACAGAGTATTGCTTATGTGTTATAAGATTCAGTTATGAAAAGTAAAACTGAAAAATTTCCCCCTCATGTGGATTGTTGGCTGTTGGGAATCTGGCCCCATTGTCACTGAAGAACATTGGGAAATTTATTGTAGTTCTGGCTCTGTGGCTGTGGCCATATTTTTTCTTTCATTTATTGATCAGCAACACTCATTGAGTAACTTTAGATGGCAAATACTGTTCTCATCCTGGATATACAGTTGTGAACAACTCTGAGTGAGATAGGAAGCCACTAGATGGAACAAAGGGGTTTGATCTGACATGTTTTTAAAGGTTAAAACTGCTATTTAGGGAATAGAAGTGAGTGTGTGTGTGTGTGTGTGTGTGTGTGTGTGTGTGTGTGGAGGATGGTGGGGGGAGACAGGGGAGGCAAGGGGAGGCAAAGGTGGAAACCGGAAGATACTGGATTCTAGCAATAAGATAGGTGAGATGTGATGATAGCAATGGTGGAGGTGATAGAAGTGGTTGGGTTCTAGGCATAACCAAGTGGGGCTAATGTGATTTGTGGAAGGGTGAGTTGATGTGGAGTGAAAAAGAGCGGCATCAAGGATAACACCAAGGTTTTTGGCTGAATGACTGAAATAATGGAGGTGCCATTATTGAAATGGGAGAGACAGGAGGAGCAGGTTTGGGTGGGGAATTACATGCTGATTTGTACATGTTGGGTATGCAAGTGGAGAAGTCAAGTTGGCAGCGGAGTAGGTCTGCCAATCTTCATGAGCTTCAGTTTCCTCACTTGTGAAATGGGGAAAGTATTGGCCCTTCTCAGAATTCTTGAGATAAAATGAGATAAAAAAGCTAAAGCTTCTAAAGTTATGTCCTTTGGTGGTGATATTATTTCTGGAAAGTACGCTGTTACCATCTTATGTACTTTGTGGTCTCTTTTGAGCTACTTAATTCATAGGCCAGAATGTATTGTGGAAAGTTAGCATTTGCCGTCCAAATGCTTTCTCTCCACATGGATAGAAATGCTTTCTGTGATCCATTCTGTGATTTCTGGGCAGCTTCTGGAAGAACTTGGCATTTTGGTTCCTTCCAGGGTGTCATGGGCTTTATTTTGTGTAAAGACTTTGGGGCCCTACATGTGTGGCACCAAACTTGCCCCTTAATAAGCATACTTTCAGGCAAAAGTGATTTTATTTAAGTGGGAGGATATTGCAGTAGGAAAACAAAAAGGCCCTGTCTTTTCTCGAGGTCTTTTTTATTTTAGGCTTTCCATAACTTAGCTCAGGTAAGGTCTGATAGGTCAGATTTATTGGGGAAACCATTCTCCAGGCACTCCTAGGTTCTTTTTGATTGCTTACAACTTTGTTATAAGCAGGTGAAATATGTTAAATATATATTTGAGCCCACTGAATTAAAATGTATTTAAGATATTCGTAAAATGTTGAAAGCATCAATCTTATATTTCAAACAATGGTATTTGAATTTACTAAATGTCTTTCCTTAGAGGTTGTAATACATACTAGTTGTTTCCTTAAAATGCAATATTTGTTGATAATTGGCTTCTTCCCAAAAGTGAGATGTTGCTTTAGGAACATCTTCAGTCAAGAGATGTGGTGCTGGTCCTTGGTTCTTCTCACCCATGAGGCAGTTTGAGCAGAAACACTACTGCTCTTTCTTCACTACCCTGCTCATTTCATTATCCTTCCACAACAGCGATTTTCAGCTGGTGAAATGCAAGAGGCAGCAGGAGTTCTTAAAACATGCAATGCCTGACTATTTAGTCAGGGGCACTGACCTCTTTCCCCTTAGATTGTCAAATAAAAAACTGACAACAGCCAATACAACAATAGCCATCCAGTGTATATAAATAAAAATGTACTTTTTTTGTTGTCAGATTGGCCGAAAATATATTTTTTGGTGTGCCACAGAATTTTAGTAATTACTTTTTGTGTACCGTGAGACAAAAAAGTTGGGGCAACCAGGCCTGCAAGGGAGGGCATTTGGGGCAACCAGGCCTGCAGGGGAGGGCAGTTGGGAGCGACAAGGCCTACAGGGAAGGGAAGTTGGGAGTGACCAGGCCAGCAGGGAAGGGCAGTTAGGGGCAATTAGGCTGTCAGGGGAATGGTTTGGGGGTGATGAGGCTGGCAGGCAGAAGCAGTTAAGGGCAGGCAGGCAGGCAGGCAGGCAGGCAAGCAGTTGGGAGCCAGTAGTCCTGGATTGTGAGAGGGCAATTAGACATCCCTTGAGGGGTCCCAGATTGGAGTGGGTGCAGGCTGGGCTGAGGGACAAACACAACCCCCCCCCCCCCCCATGCATGAATTTCGTGTACTGGTCCTCTAGTATTAGAATATTTAGATAAATTGTAAAAAAATAATTTTAAAGGAATGTGTATGTTTAAATCTGCCCTTTTCATGCTTCTAGAAGGAATGTAACTTACTTTAGACTTTCTAAAATATCTTGTAATATTTTCCAAATTTTATTTGAACTGGAGTCTTAACAGTCATTTTTATGGGGAGATATTCCAAGTTTTTGAAGTCATAGTACCTATTTATGGGCTCCTAAGTTTTTTGTTTTTTAAATAATACCTTTATTGAGTTTTACTTACTATACAATTCTCCCATTTGAGTTGTACACAGTAGTTTTGAGTATATTTGTAGAATTGTGTAACCATCTCCATAAACAATGTCAGAACATCTTAATTATTCCAAAAAGAAACTCCAATTCCCTTTGCAGTCACTCCCATTTCCTTCTAACCCTTGCCCACCTCCTCACCCTCATCTACCATTAATCTTTCAATTTTTATAGACTTGCCTATTAGGGATGTTTTGTATAACTTTTGTGGTATTTTGTGACTAGCTTCTTTCACCTAGCTCTATCAAAGCACATCTATCTAATTTTTTAAAAGAACCCAACTTTGGTGTTAATGTTACAGACTTCAGAATCAAAACCAGATATTTCTAGTCTGCTGACACAAAAACTACAGCCTGTGTTGGTACCAGAGAAAATAGGAAAATAACATTACTTGTGTGTGTGTGTAGAGTGAGGAGCCACCCGGGTACTAATCCTCTGCTTGCCTGACCATTGTCTGCTTCTCCCTTGAATTTTTCAAATACCTCTTAGAAATCATCTCTGATTCTTCTCTTTCTTTATCTTTGATCTGGTCTGGAAGCCTGCCTTCCTATTTTTTCTTTTGAATTGATTCTTGTTTTCAACTTAGTTTTATTGCCACCATCTAAGAACAGACCTATGGCATTTATAGGTAGCTGTAGCAGTCTTCTTCCATCTTGTCTGATTATTTCTAAAGTGTCACTTAGGTACAGGTGCCACCCTGGAGGAATTAAAGTGGTTCCAGTACCTCTCCACATCAAACTCATACTTCCCTGCTTGCTTTTGTGATCTTTCTCTTGAGTCTCTCCTTTCCTGTTTATCTGGTTTCTTTGGTTTTTTAAAGTCTGTGTCTCTGCCTTCATAGGTTGGGCCTCTGCTTTCTCCTCTCCCCAACTATTGTGACTTCCTTTGAGCATTTGTTCATTTCCAATTTTAGTTCTATTCCATTAAAAATGTGTGTAAAATCTACTAAGTTCCTCACGCATAGCTTCATCTCTCTTACCCCCTTCCCTGCATATCATGCTCCTTATCATTATCTTGTCTCCCTAGCCCCACTCATTTCATGCCAGCCCAGAACTCTACTTTTGTGTATATCTTTCTCATACTTCAAGACCCACTTTTTCACTGATATCTTTCTGGTTTCTATAACTCATCTTGATTTCTCCCTTTGCTGAAATGCTGTTGTACTGTGTTGTATTAGTATATTTAAAGAGCTTAGCATTTAATAATGGATGAGTCATCAAGCATGGGAAGCCTTTAGAAGACTCAGAAGGGACATTGTCTATTGTCAGAAGAGTTGAAAGTCTGTCATGTGGAAAAAGGAGCGATTACCTTTGTCTTCTCAGACGCCACAGGGTAGAACAAGGGGTGAATGTGGATTTGAAAGAACTTTTCTAGCAGAGCTGCATGCAGGGATGACAGGTATGCACAGGCTATATCATTTTGGTTGGGGTCATTGTAAAGGGCATTCAGATGATTCATGGGGTTCAATGAGAGTAGTACTTCTCAGACTCTATAGTGTCACAGTCACCTGGGAAGCATGCTAAGTACAGATTCCTAGTTTTTGGCAAGTTTAGATTAAGAAATCTGTGAAGTCAGGTTTGGTAGCTTTTGAGATCCTATGAGTGTCTCATTTATTTACCAAGTATTATTGAGTGTCTGCAGGTGTGACCATGTAAAGGTATGGGTTTTGCCTTCAAAGGACCTAGAGTCAAGGGGGAATGAAGAAGATGGGTGAAACCAGGTGAGTTCTTGTCAGGTAGATGTAGATTTTTTGAGGATAGGGACCATTTATCATTTTGTAGGGGTACATTGGCATTTATTCTGGGGTGGTAAGCCTGCTGTTTACTGGTTGACTTGTAAAGTTTGTCACTTGTATTCTTCATGCAGTTGTTTGCACACAGCTTAACTTTATTAGTTGAAAAGGAACCGCTCTATCTACAGTTGCTTCATGGCAGGTTCAGCCTTTTGATATTTGTTGTTTCCTACTAATAAATTAACATTGGCTACCATTTACTGAGTACTAGTATGCCAGGCCCTTCATGTCACATTATTGCTAATCTTTATAACAAGCTACAAGATAGATGTTAGGACTCTTAGTGGGAGAGAGGATGTTGAGTTCCTGTTATAGAATTTCTTCTTATATTGACACCAGAGGCCGGTGCAAAAATTTGTGGTCCCTCCGCCTGGCCTGCGGGGATCAGGCTGAAACCAGCTACAGCCTAAAATGATCATGCTGTCATGAAGTCAGCATCTGCTCTATTTTGAAATAAGTATCTTAAGAGTCTGGAAGCATATTAGAAATATATACATTTTAAAAGAGAAGTTAATGAACTGAAGTTAATTAAAAGTAAAAGTACAGGTGTAAGATCAATCTTGGCAATCAATTGTGTTTCTAGGAAGCATTGAATTCATCAAACAGAGTTAAAGTTGATATAGGTGTGGAGAGATCCTTATCTTCACTGTGGGCTTATTGTGATAGCCCCAGAAAAAGAATTTTCTGGGTCTCACATGGGAGTATTCGATATTGTAGAAGGCTGTATTCCAGTGAAATCAAACCCCTGAGTTTCCGATGTCCCATTTGCCTGGGTCCCCCTAAAGAAGAAATGTAGCTATGGCTTTAGCAGAGCTAGAATCAGAGCCATTTTTCAGAGTTGTCACTCCATGCTGGAGCCAGGTCCAGTCCAGCATCAGGCTAGTTTACTTTGTGTTCCCATTTGTAGTCCATCAGTCCATTGCATGAAGGATCCACATGGACACAAGGTTTGGAGGGAACATGGGGAAGAGCAAAGAAATAGTAACAAGACAGCCCCATGAGCCAAGAGAGTGAACTCCTTTGGGGAATTATGTATCCCCAAATTTTCACGGGCTTGCATTAATTTACTCATTTTGGCTCAGTGATCATTGACCAATGAGTAGAACTAATGCAAGCCCATGAAAGACACCTCCCATAGCCACCCCAACTTCACTGTGCATGTGTCTATCCTTTGTTGGACTCCTCACCCCAGTAGTATGTGGGGAATGGGCTGGTGGTTCCCTGGGGAGTGTGAAATTGCAGCTTCCTGGTGAAGTTGCCCAAATGACATGCCTGTAATGTCTGGCTTCCCCCTTTGCTCCTTTCCTATCACATGTAATAAAAGCCTAATGTGCAAATCGACCAAAAGACGGAATGCCTGGAAGAACGACTGGTCTCTATGACATGCACTAACCACCATGGGGCAGACGCTTAACACAGGAGCTGCCCCCTGGTTGGTGGTCAGTGCGCTCCCACAGGCAGAGTGCCGCTCAGGCTGAAGCCGGGTTCATGTGGTGGGCACAGCAGAAGTGGCGGGAGCCTCTCCTGCCTCCGTGGCCGTGCTAAGGAGCAGCAAGCTAAGAAGTAAGAAGCAGTGAGCAGATGGGTGGTGAGGAGCAAGGGGTCCTGGACTGGGAGTGGGCAGTCACACATCCCCCAAGGGGTCCTAGACTGAGAGAAGGCTGGGCTGAGCTGGGCTGAGCTGGGCTGAGGGGCCCTCCCCTACCTCCACTGCACAAGGCCTCTAGTTATTAATAACTGCTAATTACAGTGGTATCAAAGTTACTAATAAAAGTTAACCCAGTTAACTTAGATTATGGTGAAAAAGGAGAACATTTTTTTACTACCTTCACTTTTCTTTTGAATTGTGGGCTTTATGGGTTTATTGAATTTATTGTATCCTTCTTTAAGCTTTATGTGTAGGTCATTTCTGCAAACCAAATATTTGAGATTTCTCTTTCCTGTTAAATAAATCCTCAAGATTTTCTGCTTTGGTTTATTAGATAAAGACTGCTGTTGGCGTAATAACATGGCTGGGGTGGTTTTATCTTAATCCCCCGTTTGCTATAGGATTTAGACTTATTATTTAATCTTAAGAACAAAGATTAATCTTTAGGAGTATTGTTAAGTTTTGGTGGCTGACCAGGGCCACCATGTGCCTTCTAAATGGGGCAGAGAGCTCCGAGGCTATTTAAGGAATTCAGTTCTGGGTGCCCTCATTATAGCAAGATGCGCAAGGACCTTAGGCCTGTTCACTGGCCTGTCGTTGGCTGACCACTGCAGCAACAACTCACCTTGAGCGGTTCACCTTGTCTTCAGGTTGCAGTCTTTTATGTTTAACTTCTTTGATTGTTTGAAAGCTCCCTTTTTAATAATGATATGTAATTGCAATCATCTAAGTCCCTTAAGGGCAGGCTACATTTTCACCTTGGTCCACCCACCATCCATCTGTTTCTAAGTATTAGCTGAATATTCATCATTCACCAGCAAAGACTTACTGAGCTGTTTTGTGCCAGGCACTTGGTGTGGATGAGGCACTGTGCTGAAAGGATAGCAGTTCTTTTCTCAAGATGCTCTCAGCTCTCCAGGGAACTTGGGATGTTCAACAGGAGATGAATGGAATTTAAAGGTATTGTCTACTGTTTTTAGTTATTTATTTATTTTTTAAAATATATTTTATTGATTTTTTTTTTTTTTTTTAACACAGAGAGGAAGGGAAAGGGATACAGAGTTAGAAACATTGGATGAGAGAGAAACATTCATCAGCTGCTTCCTACACACCCCCTATTGGGGATGTGCCCGCAACCAAGGTACATGCCCTTGACCGGAATTGAACCTGGGACCCTTCAGTCCACAGGCCGATGCTCTATCCACTGAGCCAAACTGGTTAGGTATACTTTTTAAATTATTATTATGAACACATTGCATAAGGCTTTGTGGGAAGTTTGGAAGACATAAGAAAATTTGAAGAAGAAGAAAAAAGTCATCCATCCTTCTACCACCCAAGTAGTACCATCACCATTGTTTTTCCATGTTTCTTGTCTTTTAAAAATGGCTTCTAAAAATAAGCAAATCATAGAGCTGTGTCCAGTAAAAAAAAGGCTTTAAGGTGGAATTTATTGGGGAGAAGGCATGAGACCCCCAGAAAACAGCAGTGTATGCTCTGTGGGGGACTATGACATCAAACACAGCAGCCTGAAGGAAGGTTTCTGGGAGAAAATTTTTTTGGGAAAAACTAGCAGCAGTGTTGATCTTAGAATTCTCTGTGCATAGTTCCCAAGTTACAAGTGTGTTGTATCCTAAAACTTTGTAAAATGGTAGTTGGCATTCAAAATGCTTTCCTCAAACATTAATTTTGTTTTATGTAAGACAGAGCCTACCCTTTAGGACAGGATGTGAGAAACGATTTACAACTTACAGTGTGTCCACTGCATGGCCATGGGTTAAGGCTGAGATAAGAGAGTTCGTAGCAGGAGAAACAATTTTATTTTTGAGGGTCTGTTTGGGACTAGCACTGCTTATTTTGATATATTGTCTCATTTCATTTTCATAGCACTTGAGGAAGGGCTTTTCCTTATTTTTAAATTTTATTTTACTTTTATTTTTTGGTTTTTAGAGAGAGAGAGAAGAGGAGAGAGAGGAAGAGGGAGAAGAAACATTGATTTGTTGTTCCACATATTTATGCATTCGTTGGCTCATTCTTTTATGTGCCCTGACCAGGGATCAAACCCACAACCTTAGCATATTGGGATGACACTCTAACCAACTGAGCTAACCTGGCCAGAGTGATTTTCCTCATTTTTCTAGTTTAGAGTTAGAAAATGGGTTCAGAGGCTAAGTTGCTTGTCTGGTTTACCCAGTAACTGGCAGGCTTTCGGGCCAGAGACCTGGGTTCCATCCTATCAGTGTGATCTTGGGTAATTCCTTAATTTCTGTCTTAGTTTTTTTTTTTAATTCTTACCTGAGGATATTTTTCCATTGATTTTTAGAAAGAGTGGAAGAGAGGAAAAGACAAATATCAATGTGAGAGAAACATTGATTGATTTGCCTCCTGCACAGGCACTGACTAGGGTGTAGGCCTGAGAGGAGACTGCAACCCAACCCAGGTACATGCCCTCAACAGGAATCGAACCCGGGACCCTTTGGATAGCAGGCTGATGGGTTACTCCATAAGCCAGCAATTCCATTCATAGATATATACCCAAGAGAGATGAAACAGTTACTAGAGTGGATGCTCTATCCACTGAGCTAAAGTAGCGAGGGCTGTCTTAGTTTTTAAGACAGGGACAGTGATGATGCTTAACTCACAGATTATTGTCACCATGAGATGAGACAATGTGCATAATGCCCTTCTCACAGTTTGGACTCAGTGCCAGTAGATGGGAGCTCTTAGGGCGTTAGTTGTATGGCAGCACACACAGTAGGTGTCAACTACCCACCCTTCCTTCTTACCAGCCTCCCAGCTCCTCAGGTTTCCTAGTCTCTTCCCCTTGCATTTTTACAGACCCTGACTGAGGGATAAACTTCATTGTGGTTATAATGGTGGGTTCTTGGATTTGTAAAATAAAGTTTATCTGCATAAATAGGAAAATCTCGCCTCAGAGGTAGCCCTCTTGGTGAGGTCATCCTGAACATTTTCCCTAGATGTGAGATGGGGGAAGTCCGGGCTCGAAAAGCCAAGAGCGGAGATGGGGGAGGAGAGAGAGCAGAGGGAAGAAGCAATTTGGGTATTTTCCTGTTGTAATTTGCTACCTGCCAGCCTCAGCAAAGATATGACACTTGTGGCTGGGGTTTGTGACAGTGAGCAGAGATTTAGGAGGCAGGATGGGTACTTCTGAGGGAGGTACTTGGCTCTCTTGGCATACTCGTGCTTTTTCATTCACACACAGTTCAAGCCACAGCTTGTTGGAAGCTCTCCGATGTTCAGGGCACTGTTAGTCCTGAGACCCAAAGGGACCATCCGTCCTCATGAGAGCAACCAAGTTGACAGATGAGCAACAGAAAATGACAATTTACTTTTAAGTGCCAGGGTAGAGGAAAGCTGGGGGAGCTTTGCCAAATTAAATTAAAATTATTTTTCTGTATTTGCTTCTTCCATTAGACCTTGAAGGCCAGGGCTGTGCCTTTTGCCACTTTGCATTCCCACAGCCTAATCTTGAATGCATCCCTGAAGAAATGTGTGTAAGTTCAAAGCTGGTGCAGGAATAAGTCTGTCAGTGGTGCATTTCAGCTCCCTATGTATTTGTGGAAGTCACAACCCTGTGAGTGGAGACCTCCGGCTTATTTGTAATTCCAGTTTAGAAGGTAGAAAGTGCGAAGAGTGATTGATTCATGCTGAGAATGTGGGTGAAAGTGGTCATTTCATCTTTGAGTTTCTTCATGATGGAAGGAGTCCTAGGGCCTAGAATTTTAGAAAGAGATTTCACAAAGTGCAGAGAAAATGTAGTGTACCTCCAAGGCCAGCAGAACTATGAAAAGGAATATGATTTCATTTAGATGGATGGAAAACTTCAAGAAACAGAAGTTGTGACTGTAAATCACACTAATGAGCAAATATGGGGCCCAGTTGTGAAGAAGGCAGCACTGCTGTCTAGGGCCATTGCAGAAGAAGTCAGATTAAAAAAAAAATAGCTTTATTGATGTATAATTCACATGCCATAGAATTAGCCCATTTAAAATGTACGGAGTTCCCGGGTGTTTAGTGCATTCACAGCTATGTACAACCATCACCACAGTCAATTTTAGAACGGCCCCATCACCTCGGAAAGAAATCCCTGTCTTTTAGCTCTCACTTCCCCTTCCCTTCCCCTCAGACTTAAGCAATCACTAATGTACTTTCTGTCACTATGGCTTTGTCTATTTTGGGTGTTTCATGTAAATGGAATCATGTAATATGTGGTCTTTTGTGAGCACGTATCAGTTCTTAATTCTTATTGCTGAGTAATACTCCATCGTATGGATATATACCATTTTATTAATTCATTTATGACATTTGGATGGGCATTTGGATTGTTTTCAGTTTTTGGGTATTAAGAATAATGCCTCTATTCATGTATAAGTCCTTGTGTGCACTGTTTCATCTCTCTTGGGTATGTATCTATGAATGGAATTGCTAGCTTACGTAGTAACTCTATGTTTAGCCTTTTGATAAACTGCCAGACTGTTTTCCAACATAGCAGTCCCCTCTCACATCCCCACTAGCGGTGTATGAAGCTTTCAGTTTGCCCACATCCTTCCCAACACTTGTTGCTGAGCTGGCCTTTTCTTTTAGCTATCCTAATGAATGTGAAGCATTATCTCATTGTGGTATTTCATTTGATTTGCATTTCCTTTTATAAAAAAATTTTTTTAAAATAAATTATTTTTTCTTTCATTTAAGTTAATAGTTGACATATTAGTTCAGGTGTACAATATAGTAATTAGACATTTCTATAACTTATGAAGTGATCTACTTCTCATCTGACACCATAGATGGTTCTTACAATATTGACTATATTCCCTATGCAGTACTTTACTTCCCCTCGACTTATTTTATAACTGGCAATTTGCACATCTTAATCTCTTCCCCTTTTTATCCATTCCCAGCAACCTCCCTCTCATCTGGCTGATTTGCATTTCCTTAATGACTAATGATGTTGAGCTTCTTTTCACTGATTATCTGTTATTTATATGTCTACTTTGGGGAAATGTCTATTCAGAGCCTCTTCTTATTAAAACATTGTCTTTTTATTATTGAGTGTAAGAGTTGTTTATATATCCTAGATACAAATCTTTTATCATATAAGGGATTTGAAACATTTGCTCCTATTCTGTGTGTTGTATTTTACTTTTTTTTTTTTAAATCTTTACCTTAGAATATGTTTTCATTGATTTTTAGAGAGAGAGAAAGGAGAGAGAAACATTGATTGATTGCTTCCTGTATGTGCCCTGATGGTTGATTGAACCCGCCACCCTTTGGTGTACGGGAGGCTCCATCAAACTGAGCCACCAGGCCAGGGCATCTTTTTACTTTTTTAGGAAACCTGATTTTAAGCGATGCACAAAGGAGAAAGGGCATAGAATAAGCATGGGAACAAAAGAGTAGGCTATGAACACAAATGTATATTGAGGTTATTTCTAGGATGATCTATAGCTTGTAGGAAAAAATGTGAAATTACCACAGTTATTTTTTAAAAACTTTAAAAATTATAAAAATACACATCAAATGCACAAATCATAAATATACAACTTAATAAATGATCAGAAAATGAATACACATGTCATCACCTTGCAGAATCAAGAAACAACATTCCCAGCCCCTCAGAAGCTCTCAGTGTCTCTGTGATCACTAGCCCTCCTTTTTCCTCAGAAGTAACCACTCTGACTTCTAACACTATACATTAGTTTTTACAAACATATAGAAAAGTGCAGAAAGCACAGATACAGTGGGATAAATTTTTACAAAGTGACTGACTACATTGCATAATCAGATTCAGATAAAGAAACAGATATTGCCAGCCCTTCAGAAGGCCTGGTTCCCTCCTCCCAGTCAAAGCATTACCCCTCAACTCCTAACACTTAGCTTAGTTTTTTTGGGTCAGTTTGTGAACTTTATATTAACGTGATCATGCATAATATATTTGTTTGTTTCTGGCTTCTTTCCCTCTGTGTTGTGTTTGTGAGGTTCATTCAGGTTCTTGCACGTATTTGCAGTTGATTTACTTCTGTTGCTATAGAGTTTTCTATGGTATGATGATACCACAGTTGTTTCCTTGTCTTAGACTGGTGATGAGTGCTGCCATGAACATCCCTGTGTATGTCTTTCTGGTAAAGACATCTACAGGGGCTATAATTAGGAGTGGACTTGCGGGGTCATGCATTATGTGTATATTCACTTTAGTAGACACTGAGAAACAGTTTTCCAAAGTAGTATCAGTTTACATAGCCACGAGCAATCTATGACAGCTCCACATTCTTGGCAGCATTGGTATTGCCTGCCATTTGACTTTAGCTGCTCTGGCGGGTGTGTAGAAATACTGCACTGCGGCTTTAATTTGTATTTTCCTGAAGACGATTGCAGTTGAGCACCTTTTCATGTTTACTGGCCACTTGATTCCACTTTTCAAGTAATGTTCTAGGTCTTCACTGTGATAATGGGAGTGGTTGAATATGGGCACAGTTTTAGAGTAAGGCTGACAGGTTATGCTTAAGGAATGGAAGTGCTGTGAACAAGAGTCAAGAATGGCATAGGTGGAGGGAAGTTGGGATGTGGGAGACAGGAAAGACAAAGAAGATCTGGAGTTAATTATAGTGAAACCTTTGCATATTATTCATGTAATTAAAATATTTTTTTCAGCATTTTATAAAGAAAGGTCATTTGAATACCAAAATAATAAAAAAAATGGAAAAAAATGGGAAGGACATAACCTCAGAATAAAAGGCAACCCTTAATAAACCCTTGGATAAATTTAGCTTTCTGCAATACTCATGAATAAGTGCTTTTTTTGCGTGTGTGTTTTGCTTTTTTCCTTATTTCTCTGAAGATCCACAGATATTGATATGGTTTTGCAGACCAGCTTTGGGAATCACTGATCTGTAGCATTATGTATATATCCTTTGATGTTGATACTATTAATAAATGAGCTTCATATCTGTCCTGAAACTTGCAGTAAGATTGATTGAGGTTAGAGTCTAAATATGAGAAACCATAAAAAAAATATGGTCAGAGTAGGCCATGTGTCATTTCTAGCCCAGAAATACTTCATCTTTTAAAAAAAGAGAGAGCCAGATGCCTCCTAAGAGACATATGGTACACATGCAGTCATAGTAAGGCTGATACACTCATCTTAGTATCTTCTTTGCTATTGGGCTCTATGAAATGATTGTTTCTAAAATTTTGTGTTGAAGTAGCCAAGCTCCCAGTTTTCTTTAGCAAATTGATTTGCCTTGTCCTTAGGGACAATACAGTATAGCTACGTTTTAACTTTTGGATATATCACCCCCTCACCCCCCAGTGTTAAAGCTAAGTGCAGTACAAAGTATTTGGTAAAAGCCATGTGGGGCAGCAGAAAGGGGAAAGTGGTTCTGCAGTAACAAAGGTGGAGATGAGAGTCTGTGACCCAGAGCCTGGTTGGCACGAACAAGCAGACTTGCCTTGAATCTCCGTTGAGGCGCACTGGTGCTTTCCTTTGAATTGGATACCATCTTCTATTTGGCAGAGCCTTGAGACGCCGTCTCAGGGAGAACCAGTGTCATTAGAAAGCCTCAGAAGTGTGTAAGTGATCTCTTATGCGAAGGTGTTGCCTTTGAGTATTACCTGGGAAATATTTCGTGCAGTTTCATACTGAGTAATTTCATTACTCAAAAGATATCAAATATCCTTTGTAAAACTCTGTGACTGTGTTAGAGAGCAATGTTACTAACAACTTTCCCATCCCTGTCAACTGGTTTTATGGGACTTAATGTCTTTCTACCAAGAAGAGCACTTTAACACGCATACTCACTCCTCAGCATTTCCAGTCTGCTTTTGGCATTAGGTAATAGTGTCATATTTTAGTTACCTGATGTGTCTGTGGTTTTAACTTGACTGTCTTGCCCTGAGGGGTGGGAGAAAATAAGTGAAAAGTTCATCGCTGCTTTGTGAATCAAGTTGTGCCTTGGCACCGAGCGCTGATCATTCTGGCATTCAAACACAGCATTAGATCACCTTGTCTGCAGTTTGGGAAGGTTCTGTGTTACCTAACCCTGCAGGATTCTCCACAAACTCTAGTTGGTAAAAAAGGGGATGTTTATTGTGTTCTGTTCTCAATTATCTTGCCAAGTTACTGTCATCAGACTCTTTATTGATAGAAAATTAGTTAGGTAAAAATCATTTTCTTCTCTGTGCATGGCAGAGGTGATGAAACTTATGAGAAAGTACATATAAGGAAAGGTTGTGAGTGTTGATTGTGGACTTGAGCCCTGGCTCGAAGCAAAGAACTCTCGACTGATACTAGAATGTTCTATGTGTCACTTGTTCCTTCCAGTATCAGCTCTTGTATGTGAAACAATGAAAGGAATATGTGCTTGGTGAATTGGTCAGGGTTTTTCGTTACAGACACCAAGATATAATCTGGATAGAGTAAGCACAACAGGACTTATTAAAGGGGATAGGTAGCTTAGCAGTCATCAGGAGGGCTGAAGAAAGAGACTGTAGGCTGAATTTCTGGGAATGGTTGCCATTTCTGCCCTGTGGGACCAGTCCTGCCCTGTGGGGCCAGTCCTGCCCTGTGGGGACTAGTCCTGCCCTGTGGGGACCAGTCCTGCCCTGTGGGGGCCAGTTCTGCCCTGTGGGGACCAGTTTTGGCAGATCATAACTCATAAGTCTCCCTGTATTAAAGGGTGGGGAAACAGGAAACATAATACTCCCATCCCTCATTTATTTATTTGTTTTCATAGAGATGTAGGTTTATTTCGATAGAGACATACAAAGGGCTGAAATAAATGACTAATCATTAACATAAAATAATAGAATATTTTAATAAAAATTAATATTTTTCTTAAATTTTAACTTACCAGACACTGAATAACTGCACAAATTAGTAAGTATAATACAAATAAGTATATTGTTCTCCAAAAGTGAAATATTTCCTGTTGCACATACCAAACAAGTCAGTACAAGACTAATGACATGGCAATTGGCTACTAAAATATTTGCTGCTAATATTAATGTAGAGAAATGGTGCACCTGCGTGTAAGGCACATAGGGAAATGAATGCAACACAATTATAGTAATCAGTCATTAGAGAATGTTGTAGATCATTATTAATAACTAGAGACCCAGTGCATGGAATTCATGCACTTGGAGGGGGTCCCTCAGCCTGGCCTTTGCCCTCTTGCAGTTGGATCCCTTGGGGGATGTCCAACTGCTGGCTTAGGTCTGTGGCAGTTGGACATTTTTAGCGCTGCTGCCGAGGTGGGAGAGGCTACTGCCTCTGCTGCTGCACTCATCATATGTGAGCCCGGCTTCTGGCTGAATGTTGCTCCCCCTGCATTGAGTGCCTGCCCCATGGTGGTCAGTGTGCACCATTTTGACCTGTCATTTCACTGTTTGGCCAATTTGCATATTAGCCTTTTATTATATAGAATTATGTAATAAATCTTGTTACTCTCTGCTTAGAACACCTCAAGGTCTCCCCATTATTTATAACAGGGTATTGTAAAAATTGTTATGAAATTTTTATTAAAATTTTTCTTACATACCATTATATTGGCTGAGCTGCCAAAATATTCATTGTGGGTCTTATGTGGCTTATGGGTTGTGAGTTTGACATGCTTGCTCTAAAGGTTCTTATTTTGTAATCTTTATGTAAATTATTTCTTTTTTTTAATTTTTTTTTATAAATATATTTTATTGATATTTTACAGAGATGAAGGGAGAGAGATAGAGAGCCAGAAATGTCGATGAGAGAGAAACATCAACCAGCTGCCTCCCGCACACCCCCCACCGGGATGTGCCCGCAACCAATGCACATGCCCCTGACCGGAACCGAACCCGGGACCCCCCAGTCCGCAGACCGACGCTCCACCGCTGAGCCAAACCGGTTTCGGCTGTAAATTATTTCTTTTATAATACATGGTCAAGTGTGACTTATCATGCGACCGAGTTATGACGTTATTTTTATGTGCTCCAAAATACTGTTTCCACAATTGATTAGCGAGGAGGGCATTGTAGAAAGAATACTAAGCTGGCAGTCAGGAGATCCTGACTTATCATTGCTTGTAAAATGAGGGTTTTACTGTGGTAAATGGGATATTGAGGTCTTTTCCAACTCTAAAAGTTTATGATCTGTATTTGTTCATGATCTGCTTAGTGCCTCCATCCACATATTTTCTAAAATTTAAACACACAAACAGTTGTATGTTATTTCAGGTTTCATTGTCTCCACACAAAACACTTCCCTGGAGATGAATATTTTGGGAGCAATCACCCCTTGCTTTTGTCTGGTCAGTGAGTTTCCTGCGTGACTACTAGAGGAACGAGGAAAGAACTTGCTGAGTAGTGGCTCACAAAAGCTTTTACATGAGACGCTCAGATTTTGAGACAACCTCTAAGACATGAGGACTTTCATATTGGGCCTGGAATCTTTAGTAGATAATGGACAGTTGCTAATCCTGAGAAGTTTGGCACTTGGAGTCCCAGTATTACTGTTGAAAGTAGCCATCTGAGTTTTTATTGCCTTGTGTTTGCAGATTTGTTGTTGTTGACTATAGGTGTAAATGTAAGGAAGCCATTGGCAGATGTGTGTACAGCAGATCCTCTAATAATGTTTCATTAAAATGTTGATGAGATGCCTAGAAACTTAAATTTTATTTGTGGCAAAATTGGTCGTATTATATGTCATTTCACTTAAAGCTGCAGAACCTATTGGTGACGTTAATTGAGGACTTGCTGCACACGATTGTTTTACCATGCTAGTATCACATACCCATGCTCTTTTTCTCCTGGAAGGCATGCTTACTGTTGTATGTGTTTTCAGTTAAGTCTGTATCACATCAGCCAATTTACTAGCTCTAGGTGGAGATGCAGAAATACCCTATTGAATTATTGAATTCTTATCCCAGCCTGGCAGGGTTGTGTTTAGCAGTTCATATATGGTATGTGTTGGCAGGCACGTGAGTGATTTTGGGTGGGGAAGAAGTGCAGCATGGGTAAGATGGCTGGGCTGGAAGCCCCTGTTCCACAGTTATGCTGCTATTGTCGCTCAGCATCCAAGAGAGATTCACTTGTCATTTTTCATAAATCATAGCACCAAAGTTGGAGATAGTTCTCAAGTCCCTGAATTAGTTTGTGATTCCGCTCTCATTATTTTTCATATCTTCTGGATTTGAAGTTTTGAAGAACTTGGCAGTTTGCTTAGATAGAATAAACCAAGGTACTCCATTAAAGACTTACTGTGATGCTTAAGAAACCCTTTATTCCTCTTTCATTTCACTAAGGTATGACAGTATTGGAGCAGATGGAAGGCTAGGGTTTGAGCTTCCGTTGTGTGAAAACTTCACCAGCCAATTGGCTGACTCTTGGTGGTAAGAAAGGAAGAGCCACCCACATTTTTCTTTTGGATTTGAGTCACAGAAAACAGGTTTCCTGCAGAAACCATTTGGCTTCAACAAGTGTATGGAAATTTCATCTTTGATCAGATTGGTGTTTTTATCTTCATCGGGCATGTATTTCAAATTAATTATTTTCCTCTTTTCAATCCACAGGTTCAGTTTCAAATTGGAATCTTCTGTAGTACTGACTGTAATCTAATTTCCAAGATTTTTATGTCAGAGGTAGAGCAAAAGGACTATACTTTCAGGTAAGGATCTAATTTTTTTTTAATATTAAACAATACACAGCTACCTTGGCAGAAGCTAAGAGTTTCCCTTATTCCCTTTCACATGTACAGGTGGCAAATTGAATTTTCCAGACAGGTTTTCTCCTGTTTGGGATTCCCTAAGAGGTGTCAATGGGGTTGGCTACATAGAATATTTAGAGAAGCTATATGTGGTGGCAGTTAAAATATATTCATGTCCATTTAAAGTGGCTTGTAAAACTATAAGTTTTTGTTTCTTTTAGGGGAAGGAAATCATCCTTTCCTTTAATATCTGCCATTTTCCTCCTAGATTGATTAATTGATCTATCTATCTATCTATCCTTTTATGTATTTTCTACATATTTAAAACTTAAAGACATGGATGGTTTTAAAGTTAATTTCTCTACTTTTGTGGCATCCCAAAATATTTATAATAATTCTGGGCATGAGAAAATTAGAGAAAAAGATCTATACTGGAGATAATTTATAATTTATAGGGTTAGAACTCATAAAGGAATTTTCCCAGGAGGAAAGGGAGCTGTGCAGACCAAAAACAAACACCCTCCCTCTCTCTCCTTCAAGAAAAGCACCCCAAAAACCCCGTATTGATTATACAGAAAAATTGTGCAGAGTTGGGATTGTCATAAGTGTTTCTGGATGCAAATGAAAGCACCTTTCAGTGGAGTAATATATCAGCTTTTTAAGCAATTACCTAATTTCCCTAATTTATTTTGAGGTAGTGAGTCACTTCTAAATTAGTTTTATACCTCTTTAGGCTGGTGACTTTCCAGTTTTAAAATATGTGAAACTCAGTTTTAAATGATTGGCAATTGAGCAAATAATCCAAAAATCACTTATCAGTAAGCATTGTAGGATATCTCTTATAGCAGATTTAGTTTCCTAACTACATTGCCAGTTAGCAGGATTTAGTCTGGAAAGCATTATTAGCACACCAGCAAAGACAGCCCAATGGGGAGGAACTAGCTAAGGGATTGTAACACCACAGATGATGTGTGGACATAATTTCTTTCCTGTGCACCCTGAGGTCAGCCTTAATCAGAGCTTTGCAGTAACTTCTTAACTAATTTCCCTGCATCGCTCTTTGTAAAGCTGGTCTTGTTACCACTCTCTGCTTAGAACACTTCAGATCCTCCCCATTATCTATGGCAGTGATTCTAAAATGTTTTGGTCTCAGAATCCCTTTATACTGTTAAATTGTTGAGGCCCCAGGAGAGTTTTTGCTTAGGTTGATTAGATTCTTCACTATTGACTGTGTTAGAAATTAAAACCAACATATCCCCAGTAGGGGGTGTGCAGAAGGCAGCTGATTGATATTTCTCTTTCATGGATGTTTCTAACTCTATCATTCTCCCTTCCTCTCTGTGAAAAATCAATAAAATATATATTAAAAAAAAAGAAAGAAATTAAAACCAAGAAAAATTTACACAATGGAATACTACTCTGCTGTAAAAAGGAAAAATTTACCCTTTGAGACAGCATGATGGACCTGGAAAACATTATGCTACGTGAAATAAGCCAATCAGAGAAAGACAAGACCCATATGATTTCACTCATATGTGGAGTTTAATGAACAAACTGAACTACCAAGCAAAATAAAGAGATTCAAAGATAGAGAGCAGGCAGACAGCTTGGGGTGGTGGTTTTGGTGGTGTGGAGGAGGAATTGAGCAAAAAGAGAAAAAAAGAGAATCACGGACATGGACAACAGAGTGGTGATTGCAGGGGTAGGGAGGTGGGTGGAGGTGGAGGAGGGTATAGATGGAATAAATGGTGATGGAAAAAAAACAAAACAAAAAACCAACCCAAGGGAATATACATTTCCTTAGTGCAGAATGATGACATTGTCACATTCACACAGCTTCTGGGGAACATGGTACAATTGTGAGAAAACGAGAGTGAAACAGGCAGGTAGCACAGTGTTATTTTTGAGCGTTAAGATTTATTGAGGTATAACATATAAAGTGAAACCCACCCTTTTTAGTGTGCAGTTCTCTTGAGTTTTGACAAATACGTAAGGTTGTGTAACCACAATGAAGTCATAGAACATTTACATTTCCCCAAAATGTTCTTAGCTTCATAACCTCTAACCTATTTTCTGGCCCTATAGTTTGCTTTTGCCCAAATGCCAATAATGGAATCATACATTCTGTAGCCGTTTGAGCTGGCTTCTTTAACAATGCACTTGAGATTCATCCAATGCTATTGTGTATCACTAATTTGTTCCTTTTTATTGCTGAGTCTTACTCCAATGTATGAATATACTGCAGTTTGTCTCTTTACCATTTGGAGGGAATTTAGGTTGTTTCTAATTTGGGATGTGTCTTAGTTTTATTATTAAAATAATTTGAGCCTCACGCACCTCCTGAAAAGACCTCACAGCTTGACCTCACCTGGGCATCTCCAAGCCAAGCAGAAGTGGCAGCGATTTACAGATAGCTTTGTAGTTCATGCTGTAGTGCATGTAGTTCATAGCTTTGTAGTTCAGCCATCTACAGATAGCTTTGTAGTTCATGTAGTTCACTTGTATAAGTGCACTCAGTGGACAACTTCAGAGCATGTCAAAGCACCACTACCCAACCACCTCAGCAGTGACATACTCCAGGGGAAGACTCGGTGGGCACCAGACCCTGCTGAAATAAGTTCTGCTCTCTGGGGTGGGCTTTTACACAGCTGCTCCTCCACTGTGGTCAGAGGTTGGTGATTGGTGGTTACAGCCAATCCTTGCAGTTGATTGGCCTGAGGGGTAAATCCCTCCCACTGATGTACCAATAGCAATCAAGGTTCAACTATAAGAGGAAGGTATATGCACCCAATTGAACAACCCTGAGTGCTCAATATGGCTGATCCGGGAGGCTTTGCCACTGAACCTTATAGGACACCTACTATATTAGCCACTCTACTAAGCCTGGGAGACATAGCAGCTCTAATACATAGAAACAAATACAAGAAGGCTGCCAAAATGGGGCAAGGAAACATGTTCCAAATAAAAGAGAACTAAACAAAATGCATAGTTCAAAACACTGGTTATAAGGATGGTCAAGGAACTTAGGGGAAGAGTAGATGAACTTAGTGAGAACTTCAATAAAGAGATAGAAAACATAAAAATGGAGATAAAAAAGAACCTGTCAGAAATAAAAAATACATGAACTGAAATGAAGAATACATTATAGGGAATCAAGAGTGGAGTAGATGAAGCCAAATATCAAATCAGAGATTTGGAATTTAAGGAAGCAAAATACACCCAATCAGAACAGCAAAACAAAACAAAAATAATCTGCCCTAACCAGTTTGGCCCCAGTGGAGAGCATCGGTCTGCAGACTGAAGGATCCCAGTTTTGATTCTGGTCAAGGACATGTACCTTGGTTGCCGGCACATCCCCAGTAGGGGGCGTGCAGGAGGCAGCTGATGTTTTTCTCTCATCGCTGTTTCTGACTATCCCTCTCCCTCCTTCTCTGTAAAAAAAAAAAAAAATCAATAAAAATATTAAAAACAAAAAACAAACAAAAATAATCTAAAATGATGATGATAGTATAAGGAGCCTCTGGGACAACTTCAAACATACCAGCATTCACATCATGGGGGTGCCAGAAGAAGAAGAGAGAGCAAGAAATTGTAAGCCTATTTGAAAAAATAATGACAGGAAACTTGCCTAACTTGGTGAAGGAAGTAGACATACTTGTATAAGTTCAGGAAGCAGAGATTAACCCAAAGAGGCCCACACCAAGACACATAATAATTAAAACGCAAAAGCTTAAAAACAGAGAGAGAACCTTAAAGGCAGTAAGAGAAAAGCAGTTAGTTATCTACAAGGAAGCTCTGATAAGACTGTCAGCTGATTTCTCAACAGAAACTGCAGGCCTGAAGGAATTGGCAAGAAATATTTAAAATGATGAAAAGCAAAGACCTATAACCAAGATTCTGATATTAATTTTAAGGTATTTATTGAAAAACAAGACTCAGAAAGAACCAAGAGATTCAGAGAAACTTGCTTCAGGAAGGAGAGCTTAGGATGTCACCTTAGCCTAATTTGAATTAAGGTTGGCTTTAGACAGGGGCCTGCATCCTCATGTCCCATTGCCTCTTCTTGAGCTATCTATAAGTTGTACAGTTTCACTTCTGAAATTGCATACCCCTTCCCCACTTTCTCCTTTGTTAAAAAATGTGTTATATACCCAAATATTGCCTCACCATCTTTGGAATTTTTATGGGGTTTTAATGCTTTATGAATTCCCCATGTGTTTGTGTTAAAACTTGATATTCTCCTGCTTTAAAAAAAAAAAAGACTAGAACCTAGGTCTTTGACTCCTTCTCTAGTGCCTTTTTTTCTCTGCACTGTGAACTTTCATGTGGAACTTTTGTATGAATGGAAGCATTGCAGAGACTGAGAGATATTAGTGTTTCCAGGGCATAGAGGTACTGTAGACTCAAGATCAGAACACTGTAGACTCAAGACCAGAGCAAATTAGGTAATGTGTTAAAGGATTTATTTAAAATATTGTAAAATCCTTTTGTAAACTATAGTGCTTTTTTAAAACTTATTTTTATTTTAGCCTAGTGTATTTATTGGCTAACTTTCCTTGAGAGTCATAAATTATACAAGTAATACATAAATACAATGTCACTGAAATAGTCAAATAGCAGAATTATACAGAGTCAAACCAAGAGGTCACCATTGCTTGCATACTTTCAATTATTTGTGTATGAATTTAAGTGCATAAATATGTATGCATGTAACATAAGTTATTTTTTGATTGTCTAAACAGAGTCATATTTTATATGTTTTATGTATTTTTAAAAATATATTTTATTGATTTTTTTTTTTACAGAGAGGAAGGGAGACAGAGCTAGAAACATTGATGAGAGAGAAACATTGATCGCTGCCTCCAGACCCCCCCTACCCGCCCCGTCATTGGGGATGTGCCCACAACCAAGGCACATGCCCTTGACTGGAATCGAACCTGGGACCTCACAGTCTGCAGGCTGATGCTCTATCCACTAAGCCAAACCGGTTTTGGCTGTTTTTTTGTTTTGTTTTTTTTTGGTATTTTTTAGCTTGATAACATCTCTTAGATCATTCCATTTAAGTATATATAAATTTCTCTTATTCTGTTTATAGCTGCTTATTTTTTTCATATATTTTCTATATTGATGGACATTAGCCTGTTTCCAATTTTTAACTTTTGCAGAAAATGCTAATGAACATTCTCAATTTTCTTATTAAAATGTTAGCTAATTCTTATTAAAAGATTTATTCTGTCTTTAGGATATTGAGAGAAGTAGTAAATATCTTGCATATGAAATCTTAGACATTGTATGCTCAAATTAGAACAGAACTTAGATTTTAAAAATAATTGTGGTAAAGCATGTAGACCTTGGAGAACCTATTCATGAGACCTTGGAGAACCTATTCATGTGGTTTTGTAAAATTTGCTTTTTTTGGTAGTCTTATTTCACTCTTTACATAGACCTTTAAAGACCCGTGTGTGTGTGTGTGTGTGTGTGTGTGTGTATTTCTCAAGTTTAATTCCTTTAGGTGTGCTTGTTACATGCCTTTCCCTTCAACAACAGCAGCAGCACAGCAATAATGGCCATTGCTATCTTATGCTAAGCACAGAATTGAAAGCTTCTTGTATGCACAGTCTCATTTCTTTCTCTCAAGAACACAATGCAGTTATTGTGTTGATATTTTTGGTGATGTTTTTCAGGTTGAGTATTTAGAAATGATTTGGAGAAGTCAAGTCACATGTGAAGGTTAGATTTAGAATGCAAAGATTTCTGCTTCCAACTATGATGTCAGGATTTCACGGAATCTGAGATGGTGCTTTGCATCTGTGACATCTCAGTTACTTTCTAAATTACTTATATTTCTGTATTTTGCCTTAATGCCAGTAATAATTTAACAAATGCAGAAATAGTTTGTGCTTTGGAGCTTTATTTTATAGGAAGTATTTATAAAAAAAGCAATATACTAATATAACTTAGTACAAAAATTTTTTAGACTTGATTATAGTAGGGTGATATTAGCTAGCAAAACCATACTTCAAGTGTACAACTCAACAAAAAATTTGCGCCCTGTGTCATGTACCCACCGTCCGATGCAAAGTCTCTTTTCCTCCCCATTTTGCCCCACTTTGCACACTTTCACTTACCCCACTCCCTTTTCCCTCTGGCTGTCACCACATTGTTGTCTGTGTCTATGTGTTTTATAGAGGCCAGGTGCATGAAATTCGTATACTCATGGTGGTGGTGGTGGAGGGGTGGGGGGTGGGGGGATTCCTCAGCTCAGATTGCGAAAGGGTGCAGGCCAGGCTGAGGGATCCCACTGGTGCACAATCAGGGCTGGGGAGGAACTCGGGAGGTTGGCCAGCCCAGGAGGGACTGTAGGAGGGCTCCAGGGCATGTCTGGCCCATCTTGCTTATACCTGATTGGCCGGACCCCAGCAGCAATCTAACCTACTGGTCAGAGTGTTTGCCCCTTGGTGGTCAGTGCTTGTCATAAAGAGTGGTTGAGCATCTTTAGCATATCATTAGCATATTATGCTTTGATTGGTTGAATGGACAACCAGACTACTGGACACTTAGCATGTTAGGCTTTTATTATATAGGATTTTTTGCTTAATTCCTTCACCTTCTTTCATCCAGTCCTCCAACCACCCTCCCTGTGATAGCTATTAGTCTGTTCTCTGTTATCTATGAGTGTTTTATTTTGTTATGTCAGTTTATTTTATTCATTAGATTCTACATATAAGTGAGATCATATGGTATTTATCTTTCTCTGACTGGCTTATCTCACTGAGCATAATAATCTCCATTTATACTGTCACAAAAGGTAAGATTTTTTTTTTTTTTTTACAGCCTAGTAGTAGTCCATTGTGTAAATGTACCACAGCTTTTTTATCTACTCATCTACTGATGCACACTTAGGTTGTTTCCAGATTTTGGCTATTGTAAATAACACTGCAATGAGCATAGGGGTGCATATATTCTTTTGAACTGATGTTTTTTGAGTTTCTTAGGACATAGTCCCAGAAATGGGATCACTGGGTCAAAAGGTCAGTTCGGTTTTTAATTAAAAAAAAAAAATATATTTTTATTGATTTCAGAGAGGAAGGGAGAGGGAGAGAGAAAAACATTAATGATGAGAGAAAAATCATTGAATGGCTGCCTCCTGCACACCCCAATGGGGATTGACCCTGCAACCCAGGCATGTTCCCTTGACCAGAATTGAACCCAGGACCCTTTAGTCTGTAGGCTGAAGCTCTATCCACTGAACCAAACTGGCTAGGGCCATTTTTAATTTTTTTGAGGAAACTCCATACTGTTTTCTACAGTGGCTGCATTAATCTACATCCCCTCCAGTAGTGCACTAGAGTTTACTTTTCTCTGATGATAGGAATTCTGGTAGGTGTGAGGTAATATCTCATTATGGCTTTAATTTGCGTCTCTCTGATGATTAGTGACATTGAGCATTTTTTCATATATCTATTGGCCATCTGTATGTCCTCTTTGGAGAAGTGTCTGTTTATGTCCTTTGCCCATGTTTTGATTGGGTTGTTTGTCTTTCTGGTGTTGGGTTGTATAAGTTCTTTATGTATTTTAGATATTAACCCCTTGCCAGTTGTATTATTGGCAAATGTGTTCTTCTATTCAGGGGGTTCTCTTTTCGTTTTGTTGATGGCTTCTTTGGTTGTGCAGAAGCTTTTTAGTTTGATGTAGTCCCATTTGTTTTTCTCCTTTGTTTCCCTTGCCCAAGGAAATATATCAGCAAAAATACTGCTATGAGAAATGTCTGAAATTTTTTCTTTTGGTATTTTTATGGTTTTGAGTCTTACATGTAAGTCTTTATTTAACACATTTTGAGTTTATTCTTGTGTGTGGAATAAGAAGATGGTCTAATTTCATATTTTTGCATGTGCCTGTCCAATTTTCCCAACATTTATTGAAGAGACTAACTTTACTGGATTGTATGCTCTTCTCTCCTTTGTCAAATATTAATTGACCATAAAGATGTGGTCTTTTTTTTTTTTTTTTTTAATGGGCTCTCTTCTAGTCCAAATATATATGTGCCTGTTCTTGTGCCTTACCAGGCTGTTTTGATTACAGTGGTCTTGTAGTATAGTTTGATATCAGGGATTATGATCTCTCCAATTTTGTTCTTCTTTTCCAGGATGGCTAAAATCATTAGGGGTCTTTTTTGGTTCCATATAAATTTTTTTGAATATTTGTTTTGATCTGTGAAATATGCCATTGGTATTTTATAGGAATTGATTTGAACCTATAGATTGATTTGGAAAATATGGACATTTTAATAATGTTAATTCTTTTAATCCATGAACAAAAACACATTGAAATATATGTTCTCATAACTTAAATTACAGGCATAATTGTTTTAAGGAGCTATGGGTGGTTATTTCTCAATAATGATTATTATAAATGGAATTTTAGCAAATACATGGTTTCACATATATTCTTTGTGTACTCCTGGGTCACATTTCACATGAATGGCAAAATAAAAAGGAGGTTTAAGTGGCACGGTCTGGAGTCTATGTGATGGTGAGTTTTAGCTTTATAATCTTTAATCAGTCTCCTTAATAAACAAAACTCCTTTTAAAACTTGAAATATGGGTCTGAATTCTTGAAACAGACACCATATTGGGTGGGCTCCCAGCCTTACAGAATGAAGTAAGAAAATGCTTGGTAAACCACAGTTCAGACATTATCATGCTATCTCAGTTCCGGTTTTTAATTTATGAGCATTGTTTAAAAGACATATTTTGGCTAGTACATATTTGATAACTGACTGCCAGAAGAGAATGAGTGCATTGGCTCTTCTTCTTGTGTTGACTTGCTCACTAAGAATTAGTCTGGGACCACAGAGTGGGTTTACATCACAGGAAGCAATTGGGCGGTAGTGACTTTTAGTTTATATTGATATACAATAGACTCAAATCAATAACCTAGTGCAGTCCACTCTAAACAGTATATTTAAAAAATGGGGAAAAATGGTCTCAGATTTATATTTTTCTAGATTTGTCTATTTGGCAAGATCCATTGTATTTTATTGCTACCTACTTGGGACTGCTTTCTGAGATGACACACCCCACCCTTCAGAGGAATTCATTTCTTTTTCCAAAACTTAGTATTTGTTATTTTTATCCATGTTCTGGACTTAAATTTCCAGCTTTTAGAATTTAAATACTCATGTACATTCTGTCCTAAGTGGCATTATATAAGGATTCTCCCAACCCCCCTTTTAATATGTGGACATTACATTCCTTGGGCTAGTATTTGTTTTGCATCTGTATTTCCGTGTAATCCTAACAAGTTCATTCAAGCAGTGGTTGAACTGAGGTTAAGTAGTATTATGGTTGTTTGGCAGGTTATGGCCATAAACACTTCTCTTTAAACACAGGATGGCCTGGGGTGACTATAATATCCAATTGCATAATCATAGATTACACTTTACAAACACTAGAATGAGTACATAGACTGAATACATCTCCAATGAGAAATGGCCCAATTGGATGGAGTCTACTTTAGAAATGATCTGTAGAATTCTCTGGAAACAATTATAATTAATACTAGAGCCCTGGTTGCTATATTCTTTCAAATGCCTTGTTTTTGAAAATAAACACATTAGGGCTATTATATAAAATAGAGAGTTCCTTGACCTGAGTTACCTGGGTAAATCAGTTAAATACATTTGCCATCTTCTTGACCTATAAATGGGAAATATAAAGTTTATAGCACTGTTAAGGCTATCTTACTTGTAAGATAACAGACAGGAAAGTGTTTTAAAAATTGTAAAGGAGGACATCTGTGTAAGGTGGTGTGATGAGTAATTAATGTGTCCTTGGGCAGTCAGGAATTAAAGTATTTGTATTTATGCTCTTTGCTAATTGAAGACTTCTTGCAAATAACTTGTAGTTGAATATTTTTTTAAAATATATTTTTATTGATATTTTACAGAGAGGAAAGGAGAGAGAGAGAGAGAGCCAGAAACGTCAATGAGAGAGAAACATCGACCAGCTGCCTCCTGCACACCCCCTACCGGGGATGCGCCCGCAACCAATGTACATGCCCTTGGCTGGAATTGAACCCGGGACCTTTCAGTCTGTAGACCGACGCTCTACCACTGAGCCAAACCGACCTCGGCGAGTAGTTGAATATTTTTTATGGAATAGAACTTGTCCTGTGCTTTGCAAAATGATGTTCATTTCATGAGATTTTTGAAGGCCAGATTCAGTCCTAATGCTGTTATTTAATGGATGCTCAAGAACTCATAGACCTCTAAGTTGCTCTGTGTTCAACCTAGAATTTTGGGATGCTTTCCAAAGACTTCTGTTAGGTTGCAGTCTTATCACTGGAGAGCTTACATCTTGAGATATTGTCTGCCTATGGAATGCCAGCCAATTTAGTTTGTCTGGAGAACCAGGATATTAAGGATTAGAATATAGGTCTGTTTTTTTTTTTTTGTTTGTTTGTTTTTTTTGCGAGGGAGGGTAGAACAAATCTAAAATCTAGATCAATGTCAAGGTGGTAGGCCTTGATAGCGAGCCATAATCGTTAGCCTTGGGAAGCAAGGAAGTTATCTCAAGTGGAGTAGGGATAATATGGCTATGTTGTAGTACTTTTAAATCCAGCACTTTCTCATCTCATAATCATCATCATATTTCTATGGCTATGGTCATATCTCCACTAATAAAAGAGAAATGTGCAAATTACCGTCCCTCTGCTATGCCCACCAGCCAATCAGGAGTGGGTATGCAAATTAATCCAACAAAGATGGTGGTTAATTTGCATACACGGGCACAGAGCAAAGATGGAAGACAGTGTAGAAGGAAGCCAAGTGCTGTAGAAGCGAGGAAAGTGGCAGAGAAGGGAGAGAGCAAGGCAGCATAGAAAGGAGGGAGTGAGGCAGCTGAGACAGGAGGGAGCGAGGGAAGTGAGACGGGAGGGAGTGAGGCAGTCCGCCTCTGCTTTGCTCCCTTCTCTGCTTTGCCCAGGCCACAGGAAGCCCTATTCTTGCAGCAATCTTTCTACAACATGCCTCTAGTTTAAGCATAAAACCCATTTCACTTGTATTCCAAAGGTCTAATACTAGCAACTTAGCAACACTTAGTATGCTCCGCTTGTAAACCTCTTAAAACTTGTTTCAGGTGTGAAGAAAAACGTAAGTTTTCCCACTCTTAATTAGGAGAACTGGGGGGAAAAAAGAATATTAATAACTGCCTATTTCTGTTATAGCACAATTGGCATTTAGATAAAGTATAAAGCATTAATTGATGTCATGTATTTAATGAGTATACAATCTTTTCTCTCCCTGCCCCTTCTGCTCTTATTTAGTTTATTTTGGAAGCAGCTAAGTTATAGAGGAAATGGTAAATTTATAGCGATTTTTTGTCAATTTTGGGATAATAGTGATCAATATATTAGAAGTATATTTTTTTAAAACTAGAAAATAGATTCACCCAGTTACAACTTTTATATTTGTTAATATAAAGTGTAAATAGCCTTGGCACTTGAAAAAATCAAAGGGTTATTGGTTTTAGAAGCCATTCAAGTGTATTGCATTTGCTTAAAATCTTTTTTTGTTCCTAGAGATATTTAAAAATCTTTATTATAAGGTAGCATTAATTTTGAATTGAACAGACTATGGGCAACAACACTGGGATGTGTATATATATATTAATATATATTTTATTGATTTCAGAAAGGAAGGGAGAGGGATAGAGAGATCAAAACATCAATGATGAGGCAGAATGTTCCAGGGATCGAGCCCACAACCTGTGCATGTGCCCTGTTCAGGAATTGAACTGTGCCTTCCTGGTTCATAGATCGACACTCAGCCACACCAGCCAGGCTGCAGTGAGATATTTTCATAGATTTCTGATACACTGTGTGTGTGCCACTCAGCTTACTCATTCTTGGGACCCTCGTCTCTGTGAATGTGTTTCTGGGACGGTAACCTAACCTCTCCTCTATGTCCAATTCCTTCTTTTTGAATCTATGATGTCCAGTGTGCTACTATGGCAAATAATTGCATACATACATATTTTTACTCCTTCACTCATCTCCCTGGCCTCCCTCCAGCAAGCACCAGTCTGTTCTCTATCTTTGAACTTGTTAGCATACATGTATTTTAAGGATAGGGCAGTCCCATTTGAATTTGGTTTTATTTTCGCTTGTTTTGTTTATTTGTTTAAGGCTCTTCCTCAGAAAAGTCACTGATACTGCATAATATATGAAGACTGTCTTTGAACTGCTTGCATGTGCTTGAATGTCAAAATGTTTTTATTGTAAGAGGAAGCCAATCCTAGTTAACACTTTTCTGTGCTAATTAAAGCTTAGGACTGTAATCAAATGTCACTTAGCAATAATTATGTTACTGAGTTAGGTCAGCGTTGGAGGAGAGTGATGATGCTGGTCTTCCGTTCCTTTCCCTAGGGACAGGGCACCAAAGGTGGAGGGCTGTGCAGTTTGGTGTTGACGCTGCTGTTGTGTAAGCCAAGTGTTCTGCGTGGTTCCAGGCCGGCCTGCCTTTGCCTGAGCAGTAGAAAGCAGTAAAATCCAGACACAATAGGCTTTAGAATCTGGATAAGCAGGAAAAATGGCATTGCTATGGAAACTTTGTTCCACCTTTTACAAATAAGTAGCAGAAAAGTAACAATAACCTAAACAGACTTACATTAGAACTAGTTCAAAAATTAAGATTTGTTTACCCAGCAGGAGTTCAAAGGTGACTCAGATTTGTCAGTAACTGAAGAACTTATTATTATTGACTTTTCTTTAGGATTCACTAACAAAGGAATTACAGAAAACTGCACTGAGCTTCTTTGTCAGTAAGGGCTTTTATTAGGAAGGATAACTTGATAGATGTCATAGCAATTTAAGAAGCTGTTCTTGACTTAATTAAAGAGGAGAGTATTTTAATTTGTTCAACAGCAAACCTTGAGTGTCCGTATGTGTCAGTTCTCTGGGGGAGGAAAAGGATCAGTAAGATGATGTTCCCGTTCTTAAAGATTGTTTTGTATCATTCTAGGGGAAATCAGACATGGACATAATGATAGCAGAGTGATGAGTGCCCAAAGAGAGGCCAGGAGTTCAGAGGAGGGAGGCAGACTCATATTATTTCCTAGTGAGGGAGGGGAGCAGGCTCACTAGGTATTTGAGCAGTGTCTTGCTAGGTGGGATTTGATCATATGAAGAGCTTTTCAGATTGAGGCATGGACAAGTGCTGGGCATAAGAACTTCAGATCTGCTATAGTGTCTAACATGGGAAGTAAATAATGATGAAGCCAGCATGCATTGAATGCCTAACTTGTTCTAATTATCATTTATTTAATTCATTTAATCATAACAATAAAATAATAACTTTCTGAGGTAGAGTATCCCCATTTTACAGATGAAGAAATTGATGTACAGGTAGGTTAAGAAACTTGCAAAGGTTAGGAAACATCTTCCAAGTAGAGCTTAGTAGAACCTGACCCCCGACTGTTTCTGGAGAGCCCACCCTGATTTGCATTGTTATACTTTTGGAAATCTAGCAGAGGTGGATTGGAGTATATTTATGTAGAGCCTTGAATAGCCTCATGAATATTCCTATATAATAAAAGGCCAGTATGCAAATCGACCAAATGGTGGAAAGACTGGTTGCTATGATGCACACTGACCAGCAGGGGGCAGATGCTCAATGTAGGCGTGTCTCCCGCGCGCCGCCCCCCCACCCCCCCCCCACCCCAAGGTGGTCAGTGTACTTCCACAGGGGGAGTGCCTCTCAGCCAGAAGCTGGGCTCAAGGCTGGCAAGCACAGTGGCGGTGGCGGGAGTCTCTTATGCCTCCATGGCAGCGTTAAGGATGTCTGACTGATGGCCTAGGCCCGTGGGGAGCAGGCCTAATCTGTCAGTCAAAAATCTCCTGAGTGCTCCTGGATTGTGAGAGGGAGCAGGCCGGACTGAGGGGGGAACCTCCCCTCCCCGCCAACTGGGGTGCATGAATCTCGTGCACCAGGCCTCTAGTTTAATATATTAGGAGATACTATTCTTTTCAGTGGTTTTATGTGATGGTTTAAAATAGATTCTCTCATTTCTTTTAATGTGCTCTGCTCTGCTGCTTTTGAAATGCCTTTCTCATTTTACCTAGTTCATCTCTACAAAGTCTTAAATTCTTTGTTGATATGTTACTTTCTCTGTGAGGCTTTTTCTAATTGCCATGGAAGAAGGGATTCGGACTGTGTATCCCTTTTGCATCCCTGGGGTTACGCTTATATTTGTGACTGAATGAAGCTCTGATAAATCTCAACTGATTGAAAGAGAAGGCAGTGAATTTTTAGACATCTTAATGATGTTTCCTTATTGCTTCCCTTTTGAGTTATATGTGTTTGAAATACCTCTAGAAGAAGTAAAGTAAGATACCATATGATAATTAGTTGACTAGGTTCCTATGAGAGTGAAGGAGAGAGATTACTCCGGATTTGGGGTAACCGGAGGTGATTTGTGTGAGACTGGGCTTTGGGCTTGATGTTGAGGGAGGTGTAACGTTTATGTTGGCAGAAGGGACAGGGCACGCCCAGCTGAGAGAGCAGCCTGATCAGAGAGGACAGAGATGGGGTCACATATGAAATAACACTATCTGCCTTGAAATTTGAGCCTCTCGGCTTCCTGCTACACCCACTTTACAGACTAGAGAATTTCTTGAAAGCACTGATTTTCTTTGATAGTCTGCCAGAAAGATGAATGGTCCAGCAAAATGTTTGCCTTACTGTGGTTTGAATTTAAGGTATAAGTTCCCAACACATGGAATATAAAGTTCAAATGCTTAAGATGCCTTTTTGGTAGAAAAAGTGCTCTTGAAAAATAGGCCCTTTTGGTCTAAACTAAGCTTACCCTCCAGAAATTCCTTAAAATCTTACAAGTCACCTTCCCTTTAACTGGCCGGTAGTCAGCCTACTGGAGCTTCCTCCTACTGTCTTCTTTAGACCAGTAGAAACCTTCAGATCGTAATGGACTCCTGTGGTCGGATTCAGCTTCTTGCTCTTTATGTAGAGCTCTGCCTGTGATGTGGGAACTAAAGGTATTGAGGAGCGGCAGGGCTAATTGGACCCGTGGAGAGGAAAAACGAAGGTCTCTCTCATAATAAGGGAGGGTGTTGGAATGCAGAGGGAGGGTGCCTTTGTTAGGAATCATCTTCCAACAACTGGAAGCCTTTTTAAGTGCTTTTGAGCCATAAACCAAAGTACTGAACCGATGCCTTGAAACTACCTGTGTCCTAAATTAAAAGCCTTCTTCCTTAGTAAGTCTGGATTAAGAGTCACATTCTCAGAAGCGCCCAGTGTGCAAGGAGCAGTCTTCCCCACGCCGGTCAAGGTGCTAGCTCACCATTTTGCTGACTGATTATCCTGAGGCTCCGGGCCCTGCCTTTGCTAGGATGAAGGACTAACAGAAGGTGTGTCCAGCTCTATGTGTCCGGCCTTCGTCCCAGAGACCTCTCTGGACATGTTTGCTGTTTTTCAGTTTCCATTTTCTGCTGAATATTTTAGGTCCATAGATGTTTATATGTAAGGAAACATGACTCCTATTGTATTTCCAAGGTCTAGAGTAGCATTGTCAGACAAATATAATGTGAGCCTCCATATATTTAAAACCTGTAGTTGCCATGTTAAAGAAAGTGAAAAGAGACAGAGAAGCTTAAAACATGTGGATATATATTAAAAGACAGGCTGAATAAATACTGTTAATACAGAACTATTTAAAAAGGTTATTAAAGGCCACATCTTAAAGCTTGTTTTTAATTAATAATCAAAGACATAGGTAGGTACATAGCCAAGAAAGTTGTATGTGTGTACCTTACTCTAGGCCAGTGGTTCTCAACCTTTCTAATACTGTGACCCTTTAATACAGTTCCTCACATTGTGGCTACCCCAATCATAAAATTATTTTTGTTGCTACTTCATAACTGTAATTTTGCTACTACTAATGAATTGTAATGTAAATATCTGTATTTTCCAATGGTCTTAGGCTCTATAGCAGCGGTTCTCAACCTGTGGGTTGGTTGAATAATACCAAAAAAATCACTAGCAGGGTCGCCTAAGAGAGTGGTCAGCAAACTGCGGCTTGCGAGCTACATGCCCCTTGAGTGTGGCTCTTCCACAAAATACCATGGCCTGGGTGAATCTATTTTGAAGAAGTGGTGTTAGAAGAAGTTTAAGTTTAAAAAATTTGGCTCTCAAAAGAAATTTCAATCATTGTACTGTTGATATTTGGCTCTGTTGACTAATGAGTTTGCCGACCACTGGCCTAAGACTATCAGAAAATACAGATATTTGCATTATGATTCATAACAATAGCAAAATTACAGTTATGAAGTAGCAATGAAAGTAATGGTTGGGGGGTTACCACAACATGAGGAACTGAATTAAAGGGTCGCGACATTAGAAAGATTGAGAACCACTGCTCTAGGAGTTAGGATCATCTGAATAGTAGAAGGCACATAAAAGTTTAGTATTCTGGCTGGGTGGCTCACTTGATTACAGTGTCTTCCTATACAGCATACGGTTGCAGGTTCAATTTCTGGGTCAGGACACATACCTAGGTAACTAGTTCCATCCCCGGTTGGGGAGGCAAGTTTCTCACATTGATGTCTCTCTCTCTCTCTCTCTCTGTGTGTCTCTGTCTGTCTTTCTCTCTTTTTCTCTCTCATCAATAAAACGTATCCTTGGGGGAGGATAAAAAAATTTGATGAGTTCAAAAGAGTATTTAGGACAAGTGTTTTGTACATGTGTTTGAGGCTGTTCCTCTGTAACCATTTTACCTCTATGAGCATTGTTCTTCAGTGGGATGTGTCATGATTTCCTGTTCTAGCACATGGAAAATGTCTAGTTTCTTGCACAGTGGGAAAGGGACTAAACCAGCACAATAACCCGCCAGTGCTTAAGCTATTGGGTCATGTGGCTTGTTTTTCAAGTCATTAAAATGGTTGGTTTTATTGTGCTTAACATTTAAATAACACTGTAAGGCAGATACTTTTGGCATGATTCAATTTATGTCAAAAATGTTGAAGAGGAATTCAAGTTAATTTCTAGAGTATCAGTATGATTATGGAAACTGCATTTCAGCATCCTTTTGGAAGGAAGCCAATACCGATCTCTTTTGTACCCAAATCTTACTCTTTAGAGCAGTGTGTTAATGGGATATTTGTGCATAGTACAGATGTTATTACAAGGTGTTCAAAAAAGATAGACCTACGGTACAATTTCAAGCTTTTCCCAAAGTCAGAAGATGTTGCAAACTATTTTGTTCACTGTCACTCAATTTAAGATAATGTACAACGAGTTTGAAAAAAGTAATGAAGAAGTTTTTCAGAACAAAGTGTATATGCAGGTCTTTGTCACAGCAAATTCCACTGCCTAGACTTTAATTGACCTGAGCAAAGAAGTTAATTCTCATTTATCTTGCATATTTGGGAGATCAGTCACAAGGAATTTTTTCTGAAACCACACAAATATTATTATCTTCCATGCGCACTAAGAATTTGAGTGGATAGCTCCTACACATGCTTTTGTTTTTCTTTTCATAGCCTGGAAGAATGCTATGAATTCACATAAATGAATTTTTTTATGTGACTGAAGCCCTTTTTTGTGCCATATCCCAGACTCCAGAGTCACTGTGATGGCCTGCAAAGTCACACTTGCTCTTCTTTCCCAATAGGGTACCCTAGAATCTGAATGGATGGGGAGCCTAGAGGTCCTTTCTGCAGAAGGGGGTGGGATCTTGAAGTGTATGAAGAGGTGCCTGGGGGTTTGGGACCGCAGTTCCCAGCCCTGGCTGAGTATCATAATCAATCTAGGAGCTCTAGGACCTTAGAGCTGCCAGACTCCTCTGTTTTCCATCAGCTTCTCCCTAGTGCACCTTGCACGTCAGCCAGGACTTGAATGTCTCATTGAAGAGCTGCCTTGAGTCTGTAATCATGGTGCACCATGGACTTTTTGCTGCTCTACCTATGTATTAGTAGTGTTCTGATGAATCTCCAAAACATTTAGGACTGTTGGCTTGCTTGTTTCTGAGACATGGAGACTTGGTAAGTGTGAGCGGGCTGGCTCCTCTGCAAGAAGTCCTGAGGGAACACACCTCAAGGAATTGGGTTGATGGGTAGCTGGAGGGACAGGTAGGCAGATCTGGAAGGTCTTTTCTGTTCTTGATTTTTTTCCTGTGTGTATATATATATATATATATATATATATATATGTGTGTGTGTGTGTGTGTGTGTGTGTGTGTGTGTGTAAGGGGGCATACTATTTTATGTCCTGTTTATTAATTTTTTATTGTATTATTTTATTTTTCCCATTACCATTTATCCCCCTATGCCTTCCTCACCTTTCCCCATTCTCCATCCTCCCCACAGTCAACCTGTTTATTAATGAAATCTGAGCAGTTTTCTATGTAAATAACTATTTTTTAAGTAACTGTTTTCCCATGTAAATAACTGTTTTCCCATATATTTTCTTTAAATATGTAGCTGAAACACTGTTTAGGAATTGACTCGGATGCCTAGTCCTCAGGACGCCTTTCCTTCACAGGGGCGTTGCAGGAACCTCGACTGGGTTTGCACAGAACGTTGACTTGGATGTTCCTGTCACACTTACTGCATCTTGCCCATGTAATTTTTTGAGTATACACATCTTATTCTTCATCTAGCATTTGCTAAACATTTTCTTAGAAGAGGTACTATGATAAGACCTTACAATACAATGGCAGTGAAAAGGAAATAAAGAAACAAACAAACAAACAAAAACCCACACACAAAACAGTTTGTACCTGCATTCAACATGCTTAGTTCTTAGGCCGGTGAGTTGCAGACATTATTCAGAAAATCACATAAATAAAGGATATCTTAAAACTGTGTTCATTGGTTTGAAGGAAAGGCAAATGGTTGCGTATGAGAACAATGCAAATAAATAAGACAAGGTGTTTTATTTGACCACAGATTTAATATGATCCTTGTCTTGCATGTCTGTAAAGGTCAGTGCAACTGAGAAATGCCTTTTACATTCTAAGAACATAACGTGCTAACAGTACTCTGCTGTGTTTGGAGAACATCGGGGCTCTTTGTACCCAGCTCTGAGCAGCGGGAGTACATCCAAAGGAGGGGTCCACCCTGAAGAAGATTTTAGAAAGGAATTCAAATGATGCCTGACTAGAACTATAGCAAGCGATTCTGAAGAAAAGAAGAGACAGTGAGGGCATGTTAGCTGTTGTCCAATATGCAGTCACTTGTCGAGGTATATAGAAGGGATTCTGAGAGTTGACAGGCCATGAGATGGTTCTAATGGTACCCTTTCCATTCTAAGATTCCACAGCTTTTGGAGGATCTGAAACCATTCAGTATCTCATGGGAGCCAGAAAGACCCTGAGGATTGTTTTCAGCTTGTGTAATTGAGGTGTGGAGGAAGAGTGTTCAGTCGCCTCCCTGCCCAGGGATCCCTCTGACTCAACCTTCTAGGCAAGAGGAAACCACAGAGGTTTGGGGTTCTTAGGGAGAGCTGTGACTCCCAATAACCAGTGTCTCCTGAGGACAGGCTCCTACAGCTAAATGCTCCAGGAATTCCCCATAGCCCACAGGATGAAGATTGAATGCCTTCCCATGGTAGCAGGCCTGTGGCTTCCCCACCAGCTCCTCTCTCCTCACCATCTCTCCTCACTGAGCCTTGTTTGTTCCAGGGATGTGGAAATTTCTTGCATAATGTGATGTCTTGCCCTTTGGGGCCCTTGCTGTTATTTTTCTCAAAAACTAATTTCTGTTGTTGAATAAATTCTTTCTTCTCCCCTTTTCAGGATCAGTTTAAATGTTAGCATCTGTGGTTTTCTTGGCTTCCTAGCATTAGTTATTTTATAGCATAATAGAGGACCGGTGCATGACATTCACGTACTAGGGAAAGAAACGGGGTCCTTCAGCCTGGCCTGCGCCCTCTCACAGTCAGGTCCCCTCGGGGGATGATTTCCCCAGGGATTGGGCCTAAGCCAGCAGTCAGACATCCCTCTCACAGTCCAAGGCTCTTGCAATCCGGGACCTCTGCTCCTTACTGCCTGCCTGCAGTGGAGGCAGGAGATACTCCCGCCACTGCTGCTGTGCTCGCCAGCCTTGAACCCAACTTATGGATGAGCAGCGCTCCCCCTGTGGGAGCACACTGATCACCAGGGGGAGGCTCCTGCATTGAGTGTCTGCCCCCTGGTGGTCAGTGCTCGTCATAGTGACTGGTTGTTCCACCATTCAGTCGATTTGCTTATTAGCCTTTTATTATATAGGATGTTCCTACTTACCACTAAAAGTAATTTGGGTTATCTTCTATATTACTGCTATATATTTTAAAAATATAGTACATATATATTATGTACATATTATATATAAATATTATTGATTTCAGAGAGAGAGGGAGGAGACATAGAAACATCAGTGATGAGAGAGAATCACCGATTGGCTGCCTTCTTCATGCCCCACACTGGGGATTGAGCCTGCAACCCAGGCATGTGTCCTGTCTGGGAATTGAACTCTGACTTCCTGGTTCAAAAACCAAAAAAAAAAAAAACGGCTTCGTAATCCATTAATATCAGTGGTCTGGTTGCCCAGGGCTAATCAGACCTTGGAAAATCTGATGTGCTTAAACAGACATTTCTAAACTAGAAATGTCTACTAGATGATGAATTAGAAAATGATGTCTACTAGAAAATGAATTATCATGGAATGACAAATATATTTCCCAGTGGATGAGCATCTCGTAGTGTAGAGATGAGTCCTGTTCCTAGCTGTTAGATTACTGAGGCAGTATCATGATCTTCAGAAAGCTACAAGGGGTGTGTGTGGCATCAAGGCTGGCAAGGGCGGATGAAGGTGTTGAAGCTGATCAGATATTCCTACAGGTGGAGCCTAAGACTTGTTACCCAAGTTTGGTTCTTTGTTCCCAGCCAACTTACTGCCCTAGATTTCTTCAGGGAGTTGTTCTTTTAGGCACTAATCTTTTTCTCAGAGCTTCTGGCTGATTCTAATCAAAATAGGGCGTACCTTCCCTAATGTCCTAAACATCTTCAGTTTCTCTGTTCATTTTCAAATGTTGACTTATTAACTGGAACCCTCTTGTAAGGGACTATTATTTTGTAGGTAGAGATTTTTATTATTGATCTCTTTTTCCATTGATCTACTCTCTAGACTTGCTGATTGACACCCAGATTTTTATTTATAAGAAATAACTTTTTTACTGGAGAAGCTTTCTCTGGAGTGACTGTCTCTCTCTGTCCAAATTTGTTCTCCTTTTCTCCATCTCTCCAGCTATGTTCGTCCTTTTTAAAATGTTCACTTAAGATTAGCAGTGAGTACAGTTACTTCATCCAGAAACAAACTATCTAACTGCATATTTAAGTTTAGTGATTTGGATCCATGTTTCAGTTGAGTGATGTGAATTCACATCGATCTTCCTGAAGCCTAGAGTTGAGCAAGAAGCTCAAAACACCTTCTAAAGTTAAGGTAAATTCCTCTTTAACTCATTAAGAGAAGAGGTATTAATACGCTGTTGACTTCACATGATGGTTAAGCAGTAACTAGAAAGAGTTTGTCAAGTATTCCTCAGGAAATCTGGTTTTTTTTTTGGGTGGGGGGTAGGTATAAGGAAGGTGGTATGATAAAAATGGTATAATTTTTTAATGAAGATATTACCATTTTAGCTCTTGTATTAGGCATTAACCCCTATTACATAGTATACATGCGCTTTTGTATTGTTTTGAGTAGCATTGTATGCTTTTGTATTGTTTTGAGTAGCATTGTTAATACTTTACCGTATATTATACTACATGTGTCATTTTAAAATGTTTACTATATTTTAAAGTGATGTAAATGAGTTAATGCTAAAACTCATTAAATAGAACATGTAACATGTTCTATTATGATATAAACTAGAGGCCTGGTGCACAAAATTCATGCACAGATGGAGGAGGTCCCCTCAGTCCAGCCTGCATCCTCTCCAATCCTGGACCCTCAGGATTGTAGTATTGAAAAGATAGTATTTTCTTTGATTGAAAAGATAGTATTTTCTTTTGCAATGTCTGGGTATCAGGCCTAAACTGGCAGTCAGACAGCCCTCTCACAATCCTGGACTGCGGGCTCTTAATGACTCACCTGCCTGCCAGCCTGATCGCCCCCAACTACCCCCTCCATGCCGGCCTGGTCACCCCTAACTGTTCCCCATCCTGGTTGTCCCATGCAGCCTGCTTGTTCAATCATTTGGATGTTCCTCACTACCCCCCCCTGTCAGCCTGGTCATAGGCAGCCACCTTGTGAGGGCATGATGGTCAATTTGCATATTATCTCTTTATTATATAGGATTCATTGAGCAAATGCTATTCATTTTAGAGAAACTTGAGTTCATCCCATTTTTGGAAGTTTCTTTTGCAGAAATCTTTTGATAAATGTCAATTATTTACAGATAGATCTTTCATGTAAAGTGATACCTTTCTAAATGCACATTTAGAGCTGAGTCTCTTTCTAGAAATGGTTTCTGTGTGGCTAATGGATGATTTCAGAATGTTGAAGATAGTCATAATCTCGAAAATCAGTTAAATGTAACCTTGATAAAAATATTAATTTTGAGAATAGTATGCAGTTCCTCATTTGGATACCATCAACCCCATATGCTCCAGTTTGTCACCATAGAGATTGTGATTTGTTTTCAGTTCTGTTTTTCTAATTACCACAATCACCACATTATATTATTTTCCGAGTGGTGTCAGTTTTATCTCTAAGTCTCTCTTAATTCATTCCTTTCTCTGTTCCCACTCTCCTGGTTCAGCCCCATTTTCTGGCCTACAAAATAGCAGCAACCTTGCTGCCAGCACTTTATTCAGTGGTTTTCCTCCTTCAGGCTCTCTTCCATGTCACTGTTGAATACTTTCAGGGGGAAATAAAGTGTGTGTGTGTGTGTGTGTGTGTGTGTGTGTGTGCGCGCGCGCGTGCATATTTGGTTCTGATTGTGACAATCCCTAGTACATCTTTGGTGGCTCCTTGTTGCCTGTAGTGCAATCTCCTTAGCAGGTTATTTAAACTGTGGAATGGTTCCAGCACCAATCCCTCACCTTCTCCTTGCCCTTCCAGGTGGTTTCAGTCAGTGCGCTACTTTCTTTGCAGTGGGATTGTTAGGGATGCTGTGCTGGCATTGGGTGTTCACACTTTCTGTTGTTCAGGTAGCATTATAAATGTAACAGTCACCATTTCTGACAGGAGATTTGCTGTTGGGTGGTGGACATACTGTGCAATATACAGATGTTACATAGAAACCCACACCTGGAACCTATATGTTCATGGTGACCAGTGTCACTCCAATAAACTTAATTTAAAAAAGCCACAATTTCATTTTGTTTGAATATCTTATGTTAGTACATGCTGAAGCAATTCTGTCATCTAAGGTAGCAGTGTTTTCATTTTGCTTTACAAGGTGTGAAAAATTCTCACATAGAATATTTTTTTCTTGAAAGGCTTATGGCCTAAATGGAATAAAATATCAAATTTAATTGCAGTTCTTTATACTAATATGTTGAAAGCTATTTTCCAATTTAGGCAATATTTGAAAGTTCTGAACTATTTTTTGAATATAAAGTTAACTTCAAGTTCATCATTAGAATTATAGTATTTTCTTTTGCAATAAGAAATACTTATTTGGAACATGTGAGGAGATGGATGTTAACTAAACTTACTGTGGTAATTATTTCCCAATATATACATATCAAATTATTATGTTGTATACTTTGAACTAATACTCTGCTATATGTCAATGATCTATAATGATAAATGTACAATATGCAAATTGACCAAATGATCCAACAGAATGACCACGTATGGAAGGTCGTCCAGAGGACTGTGCTATGACACATCGTGGCGTCAGGCCAGCTAAGGCGAATGCTATGCAATGGGGGAAGCCCTGCCATCACCTCATTATCGCCCCACAGAGGGAGGCCTAAGCCACTGGCCAGCATGTTGATCGATTGATTGGGGGGGGGGGGAGAAAGGGGGGCTGCAGCTAAGTGATCACAGCCCACGCCTGTCGCCAGCAGAGGGAGGTGATCAGTGGCAGGGATCTGGAAGGCAGCACTGCCCAGATGGCAAGCAGTGACAGTGGCAGGGGTGGGGCCAGCTGCTGGCAGCTGGGGGAAAGGTAGCCCCGGATTACTGGCCAGGCCTAGGGACCCTACCTGAGGGGTCCTGGATCGTGAGAAGGTGCAGGTGGACTGAGAGACACCTCCTCCCCCTATGTATGAATTTCGTGCACTGGGCCTCTAGTATCAGTAAAACTGGAGGAAACCCCACTCCACACACACACTCCCTTACTCACTCACTCTGCTAGCCTACCTCTCCTTGTATAATGAAGATGACCACAGAGCTTCACAAGGCATTTACATCACCATAGATTTTAAAAAATGCTCACTTATATGTCAGCTGCCTGATCAAATTATAAGTCCTAGTTTCACCCAAATACTTCTCTTTGAAAGTGATGACCCACACTACAACAGTAACTCCCAGTGCTGGGCCATGTGCTGACAAGAGATGCTGTTAGGATGGAGGCTTGGTGGTCATCTTTGTAATTGTGTGGTGATTGATCCCACACAAGTCCATGGATGCCAGAAATGATACTGAGGTAGGAGTCTGGCTGCTTGGCCTGATGAAGGGCAAGGCCAAAGCTATTTGACAGACATTGAATGGAGAGGAAAGCCAATTCATCTCCTGTGGCTCTCAGGAAAAATTTCCATGCAGCCTTTAGAGTTCAGGTGCTTCTTTGTATATTTGATATTTAAATGGTTTCCATGGAGTGCACTCTGTTTACTCAAACATTATGTGCACAGCAGCCTTTTCTGTCTGTATTCTGTTTCCTCCCCCTGAAATGCTTTTCCTCTGTTCTCTTCTTTGCTCTTTGGAAACGTATTCATGGTTCTTCCCTTGATTCCATTGAGTATGTCTTCTTACCTTTATGTTCTGCCATCCCTGAAATTGGACCTACCAACACTTTGGTTTGTATTATTGCTGTTTTTTATATCCTTCCCCATGAATAAGATAGTACACTTTTTGAAAGGAGAGTCTGTATGCCTTTGCGATTTTTTGAACTCTGCAGCTTTGTGCTCAGAGCCTTAAACCCCGTCGATGTTTAAGAAGGGTTTGAATCAAGGCAAATACTTGTTTTTAAACACAGCAAATACTTGCATCTCCATTAAGATCTTACTTGTTAGGGTATAGGTGGGCCTCAGTTTTAATTGAGGCTGGGGCAAGTATAACACTCATTTCTGAGAATAAGGAAATTATTTTTGTCAGCTGAGATTTTTTTGTCGTTTAGGTCTAACCACTCTGTGATGCTCATATTATGTTCCTTGATGTGTATTCAGATCCCGCTTCAGCTATGAACTGCATTTCTAGTTTGTTTCCTTATTAACTGTGTGTTTTTTAAGGTCTAGTGAAGGGAAGAGCGAGGCGGTTGATTATCTAGTTGCATTATCCCCCCCATCTGTTTCCTGTGTGTGACGGCAGTTTCCACCTCGTGCCTTTTTGCCCGTGGAGTCAGAAGCACTATACACATAGGGCTCTGAGTTCTTCCAGTGAAAGAACTCACTTTCTAAAGATCTGTTTACTGTTTTAGGCAACAAGCTTGCCATGAATATATCCTCTTGTCACTTTAATCCCAAGTGACTTTTCTGGTGTGAAGAGTAGGTGGCACCCTTTGTAAGTTGTCACAGGAGCCAGTGCCTTCCTGTGGGCGAGTAGGACTATCTGTTCTAGAAGAGTGCCATTTTGAGAGGTAAATCTTTAAAAAAAGTCAGTCTGAGTACTCTGTGGAAATGATCACGGGGAAAAAGGAGACTAATGAGAAATCTGGGGCAGCTGTCTAGTTGAGAGAGAACTGTGACTTGGACTAAGGTGGTGACAGCGGAGAGATGGAGAGGATTCAAATAGTCATCAGGAAGTAAAATTTATGTCTTGACAGAATGAAAAAGGGGTGTGAAAGAAAGGAATGGGGATGAATCCTAAATTTTTGGCTCATGTTAAAGAGTAGATAGAGGTGACTTTAACTGAGTTGAAAAAGCCTCAAGATGAAGATAAGAAGCCTGTAATATGACTGACTTTTTTTTTGTCATCACCATACAGCCTTCTCCTAGCCACTTTATTTGCTTGCCGCTCTCTGTCTATGTAGAACTTTTATGCGTCAAATTGCAGGGCAAAGAAGAAGAAGTAGTTTCTACAGCTTGGGGCCACAGAACCATTGGGTATGCACTTCCCTGGGAAGGACATTTTTCTTGTGTCTTCCATTATAGTTGAAAAATACGTCTTGCAGTCCCTTGATAAGTGGGTTGTCTCAATAACAAGAAAATTACATTAGCCGGGGAAGATTTATTTTTCAAATAGCTGTATTGATCTTTACCCAAAATTCATTGTCTCGGGGTTTACAATGAAACTCTAATACGTTTCAGAGTTTTTCTTTTTCTTTCTTTTTTTTGGATGTTAACAAATACATTTGTTTTTCTTATTTCTTTTTTTAGATTTTAAATTTATTTTAAAACTGGGCTATTTTTTCTTAACTCCTAAGGATAATTACTGCTTGTCTTATGATCATGTAAGCTTAATAGGTAGGATTAGAGAAACAGGTGCCTATTAAGTTATCTAGTGTGCTTTCTTAATTCAGAATTGCTCAGGATAACTTCTCTTGTCTTTTTATTTTATTTATTTATTTATTTATTAATATATATTTTATTGATATTTTACAGAGAGGAAGGGAGAGAGATAGAGAGCTAGAAATGTCGATGAGAGAGAAACATCGACCAGCTGCCTCTTGCACACCCCCTACTGGGGATGTGCCTGCAGCCAAGGTACATGCCCTTGACCGGAATCGAACCCGGGACCTTTCAGTCCGCAGACCGACGCTCTACCACTGAGCCAAACTGGTTTTGGCACTTCTCTTGTCTTTTTAATGCCAGATGCTAGTTTCAACAGCACCTGATAGAATGCATTGAGAGGAGCTCTTCCTGTTGAAAATTCATGGCTTGAGTCTCATCATAAGAAAGTATCAGATAAACTCTAATTAAGGAACATTTTACAAATCTGACCTGGAATCTTCAAAATGGTCAAGATTTGAAAGTCAAGGAAGTCTAAGGAATTCTTGATTGAAATATACTAATAAGCTATGAATACTAAATGCCATGTGAGATCCTGGGTTGCATCCTTTTATAAAAATGGACATCATTGGGATAACTGAAGAAAGGCAAATCTGGTCTGTGGATTAGATGATGGTACTGTATCACAGTTAATTTCTGGATTTTGATGGTCATACTTATTGTAGCTTTGTAGGAGAGTATCCTTGTGTATAGAAGTTACTCAGTAAACTCTGTAGGGGTGATAGACCATTATATTGGCTACTTACTCTCAACTGATTCAGGGAAATCAAGTTATTTGTCCTAGTTGGCAACTTCTTTTAAAAAATATATTTTTATTGATTTCAGAGAGGAAGGGAGAGGGAGGGAGAGATAGAAACATTAATGATGAGAGAGAATCACCTATCTGCTGCTTCCTGCACATCCCCCACTGGACATCGAGCCCATAGTCTGGGCATGTGCCCTGACCTGGAATGGAACCCTGACCTCCTGGTTCATCGGTTGATGCTCAGCCACACCGGCAATGTCTTTTTTTGTAGTTAGATCTGAGATTATTAAATAAGACCCCCAGACCTCCTCTTCTGTTAGTTGATTAGTACTTCAAATTCGTTTGCTTATCAAGCAAACCATTTTAAGGTGCAGAAAGAAAGGAGGGTCTGAAGGCCCTAACCTTTCTTGGCTTGTTTTGTTCTCTTAGTCATTGATGGACATTAAGAAGTCGTCTTTGACCAGGTCATTGCTTTCCTGGCTTTTGTATGAGGCTGCCTTTGCCAGTTGTCTCCTTTCTGTAGTGGAGGTGCGATGGCTCTACACTGCTTTAACAGGCATCCGAATTTAGGTGTATGTTAGCCCTTTCTTTGGAATATAGAATGTCTTTCAGTAGAGCTTCCTAATGATTTAGTTAGTACAAAAGGCCCCAAGGCCAGGGAGGGAGCTCCAGATTGGAGCCCTGTGTCTGCCCCAGATTCTTTCTAGACTGCTAAACTGCCCACCACCCATTCAGATGCTCTTTGCCTGGGGCTGGTGCTTGAGTTTGATTTGGATGGTTCTTTTATAGCATTGAAGATTCAGAGCAAGAAATCCTATGTAATAAAGAGGTAATATGCAAATTGACCCTCCCGCCTTCACATAAGATGCCTGCCCCTTATGTGGTCAAAGATGGCCGCCACAAATTGGCTGGCAGAGGAGGGTAGTTGGGGGCGACCAGGTCTGCAGAGGAGGGCAGTTAGGGACAACTGGGCCTGCAGAGGAGAGCAGTTAGGGGTGACCAGGCCTACAGGAGAGGGCAGTTAGGGGCAGATGGGCCAGGAGGGAGGGCAGTTGGGGTTACTGGGCCAGCAGACGAGGGCAGTTTGGGGACAATCAGGCTGGGAGGGGAGTGGTTAGGGAGTGATCAGGCTGGCAGGCAGAAGCATAGGGGCAATCAGGCAGGCAGGCAGGTAAGCAGTTGGGAGCCAGCAGTCCCGGATTATGAGAGGGATGCAGGCTGGGCTGAGGGACATCCCCTCTACCCTCAGTGCATGAATTTCGTGCACTAGGCTTCTAGTCACTCTATAAGCCCATATGCCACATCATGGAAATGTCCAGTGGAATGGAGTAATTCTGATGGACTCTTTCTAAGTGTGTGCAGAAATCACATCCTTTGTTTGACTTAAAAATTTGCATGCTTGTTCATGTACTTAAGTGTAGTACTAGTGCAAATCAGCTCTTAGGTATATTTTATCTATGTAATTAACTACTTATGATATAGTAGACAGGTAGACAGACATGAGTAGAGAAAGAATGATAGGGCAGGTATAAAGGTCACCAGTGGAAAGCTCCAGGTGTTAGCAATGGGAAAAACAAGTATTAGGGTGGGACCTCATCCCCAAGGTGACCCTTCCTCCCCTAGCATATTGCTGGTTATGGTATTTGGAACCGATCCTCCTCTGATGTTTTCTTCCCTGCAGGTGGTAGACCCCTTAGAGGAGGAACAAGGGAGTGGGAGAATAGTCTCATGTGACTTCCATACAAGCCTTGCATGACCACTTCCTTAAGCAATAAGCCCTAGGACAGGGAGGTTCTTCTGGTCTGCATCAAATTTTCTTAGAAACAAAGCCTCGGGTTTGTTGATCACAGAGACAGAGTTTTGGTTACAATAGATATAACAATGAGCCCTCAGCTGTGTTTCAGTTCTAGGCCTATAAAAGCAGCAAAATCAAACGAAGCAACTCCATGGCTGATTTGAGGACCAGCTGCAATGACTATTGACCCCCTGGCATAGACCATACCAGTCAGTTCAGACTACAACCCTAACGGGACACACCTGGAAAACTGATGAATATTCTATTGAAATCCTCCCCTGAGATTTCCCTTAAAATCCCGCCTTTGGGAAACAAATAAAATAAAACCCCTTAAGAGGAAGGACCCTTCTTTCCCTTCTACCCTCAGTTCTGCTCTCTCTCTTTAGATCAGCAGTTGCCAACCTTTTGGACCTTGAGGACCACTGCTCTAGAGCACACCCCATGCCTTTCCTCCTGTTTCTTTCCTTAAGGTGCATACTTTTGCTTTCTTTCTCCTAAGCCTCTGTAACTTGTATCCTGAATCCATGCAGCTCACCTGGCTCACTTATTCTACCTCTCTGACTTTCTAGCCAAACTCAGGGACCGAGGTCTGACTTTCTGGTAACACCTGGTGTCTTTTGCCATTACGATTAACAAAACAAAGTATATATTTTGAGTGTTAGAAGTTCCTTGACCCATTTTGTGGGAGCAATCTGTAGACTAATTATATAAAAAAAATGCTAATTTTATTACCTGGAATATCTGACTCAGAATATCCTCTTATAGGTTTCCTCCCCCCCAAGTTTTCTTCTGCTGCTGTGCATACCATTTGATTGTGGTAGGGTAGAAAAGCCCTGCTGCAGGGTCTCCCTGAGCTCTTTCCTGCTGCATCACATAAGATCATATAGTGTGGGCACATAGTAGTCCCGCAGTAAGTCTCATTTTGCATGCAGTTAAAGAAAGCTCTGAAGTGCTTTTATATTTGGCTGAATAAAGGGTGGGAGCCTTAATATCCAAGGTAATAGGCTGGGAAGAGGAACTTTCTTTCTTGTCCTCACCAGGAATTGGGAATATCTGTGAGGGAGATTAAGGTCACCTTCTTCTTACTCTTAACATCTGTTTTATACATTTTGGAACGGGGTTTGGGAGTTACTGTAATTTGAAATACTGTTTCACCTCAGCAAAAATTTAAAAACTGGTTTCTTGAAAGCTCTGATGGACAGGCATAGTCTGGTTTATTTTGATATTTTTATAATAGTACATTTACTGTAAATTATTAATATTGGTCACGTTTGTGCATCCTTCGAACTAATAATAAGCTTAGCAGTCACAGGAGATGCTTATGACTGTAGCTTATAAACCTATCTGAAGTGACCTGTGTGAGAACTGTAGGATTTATCAGTAATCAAGATGGCTGGCTGCTTTGGAACAGAGTTTCTCAACCTTATGATTATTGACATTTTGGGCTGGATAATTGTTTGTAGTGGGGGGCTGTGCTGTGCATTGTAGGGTGGTTGGCAGCATTCCTGGCTTCTTCCCTTTAAATGCCAGTAGCATATCTCCTCCTTCTGTTGTGATTACCACAAATGTCCTGGCATTTCAAAATGTTCCTTGGGTTGCCCCCTATTGAGAACCACTGGTTTGGAATCGTGGTTGCCATAGGCAGATGATGGACTAACTATATCAAAGTCACCTAATTGGGCGAGGTTCTTACTTCTACAGGTTTTTGGGTTTCTTCCCATTTGTGTAGATACTGAATTGCCAGGCTTAAGATTTTGCTGTTTAAGTGGGAGTGGTTATTAGTTGACTTAAATTTGAAAGTGTTGAACTGTACATAGTTTACAAATGAAAAAGGGTTTTAGGGATAAAATACATTTTGCAATTATTTTATTTGTAGTAGTGATTTTCCTCCTTTTATTTCTATGAGAATTGTTTGTTTTTTCAAACGTTGAGAAGTACTTTGTTATACTAAACTTCATAATTATTTTAATCTAGGTTTTGAGAGAATACCTCAAGTTGGACTCAAAGGCAAGAACTTTGAAGTGGAAAAGGGTGAGTTGGTGGATTAGTCACTAAGTCCTGTTGGGGGAAGGGAATGTCACTCAAGTGTTAATTCTTAGAAGGCCAGCTGCTTATAGCAAAATTTTGATTTAGTAAATGTGGATCCTATATTTTTCCCCATTGTTTTTTTCTCCTTTAATTGTTTTATTTCTGAGAGGCAGAAATGAACAGAGAGAAGAGAGGAAATTTCTGTCTCCATCTTTATAGATAAAACCAGAGGCCTGGTGCATGAAATTTATGCACTTGGGGTGGGGAGGAAGGGATGGGTCCCTTAGCCCAGATTGAGAGAGGGAAGGACATGGGAGGTGGCCAACTGGGGAGGGGTTGTGGGAGGGCTCCAGGGTGTGTCTCAATTGGTTGGACCCCAGCAGCAAGCTAATGTACTGGTTGGAGCATCTGCCCCCTGGTGGTCAGTGTACGGCATAGTGAGCAGTTGAGCGGGTTTAGCATATCATTAGCATATTACACTTTGATTTGTTGAATAGCTGACTGGATGATCGGATACTTAGCATATTAGGCTTTTATTATATAGGATGGTTCAGATATTTTTCTGGCTACTTAATAATGTGAAGGTTTTTTGTTCATATTTATGTTTCTGTTGCATTGTAAATGCATTTCAAAAAACCTGTGTTTCTTAAATTGTGATTGGAATTTAGACTTAAGCTCATGTTCTAAATCCTGTTAACCCTGATACACTAGTTTGGAATACCAAGCTTATCCTGAAAAATTAAGAGATGGTTGGATGATCTACTGTTTGACTGACATTTGCCTTTGATCTCATAGTCATTGCACTTGGGTACTGCTAGGTAGAAACCCAGTTATGTCCTAAGCCTATCCTAATGTTTTAGTGGACATTCCTCAAATATTTTCATCAGTTTAAAAGGGTATTCTCATTAAGAAGAATAACAGCTTACTTTGATTGAAAGAGACGTTTGTTGTAGGCTGAAAATGCTATAATATGCTCAACTCATAAATTCAGATAAAACAAGTGGTTTGAGTTGTGTAGGTTTCTTTGGTTTTCTTTCTTTGTACTTCACCTTCATGTCAGCCAGATGCTGAAACAAAGGTCTTGGGTTTTTTCTTTTTTTGCTTTGTCAGAGCAGAAGCCAGTTGCTGAGGAGTCAGCTCATCTGGAGCCCTGCATCCTGCCAGGGGGGGGTCAAGGTTACCTGAGCACCTCACCCCTTGCCACCTTTGTTCAGAGCTTAGGGCTCTTTCCTGAAGTCCTCTGGGTGAATGGAGCACTGCTTTCAAAGTGGCTTGCTATTTCTGACCTTCTTGAATTTCAGTAAGAGAAATTGGGGAATGATTAATTCTGAAAACATTTTTAAACTACAGGAGGACACTTTGCTTCTGACACTTATTTGACGATTCCCAGCGACATTTTTTTTTTTTTTTAATAGAGGTGGAATCTGAGAAAGAATTTTAGGTCTCTGTAATTATGCCAAAAACTTTCAACAATTTTCTTTTTTAAAGAACAAAGAAGTTTAGTATAACAAAGTTATTCTCAACGATTTTTTTTATTAGCAACACAAATGAAAATGTGTCTTTGGGAATGTAGCATCTTTATAACCATCAAGAATTCCTTAGTGGTGAGCAGCAGCCTGCCAGGTATGCTCCGTGAAGGTAGCTGTAGCTCAGGTTCTTCATGAGAGAAGAAAAAAAATCTGAATGTTATGGGCTGCCCAATAGTTTTCACCTCAGTCGTGTAAGTTGTTTTCAAGATTTTTCCCCCCCTCCTGAGAATTGTGTGGAAATGTGCACCTTCAGTACTGTCGCTGTGTGGCTTATGACACTTTAAACACTTTTGAATAAATGACTGCTGGTTGATATACTTGAGTGTGACAGTTTTTCGCACAAGTGTTAAGTTTTAGCTTTATTACAAAGCCAAGGTTGTTGAAGCAGCTACACCTTGTCTTTTGAAGACTTAACTCATTTTTTGTTTGATGGCAGTAATATCTGAGGAGGCTGGTACTGCAGGTTGGGTGGGAGATTTTTCTCTTAGGCATTCGTACTTTCTCAGGTCTACTCAGACAACAGATGAGGGAGGCCATTGAGCAGTCTTCTAGACCTTCTGCTGGCCTGACTCTTTCTTGGCCTGCTAAATGGGTCGTGCTCTTTACTAAAGTGCTCTCCACATAAGGGATACCTAAACAATTCCCTTCCTCTGAAAGAAAACAAAAGCCCAAAATGACACACCCACCAAAACCCAACCCACAAAACCTTGTGTTTTATAGGTAGCTCTATATGTGTATCTTATTAAGTCTGTCATTCTTATATCTTTTTATTTACTTATTTTTAGTAGTGTTGTTCTAGAATTATAAAAGTGAATTAAGAAAGCACACTTTTCCCCGTCTCTTTAAAAAAATTTTTTTAATTGCTATATTCTTTGTAAATACCCAGCAAGAAACATAGAGTGATGTTATCTCAAGTATTGATTATGATCTCTAAGTTAAGCATTTTCCCAGGTACTACATTTTTATTTTGGATTTTCCCCTTATGTAGATAATTATGTACTCATAGGTAGTGAGATATTATTTAAAATTTTCAGTTATTTTAGTTTAGTTATTGCAACCCAAACTTTAGATTTTAATTGAGGAAATTAAAAAAAACTCTCAACTTCTTCCTTTAAAAAACAACAACAGTAAATAATCATAATGCCTTCCATTGGCTAACCAGGCAATAGAATGATGATAGAAGATTTAGAGATCAGTTAAAAATGGACACGAGAGGGTAAGGGCACATATACGCTCTCATGTCCATTGACGTGGTGCACCCTATCTCTCTTCTCCTCATTATTCTAACAAATTATGTCTTCGTTACAACATAAAAGAATTGCTGCCAGTGACAAAAGACAGTGAGTTAAATAATAATAGTACTTTGAATATATTAACTCTAGGAAGAATATCACTGAAATGTTTACCTTGAGTAGACTTGTGAGATTCTTTGTGCCAACCTAAATTGAAGTTTCATGGTGGCACTGAGGGTACAAAATGGAGATAACTTTTTAAGATAAACACTAGATGAAATTGTATGAACTAAATGCTAAGTATAATGAAAATATTAAATATTTAGAGTAGCAAAGGGATGATTGCAGAGTTTTCCTTTTATCTTTGTCCATGATTAATTTGAATTGAGTTTGGCATGCCTTGAGGTCATCTCAGAATTATTTTATGATGCTTATTTATTATGCAAAGCCTTCTTTGTTCTTGAAAAAAGAAAATTGTTGAAACTTTTTGGCCTAGCAAACATTTTTACCAGTCTGCAGAATGGAGATATGATCCCTTCACATTTACTAATACCATCATACTCTCTTCTTTTCCATAAGGACAGTTTATTCTCACTGAATTCTTATCTTGACGTTCTTCAGAAATTTAGAGTGCATCGGTCTACATCACATAGAAAGATGCCTCTTTTAAGCTCATTCTAGTGGCAAACAGCACACATGATGGAAAAGTGCATTATTTCTTAGTACATACCTCAAGTCATTTTTCTGAGCCCAGGATTTGTACAAATACAATTCTTCATGATGCTACCATGTGACCACTTTCTTGACTGCCTAGTTAATTTAAACTTGGCTAATAAGAGTGATTTGGACAAAAGTGTAAAGTAAGGAATCAGAAAATGGAGAAGTAAGAACACAAACTGTGTGTGTGAATATGGTGGAGGTCAGGGTGGGGATTGTGCAGAGCTCTGCCCTCCTCTCCGGCTCCCTGACTTCATAAACTGGGTGGGTGAAAGCATTTGTGAAGACCTGGCTTCTGGGACCTGATCACTAAATGGACATAGAGATGAAACTTGTGGAGAGCTTGCACCTGCCATTTCTTTGTGATATACTGATGTTTCTCAAAAGGTTTGGGAAACTTAGTGGTGGGGGTTTGACTTTGAAACCTGACTTTATTTATTGTTTGTCAAACTGAAGCATATTTTAGATGTAAAAGGAAGTTGTAAATATCTACACTGTTATTTGAGTGGCTTTCATAAAATATAATGCATGCAAAATTAAGGCCATAGGGTGGTGAAGTCCAGTAGGCCATGTTCTTGGGGTCTTGGTACTTCTAGGAGGACTTTATTGTGTTCTTTTTGAAATGAACCAAAGCAAGTAATATTTATTGTATAAAATCTGGATGTTTCTAAAGGGCACACAGATCAAAGTAAAACTCACCAGTTCCCACCAGGTCACTCAGTCTCTACCATCCAGAGATAACTACCCCTCCTTGCATTTTTACTGATCATTTGTGAGATTTTTAAACATATACAGAATTAGAGGGAATAGTACGAGTCCCCATGTACCCATCTTCCAGCTTTATCATTTATAAATGATTTGTCATTTTTAGTGCATCTATCTTTTCCCTGCTTTTACTGATTGATTGGAGTTTTAAAACAGCCCAGATATTATACTATGTAACCTATAAATACTCCAGTTAGTATTTTTAATGGATAATGACTTAAAAAATTATTAGTCACAATATCATTAATCTTATTGAAATTAACAATTATTTTTAAATATTTACTAGCTAATCCTGTAGTCTATGATCAGTTTCCTCCATTGTGCCCAAAATGTCATTTTACAGCTAGTTTGTTGGAATCTGGATCCCAGTAGGATTAACACATTGCATTCCCCTCTTTTAGGTCTTTTTGCTCTAACATTTTTCTGTTCTCTTCTTTTTTCATGCAATTTATTGTAGGAAAAATTGGGTAATTTGTTCTTTAGGACTACTAATATTTAGTAGCTTTCTTTCATTTTTGTTCTTTTATGTAACCATGTTTATATTTTAAAAGAAAAATTAGGATTATACTGGATCTGCTGTTTATAACTTTTATAAAATAGTTACTTTTTATATTTAGTAATATAATCAGGCCATTTACTCTTTTATAATTAGTTTTTATTTTCTGTTAGATCTTATGGCATTATAGTAACTAAAAGTAAGAAAGATGCATTTGATTGTATTTAAAGCAAATCTTACATTAATGTTATATAATAATAATAATGATAATAATAACAAGTCTTCCCTCCCTTTCTCTCCCCTCCCATTCTCCCTCCCTCTCTCACTCCTTCCCTCTCTCCCACATTTGTTATGGATGGTTATAATATTGGGGATGCAATTATTTGAACTGAGAATTCATTCTCCCCACCTGAGGAACGCAGATAGATGATTGTGTGAAAGTCAGCCTGGCTGATAATTCTCTGACAAGGTTGGAAATAGAGAAGGTGAAGGTTGCCCATCCAGACCCTGATTTTCTGGAGAGTCCAGTGCATGAAGGGGCCCCTCCTTATTATTGTTATCGACTAGAGGCCTGGTGCACGAATTTGTGCATGGGTGGGATCCATCAGGGTGGCCTCTGGGCCCTGCATCTGGTGCCTATCCTGGGGATGGGGTGGGGTGGATACTATCAGCCCTCTGGGTGGGGAGTGGAACACCCTTGCCAGACTAGGATCTGGATCCGTCTTACTGATGTTTGTGCTGGTTGTTGTGAGCCACCTGGCGGCCACTTTTATATCATTTCTTCCTTGCCGAGCCTCAAGGGAGGGGAAGCAGCTGAGGTGCCCGAGGCTGACTTCCAGGAAGCTGGTGGCTCTATTGGGATTATGCCAGTGGCACTGGCCCATCAGTGACTGGCCCATTTTCCAGAGATTGGACCTACAGGCCTACTGAGGGAGTGAGTGGCTGGTGGGCCCCCAGAATGGAAATGGTCTGCTGAGCCATGTTCCTGCTGTGGGAGCCCGCTGACACGCTCCTTCGTTGAGCGTCTGCCCCCTGGTGGTCAGTGCAAGTCATAGCGACTGATCAACCGGTGGAGCAGTTATTTGGTGGTTCAGTCATTTGGTCACTTAGGCTTTTATATATATAGATAAGCTGACCTTTATTAAAAATTTCAGTTTGTATTCTTACCTCAACATAGACTACTGGTGGGGAAGGATTCCCAGGGTCCAAAGAGAGCATGACTGTTTTAGTTTAGTGATGATAACATAATTTTAACATTCCTGTATCAGGTTCTCTTTCAGTTACTGCAAAGTTTCTAGCCTGGGAAAAAGAATATGTGTACAGGCTCACACTAATAATAATTATTTACACCTACTGAAGCCTCATGTGGCCATTTAAGTTGACAGTCTTTTGTTCTTCATCAAAAAAAGCCCCTAGCTTCATTTGTGATGATGCAGTTGCTCCTGGTAGTTTGTCTTCTTGCATTTGATTAGCTTTTAATCTAGCAGTGGTTGCAGAGATATCTTTATGTTACCTTATTCTTTAATACTAACTCATTTAATAACCATATAAAGCCCTTGCAATATGTTTTTTAAAATTAAATTTTTAATAGAAGGTAATAAATTAGTCTATAAGGTTTATTTTTCATTCTCTACCCCCTTCCTGGTTTCTCTGGTAGCTCTCCAGAGGGAAACACTTTGTTAATTGGTTGTATATAATGTAACAGTATTGTGCTTTTGTGTCTTAAAACCACATAATATCCCTGGCCGGGTGGCTCAGTAGGTTGGAACATCATCTCATACAACCAAAAGATTGCAGGTTCAATTCCTGGTCAGGGCACATACTTAGGTTATGGGCTTGACCCTGGGCGGGACCTCTATGGGAGGCAACCAATAGATATTTCTCTCTCTCTTCCTCTTCCACTCCCTCCCTTTCTTCCTTTTTCTAAAATTAATAAAACATATCCTCGGGTGAGGATTAAAACAAGCAAACAAACTTCACATAATTGGTATTGATGAATAACAGTAACTTTTCATTCAGTCACATACTTTGAAGATCTGTCTATGTTAGTTCATGTAAATCTAGTTTATCCTTTTGAACTGCTGCTTAATGTTATATAGACTAGTTGGGAATATTATATAGTTGTGTGTGTGTGTGTGTGTGTGTGTTTTAACATTTTCTTATTGCTGAGCCTCTAGGTTGTTTTTGGTAGAACCTGAGCACAAATAAGGCCCTGTCTTTGGCTCTGTGTACACGGCCATATGTTTCTCCAGGCGGTTGCCAGGTCATGGGATAGTGTAATAGATACTCCCAAGCTGTTTTACCAGGGACTCCCATCACTGGTGGACAGGTTCTTTAACTCTACGTGTTTATCTAAAGAAGTGGTATGGGGGGAGCTAAATTTGAAGAACCAACTTATTTATAAATAAGTAGACCTCATTAAGTTCTAATATTTACTCTTCAGAATTTTTAAGACTGGTTTTATTTTTTTGCACTATATTTTGATACCAGATTTGAATTTATACATAGAAAATTCTGTATTTAAATAGTTACAAGTAAATTATGATAATGTCCACTAAGCTTTTGTGTAAGAGTAACACCTCTCTGGAGAATTTGTGCATTGGAGGTAAAGCCGGCTGTGAGGGTTGTCTTAATTGCTTCTGAGGTTTGGAAGGCCTCTTCAGTGAGCTGCTAATCTCTGTTCTAATGGCTAAGGAATGTGTTGTATATTCAACACAACACCCACCTCATTGTGGACACCACAGGGAGAGGGAATACATAATTAAATGAGAGCCACTACCGGGCAGGCATGGGCACGGTGCCTCCTTTGGTTTTCCTTAAAGGACATTCTTCAGAGTAAAGATGTATACACACCCCTTTCCTCTCCTTTGATTGGTTGGCATGATGGGGAATCCAGCTCTATATTCTTTTGATCTCTTAAGAGAATGTAAAAATGATTTCGATTGATTATGGTCAAGAGCTCTGACTTTTGAAGTTTGACAACTTTCTTTCTATACTACTACTTTTTTCTCTACAAAAGTTATGCATATATCGTTTACTTTCTAAAACCCTGTAACCGGAGGCCTCATCGCAATGCTGAGCCTCGCTCTTTTCATCATCTAATGGGGCTGATAAGCCACAGGCCTCACAGGGTTGCTGGAGTGCCGGGTGCCTCTTAGGAAGCAAGTGCTCAGCCGCATAGGACCAGAGAAGCCCCGAGTCTAGCCTCCTACAGCAGATGGGAAGACTGAGGTGTGTGAAGTACAGTGTGAAGTACAGTCAGTCCTCCTTTGGTTTGTCCTAACGACTGAAGTAATCGCTGCCACACACCGGATCGCTTTGTGACTGCTTCTTGAGAAACCACAGAGGCAGCTTTTGTGCACAACCTTTCCTTGCCTGGAATTTCCCTTTCTTCTCCACCTGTCAGCCACCCTATCCTCCTTTGAAACACATTCAAGTTCATTTCCTCAGGAAGGCCTCTCAGGCTAATCCTGCAGGTGGATATTATTTCATATTTACACTCACTCAACTATATCTTTCACTGTGAAAATTTGAACTTACTTGTGCATGTCTTAGGAAACTCTTCTGTGTCCCCATTAGTATTTATAAGGGACATATGCCATGAAATGCTGGTTATTTAGGGAAAAACAACTTCCTTACAAGAAAACCGTATTTGCTAACAGTGCAATGTTATTTTTATGTTTTGGGAAAAAAAAAGTCAACTGACAGATATACCGTATTTTTTGCACCATAAGACGCACCCGACCATAAGACGCACCTGGTTTTTAGAGGAGAAAAATAGGAAAAAAAATATTCTGAACCAAATAGTGTAATAAAATATTTAATAAAGTATAACAGAATAATATTTGAACCATATAAACTGAACAGCAGTCAACAGTGGCATTGAGAACCATTATCAGTGCCATTAACACATAAAGACAAAGGTTTGAGTACTCTAGTCTTCTGAAAACCCCAAGAACTCTTCTTCGCTAGAGTCAGAATTCATGAAGACGCAGGCACTTCTTCTATTCGGACCATAAGACGCAGGCACTTTTCCTCCCACTATTTGGTGAAGAAAAAGTGCGTCTTATGGTCCGAAAAATACGGTAATTAAACTCTCAGTAAATACCGTGCCATGTTCTTAGCTCCTAGTCACAGACCTTTGTTCTGCTTTTTCACAATCACCTTTCAAGCCAGTAGGTCAGAGGTAAGGATCATTGTAAATAAATTGGGACAAAATTTCCCACTGATAATTCATATATCTTTGCACGTGGATGAGTACGCCTGCAACTTGCTCCGTTCTCATCTTTTTCCTATGCTATGAAAAGTGGTAGACAAGACAAACGTACCAATATAACTTTCAGGAGAAGTTACATGTGGACTGACTCATTGTCCATAAAAGATATGGACAATGTACAGCATGCACATTTTCATGTAATTTCAATATAGAGTTGAATAGAGAACTGCTTCTATATGGTACCCATTTGTAGTCATATTTGGGGCGGGGGGGGGGGGCTATGTTAGGCACTTCTAACAATAGGGAAGAAGTATTACAGGTAGCTCCTCCCCCAGTACACACAGACGAATGTATGTGTTGGTGTGCCTGTTCGTATGAAAGGACTGAAAGGCCTTAGTTTATATTTGGGGTGTGAAGGAAAAGAGAGCTAATAGCATTTTAGACCAGGAAGGAACCTTAGCTGGCATCTGTTCATTTTATAGACGAAAAACGGGTATTCCCAGGGAGCAAAGGTTTGCCCAGGTTGTGTTACTTTATGACACTGAGCTCCGAGCCCTGAGTTTGTGGAGATGGGATATCACTGGTAATGCATTTCCGAGAAACTGGAGTGTTTCTCCACCCATTCAGGGACCTCAGAGAATTTCCTAAGTAGTTTATCTTTTGTATTTTGAATTCTTAGAAAATTAGGTTATTGATGGAGTTTAAGGTTAGAATTTTTTCCTTGACTGTTCTTTAGCATGGCACCCACCCATGAGTGCCATTTTCTGAGAAGACATCATACAAAAGCAACACTTTGTTAAATCGGAGTTTTATTATTATCTTATTTTGCAAAATATATCATTTTTTTTGAAAAGCATTTTAGGCTTCTTTATGTGAAACATTTTTTGGAAATCCAAGGCAGCTTCATAGTTTTGCCTTTACAAGTGTGGGCATTGTTAATTATGCCTAACTTCTACTATAAGGAGAGGATCTCATTTATCTTCATGCTCCTTGCAGCTGCTAGCACACAGTGAAATGGTAAGAAAGTTCAGTTGGAGGATTGTTTATCTGAAATGTCTCTCTCTGTTTTCCTACCCAAATCCTCAGTGAGAATTATTATTTCACCCTCCTCTGCTGCCCCTAGCTTTTCTCTTCTATGTCATTGTGAACCCAGGATCGAAGGAAACCCTGAGAAGAATTGTTTGGACATTTGAAATACAAAATTTCAAAAAATAGAACACTAGGCCAGACATAATTTTGGATATGATTTGTTGAAGTATTACCTCATGACATATAGGGTGGGGCAAAGGTAGATTTAATAATACAATCATTAATAAATAATAGTACAACTCTGTGTTTCTCAGACTCACATCTGGAGACCTACTTTTGCCCTACCTCGTAGTCTCCAGATTCTATGAGTACAGAGATGAGTTAACAAGGCTCCTACCTTTAACACGTAAGCCTGTTTTGTCTTCCTTTCCGTTTAGCCCGCGATATCCAGTTTCACCGATATGCTGGCGGCACCAGTGACTGACCGATTTGGACAGAAAGTATAGTGTCAGTCACCGGTGACTGACAAGGCATTTAACGTGTTAATGACCTAAAATCTAGTAGGTGAGGCAGGTGTATATTTAGGTGCAATTAGAAGTGTTAACGTAGTACATATTTCCTGGATATTTCTCATTAGTGATATATAGAAGGATATGGGTACCATGGATGGTGTAAATTCAATCATAACGTAATTATGTTTTTAAAAAATTAAAGTTTATGCCCTAGTCAGTGCTCAGTGGTTAGAGCATCAGCCCGTGGGCTGAAAGGTCACAGGTTCGATTTCAGCCAAGGGCACATACCTTGGTTGCAATCACCATCCCTGGCCCAATTGATGTGTCTCTAGCACATTGATGTTTCTGTCTGCTTCTACTCCCTTCTACTCTCTCTAAATATCAGTGGGGAAAAAATATCCTCAGGTAAGGATTTAAAAAAATTAAATGTTATATTTTAAATAGCTAATACATGCCCATAGAGTAAAATCCAAAAGGTTATATTGTGAAACTAAACTGCATAGCTTTTACTTGGATTTCACCGGTTTTTCTGCTGTTACCCTTTACTTTTCCAGGACCCAATCCAGAAATGTCATATTGCATTTAGTATATATGCTTTTTGAAATTTAATTTTACACAGATGCTAGAACACTGTACTATGCTTTCATTCCTTTTCATTCTAGCTTATGATTGTAATTTATTATCCCATTTCTTGATGAAGGACTTGGAGTTGTTTCCAACCTTTTGATATTATTAACAATTATACTGTGGCTGTCCTTGAACTTACAACTGTGCCCGTTTATATAAAGGAGTTTCCGGGTCCAAGAATATGTATCTTCATTTCTTTGATAAGTATTGTTAATCTGCCCTCCATAGACATTGTACAAATTTACACTCCCCTGAACATTGTGTGCCTTTCTGCTCTCTCGTGCCAATAGTGTGTGATTAAACCTTTTGTTCCTTGCCAACTTCATTCCCGAAAAAGGGAATTTCATTGCTCTTTTCCTGGCATTTCTCTTGTCATAAGTGAGGTTCCTCACACTGGTGTGTGGTGAAGAGCAGTGTTCCTGTCTGTGAACTGACTCTTGTGATCCTTTGCTCATTTACCTATGGAGATAAGACCTTTAAGTGAAAAAATGATTAGATTAGCACATTGTGACTTTCCCCCCACTGGTTTGTATTTTGTCATTAATGGTAAATTTTGCCAAGTATAAGTTTATTACTTTTGTATAATCAGATTTATTAGTATTTTACTTTATGGGTTTTGGATTTTATCTCCTACTTAGAAGAATGGCTTTATGCTCTTCAAGAATATGAAAATGTCTCCTACTTTCTTTAATACTTTTGTGGTTTCTTATTCTTAATTTTTGATCAACTTGGGAGTTTTTTGGTATGAGTCAGTATCCTATTCTCTTTTCCGCATGGCTGTATAGTTGTGCCTATTCCATTTATTGAGTAATTTATCTTTTCTGCACTGATTTTAAGTGTCCCAATTTATCCTTCATGCCTTTATCTTCAAAGTTGTGTTTTGTTTTGTTTTAGAATTTTTAGTTTATAATTTTATTTTTTGGTCTGTCCATGAACCATCTCACTTTTTAAAAATTAGTATATATTTGTAACACAGTTTACCACCTGCCATGTATTAAGGTTCTTCTCCTTTATTAGTCTTCCTTTCATAACTCCTCTTGTTATTCTCGCTCATTTATTTTCCCTTATGAACTTTAGACTTAGATTAATTTCCTGTTAGTGTTACTGGGAGTGTGATAAACTTACATATTATTTTAGTTGTTTTTTCTTTTTAGAGCATGAATCCTCTAGGAATTTGTTTGGCATAACTCAAATATTTCTTGTTTTTTAAAAAGTTTATCTTAGAAAGATTCATTACTGCAGTTACATATAATCTTACCTTCCTAGCACAATAAACTTTACTGTTTTCATATATTTCCTTCCATTTTCCCTATACTTTTGGTGATGCTGAGTCATGTTTTAGAGTCTTTATTTTATTACTTCATGTCTTGTAATTAGCACAGTACCAAGAGTATAGTAGGTGAATGTTTAAAAATCTCATTTAAAAAACACAAACACAGAAACTCATTCAGACTGCTGTGGGGTCCTTGCTGGAAAGTAATTTGGGAACTCCAACAGTATGGTGAAACTCAGGAGAGGAGGTTATAGGTGCTGGCTGCAGGTGAGCAAAGGGAGGGGGATGAGGGATACTGTAATAGTGTCAACAATAAAAAAATAAAAAATAAAAGAACCCAACTGGTTGAGCATTGACATATGAACCAGGAAGCCATGGTTCGATTCCTGGTCAGGGCACATGCCTGGGTTGCTGGCTCAATCCCGAGGGAGGAGGGTGTGCAGGAGGACCCGATTGATGATTCTCTCTCATTATTGATATTTCTCTCTCTCCTGCTCCCTTCCTCTCTAAAACAAATAAGAACATGTTTAAAAAAATAAAAGAAAAGAAAAACAAAACTAAGATATATGCATGCATACATCAAACCCTGCAGCTGCATTACTCAGCATCTGCTTTAAGGAAAACATGTGCATCTCTTCAGTGAGGCTTAGGCTCCGTGTCAGTGGCAAGTACAGGGCTGCTTTTTACAGCACCTATGGCCACCCTTTCCTTTAGCCAGTAAGCACTGTTGAAGATGTGAAATCGTGTAGACTGGGGCATAGCCTGAGCATTTTTAAGTTGAGTCTCCTCCCTACCCTTTTAGTTTAAAAAACAAACAAACAACAACAGAAAAATGTGGCTGATTACATTGTTCTCTGAAGCCTAAATACCATTGTTGGATTTTTCACTTATGGGTTTTTTCATTATGGAAGAATAAATTAATAAAAAAAAACCCACAAAAAAACCCACAAACACAAACAAACCATCAACCTCTTTAGCATAATCATTCTTTAGATAAACATGGTAGAATCAGTTAAGTATTATTTTTTTTTCTTTTTGAACGTACAAAGCGATCACCCACATCTTCCCCCCCAGTTCTGCTCATTCCTCCTTTCCTGCTAAAAATCGCCATCCGGAGCCGGTGTTCCTGACTGCAGTGTCCTTGTGTGTGTTGGGCACAGAAGTACTCTAGTCCCCTGTGATCCTCCTCCTCCTCCTGTTCTCACTCCTGCTCAGTCATCCTCACAAACCCTGTTTTTCACAAAGTTAAGATGAACTCCACCCACTGTAGCCCTTTTATCTTCTCTTCATTCCTTTTGGGAGTAGAGCTTCTTCATTCTATCCAGGATCCTAAATCTATACCCCATATCTTTGAAATCTTTATTTCTGTACCAGAGGATTCCTTCATTAAACAAACGTTTTTGTGCACGGTGGTGGGTGGGGGTGGGGGTGGGGATAGGGGAGGCATGATTGCTTTCACATCATGTAGCCTTGAACCAAGATTGCAGCAGAAAACAGAACATTGTTTTGTGCCGAGTCCTAGGAAATCCCTCCTTCGTTGTCTCGGCATTAGGTGGAAGGAAGGGAGGAGAGAAAAGAACCACTTGGTAACCTGGGGATTAAGGGAATCAGGGAGGCTGAATTGGAATGTTTAAACAACCAAGCGGCAGTTGGATTGGTGCCTGGCATTTGGGTCATGCTCTCATGTGCTTCTCTCCGCAGCATGCATGCCTCCCTTTTGGACCAGTTGGAAATCCGTGGGCTGGTTACTATGGGAATTGATGGGTGCTGCTGGCAGTGGAAGAAGGAAAGTTCTTGGAATTGATTCAAAAATCATAGGAGAGCAGAGATTCCCCCCCTCCCCTGCCTCTGGCTTCCCTGCTTACTGTTCTTTCACTTGATTAACTCACTTGGTTTAGCTTCGTGAGAGCATTTCTAATAGCTCACCTCTGGTGTCCCAAGGAGAGGTGGAGTAGTCCTCTATGGGCAGACATCACAGAGAAGAGGCCACACAGGGATGGCTAGCTTGCCCATGAATTTCTGTTTCAGCAGTTGGCTCCTCAGGCTTTGCTGAACTCAGAATTAAATCCAAGCTTCTGGTTCTTTTACTACGACAGACAAGGAGAGGGGAACCCAAATACTTAATTCCAGAATCACAACCTTTCCCTCTTCTTCACTGCTGCCACCCTCACATAAAAGGGGGAGCAGCCCTGCTGGTGTGGCTCAGTGGTTGAGGTGGACTTATGAACCAGGAGGTCATGGTTTGATTCCCGGTCAGAGCACATGCCTCAGTTGCAGGTTCGATTCCCGGTGAGGAGTGTGCAGGAGGCAGTCGATAATGATTCTTCTCTTATCCTTGATGTTTCTGTCTCTCCCTAAAACGACATTTTTAAAAAGGCAGGAGGCATTCAGTTTTTGTTAGAGGTTTGCTGATTCTGAAATGATGGAAATAGAAAACAGATGTTTTAATGAGGTGACCTCCACATTGGAAAAAGCGAATTCGAAATATATTTTATAAATCAACCTTCATTAATTTGATTAATCAAGGACTTTAAAAAGTCCTACCATAGTATATGTTAGTTATTTTTATAACTACTCATGAATATGGAATGTGAAACTGATTTATTTTTCTAAGAAAAGTATTTGTTTTGAGGAGGGGAGAATATTAAATATCGTGGACATTCTAAAGTTCGACAGGACAGAAATTCTCCCCCTGACATTTTTGGTTTCAGTTCACTGTTCTCTGTTGTTTCTGATTCTTTTACCACTAATGAAAACCTTATTCGTGGAAAACTTGTTCTTTTGTTTTGAGGGATTTTGGTGAGTTCCTTCCCTAGATATAAGACAAACTGTCTAGATCTATTTAAACCGGACTTTGGGGGTCTTTAAGGTGCTGAATCACTTGGCAGAGCAACCGTGCAATGTTGAGTTACATCTTTATTTCTAAAATGTTACCACCTCTTTTTAATTCATTTAATTCCTTTTCTCTGGTGTGGAGGAGGGACTGGAAAGAACCGTCCTCACCCACAGGACTTGAACTCCTGGAGTGCCTGATGGAAGCAAAGTACAGGGAAGGGTGTGGTGAGTTGTATTACAGGTGAATTGGTGAAGTGTGGTGGTGGTGGCCCCTAAGCTAAGTGACCTTCCCTGGGGAAACCACAGACGTAAAGGAGGCAGTAGGCAAGCGCCTGGGGCTGTTCCCCCCCTCCAGCATGTCCATAAGTCACAGCTACTGTGATCTGAATTGAGTCTTAAAGGTTAAGGGACATTTCAGCAGGTGTTTTCCTTTGTTTCTCTGTCCCAGAATCTCTCAGTGTTCTGATTTTTATTTGTGTGCTTTGATTTATATCTATGCAGCACTTCAAACCTAAAAATACTTTTTTCTAGGGTGTTTATTCATCTTAGGTCCTGTGGTCTGCCAGGCAGTGTGGGCTTGGGCTGTAAACATGCCATCAGAGGGGGAAAGTCTGATGGAGAAAAGAGGTCATATGATGACAGAGAGGAAGGTCGCTAATCCGGAGGATGGGTAGCGGTTAGGGGACCAGCCTGGGAGTGAGAGTCCAGCATTGATCCTTTACCTTCATTATCCCGCTGTGAAATGGATGCAGCTCCTCCCAGTTGACCCGTGAGAAAGCTGAGACCCTTGGTGTTTGTTTCTTTTCTAAGGTAAGTCCAAGGTCAGACCATCTACAGTTGTTAGAATTGAGATTTAAACGCATAGCAGCAAGTGTTGTTCAGAAGCCCTTAAGCCTTGCTGAGTAGTAATTACGGTTCCTGTGTTGTTCAGATTGAGGTTAGCAAGGCAAGTACTGTGCTCAAGGCCTAACTGACACACGGCAGAGCTGAGATTTGCACGACCTTTGTTTCTAAAGCACATGCTCTTTCCCCATAGATGTGGACATTCAGCAGAGGAGGCACTAACAGAGGCTTCATGAGGCAGCTCTTCCATTAGGCATACTAGTGGGGATGTAATTTAGAGTTATGGACACGTGTCAGAGGGCTCTTATTGCCATTGAATCGATGTGAAAAGGCACAGTAAGAAGGGAAGTGAAGAATATATTCAGGTAAGAGAATATTAGTTCATTGTGCCTATAGTGATGGCTTCCGTGGAAGGGTAAAGAGAGAAACCAGTGGAAAATTAGGTCGAAACTGACTCATCAAGGACTTGGAATTCCTAGTGAAAGAATTCAGACCCTTTTCCATAGAGGTAGTGTTGAGAAGCCATTGATCCTTTGGGGGCTGGTAAAGGTGGTAGATGTGATTTATTTTTCATAAATGAATTTGAATTTTATCTTTAGCTGTATCTTTGAATGAAGTTAAAACTATTCCTAAATTCCTTAAACAATAGGGCTAAGGAAAGTTAAAATTCTATAAGGGGGAAAAACCAAATAAGGTTTACTGTCCAGGAAAGATTGTGAAACCTAATTGTTTTATGGCTGTAATTCTGAGTGTATAAACTTTCACAGGATTCTGTCAGCTTGGTGAGTTCATGGCTGTGAAGGACTGGAAACATGGTATTCTCATAAATCTATTTGAATAGTGGTACTCTTGTGACTTATTCTATATACACACTCACTAAGTCTGCCACAGATGGGTTATTTATGGGTCTGTTTCAGAGCCAACGTCTTGCACAGGGAGTCTTTCCCATGGGGCATGAGGCCAGCCAAAGCATTTAGGTGGCCTCCCCTGGGCTGGCTCCCTGGTCCCACCGAGGAGTCAGCTCCAGCCAGACCTCTGGGGGCTGCTCTTCTTGTACTAGTGCCCAGAAGTTCCCAAAGGGTTCTGGTTGAACCTTGAGACATGCCGAGTGCTTTTAAAAATACAGTTGTTGAAGATTATACTTTGAAATAAAAACCTTCTTATTTATTAATTTCAATGTAAGGAGAAGATTTGTTCAAAACTATTTCGGATTGATGTGAAACATGTTTTTTCATTGAGCCTAGAGGTGGTGGCACAGAAGGATACGGCCTGAAAGGTTCCTACAGTTAGGCACCGAGTTTGTCTTGTTCGTAGTTGTCTCTTCATGACGGAGCTCAGTGTGTGGGACACAGTAAGTCCTAAATAAATGCTATTTAATGAGTGTTTATGATGAATCTTGGGTGATTGTTGCTATGGAGTAGCTATTGCAGTTGATGGAAAAACTGATGAAATTTTTCATTAAGTCTCTTTTTTGCTGATTCTACAGGTTTTGTTAGTGATACAGATTTTTAAACGCTTGTCTAATATGTTGTTTGAAAATGTTAATAACACTTAAAAATTCTTTTTAGGTAAAATAACCAAATAGAACAGCAACTAAAAATATAAAATCTTGTAGGCTAATTAAAAAAATGTAGGGTTACATTTTCTTCCATTCTCTTTAGAAAGAGTCACATTAAGATATCTCCCTTCTGGCCAAGATTTCACTTACTTGATTCAAAGCCCAGAGTATTGAAGGAAGTGCAAGAAAGTTTGTACAAGCATGGAGCAGTAATGAGATTTATTTTGCCTCCAGCAACTTGGAATTTATTTTTGTAATTCTAGTAGTTAATTATGAAAAAAATGTGTTTTTTAAAACATTTAATGAAAGTTAATATTTTAATATTAGATATTTGTTTTTCAGATAAAGCGATATCAAAATATGAGGAAAGGGTGATTATTTGAAGATTGGATCATCTTAGTAGGTCCTTATGTTTTCTTCAATGGAATGTAGCATCGTAGTATGACATGTTGCATGTGAGGTGATCATTGGAATAGCATTTGGAAGTTTTTGGACACTACACATTTGGGAGCCAGTATACAGTAGTAGGTGGGGAGATAAATTTTATGCTTATAGATCCTGAGTTAAAAAGTCCTGAGGTTTTATTTATTTAAAAGTATATTTTATTGATTTTTTTACAGAGAGGAAGGGAGGGAGAGAGAGAGTTAGAAACATCGATGGGAGAGAAACATTGATTATGTGCTTCCTGCACACCTACTACTGGGGATGTGCCCATAACCAAGGTACATGCCCTTAACCAGAATCGAACCTGGGACCCTTTAGTCCGCAGGCTAACTCTTTTTCCACCGATCCAAACTGGTTAGGGCCCGAGATTTTATTTTTATACTATAAAAAAATGTCATAGTTTCATTCGTCTCTGAAAATATTTAGCCTTTTATAATTTCACTAGTGGCCCGGTGCATGAAATTCGTGCCCATTAAAAGGGAATTAATTTGAGGAAATATTTTAATATTGCTATTTGCCCTTTCTCTATAATAGAAGTATCAGAGATGAAAGAATATTAGTAAAATGTATATGAAAATCTTCATCCTGTCAGAGTCTGGGGCACACCACAGGACCCAGAGTTAAGTTGCCGCCCACCTGCATGCACCTCAAAAATTACATGAGACCTAGAGCAACCAGTCCCACCCTCATTAGGTGAGATCCAGACCTGGCCAGCCCACCCCTGTCAAGCAGAGCCGGGTGTGGGGGGGGTGCAGCCTCAGGTCCTCTGGCCTGGCACCAGGGTGGGAGGTGCAGTCTGAGATCCCCCAGTCTGGTGTCATGGCAGGGAGTGCAGCCTGAGGTCCCCTGTCTAAGTCCCACTGGGCATGGGGCACGGCCTGAGGTCCCCTGTCATGCCCCACATTGGGCAGGGGGTGTAGCCTCAGGTCATCTGTCCCAGCCTGGTGCCACACAGCCTCAGGTCCCTGCTGATCGCTCGTTACGGGAATCCCACCACAGCTGTAGGCATAGCCATCTTATGTTCCAGGAATCCTGCCTCCACTGTGGGTGTAACCATCTTGTGATGACGTGAGGGTCAATTTGCATCTTACCTATTTATTATATAGGATTTTATAGTCCTATTTTGTAGTCCTACTTCTAGTGTAAAAGCTGTAATTGATGTACTGTAAATAATACCTTATTGGAATTCTGGATACCGTCTATTGTTTTTAATTTTTTTTTTCCTAATAAGGAAATAATTTGTCAATGTTGACAACTGGTCAAATGTAATCATTGACAAAGAAATTTACCTTTTAATACTTGTTATAGTTCCTCGTAATCCTTCTGATGGGATTTGAATGAGTAAAAATGGAAGTTGGTTTCAGATGAAAGCCACTTATCAGATTGAAGCACATGTTACCGATATTTGATGTACTCAAGATGATTTATACACCAGCACCCTTGGGAAACCAGCACATACGCTTGCAGTAGCCCTTCTTGACACACTCTGTCACGACTAAGGGATTTTACTTGATGTTTACAGTCTTGCTGTGCTTAAGTATGTTAAGCAGAATAATTTCTACTGTGTAGATTTTTGACTTTTGAGACCAAACTGAACTCATAATAATATTGTGGCGCACGCACGTGTGTGTGTGTGTGTGTGTGTGTGTGTGTGTGTGTGTGTGTGTGTAGCTGCAGTCAGAATAGCCCTTTTCTTAGAGAGAAAGGAAGCCAATCTTCCTGCTGCTGAAAAGCACTTGCCTAGGGGACCCCCTCTGTACATGCTCTGCGGAGTCCATCCCTTGGTGCCTGCATAGCTTGGCAGGAGAAGAAGAGACTAGATCCCCCCGCGCCCAGGGGATAAATAACATGTGAAATCCAGCCAGGCTTGGACACATTTTTCTTTGATTATCAGTTTCTGTCCAGGCTATTCTATTATAGTCATTAAAACAAAATAGAACATGATTTTTTGTTGTTGTTAATACTTACCCAAGGATATTATTTTCCATTGATTTTTAGAGAAAGTGGAAGGGAGGGGAAGAGACACACAGAGAGAAACATTGATGTGAGAGAGACACATCAATGTGTTACCTCTGGCACTGAGCTAGAGTGTGACTTTCAAATATATATATATATATATATATATATATATATATATATATGTATGTATTATGGAAATATAATATATTTCAGAGAGGGAGAGAGAGATAGAAACATCAATGATGAGAGATGCTTCCTGCACACCCCACACTGGGGATCGAGTCCACAACCGGGGCATGTGCACTAACTGGGAATTGAACTGTGACCTCCTGGTTCATAGGTAACACTAAACCACTGAGCTACACCAACCAGGCTAGAATATGACATTTTTAAAGTTTAGATGCCAGTGCTGAGAGAATATTCCTTTTTGGTGTGTGTTTACTAGTAGATACTCTGGGGCTCTAGTTTCTGTGTGTGTTTATTAGCAGGTGTGTTAGGGACAGAGCCAGGGAATTCATGTCCCTGAAAGTAATATCCTTGGCCACCTCTTAGGTGTCCAGAGCCTTTACAAATAAATTGTGTGAAGCTACAGCCCTTCCCAGTCCTTGGGACACAAAGAATGACTGTATTTATTTCCATGGGACCAATCTAAAATCTCAATCAAATTGGCATTCATTGTGGAAAAAAATAGAAGTATACCATTCTATATTTTTTCTGGGGGTTATAGGAGAATGTTCTGAAATCGAAAGAACTTCAGAAGACAGAACTTTAAAAAATTCCCAGACTTGGCTGATTTGTGGTCCTTAGAATAGGGAATAAATGTGCATCAGACCTGAATGCCTGAGACTGTTTCCCATCTGTAGTTCCCTGGTTGTATTTCTTTTGCTCAGCCTGAAAGATAAGGAGATATGATTTAGTTTTTTGCAAATAGTCTGTGTACCAAAAGGGACTGTGAGAAACCAGAATGACCTCTTTTCCTTTGGCTCCTGGAGAATGGCGTTGACAGTAGGCACTGTGCAGCCAGGCCCAGGAGGTGCGTGCTGCTCACTCCCTTATTTGCACAGAGAACAACATGGTTGGACTCTTCAGACTTTACCGTCTACATGCTGCCCAGTAGTAGTTTTTGTAGCATGTGAAGTAATCACGAGTAACACTTGTAGCTTTGGGAGATTTTAAAGAAATTGATTATGTGGTCCTTCCCACTAAAGGCTTGAGTGGGGAGCTTGCTTCTGGCACCCCCATTCTGTGCCCAGAAGAGCCAGTTCCTAAATGTGTATGTGTTGGGGGGAGCCTTCACGCCAGGACCAATTGGTGTCCATATTTAAAAGGCTGAGCAAAAGCTAGCAGATGCCAAGTTTAATTATAAAATATTTGTGATAATGAACTTTAAAATTGGGCTTACATTCTATGTGGGGAGAGAACAATTTTTTGAGTGAAATAATTGCAATTAGTGGAAGTTGACGTGCAGTCTAATTGCTTCCTATGACAGTTTTTATCTACCCAAGATTAGAAAGAAAATCCACTTAGCAAGCTGAAAACATAACTAGGAGTTTTGACTTCTGATGTGTGAACAGGGGGTGAGAAGGTAAATTGGAGAAACTCTGTTCTTCAAAAGGTGTGACCTCCTCCTTATTCCCTGATATGTTGAGGATTCTCAGTTGTCTGAGGCCCTGATAAGAGCTGAGGATAAGAATCAAGGAATAGTGTCCCCCCATTTGGAGTAAATACTAGTTGATGTGTCTACCCAACGTATTAAGGAAGATGAGTATAGTTTTCCCCTATTTCTTGTCTTGAGATGAGAGAAGTTAGCAGCCAGAGCTGAAGCTGAATCCTGTGCACTTACACTGATCATGGTTTCTGAGGATTTTCTTTAAAAACAAAATCTGATTTTAGTCCTGCAGAATCGCTGTTTTTAGCCATGAATGGAGAGAGTCTGGACAGTCGCTGATTGGTTGTACCACTGCTGGTTCGCTGTTTCAATGCCTATGAGCTATAGGGAGATATGCGTTTGATATTAATATTGGATAGCACAATTATCTCTTACTAAGTGTTAATACTCTGATGAGTGTAAAAATCTTAGTTGACTGTAACAGTTGGAAAATCAAGCTTGAAAATCACCTGAATTGCTACTGCAAAGTATATTTTCTCTCTTATTATAGTATTGTAATATAAGTAATATAGATAGTAGGTGATTTAACAGAATTTTCAATGAAAATAAAATAGTTTTTCATGCCTTTTTGTTTATTCTAAAGGATTTCTTTTTTTTTGCTGACTAGGTAATAGATGCTTATTTTAGCTAATTTGGAAAATAGAAGGGGACAAGAAAAGGAAATCCTCATTTATGTTTCTTAGTATTTTTTAATTAAAATATTAAAACCAGATTTGAAAGCGCACTGCTAGTTAATGGGTTGAGTAGGTCCTGCAGCTAAAGAGGGTTGGCGTCTGTCTACTCAGAGAATTTCGCAGGACAGGCGTCGTCTGTTGGATGTCTGTGATCTCCCAGCACTGACCACAAGATTAGAACGGTGCCAGGAGCTTTGTGTATGTGTGTTTGAAGTTGTGGAAGCCTGAAGTGGAAACTTTACCTCCTATTAACTTTCACATTAGTGCTGCAGTGAAAGGAAACTAAGACATAATAAAATATAGAATCAAGCTTGAAAATCACTTTATTCAAAAGGTCATATCTGAAATAAATGGAGTTTGGAAGACTGTACTTGCTTGTGGAGCCCAGAATGAGCTGTGGCGCCTCAGTTCAGCCAGGTTTCTCAGCACTTCGGGGTTGCCTCTGAAATGATGTCAGATGCCAAATTCTGATTGTCCTGCCAATGAAAGGCTCTAAGTATGCGATTTAGTGTCATTAAGTAGTGGAGAGTTTACCATGTATTTACATTTTATCTAGCTATTGTGGGATTTTTAAAAAGCATATACTTTTTATTTTATTTTATTTTATTTTATTTATTTTTTGGTGGGAGTGATGTCCAGCATATTCATTTCATATCCACAGTTATTTGACTTAGGGCTCACCGTGAAGGTTTATGGTTTTTCACAGTTTAGTGAGATCCTCTAGTCAAAGACAGTATACAGGCATTAGCTTTGTGTTTGCTTTCTGGTGGCCTCCAGGACAGCCCTGTGAGGAGGAGGATGGAGTAGGTGGTGTCATCCCATTTTACAGATGAGGAAACTGAAAAAGTTTTTCTGATGCCCTTTGGCTGTTATATAGCAGCTGCCATTTTTCTTTCTCTTTACTTTCCTTGGTTGGCTTTCTAGGAGTAAAAACTTCCCCTTTAGCAGTGATTATAATAATAATGAGAGCTGAGCTTGATTGGTCAATTGCCATGTCCAAGGCAGTGTTACTCTTCTAAATGCTTTGCATACATTGACCCTCACCATAATCCTAAACAATAGGTATTACCTTCTTTTTAGACACCTAGGCCCAGAGAGGTTAAGAAACTTGCCCAGTTTTTAACACTCATGTCAGAAGGTAATTGAGAATCATAAATGAAAATACAGAATATAAATTCTAAGCAGTACTAAACTCTCAGTAAAGGATAGTTATGATGCTTATTGCATGTGCACAGTTACAATTTCTGCTTCTGTATCATCGTCTTCATTAACCATTGAGCTCATTGTTGGTGCTGTGTTACAGTTATGCTCCTGCATCTGGTTTATCACTTGGATAATAAAGTTGTCATGTTTAGTCTGTATAGATTGGTGCTGTATTGAACCTATAGGGGCCTATACTCTGGCCACCCACGTTCTTGGACTCCCCCATCCATGCCTGGGGCACCTCCCTTGGGACTGGTTGTGTTCTGCATTAAAAGAACATTCCTGCTAAATCTAATCTCTGGAGTTCTGTATTCCGAGGATCCTCTGACATTTACAACAAGTATAACCTTAATTTCCAAGTTGAGATAAAGTTCTGAAATTGGCTGAAAAGAATTTTGGGAAAGCTGAAAATATTTTTGCATTTAGGATGATCTGTTTCCCTTGAACTGTAGCTAAGAGACTCTTTATAATAGCCTGCACTTCAAATCCAATTGTCGTCCCCCCCCCAAAAAAAAGGGCAGTAATGCAAGTATACCTGTTTACTCTGCTAGTCTTCTCTTTTGAAGTTAGAGTGGGGGAATAAGGCCCTTACTCTCAATGAGATGTGTACTCTCCGAGTCAGCCTGTTTCTTCCAAGGAAGGAGAATTCCCGGTGGAGTAAAAACTGTGACCCTCACGGTGATTGAAGCCAAAGGGACGCCACAAAGGCTGCTCCCATTTTGGATCCTAGCATTTTGATCTTCTTTTATTTGCCAAGGCTCTGTTTTTAATGATCATCAGTAAGCAAGGCACTACCGTGAAGAAAGGCAACCAGAAATTTAGACACCAGTTCTGGTTTCAGTTTATAGCTTAGTGTGGATGGCTTGATTGGCTGGGAATGTGAACTCACTTGGCTTTTGTTTTTCTCTTTGAACCAATGAAGTGACATCAGTTCTCTTGGGAAGGGTAATTGAGATAATGGGTAAACAATCCTGTTTTCATAGGGAGCTGAATTAATAACCTTTATGGGTCTGCAGGGTATAATTAATGTCATACTGAGGCTATATTTCTGGCAGCAAGGAAGTCTCTAGGTCCTTTTTTGGTTTAGATATCAACCAGGTTTAGATAGCACCAGGAAGTCATGGTGATTTTAATAGAGAACCATCAAATATACATGTACTTAATTGAATCTTAGGAACTAAGAATGTTTTTACTAGCAGAAAATGACCACCCATGTGACTGGCTCAGGCTTGGAGGTGAGGTGGGGAACTGCCTCAACTAAGTATGATTTTTTTGGGGGGTGGGGGTGTGCCAGTTTCCTGCTACTGTTCTTTCCTCATTCTTTCTGCTGTGTCTGCCTTGTTGGTATTTGCTAGCATAAACCCTGTGGCATAAACCAGAAGGTTGATGAAAATATATGGGAGAAAAATCATAAACTTGAGAAAATTCTCTCCTACCAGTGTAATTTGTTTTGTGAATAGGAAAGAAGACATCTATTAGCCTTTTCCTTTTAAATCCTTACCCAAGGATATGTTTTTATTGATTTTAGAGAGAGGGGGGTGAGAGAGAAAGATCCATGTGAGAGAAACATTGACTGGTTGCCACCTATACACACCCTCACCAGGGAATCAGACCTGCAACCTAGGTATGTTCCCTAACTAGGATAGAACCAGCAGCCTTTGGTGTATGGGATGCCACTGCAACCAACTGAGCCACCTAGCCATGCCTATTATTTTTTGACAGGGTTTAAAGATGGTTGGTATATGTTTACTGTAAATATTGCAAATAATAACACTGAAAGTAAAAGTTATGCAACTCCTAACCCAGAGATGTATTTAATATTTTTGTAAAATGTCCTTATGTAATTTTTGTACACATGTAATATAAAAATGCATATATACAACTTTTTGTTTGGTTTAATATTCTGTCATATTTTGGGGAGCTTTATTGTTGTTTTTTTTTTTAATGATTCCTGCACTGTATGTCATAGATTTATTTCTCAGGTGTCTATTTATAACTAGAGAGTGTTTTCTCTAAGATTGTATCATTTATGTAAAATGCTCTAAAATCTTTGTAGGAAAATGAATCTGTTAATAAAGCAAGACTCCAGAGAAATTATTGAGTCTGGTTAGCCAAGTTTTTCATGTAGTTAAGTATTCATCTAATAAATGAATATTAAGATTTTTTTAATCCACATCTAAGGATATTTTTTCATTAATTTTTTAAGAGAGTGGAAGAGTTGCCGAAACTTGTTTGGCTCAGTGGATAGAGCATCGGCCTTCAGACTGAAAGGTCCCAGGTTTGATTCCTGTCAAAGGCATGTACCTTGGTTGTGGGCACATCCCCAGTGGGAGGTGTGCAGGAGGCAGCTGATCAATGTTTCTCTCTCTCATTGATGTTTCTAGTTCTCTATCCCTCTCCCTTCCTCTCTGTAAAAAATCAATTAAAAAAAATATATATAAATAAATAAAAAAGAGAGTGGAAGAGAGAGGTGAAGACCAAGAGAAACATCAGTGTGAGAGAAACACATTGATTGGTTGCCTCCTGCATGAGCCCCGACTGACCCAGGCCCAGGCGCAGGCCCAGGCTGGGAAGGAGCCTGCAACCCAGGTAAGTATCATGACAGGAACTGAACCTGGGACCCATTGGTCCTCACGCCAACACTCTATCCACTGAGCCAAACTGGCCAGGTCTGAAAACTAAGATTTTTTAAACAGTGTTGATGAAGACTTTTCTAGAGTTTTATTGAACACATTCCAGCTGAGTCCTTTGGCCCAAAAAATATATCTTAATGAAACAGAGACATGCACAGATATGTCTGTCTCATGCTGTTCGTAGGTGCATTACTCTTAAAGGTAAATATTTGAAAAAATGGCGCAGCAGCATATGACTATCCAATACTGCCTTCAACCTTGCAGTCATAAAACTTTTTATCCTAAAATATTTGAGAGAGGTAAAAATAGTCATAATAAGAGAAAAATGCTTATTAGGAATTGTATGCAATACCAGTTTTATTAAGAAAAAGCATTCTCCTCTTTCAAATATAGTTATATATTTTCATCCTTACATAAAAAATGTAGATATATGCACTCATAAATACCTTGTATTTTCTCATAAAAAAGTGTGCCCTTGCTGGTTTTGCTCAGTGGTTAGAGTGTTGACTCGTGGACTCGTGGGTTCTATTCTAGGCAAGGCCATGTACCTTGGTCGCAGTCTTAATCCCCAGCCAGCTCGGGGTGTGAAAGGGAGGCAACCAATTGATGTGTCTCTCTAACATCATGTTTCTTGCTCCATCTCACCCCCTCCTTTCCACTCTCTCTAGGAAAATCAGTGGGGAACAAATGTCCTTGGGTGAGGATTAATAATAACAACAAAAAAGTATAACATACACGTAGAAAAGCACACAGATCCTGTTTTCACCTTTGATAGATTTTTACAGACTCAACACACATGCATACATTTAAAATTAAACTCTTACCAACGATCCAGAAGTTCCTATATGTCCTTTCCTATTTCACTACCTCCAGCCACCTCCATGGTTACTAGAAGTAACCAGTTCTTGGCTTATGTCACCTTGGATTAGTCTTGTCTGATGCCGAACTTTATAAAAATGGAATAATGTTCTGGCTTCATTTGCTCAGTATTTGAGGGGTAGGTGTAACAGGTTCCTCCTCCCCCATGTTGCATTTAATCATGTAACTAGTCTTAATTGATTTACCACAACATCTATTTCTTGTTTGTTTGTTTGTTTGTTTGTTGTTTCAGTTTTAAGCCTTCACAGCCAATCTTATTATAAACACTCATGTGTTGGGGCACATATGTGCACATACATTTCTGTTGTGTATCTGCTTAGGAATGGGATAACTGAGGTTGGATATGTGTTTGTTCAGCTTTAGTAGACAAGAGTCAACACTGACTCTTAGGCTTTAAGTCTAATGGATATGGAGTGGTACCCTTTGTTTAGGTTGCATTTTCCTGATGACAGGGAGTATTAGTACCTTGACCCTAGTTAAATCTATTAGATTTTGTGCTAATTGAACTTTATTTCGGTTTTAATGGAGACTTTTCTCTCCCTCTGTCATTGAAGATGTGCTGTGCATCAAGTTCTTCATCACCAGACCCAGAATTTATTCTTCTGCGTCATTTAAGTGGGATATCACCAGTAGATACAACTTGTGGTGCAGCCAAATTTTGCTGCTTTGATGACCCAATTTAATGTGATTTCTATTCTGAAGTGTTTGAAACCATGAAATATTTCAGGTTACCATCTGCTTTTCATTGTGACTGATTAAGATGCTGGTCAAAGAATTCAACTTAAGAAAAAGAAAAAACTCTCTGGCTTTATTGCAGTAATTTTCCCTAGACCAGTATGTTAAACGTGACTCATCATCCCCTGGTTTTATTCAGAGGAACCTTGAAAAGAATCTCACTGTAGAATAGAAAATTACAAGTACTTTTGCAAATGCTTGATAAGACAAACCAGTATTCCACTTGAGTTAAAAGTGCTATTCACCTTTTATGCCTATTTAATTACAAGCTATGAAAGCTCTCAAGAGCTCAAGTACATAGCAGATAATATTTCATTTTTAGGAATGATGACTGGGAATGTTCAAAACCAGTTTGGGAGGATCTAGAATAAGTCATCATTGAAATAATGATTGGGGCAGGAGAAACACATTTATCCTCACCAAATCAAGACCATGTTTATCCTTCTTTAATTATTAATATGTAATACTCAGACTTTGCATTCTTATGTAGATGGAAGAGTTTTAACTCCTTGTTACCCAGATATTTGTTATTTGATACTAGACAATTTCATATATGATATGATGTGCACCTAATAAAAGAATTTCATTAACTTCCAAAAAACATTACAAGTAAATTTAATGTAATGGAGCCTCAAATTTAAAGTGAATTTGAGACTCCAGTCTAAGTCTAATAGTTCTATGAAATATTTGTGGGAGAATTGTAATCCTGGAGTCCGGTTTCTAGCTTTTAATAATAAATTCTCTTGGCTCATAAAATGAAACTAAGAGTCCTTTAATGGCCAAATTGCTGGCCTTGTTTGGTAAATGTCGCCCCATCACTCCCTTTATTGGGTCCTTTGCCCTGGAGGTTCTGAAGAGCCTGTGCTGTGAGACAGGACATGCTTCTCCATACTCTTTCTAGGTGCTCTTCTCTCTGTAGGAGTTGCCCTTGTTACCTTGTTAATATTTAACAGAGCCAAGCACAGAGTGAGAACTTGCTAGATCCTTCATGAGTAAATGCACAAATGAAGGACTGAATGAAATAGAAGATTGTGTCTTCTTACTGAGTTCATATTTTTATCATGAACAGGTGCTTGTTCGGGTTGCTGGCAACCTGACCTAGAAAATCATTGTAGTATTGGCTTACAGGTAAGAGGGACTGAGTGGGTAGTTTTGTAACTTTACACAGGAACTGTTTATCTGTGGCCATGATTGCATGTGTGCCATTGTTTGACCAAGTGAATGATTGCTGATTAAAAAAAAACTCCTAAATGATTCCCCCTCCCCCCCTTTCTCATTCCTTTTCTTAAAATCTTTGGACCAAGAAAAAGGAAGGACAAAGGTTTATTTCTATTACCTGTATTGACTGTTTAAACTTTAAAATTTGCTTGGTTTCTTTTTTTTTAATTTAAATTCTTTATTGTTTTAAGTATTACATGGGTCTCTTTTTGTCCCCACATTGACCTCTCTCCCCAGCTACTCCCACTCCCACAGCATATGCCCTCACCCCCTCTCCCGCCCCCGTTGTCTGTGTCCATTGGTTATGCTCATATTCATGCATACAAGTCCTTTGCACCCCCCGCCTTCCCTCTTAGGTTGGACAGTTTGTTCGATGCTTCTATGTCTCTGGTTCTATTTTTGTTCATCAGTTTATGTTGTTCTACAGTGTTGTTGGTTGGGACCACAAGAAAATATTCCTAAACTAGAAATCTTTAATTGATGTATTTTTTTTTGTGTGTGATTACATTTGGATCCTTTACATTGTGGACTTTTGATAATTGCTGATCCTTATTGAAGAAATTTTAAGTCAATAAATAATAATAATGATGATAATTACCATTTTTGAGTAATTTGTACCCAAAAGTTTGCTAAAGACTTTTGCTTCCATTATCTCATTTAATCTTCATTTTCATCCTGTGAGAAATTGACAGATATATTCATGTTACTAATAAGGATAATTGCTTTCTAAAGGTCACATAAAACTTGTAAGTGGCTGAGCTGGGGTTCAAACCCACATCTATCTGCCTTTAGTGTTTGAGCCACTATGTTTAACTGTTCTTCCATGGTTTTTCTATGTACTTATGCTTCTTCCCTCACATAGTATAGTCATAGGATGCATTCTTATTTTAGTGTGTTAAAATAACATACTTTTGGTTGTTATTAATCTTTATGTAGTAACTAGAGGCCTAATGCACAAAATTCATGCAAGAATGAATAGGCCTCCCTTCCCCTGGCTGCCAGCACTGGCTTCCCTCTGGCACCTGGGACCTGGGGATATCCTTCCCTCAGAGCCGTGGCTCCAGAAGGACATCCAATCTTATTAGCATATTACGTTTTTATTATTATAGATATTTGTTGATTTGACATCTTAGCTATTCTGGTCAAAACTCTTTCGTTTACTATTGTGTGTACAATACTTAGAAAGTGCGTTATTTTGTGTGTGTTTTTTAAAGCAGATTGAAAGAAGAAAAAATTATTTTACATTCACCTATGTCATATTTTTCTGACTGGCAGTTTTAGTCTAAACAGGTTCTAGCAGTCCTCAGACAGAGGAATGGAGTTTAGATATTTCTTACTGTTTGCGCAGAACAGCATCTCAAGTTGTTGTGTAGTTTACTGTGCAAGAGTGTAGTGCATGGATAGCAATAAAGCAACTCCTTTAAAAGTATGTTATTTAAGGTCAAATAGCAAAGAGAAGGGTAGATAAAATGAGACAGTAGGGTTTCACTTGAACTGACCCGTCATCCATCATGTATTTCAATTAGCATCTGAAAAACAATAAATGTCAAAAATTTGTATTGTTATAAGTAGTTGACATCTACATGTTAAGAACATAACTATCAATTTTGTGTCCTGTAATACCACAGTGGATAACTGTTTATTATATGTTGGTCTGCCAGTGCTTGTGGGGAAGGGTGGTATGCTTTATAAATCCAACTGAATGGCATGTCTAGACGAGGCTGAATGTATAATTACATAAAAACACAGCTCAGAAATTATGGCTGAAAAACTTTTAATAATTATTGGCAACTCTATGCCATGTTATATTACTTCGTACCCTTATTTTCCTGGCTTATTGTTGTAGAAGAATTAAAGTTTATTTGTAGACAGAACAGAAGATGTGTACAATGTGATATAATATGAATGCAGGTTTTATATATTTCCCACACAAATATATGTTTTTTGATTTGGAGAATTGAGTAAACATAAATAGGAATTATTGCTCTGACATTAAATTTGGGTAGGAGCCTTTTGAAACGAACTTAATAGGGCAGCAAAACTGCCACTTTAAATCCAAATTTTCTTTAGATGTAGACTTACTGGGATTGAATACAATATATTTTTTAATAGTTCTAACTGTTCTAGCATCTAATTTTTGTTTTTTTTTGTTCTCCCTCAAGTAGTCATCTAGGCAGTGCACTCCACTCTAGCCACTTAACCTTAGCTTTTCACAGGAGAGAAATTTCCAGTGCCTTCTCTTCCTCTGTTGAGCTGTTCCTTCCCAAACAGGCTATTATAAACAAGTCACAGTGAACGTTTTATTACTGAGTGTAGGAGTTGCTTACATAGCTGAGATACCAGTCCTCCCTTTTAAAGATTTGTATTTTGCCATGATTTTCCCTGTGTTTTTTTTTAAACAGTGTCATTTGATAATCAAATGTTTTAAATGTGCTTAAATCTAATTTATCACTTTAAAAAAAATGGTTATTACTTTCTGTGTCCTTAGGAAGCCTTTACCTACCCCCAATCTTGATTATATTTGCATATATTTCCTTCTGAAAGCTTCATGGGCTTAGCATATGTTTGGGTCAATGATCCATCTTGAATTAATTTTTTTCCCACACGCTATATTATTAACATTCAATCTTTAAGAGATATCACCCATGTTTTATCTTATTTTTAAAAATACATATTTTTTTTTTATTGACTTCAGAGAGGAAGGGAGAGGGAGAGAGAGAGAAACATCAATGATGAGAGATAATTATAGATCAGCTGCCTTTTGGACATCCCCCACTAGGGATTGAGCCCTCAACCCCAGGCATGTGCCCTGACTGGGAATTGAACTGTGATCTCCTGGTTCATAGGTTGATGCTCAACTATTGAGCCACTTGGGCTAGGCATCACCTCCATTTTAGAGGTGAGGATTTGGGCATTCTGAGAATTTGTCAGTCTAGACATCATATATAATAGTAAGTTTAATGATTTAGAGTTTTTAGAACCTTTGGAGGATGATCATGATGAAGATATATGTTAGGTCACTGACGTTTGTGATATTGGTCAAAACCTTTTTGACATACCTCCATTGTTGTTTCAAAACCATTGCGATTAACAACAAAAAATAAATAAATATATATATATATATATATATATATATATATATATATATATATTTGGTAATTGGGTTCATCCCCATAATGAAATCAGTGGTATTGGGTGCAGAACAAGATTGCAACATTTTGTGCATATATTGTACCAGGTAGAGATGCATTTCTATACAGATGTCCTATGAAGCTGACCTGGAGTGATTTGCCTATTAAGGTACTAAATCATATTGCAATTAGTAGTTGAAGTGAAAGAATCAAATTGGTTGAGTTTATTTAACCTAACCTACTTAGTTGTTTTTACTAGAGATAGTATGGGGCTCAAAATTGTTACCAGTTTTCAGTTCTCTCAAGTTACATCCCTGTTCCTACTGTTTAAGGTGTCCCCTCTGACATTGTAGAAATATCACTAAGTACCAGCATCTCAGGCTAAAGAGAATTCTCTGCAATCAATGTGGCTTCGTTGATGGTATGTATATATTTAGGCTTCTAATTATGTGGTAGCCACACTGCAAGCATTACTTTCTTACAACAGTCTGGTTTTAAAGAGGAATTTAAGAAAGATTTTCACAGCACACACTTAGGGGTTGTGTGGGGGAACGTACAATAGTTTCCTAGTATATCTTGTGAATGGTGGCTTCTCATAAGCCCTACAAGTATCTGAGTCACAGTAGGTAACACTACAATATATAGTTCTGCTAATTCAGTCACTTTTGAGATATGTGCAGGTCTCTGGAGAGGAGGGGGGTGAGAGAAAGGTGTGAGTGTACTGGATGTGACTGTGTCCAGGACACTGCTATGGGGGTATGAGCAGGACAGGAAGAAGCTAATGTTACTCCTAAAGGGAGCTTCACTTCGTACTGCGATGCAAATGTATGATTGTACTCTTTAAACTTGTTCTTTATTGGGGGGGGAAAGGTTGCCTTTATTTTTAGCTGAGCAAATGAACATAATGAGGACTGTTGAGAGACCTCACTGGAGTATACTCAAATTCCATCACAATGCTAGTGTAGCCCATGCTGCAAATGGTGCTGTGTCTGTGTAAATAGCAAAGGAAGTGGGCCAGGTTCATAGGAGTACCCTTTTAAAGTGTCCTTCTCACTAAGGAAACATTAGCTTCAGTCGATAATTCACAAAGAAACTAGGACAGTTCCCAGGCTCCTCTTTATTTGCAGAGATAAACAACTGGGCATTAATAGAACCATGCTGAAAGCAACAGTAATAAAATTCATTGTGTTCTGATTCTGTCCTCTGAGCAAGGCTATATTAATTTTTTAATCTAAAAATTGTGCCTGAATTGGAGATATGTATGCATTATAAGCTAAATTGAATGCTTTTTCTTAAAGAGCACTTGTTTTGCTTAGTGTTGGCTACTTTTTCTGATTAAAGTGGGTTGAGATTAATGTTTCTAGTCTCAAGCCATGTTGACTAGTTAGTTTTTATGGACTGTTTTGTATTGTACACAGGAACCAAATTTAATGGCTTTAGTTATTTATTTGTCCTTTCATTATATTTTGATACAAAATTTTACTTTCATATTTGTTATCTTGCTCTGGCCAGTGTGGTTTAGTTGGTTGGAGTGGCGCCCCATCCACTGAAGGGTCTTGAGTTTGATTCCCGGTCAGAGAACATACCCAGGTTGTGGGTTTGAGCCCTAGTTGAGGTGTGTTTGGAAGGTAACCAATTGATGTTCTCTCACATTGCTGTCTGTCTCTCTCTCTTTCTCTCTTTCTCTCTCTCCCATTCCCCTACTCTCTCTTGAAAAAAACAAAACAAAACAACTTATTTGTTGTGTTTTAATGAAGTGAAATCATGTTATATGAATGGTTTCAATCTTTAAATCAGTTAATATATGTAGTAGTTAATAATTTTAGGGATTAGCTTTATCTTATAACTCGGATACGAGGTTTTAGAACATTGTTACAGAAAAATTTTCTGACTGCTTGGAACAAAATTAATTGTCACGTGAAACTAGCCATGCCGTTCATTGCCACCCCAGTGTTCAGATTTATGTGAGCATTAAATACTGTGGCGGGGGATCCTTTGACTCAACACTGTGTGGATATTTGCAAATGCGCCTCTGGATGCTGCCATGTGCAAGTGAACATTGACTCTTATTTATAGGTAAAGAACTCCCTTCCTTGTCTTTGTAGATATTGGGTTACTTGAATCAAGTAATGTTTGTTTAGCTATTTATCCGTTAATATGTTTAAAAAGAATCTTCTCTAAGAAGACGCATTAGTCATTCACTATTTGTTTGATCAGATGATAGCACTGACATTCTCATTGTGTAATCATAAAACAGCTAATTTTGTTGTGTTTAATGCCAAGAGCAGATGTACTTCCTAGAATAAACAGCATGCAAGCCCATATCTAAATGTATTATTTAGAAGCATATTAAAATCTTTGTATTTTTTGTGGTTTAAGAAAGTAATTGCAGTTTGCATTGTGTCAAATTAAAAAAAAACAAAAAAACAATGCGATTGCTGCCACAGCTTAAAAACTTCTTTGAAGAAGCAAAATTTGGCTCATGTGTTTTCAGTTATACTGGGTTATTCTGAGAGACTGTCATGCATAAAGGTTTAGTGCATTAACTCTGGAAGCAGACTGCCTGGATTTAAATCTTGCCTGCATACCCACTTTGTGATGTTGGTCAGTTACTTACATTCTCTGTGCTTCAATCCTCATCTTTATAAAATGGTAACAACACTGATAATAGTGTGCACCTCTTAGGATTGGCGGCAGGAGGTATAAGTTGATATAAATAAAGTGCATGGCACATAGTAAGGAAAAATGAGCAAGAGTATAAAGGGTGAAAGAGATGGATGTGTGTTACAGTGGCTTCTCATGTATCAATTCCATTCTGTTAAAGTAAGTCTGTGAGGTCCTGATCAGTCAATATTTGAAGAGGAACTTTCATGGTATTACTCTAGATTCTCCAGGTCATTACATAAGGAATAAAAGACATGGTCCCTTCTTAGAAATTTTGCCCCATATTTAAATAGGTAAACAAATGAAAGTGTTAGGTGATCACACAGCTGAACGACCTTCCAGATGTCATTCCAGACATCCTTCTGGACAAAGCCACATTGGCGGGGGTTGAGGCAGAGGTGGTTAGGGGTGATGAAGCAGGCAGGTGAGCAGTTAGGGGTGATGAGGCAGGCAGGCAAAGGTGGTTAAGGGTGATCAGGCAGGCAGATGAGCAGTTAGGGGCCATCAGGCAGTCAGGCAGGCAGGCAGGCAGAGCAGTTAGGGACGATCAGGCAGGCAGAGTGGTTAGGGGTGATCAGGCAGGCAGGCAGGCAGGTGAGCGGTTAGGAGCCAGCAGTCCCGGATTCTGAGAGGGATGTCCAACTGCCTGCCTCCCCCTTGTCCCCCCGATTGGTGGCAGGGCCAGCTGGCCAACTTCCCATGTCCCCAACCCCCCCCTGCTGGCACTTCCCATTGGGGAGGGCTGGCCAGACCCCACCTATGCATGAATTTGTGCAACGGGCCTCTAGTGTATACATAAAGGATGTGATTCTTTTGCAGTGAAAACAGGGGAGATGGAATATAAAAGGTGAATTTTGATCTTAGAGAAAATTAACATAAAATCCCATCCAAAAAAGTCTGAGCCTTTTCTCTGAAAACCACATATCTTTATGGAAGAGAGCTCATTATGTCTATTCTCTTATAGAGCTATTAATTTATTTTAAATGAAGTTGAAGTCCCCTACTTTTCTTTAAACATCTCCCTTGCTTTCATCTGAGCTCTTGTTAGTCCATAATAAAAACCAAGTGCTCCTGCGTGGAGATTCCCAGCTTTCCAGGTCTGTGTCCATTTCCAGGCCGTGGTGGTATGTGCTAAGTCTGGAATATTCTGGTGTCTCAGCTCCAGGATACCTTATCCAACCACAGACCTGAGTCCCAGCTTCCCAGGCTCCAGCCTCAGTGCTCTGTGTGATTCTAGGGGAAGCTAAGTCTACATGAAAGCTCTTTGCTAATTATGAAGTACAGTAAATATGTGTGTATATGGGGGGATGAGGGGAAACATTGCCTTATCTTTCTTGCATTATTTTTTCCCCTCTTGTATGTTTAACGTGTCATTGCTCCCCCACTTCTCATCCTAGCCTTGGGAAAAATCAAGGAAGTAGGGAGCCGCAATGACTGCGTGCGCTGAAGGATGCTCTGCTGGGCATAGCAGAGCTGGCTAACAGATCTAGGTGCAGCTCTCACCAGAGGTTCTGTAGTCAGCGAAGGCAAAAGAGCAAGGGCTTCGTTTTGACAGATGGTGTAGGTGTGGATGTCACTGTGTGACACTGACACTGTTCTGTTTTAAAATATATTTTTATTGATTTCAGAGGGGAAGGCAGAGGGCCAGAGAGAATCATTGGCCAGCTGCCTCCTGCATGCCTCACACTGGGGTTGGAGCCCACAACCTGGGCATGTGCCCTGACCGGGAATTGAACCATGACCTTTGGTTCATAGGTCAGTGTTCAACATAGACATAGTGAGCCACACTAGCCGGGCTGGCCATGTACTTAACCTTTTTGACCACTCACATTCTCATGTGAAAAGCAAGGAAGGCGATGTTGCTAGAAACTTCATGGGTGGTGTTTATTCAGCATACATGAGATGTTTGTGGAAAAACCGTTTTGTTAATTTTAAAATGCTTATTGTTGTTTCTCAAAACAAATAACTAGGTAGAACTTCTGATCACGTTTGGATAAGTTCATACACCATGCTTAATCCTAGCCAGGAGGCTGAGTGGTTAGGTGAATAGGGACAGGATCTGAGGGGAGACCTCGCCGACCTTGACTGGGTTGGTCCCAGGCTGGTGGCAGCAGCTGGGAGTTGGGGTGGGGGTACCACGAGCTTGTAAGCACCGTGGTATTGAGATTGGGATAGAGGAATGATAAAATCAACGAGGTAACATTTCTTTACATCTGTGGGGAGTTCTCTTGGGGGAGCTTTCTGAGTGAGGCCCTGTGTTGCTGCATTTTATGAAGAATCTTTAAACAATAAATAAGAAACCAGATGACAATTACCAATTATCGAACACCTAGCTACTCCGCCCCTCTCTCTGTACTGGAAATTTACAGTAGATCCTGGTAGGGACAGGCTTGTGAAAAGAGGAAGTGAGGTTAGCAGCAACAGCTTCCTGCAGTGGCTTTGGGATGTTGAATCTGGGTGACTTGACTTGGTTTCCGTGTGCTGTGAGCTGCTTTCTGGTGCTTCAGCAGCCTCAACACTCGTCTTGGGCTTTTCGAGTGGCTGTGCAATTGGGGACAGTGTGAGAAGCCTCTTGCCAAATGTTTTTTCCACACCCCAAATGGAAAAATACACATCTCTGATATGAACTCAGTACAGTTTTCCAGTTACTTGGGGGAAAAAATGTGTTGTATATCAGCAAAAGGAGAGGGGGTGGGGGAAAGGTAGCTTTTGGGGCTACTTGCGCATCAGTTTACATTTGCAATTGGAGCTCTGCGTTCTTGTGATTTTAGGTAAACTGTGTAATTTCTGGATCATAAGGTTCACATCTGTAAAATGAGAGTATTGAAGTAGTGGTCTGTAGTCACTCCCAAGTTGGGAAAATTGCATCTTTTAAAAAGGGTTGGAAAATTGTCTCCTACTCTTCTAATTATACGTGGAAAATCTCCTAGAGGAGTCTGGCATTTTTTGGGAGCCTTATTCATTCAACAGTGTCACTTAGGACGTATTACGTGTCTGGGATGAGTTTGGGGGCTGGAGATACAGTCGTGAACAAGGCAGGGCCCAGCCCTCTGGGTGCTTGCATTTTAAGGAGAAGAGACAGGAGATAAAGTAGCAAACACGTGGAGAGGTGACAGGAGTTACTATTACAGTGGGTGTGGGGTTACAAATGGGACAAGTCAAAGTCATCTGAGCCACGTAGCTTCAGCAGAGGGTGGTGGTGATTACGGCTGGTACATGCTACAGGTTTGGGTCCATATTCTGCTAAGTGCGAGCTGCTTGGTAGACACGTTATCTAGAGTTTTAAATTTGAGAATCTTTGCTCTATACATGGTCTCTGAAGCTTTGGGAGTGGGTGAGATCAGCTGGTGACTGAATTTAGATAGAAAAGGGAGGACTGTTGGGGACCTATCCTGGCCTCCAATATTTGGAGGTCAGGTGGAGGAGGGGAATAGAGAGACCGTGGTTGGTTGTTTTTGGCTTCCATTCAGCAAGTCTCTGTTAAATACTAGCATATACTGCTCTTCCTTTAAGCTCAGGGGCAACCTGTGTCTGTGTAAGTTTATACTGTGCATGTATATATGACTTTTAAAATCATAATACTCAATATGTGCAAGGTGCTGAGAGATGAGAAGACGAGAGCTCTCTGTGGTGGCCTCCACCTCCTGTCAAACACCTTGATGTCCATTACCCCAACATCCACAGGTTGGCAGCCATTCTAGGTGCCCATGTCCCTCTGGTTTGGAGCGTCAATTTGAATGTTGATGGAGTCAGTTGTATTTATAACAAAAGCCTGTTTTTGTCAGTGGTACTTGTTATTGTAATCACATGATTAAAAACTTATGTAATCTGATTAAATATGATATTATTTTTCTGCAAAGATATGCCAAATGCTTTGGAAGGCTTCCAAAGGCAAGTCTTTCTCCCTTCCCTCCCCCAGCCCCAAATGCTGCTAAGTTGGGTATGGTCATGGCAACTATAAAGGATTGGGGAGTAATTACACTTCCGTAAGGATTCTCACCTTGCTTCTGGAGAGCCTTTGAGTCCACCCTAATAAAAAACGGAAATTGGAAATTGGGGGTGATGCTTTTCTGGGTATGGTTTGTAAAAGAATGACTAGCCTAATAGTCAATCCACAGACTGATTATTTATGGAAAAGACATTGACCCCCCACACCAGGAAATTGGCAAAAGAATGTATATTATGTTAACTTAAAAGGAAACAGCCAAGGAGTGTGTGTGTGTGTTTGATGGTTCTCTGCTTAAGGCAGCCTTTATATTTCTAAATCAGTTATCTTGTTACCTTGGTTAAGTGAGGTTTTGCCCTGTGAACGTAATAAAAACCAGTTTCATAGTCTGTGCTAGGAGCCTTCAAAATGGTTATGTACTACTTTAGCACTTCTAGGATTTTCTGGAAAAACATTTTTGAAATTCACAAAAATTTATGTTCAGAACGTTTATTACCTTAGTAGTTATAACATAAAAGTTGAGTGCAGCCTATATGTCAGGTGTTGTAACCATGGTTCAGCTGTGACATGTACACCTAGAAGACTGTTATGCAGGATTGAGCATCTGGTTTTGAAGAACCCTGAATGGCGTGGGGAAGTGTGCACAGGATAGTGGTCCATTGCAAAGGATACAAGGCGTTTTACATGTATGACCTCAGCTTTAAAAACTGTACCACAACATTAATGGACTTTATCTGGGTGGTAGGATGGTGGGTGACTTGTGAGTGTATATTTTGTACTTAATTTTGAATTTTTTAATTCTCACAAATGACAGACAGGTGTTATACCACATAACCTTATTATTGCAAAGGCTGACTTGAAATACAAAGAGGCCTTTTGAATTTGGTTGCTGTTAAGAGTTAGTGTTTCATAGAATGACTTACTAAGAGAGAACATGAATGGAAATGGTAAGAATTACTTTTAGTCTTTAAAATAATTATTAATTACTTATAATTAAGTATATACACAAATTACCTTTATTTTAAAACTTAAATATATGAATCTATAAATAAAATTTCTGTTCATCTGTATAATAATAGAGATAATAATATATAAGTAAAGTTTAGAGGTATAGAAAATTGCTTTCAATATTTATAATTATTAGTACTCATTTATAATAGTTATTAATCTTTATAATAACCAAGAGAGTTGAATCAAATAGTATTTCCCTCATTTTAGACATAAAGAAAAACAGTCTCAGAAAGAGTTGATTCCTTATTCTAAGTTACAGTTGGTAATGGCAGATTCTCAACCCAGATTTTCTGATTCTAAAACTGTTGGTCTTTCTGCCCCCAGCACTGCACTTTAATATTTTCTTTACTAAAGTTAAGAATGGAAAGAAGGAATAGTGAGGTTCTGCCTTAGAAGTCCTGAACTTGTGGACAGAAGGTTACATAACCTGATGAGCTAGAGCAGAAATGCTATCAGAAAAAGCCTAGATTTTCCCCCCAGAATGGTTGCATATGTTGGAGTGAAGGAAGAAAACATTGGAGCAGTTGTTAAGCTGTTCTAAGAAATAAACTAAAATTTACTAATATTTAGCATTGAGGTGGAAGCTGGGACCCTTGCTTGGGTCCTAAGTCAGGTGGTAGGCATCCCCTCTGGAACACAGCCGTCCTGGGAACTGTAAGGGGCTCCACTCAGCAAAGGGTGGAGGGGGCCCCACTCTCTTGTCTGCTTTCAGCCTATTGAACATGCTGCGTTTGCTCAGGAGACTTACAGATTATGTTAACCGTTATAATTAAAACAACAGAATTGACAATTGGCTTATAAAGATTCCTACGAGGAACCATGGGTTGAAGGTAATGTTGATAATGCAAACACAAATGAGCTGTGGAAAATTAGCAGAGCTGATATGTCTTCGAGTACATCCTATTATCAGCTATGAAGTTAGCTGAAAAGTGACTTTTGTCTAAGAAAATGTAGTTCTTCTTTGTGTGTGTGTGCTTCGGGGGACCCGTGGATAATGACCACTGGAAGTCATGGTGGTTTTCATGTAGTTCAATTTTTGAAAAAAGGTCTTTCTATTCAACGACCATTTATTGAGCATCTCCTAGGTGTCAGGTGCCAGGCCTGGGGGATGAAGAAGACAGAGCCTTTGAGGAGTTCACAGTGTAAAGAGGTCCCAATCCTGCACTAAAATTACCGAATGAGGAGTGTAAGGGTTTGTGGGGTATCTCATCCAAGCCCATTACTGTTTAGGTGGGGATTCTCTTCTGGGCACGCACAGATGGGTCCCCTGTTCTTGGCACCAGGGGGTAGGGGGTATAGGAATTCCTCCTTGTCTTGGTGTCATCAGGCTTCACAGAATGGCATCCAGTTTTTTCTTCCTTCATTTGGCTGTGTGCAGTGATATACTCAGGCCTGGTTTCTAACTTAAATGTTAGGCATTGCTAACATAGTTCAGTCTGAAAAAAACAACCTTAAACTAAAGGCTCTAAATCATGTAAAATTTGTGTGTGTGTGAAACTCCGTGTATTGATATTATTTAGAATGCAGAGTATCTCTGTCAGCTAGCTATGAAGGCAATAGAAACAATAGCATCCTAGGCAGCAGGAAGGAGAGCCCTGCGGTAATGGCATCACCGGAATCACCTTTCATTTCGACAGCGAACAGAAAGCAGCGTTCCCTTTGCCTGAGTCAAGGTTCAGTCATGTACAGTCGGGTGATTATTTTAAGTATATATCTAAAAGAACCCCAAGAAGTACCACTTTCTATAGAATAATTATAGAAAAATTATAATCAAAATTATAATCAAAGCAGGCTTATTAAATGCCCATCGTGTCTGTGCACTGTTTTCAGCTAAGTCAAACACAGCAAGGAGGAGCTTCTCCATTAAAAAATAACTTGACTCTCCTTATGTTTGCAATTGAATTATTTTTATAATAATTGGTGAGAGCAATATTATCTGAAATTTTAGAATACTTAACTGTCCTTCCCCACTTTCTGGGTGGTGATGGTGGGATAGTAGAGCCTTTAAAATTTCACTGAGATTGTGAAAAGTGAAAACATAATAGTAACAACCATAATTTACAGCAAATTTGTCAGGAGTAGAGGAAAGGAAATTCTTCAACTATCTCGATGTTTCAGTTAGGGAACCTTTGACAAGTAGAGAAAAATAGGGAGAAAAAAATTGTCCATAGCTGTACCATTAAAATGAAAATTCTTCTTTAAAAGTACTTTTTAAAGTAGCACATTTGTGATTATTTTAAGCACTTGAAAGACCAGCATTAAGTCATGCTGGGCATACTTGAGAAAGGAAAGGAGCCTCAATGAACAAAAGATGGTTGTACTTCTATCCTTTTAGTGGTTGTTATTGTTTGAAATAGGCAAAAACAACTTCAAAACATATGCTTTGAGGTAATGGAAGACTAACTTATTTTCACAGAAACAGTGCAGAGATACGTCTTAGGAAATGATTCTTTCATAGCATTTTGAATCTGGGGGATCATTTCGGGTTAGCAGTGTAGTTGTGAGCTGAGGATAGCTTCAGTTCTGACAGGAGGTGTACAGGAGTTGGGGTCTGTTTCTGGCACTGGGAAGGCACCAACCATTGTGGTGGTAGTGATGACCAAGTGCACACATGCTCAGTGAGCTGGTTTCCTTGACCCTTTCCTTTTGTATACACGCTCTTCAAATTCTAAAAACAAACTGCTGGATGAGTGCTTCCTTAGAGGAAACCGAGGAGGTGTGTGAAGCCCCATGGGGCAGAGGTGGAACCTGTCATAGTGGACAAACTTTGGATGACTCTGAGCTCATGCATCTGTTTCCTGGATGATTCACCTGCTTTGTAACATCAACATCTCAAAAGTCAGATGCCAGAATGACTGGAACTTTTGGGCTCTGTTGAATATTGGCTTTTTTGCTATCAAATAGGAATTCTTTTTGGAAAGGGACAATTTTATAATGCCTTTAAAAATGTTCTATATAAATAAACTTGGTTTAAATAATACATAATACTATTGTGTCCATTGTCTTAAAACCCATTTGTGTGGCAGCATTCAATACGATATTTACATAAATTAGTTATGGGAGCTGTCATTGTAAATCTGAGGTATTCTTATGTTGGTTTAGAAAATTAACATGAAGTAAAAATGACCTTTATTTCATACACAATTCTATGAGTTTCAACATGTCAATTTGTATATAGCCATCCTCACAAGTGTTCCATTCCCTCCAAAAGTTTCCTCATGCTGTTTTCTCTTCCCACTCTCAAACCCTGGCAGCCATTAAACTGTTTTCCATTGCTATAGTTTTGTCTTTGCAAAGATGTCATTTAAATGCAAGCATACAATGAAAATCTTTTGAAGCTGACTTCTTTTACTCATATAATGCCTTTGAGTTTTATCCAGGTTGTTGTGGGAATGAATAACATGTTCCTTTTAATTGCTGAGTAGGATCTATTGTGTGGCTGTGCTGCAGTTTATTTGTCCATTAACCAGTTGAAGAACATTTTAGTTGTTCTAGTTCTGGGGTATCTATAAAAATAAAAGAGTAATATGCTAATTAGATTGGATGTGCTTCCAGATAAAGTTGGGGCTGTGAGGGAAGCCCAGGTCCCGGGTGCCAGAGGGAAGCTGGTGCTGGCAGCTGGGGGAAGGAAGGTCTACTCATGCACGAATTTCATGCATTGGGCCTCTAGTTATAAATAAAGCTACCATGAACCTTTGTGTACAGATCTTCGTTTGGACAACATGCTTTTCTCTTTTGGGTGGTATGGCTGGGTTAAATGATAGGTGTACATTTAATTTTGTAAAGTGTCAGATACTTGGCATCCTTGTGAGCACTTGGTATTGTTAGTGTTTTTAAAAATTTTAAATTTTAGTCATTCTAGTAGTTGTGTAGCAGTTATCTAATTGTGATTTTAATCCGAATTCCCCTAATGGCTAATGATTTTAATCTGCATTTCCCTAATGGCTAATGATGTTGAACATTTTTTATGTTGCATGCTTGCAGCCATTTACACCCCCCCCCCCCCACACACACACACACTTTTGGTGAACAATCTATTAAAGTCCATTTTAAATTTTTGTTTTTAAATTTAGTTTTCAGAGGGTGTGTGTGTGTGTGTGTGTGTGTGTGTGTGTGTGTGTATTCCAGATACACAGATCCTTTGTTTCATTTGTGATTTGCTAATATTTTTCTCAATGTGTCCCTTATGTTTTCATTCTTAGTAGTGTCTAACTCAGAGCAAGAATTACTAATTTTGAGGAAGTGCAATTTATCTTCCTTATTTTTTTAGTAGATCCTGCTTTGGAGATAATGTCCAATAACTCTTTGCCTATCTCCAGGTCATAAAGATTTTCTTATATGTTATTTAAAAGCTTTAGTATTTTACATGTAGATCTACATGATCTATTTTGGATTGATAGTTGTATAAAGTCTGAGGTTTAGGTCAAGTTTCTTTCTCTCTTTTTTTTTTTTTTTTAACATATGGTTGTTGAATTATTCTAACACTATTTGTTCTAAAGATAGCCTTTTCTCCATTGAACTGCCCTTTGCATATTGGCCAGAAATCAACTGGCTGTATTCATAGGGGTCAATTTCTCTGGTACTTCCTTTTCCCGAGGTTCCCTTTCTCGGCCAGGTAGCCACAAAGATGGTGCACTTCCTATGACTGCTTACATTCTGGACCACGAGGCAGAAAGACAGAGAAAAAGAGCTACAGAGGTTTGCTCTACACCTTGAGATCACAGTTCCTCTGATTAGAGAGGAAGGTTCCTTTTCCTCAGAGGTTTAGGTGGCTATGGTTTCCTCTATTCACCATTACCTTGAGGTTGCCTTGGACTGGGAAGCAAGAGAATAGAGAAAAAAGGAGGGAAGTGAAGGATTTCCACCAATCCTTCCAGGGTTAGGAATCCCCTTTCCTGCTTCTCAAGCTAGTATTCAAGGGATTTGTGGATTTGCTCCGTTTGTTTGCATGTTGGTGCTTGCTTCTAGGAGTCTGCCTGCCTTGAGTCCCGGCTGGGGGATTTTGGGGGAAAAAGTGGGGAACTTTATCATTGGTTTAGTGATTGAATTTTGCTCTTCTCTCCCAGTCAGTTTGCCATCATCTTACTTTTCAGAGCCCTCCAATAGCTGCTTCCTATATTCAAGCAGTACAGGTGTCTTCAGTGAGAGACGGGACAGGTGGACTTCCTTCATCTGATCCAGAACCAGTGTCCCCTCTATGCTGTTTTTAAATACAAAATTTGGAATAGTGTTTTGGATGAGTTACATAAATCTTGGAACAGTGGGTATTCTGTGGACAATTGTTTCTCATAGACTTTAAAACAAAAGTCATATTATCTTGCCTGAATTGATTTACATTTGTAAGTATGAGAACAAAGTAGGAACCTCCTCGTTTTGTGGAAATCCTGTGTTAAGAATACAGTGGGCTCTTTCTCTTGCTCCTCTTCACTAATAAAAATTTAACAAGTTGAGGTAAACATTTTAATATCATGATACAAATTTTCACTTAGCACCATCTGATTTTTGGTGCAGAAATGCATTTGGGAAGCCTATAGTCATTTACTATTCTGTTTATCTTGGAGTTTTTATCTTCTGTTACATCAATAATTGTCTGATTTTAAGTCCTCAGTACCCAGTATTGAGTTGCCTCTGAGATGAGAGTTGATGCATCTTCATTTTGAACCCTTTGTATAAGCTGTAGGAGGAATTAGAGGACTTAGGGAAGTACAAAAATGAGAGGCTATTGTTAACAGATTCATTCTCTACTGACTTAAAAAAGAAAAGTGGACTAAGTATAATTAATCAGACATTTGGTGAAAAACAAAATAGTTCACTGGATTCCTAGTGGAAATAATGCCATGGTCTAGAAATTAACAAGTTAAAGTAATTATTTATCAGAAGAAATACATTACAAATTAGTGACAGGGGACTCAACTGTAGGTGATCAATCTCTTGGAATCAACTTCAGAAGGCCATGTGAATGTGATCACAGCAATATATAGGAGCAGGCAATTAGAAAGGCCAACTTTGAGGTAATTAAGAATAACTCATTTACTAGTAGCATTTAAATGATAAAAAGTGATGGTAATATATGAGTATGGAAGATACCCTGTTTCCCCGAAAATAAAACAGTATCTTATATTAATGTTTGCTCCCAAAGATGCGCTAGGTCTTATTTCCAGGGGATGTCTTATTTTTCCATGAAGTAAGTCTTATTTTCGGGGAAACACAGTAGTTGGATAATCCTGTTATTCCTTAATAGATGTTAACACAGTGGTGGTTATTGTTTTCATGCTTTTAGCATCTATTTTTCCCCTAAATGATCAAGACTTGAAGATTTGAATATTGCCTCTCCTAGTGCTTGTGCCATGTAATATTATTTAAGACTTTTAACATTGGGACATTTAAAGAGCTGCTAGACGCGGTGCTGAGCACCTTGCCTGGGTTATCTTAATGAGGAGAGAACTCCACAGAGGCTGGTGCTCTTACCCTTTCAGCTTCAAAATTGTCCACTTGAATGGGAATAAATTCTTAACTTTAAACCCTTTGAAAACTTTCCCCACTTTTGTTTGTTAATCCTTACCCAAGGATATTTTCCCATTGATCATTTAGAGAGAGTGGAAGAGAGAGGGAAAGACAGAAACATTACTGTGAGAGAAACACATTGATTTGTTGCCTGCCTCCTGCATACACCCTGGTCAGGACCAGGGCCAGGAAGGAGCCTGCAACCTAGTTAAATGTTCTGAAATAAAACCCAGGACCCTTTGGTCTGCAGGCCAACAACGCTCTATCCCCTGAGCCAAACCAGCCAGGATAAGACTTTCTCCACTTTTAAGGAAGGGGTTGAGAAGACCAAATTTAATACTAAAAATGTTCATTGCAGCATTCTTTACAACAATCAGGATATGGAAACAACCTAAGAGTTCATCAATAAATGAATGGGTAAAGAAAATGTGGTGTATAGGCATGGAATATTATTCAGCATTTAAAAGAAGGAAATTGTGCCGTTTGTGACAACATGGGAGGGCCTTGAAGGCATTATGCTAAGTAAAATGCTCAGACAGAGAAAGACAAATACCATAATGATCTCACCTATTTGTAGAATTTAGAAATCAAAACAAAACAGAACAAAACAAAAACCAAGCTCATAGACACAGAGAACAGATTGGTGGCTGCCAAAGGTGGCAGGTGGAGGGTTGGGTGAAATGGATGAAGGGGATCAAAACATACGAATTTCTAGTTGTAAAATAAATATATTCCAAGGATATAATGTACAGTATGATGACTCATAATACTGAAAATTGGGGAGAGATCTTCAATGTCCGCATCACAGGAAAATAATACTTTTTTGTAACTGTGTATTATTGATGGATAACTTAGGGTGGTTATTATTTTGCAATACAGGGTTGGGCAAAAGTAGGTTTACAATTGTTTGTAAGGAAAATACAGTAATTAATAAATAAGAATACACGAATAAACAGTTTTGCATACTCGCAACTGTAATCTTACTTTTACCCTACCCTGTATATACAAATATTGAATCATATTGAAGATCTGAAACTAATATTATGCTATGAGTCAATACCTCACTAAAAATTTACTCATTTTATGAAGGTAAAGAGCATTTTGACTAGGTAAATAGGAGCTTCAAAAATCAAGTACTGGGTTTCATGATTATCTAATTTCAACCGAAGAAAGAATGGAACATCTTGGTTTATGATTCATTATATCATCAGAACATTCCTTGTGCCAGTTCTCCCCATGTCAGCGTGGTATAAGTAGCCTCTTTTAATCACCCTTCTTTTCTTGAGTATGTCTGACTTCATACAATTGTGCTGCAATGAGCTTTGTTAACCCAGTGTCAGGGGACAGAATCCAAAGGAAGAGCCGAAGTTCAAGGCAATAAGAATTTGCTACGTTTTCATATGAATAATTTGGAGTACTAATGCACTTAATCTTTTAAATTTCCAAAATGATCTTTCAGAGATGAGTCTTTATTTGTGTTCAAAAGAGATGACTCCTTCTCTCTGTCCTCCTTCCCTCTCACCCAAATTAATTAAGATGCTCTAAACCAGTTGCTTGATTTTATGCTTCTAAGAGAGAATAAGACCCTAAGGAATTGCTCACATCCTGTCCAGATGAATATTTGTGCCTGGATGTGCATGTTTATACACATTTTCCTTTGTGAATGCACAGGCAGCGGCCAACTCAGAGTCAGCCAGACAACTTGTGTGGTATCCTTCCTTTTTTATGAGCAATGCCGGCCAATTGCTAAACTCAGATAAGAGCCTCAGAGCTATTTTGCTATTTTTTCGATAAGTGCCTTCATAGCTATAGGCTAAGGACATTCTACAGTCCTTGGGGGAAAGTCTTAGAAGTGGTCCAAATTAAGGGCTATCTGTATCAAACTTTCATTCTTTACCTAAATTGAAACACTTGTGTATATAGCAATTTACCCACAGCACATAGACAAATGATGAATATTTGAGATTCAGTTTTTATTTCTGTTACACGCTGCTCATATGTAGAGGCATTGGATGTGAAACTGATGTGGGGGTTGTGCTCTGTGGTATCTCACTGTGAAGTTGCACATTCCTCTTTACGAAAATGTCTCCAAATTCACCTTTCATTCACGTTGTATCATACTTTGCGAGAATTTAAAACCAGATTCTATTCTATTGTTCTGAAGATTGGAAGTTTACATATGTACAAAACCTCTACAGAAACCACGGAAGACCCATTTAATTGTAATTTCTTATAAAATTTTGTAACAGCGTGGTTTAGTTTAAAATGTGCATCCCAATTATGTGGTCTTATTCTTGCTTACCTGGTTTTACTGTCTCATTCTGCCCGTGTACCCAGTTTATTTTCCACCATAATTTCTATGCAAAAAGCATATCTCATCATGTCACTCTCCTGCTTAAAACATTCCCAGTGCACCTCATAGCCTGTGGGAGAAGGTCCAGGATTATTAAGGTGACCTTCCAGCCTTTTGATGGGAACCTGGCAACCACATTGTCCACCGCTCCCTGCTTTGAACGTGATACTTCTATCACCGCAGGGTGCTTGTCTGTTTCCTCTCAGCACTTTCCACCTCCTCATTCTGAAAAGTTTTACTCAAGACATTCCTTCCTTCTGACACCACTGGATTGGGTAGGGTGCCCCACCTCTGCACTCCTGTAGCGTGCTCTGTCACTGTACATGTGACATTGCCTGTCTCACTACACACGTGACAGAGCTGTGAATTCCTTGAGAGCAGGGGACCATGTTTTAGTATTGTTTCCTCAAGCCTGATACAGAAATAGACACAGATGGTAGTAGATACCATCTTCTGTGTGTGTTCATGCAGCCTTGCATGAATGATGGAGTTGCCTTTGAAGTAGCAAGTGAGTTCCCATCACTAGAGGCGTTCTAGACAGGATCTGAGAGGACTCTATTATTCAGAAGTTACTCCAGCTCTCATTGTTGTTCCCTCTTCTATTAGTTAGCTTATTTATTTATTTAAATTTTTTTATCTTCAACAATCAAATAAAAACTCCCCAGTAGTTAGCATCATATTAATAGCTACAACATGCCTACCAGACACATTAGCACTAACTTTTCCAACAATGCTAGGAGGAAAATGGTAGCATTACTTTCATTTATAGGAATAGGAACTGAGGCCAGAGAGAAGTTAGCCTGCCCAAGACTTTACCACAGTTAGTAATTATTAGAGCCAGGATTCAAATCTAGGTTTGACTCTAGATGCCATGTACATCTCAAAAACTGATGTTTGTGTAATGACAACGGACAGCAGGAAGTCCCAGTTGCCAGGTAGTGGTGACTTGATGTCAGTAGGCTTGTTATTTTGTTTGGCAATAATATTTGAAAAATAAAGAAGTGATCATTTTTAAGGAAGTGGCAATAGAAATGGAAATAGATTATTTCATGTTTACTTCATTTGGATTTTGTTTCTAGCTTTAAACAAAATCAGTACATTGAGTTCAAGTGGAGAAGCTGATCGTGACTTTTCTTTCTTTTTAAAAAAATAAATCTTTATTGTTCATATTATTACAAATGTTCCTCATTTTTTCCCCCTCCATTGCTCCATTCCACCAGGTTTCCATCCCACCCTCTGCCCTTTCCCCATCCCCCATTGTCCTCATCCATAGGTGCACAGTTTATGTTCAGTCTCTTCCCGCTCCCCCCACTTCCCTTTTCCCCGAGAATTGTAAGTCCACTCCCCAACTCTCCCCCAGTGAGCCCGGAACTGGGGTTCAGTGCAGTTGGAAGTGGGGTTAAGAGCAGTCTGGAGCTTATGTCTCCTTCCTGCTAGGGCAATCCAGCGGCTCAGTCAACAGTCTGTCCTCTGCGCACAATGTGTGCGACTTCAGGGCTCTGCCTTTCACTGCTCCCTTGAGGTTCCGCCTTACAGCTCAGATTCCCTCTGTATAAGCCTGGGACCCCAGGGTCTCGCCCAGAACTGAGGTTCAGCATAGTCCGGAGCTTTTATCTCCTTCCCGCTAGGGAACGCCAGCCAGGCACTCAGCTGCTTCTCTCCGGCTCCGTCCTCTCCCCGCGCGCACCGTGTCTCCATACCTTAGGCTTTTACAGCTCCTCTGGTTTTCCTTCTGGTTTTCTCTTTCCTTCTAGTTGTAGAATTTCCAGTCAGTCAACTTTCCTGTAGTTCTGAATAATCTCCACTTTATATTTTAGTTGTATTTTTTGAAATTGTTGAGTGAGGCTGCAGTTAGGCATTTACCTATGCCGCCATCTTGGTTTCCTGTTGTCACCTTTTAAAACTGATCTTGACTTTTCTATAGTCAGTATATTTCTGATTGTCCCCACAGATAGGAGCCTTTTCTACCACCCATCCCAGCTCTGTGGAGTTATTCTGTTTATGCTAGGTATAATCTCTTGCACATAATCCTGTAGCTGTTTTGATGGTATGATTAGGAAAGAGTATAAGAGAATTTCCAAAAAAGTAAATACAAATAATTTATCTCACCTATATAGGCAGGTTGCTATAAAACAACTATAACTTTTAAAAATAAGGTGAAGGGAATCAGATTAAGAATGCTGTTACTTTTCAGTCTCAGCGTGGTTCTGTGATAAGTGACTGTTAGTAACCATTCTCCTGACTTGCAAAACACAAAGAAGATTTTGTAAACAGCTTACAGTGCGATGTGTTATTGTTGCTTAACTTCCTTTATTTATTTTTTATTGATTCCAGAGAAGAGGAGGGAGGGAGGGAGAGAGAGAGAAAAAAAGAGAAAGAGAAACATCAATTAGTTGCCTCCCGCACGGACCCCAACCAGGGATCTAACCCACAATCTGGACATGTGCCCTGACCAGGAATCAAACCTGCCACCTTTTGGTGCACAGGATGACGCTCCAAGCCACTGAGCAACACTGCTAGGGCTGTTGTTTAACTTCTCAATTCCCCTGTGCACTGCCCGACACACCCACTCTCCAGGGGTTGTTCTGCTGGTCCCACTCACTCTGCTCAGTAAGCTCCCGGAGTATATCCGATGTATCCAGATGCTTTTTGTGCCCAAAGAAAAAAAAAAAAAGGAAAGTATTTATTTGTATTTGAAAGGATGTGGATGTGAGATTTAGATGAGAAAGGGCAGTGAATCGTGAATTATGTTTTAATACTGTAAATTCATTTGAAATTGCTTTTTTGCCAAATCTTAACTATGTATACTTTAAATATTTTCTGGCATCTGCTATGAAATTTGTGTTGACTGGTAAGTAGGAAGGGGGATGTGATTAAACAGGATTTCATTTTCTTATGTAAAATGTCCTTTAGGAATGTGCTTCTACCAATTCATCAGGAAAGACTTAGGCTCCTTCCGATTTTCAGTGTCCTAAGCATAGGCCTTCGTCCCTAACCACAGGCCACTGTGGAGCTGCACCAGGATGTCTGCAAGGGGAGGGGGAAGGGGAAGGGGCAAAGGGACTTGAAATGTCTTCAAGGGGAACCCAAGTGAGATGTGTAAGTGGGCACATTGCCAGCCCAAATAAAACCAGAGTTTTATGATTGGAGAAGGGCAGGGTGCGGGGGGAGTGGAAATTAGGTTAGAAAGTTGATTTTCTACCACCAAATACAAACTTTATTTTTGAAGTCATGGATCTAACATAACCATCGTCAAAGTTTAAAGGGAAGTATATTATGTAGCATATTTTAAAGAACTATTTCAGTTTGGGGGGGGGGGAATGGAGTCCTTTTATTAGGGCTCCATCCTACTGAGTGTCCTCTTGGTCTCAGCTTCCCGCCTCTCAGAGGAAGTCCAGGGGTGATGGGGTAGAGTAAGTGAACTAGTCCGTGAAAAGCATTTTGAAGGGTGCCCAGCCCCCCATAGGAAACACACATCATGTGTATCCATCATTTTTTACATTTCATTTTAATTGCTTCTTTGCTTTTTCTGGATCATAGATTGCTTGGGGACAGTTGCCACGTTTTGTCCATTAGAGCCCCTGCAGTGTGTTCTCAGTAAATGTTAATGGACGAGCAGGTGTGAGTGGGTCAGCGGGAAGAGGAGAAAGTCTGGAGTTCTTCAGTGTTCACTTCAGGCTAATCAGCCTTTGGAGACACGAGGCAGGGAGATCTGTACATCCCTGATGTAAAGAGCGGGGGACCTTAGCTCTCCCTGTCTTACCGAGTGAGCTGGCACTCTGCAGACACCATTGTATAATTTCCAGAATTACCTGTCATTGGAATACTTAATTTAGGAGCTCTGTATTCATTTGCTTTAAGTTTTTAACATAGTACTTCTCAAGTATCTGTAAAAATGAACAAGAATAATTCTTACCTTTAAGTTCCACAGGAGAGTGGGGGATACACCACGCACGCACACACACACACACACACACACACACACACACACACACAACATCCTTAGTGTATAAGTGCTTAGGTGAAAGATTATAGGTTTGACCAGAGAAGGGACCAGTGGTTCTTATGTTTTTCTTCTTTAAGAACATTACTAATAAGTTCTCAGTATGGAAGGTAAGTGCTGTTCTTAGGCCCTATTCTTTCAGAGGTTTTGTAAGTTTGTATATATTTATATGTATGAGACACCAGTCTGTTGCTAGCAGTAGCGAGGCAAAAATAGCATCAGGGGTCTTTATGCTCTGCAATGCCAATATCTTTGACCACTGACTCCCTGGATGTGACAACACTAATGACATACCACTTAGACCCTCTCTGTGAACTCTGGGCCTGCATCCTTTAAGGTGTATGCACAGCTTAATAGGCCCCTGGAATCAGCACTTTCATATTTTAAAAAGTGGAAGGTGGGAGAGAAAAGAGGTGCAGTTTTGAACAGAGTTAACTCCCTTTTGGGCAATCTGTCTTTGGTTGTTTTCTCTAAACACACATGCTTGTTTTTCATTGGCTAGAGCTTATTCATGTGGACTCACCTGGCTGCAAGGGAGACTATGCTGGTAGTCTTTTAGTTAGGTGCCTTGCTTCCCTGAGATAAATTTGGGATTCTGTTAGGAACAAGTGGAGAGTGGGTATTGGATAGGAACAAGTGGCCTTAGCGATATTGCTTAATACATGTTATTTGAATGAATGAATGAATGAATGAATGAATGAAAGAAACATGGCAGGATCAAGGCTTTTGGTGCAGATACTATACACTTTTCATGGTCTAGCTTTTGAACCTTAAAATCAGATTGGTCTTTCAGATGTCTAGAAAATGAACTATTTGGATTTGCTCTGAATCACAGTGTGAGTTCCTCTGTAGGCATGGTGGATCAGGCCAGAATTGTAGGCTTATGAGAGGAGACTGGTTTTATAGTGACATTTACTAGTACATAGATGGGCACTTCTGGTATTTTACTTTCCTTCTTAATTAGCAATAGTTTAATTTATTTAAATGGTTTCTATTGAATTACTGTTATTTTGGCTTATAGAAATGGATATATAATTTGTACTTACAGATGTTTTTACAGAAATTTATTGCTTTATATTTTTCACCTCTGTCCTGGCAATGGCTTTTTTGAATGTAGACACCAAAATTACTAGTACATAATTTTCTAGTTGATGCAGTGTGCTAGTGCCAACCTTATACCACTGTAGTTTCCTTGAAATATATATATTAAACTGTGAAAGTTTTAAGTGTTTTGAAGCTTCCTTAAAATTGAGTATGATAACAGTTTCCAAAATTAAAAGCAATCAGTGCTGTAATTATTTCACTGATATTTTGATAGGATATTTATGGTTTTCTTTGATCTTCCGGTCTCTGAACACAAAGTGTTAAAAAAGAAAACTTCCTTCATTGTCAAAGAGACTATTCTGGTCAGTATGGCCTTGTGAACTTGTACTTTCTGAAGAGGCATGTACTGAGAGGACCCTTCAAAATAGGTTTTTGTTGGCTTCCTCTTTGGGATGACATTCATGTTCTCTGCATCCCATTGAAAATATGTTCTATTACTTTATTCTATTGTGCTGAGCAATCGGAAATTGGTTTTCCCCAACCATCTCCATATAAAGAATGCCCGCTTTTATTAATTACATGGAGAAGTAGATTCCAGGGTCCCTCAGCTGCAAGATGGCTCTTTTTTCACAGCTGCTATTCTTCCTTTGTGGAGGATGCCAGTTGCTAAGAGGAGGCTTTGTCTGTTGCATATAAAATGAACTTTGTTTGGACCTCCCCCAGGCAACTTCAAGTGCATGAGAGTCCAGCTGGACATTCCTTACCAGATGATAATTTAAATGCAGGTCAAATTTAGAACCCAACTTACATTAATTTAAAAATAGACAGTGCCTCGAGAAAGCTGACCTCTGGTACATTTTGGGCTTGGGAATCTGATGGGCTATTTCTCATAACTCACCCAGCCCTGTTTTAGACTCTGAAAGGCAGTGTGCATTTAGGCTGGATGAACCAGTATCCTCATAACTTGAGACCCCGTCTTCATACTATACACCACTACCTTCAGTCCATATGCATCACTGCCAGGGAATTCATGGAAGATGAGAGAGTGTGCATCATAGAAGGGAATCTGATTTCTGTACATTATTTTATTGGGTGTTTTCCAGTTTGACTAGGAAAAGCTACAGAACGTAGAAAGGAGATCTAACAGGTTAATTTTAAGGTAATAAGATCATTATATGATATATTCTTCAGTTTTAGTAAGATGAGTTAGAAATATTCCTCAAGGGACATGGTAAATGTTGGAAACCCTAATGATGAGAAAGATGTGACTACTGGTTGCTCTGATCTGGGGCTCAGAGTTAGTTTATCCAATGATATAACTAAACATTTATACTATGCAAGTGATTAATCAGCTATCAAAATATGGAATAATTCTTTCATGTCTCAGTTATCACACCCAAGTCCAAGATTTACAGGGAATGTGTTCAACAGAAAAGTTATAGGGTAAGGTTAGGTGGGGGAGAAATTTATTACTAACCTTTTAATTATCAGAGAAGCAAGCATACATTGAATTTGTGTGGATATGTTTGCCCTAAAATCTTGTTCAAGATTGAAACAAAATTGTAAGTGTAAAATTTTAAATACTTGAGTTATTTAGACTTCATTAAAAAAGTAACCCTTACTAAGGGAAATTTTTTCTTCATGATTTACAAAGGTAAAGTAAACTTTTTTTTTATGCAGTAAAATGTATCTTTATATCTAGACACCTCTTACAGTATTAATGGTTATCACAAATATATTTGCATAAGTTTCTTTAAGGCTTATCCCTTTAAACAGAGTTAGTGTTTAATAGTAAGCCTTTTTGGTTCATTTAGCAACACAAAATTATATATTTTGTGACCCACTTTGTATCTGTAATACTACTTTTTATATCAAAATAAATATCTGACCTGCTTATAAGAGGTCAGAGTATATTGTGTGTGTATATGTGTGTCCCACATGTGTATGTGTGGCCCAGAGGACTAGTGGGAATATTTTTGCATTGCACAAGTAATGTTTGGATATCTCCAAAACTACCATGCCATACTAGCTAGAGTAGAAATGTCATACAGTGACACATTTGTGGAAGCACTTATGTATATTTTTATTTGTTGTATACCTGCTTGGACAAAAGCAAAACACAATAGTCATTTTTTGTCATAATAAAAAGTTAAAACTATAAAAAGTAGAATTTTGTTAAAAAAAGGTAACAGTAGGGATTGAATAGCTTCCTAATAATGAATGTGTAGCTATAAGGAACATTTTCAAAGTTAGTGTTTTAATAGGAATGAAGATGACTGTTCCCAATACTGGGAAGTTTGTTTAACTTAGTAATATTTGCAATAGCTCAATTGTTTATGATGCTCCATAGGTTGCTGAATGCTTATGTCATACATCCTTTTTGATCCTGAGTTATTCTTTAGATAAACAGGGCATTACATTTAAAACCAAAAAGAAATCAAACCCACATAATTGGTTCATTTCTAACCGATTGGAAAGGAACTACCAATGACTAGATTTTCATCAGTCTTTCAATCACTCTGGGTTTTGTTTTCTCAGTAAAGCCTTCACTATAATGGAAAACTCAAGCATAAACCTAAATGTGGTTATTGGAAACTCTGAGCTGTCTCTGGGCACAGTTCTCTGAAGTTTAAGTTATCGTGTTACCATTGGTCAGTAATCATCAGTTGTTCATTGTTTCTTTGAGTTTCTCCTATGTGTTAGGTATCATAGGCTCTGGGGACATTGTATTTCCCCAGCCTGACACTGAACTTGTCTTTATGGAATTTTTAGCTTGGTGAAGAGACACACAGGTACATTGAACTTTAGATTTGACAAGTGCTCTGGAAGCAGCATAACCCTCTCTTTCCAATATTATTAAGGAACAACCTGATGATTTATTAAAAATAACAACAGCCCTAGCTGGTTTGGCTAGGTGGATAGAGTATCAGCCTGCCAACTGAAAGGTCCCAGGTTTGATTCCTATCAAGGGCACGTGCCTGGGTTGCAGGCTTGATCCCCAGTGGGGGACTTGCAGGAGGCAGCCAATCCATGATTCCCTCTCATCATGGATATTTCTTTCTCCCTCTTCCTTCCTCTCTGAAATCAATAAAAATATGTTTTAAAAAACACACAACACTACCAGAAGCAAGAGGTGGGGTTATGGGTTACATTTTCCACAGATAGTACATAAAAGCAAATTTTGTAGAAATATGATAACGTACCTAATACCCTCATTTAGTTCAGGCTGTGTTTGGGGTGAAAGTGGTAGAGGAGGAGGAAGGGGGCAGCAGAAAGCATTTCTAACAAAGATGAGTGGGGATGATCCAGATTTCGACTTGGAAAGTACGAAAGTATTTCAGCCCCCTGCCTCCTCACCCCCAACACACACAGGGAAGCTGCATGTGTTTGACACGTTGGTGTGGCTGGAGGCGTAGTCATTGGGGGCATGGTGCTGGATTGTAGTGAAGGGGCTTTTAGACAATGTCATGGATTTGTAATTTCATGTGTGATGAGGAGCTATGGAATGGCTCTAGGCAAGGGTATCCTCTGTTTCCCAAAGACCACTTGGTTAGCTGTATTGAGAAAACATATTAATTAAAAGGCAGCATGAGTAGATGTAGGAGGTTTGTTCATACAATCTTTTACTGCAGTTATTATGGGACATAAAGAGGTTAACTATTTTCCTTTTTTCCTAAACTACAGCTGGAGTTTTTAGTTTGCATTTTGGATGAGGCTTAGGGAAAGTTCCTTGAGGTCCTGCCCGTTGGTCTTAGTCCCTGCAGTGTGCCCCTGACTTTGAGCAGAGCTTGACACAAGACAGAGTGCCCAATAAATATTTCTCAACTGACTGATGGCCTGAGAAAAATGTGCTTCTGTTTTCTGCTCATCCAAGGCACCGGTGGTCTGACTGCCCTGAAACCTGTCTGTGGTGAGCCGCCACGGCAGCCGGGTCCGCACAGACTCTTGTTCATGACAAGGTCTTTGTTTGGATCCTCTGGGAAATGCCAGAAACTACCAGGCCTGCAGTGCAAGGAGGTGTACTGGCTTTGTGTTTTGTGCTGGCTGCCTCATGGCACGGCACAGAAAGGACTTGGCAGAAAGGAGGGAGGTGAGGCATGCCAGAATATAGGAGCATGGTGTTAGTTTTAGTAGCTTGAAAATTTTAAATTTCAGTATAACCATGCTTTTCCACTAGTATAAAGGATCAACTTGATGTGTTTCTTTCTTCTTTCTTCTTTTTTTTTTTTTTTAAAGAAAAAGCAGTAGCAGTAGCAAGAGGAGGGGTTTGAGGCTACATTTTCTTCTTTTTAAAAAAATTTTTTTTATTGATTTCAGAAAAGAAGGAAAAGGGAAGAGAGAGATAGAAAAATCTATGATGAGAGAGAATCATTGATCAGCTGCCTGCTGTACACTCCCTACTAAGAATTGAGCCCACAACCCAGGCATATGCCCCAACTCCCAGTTGAGCCGCTACCTCCTAGTTCATGGGTGGACTCAACCATTGAGCAACACCGGCTGGGCAATCACACAGTTTTAAGCTATCATGTATGCGTACAGTTTTATAAAATTTAACACATATTTAGGTTCCTGTGTCTTCCACCACAATTAGGATTCAGAACAGTTTCATAATCCCAAAACACTCCTTCATACAATCCCTTTATAGTCACTTCTCCTCCCACCCATATCCCACAGCAACCACTGGTTTGTACTTCATTCCCATACTTTGTCTTTTGAGAATGTTATTTAACTTAATGAATTAGACTATCATATGGAGTCAGACATAGGAGACTGGCTTCCTTCACTTAGCATGCCTTAGAGGTTCATTGGAGTTGTTGCTTTTGTCAGTTGTTTTTTTCTTACTGAGTATTCCATTGTGTGGATGTGCCAGTTTGTTTATACATTTGCCTGTTAAAGGACACTTGGGTTGTTTCTAGCTGGGGTGGTTATGAGTAGAGCTGCTATAAACATTTGCGTTCAGGTTTTTCTGTTGACATAAGTTTTCATTTCTCTTGGGTAGATACCCAGGTGTGTGATGTTTAGGTCATAGGGTTAGTGCATGTTTAACTTTATAAGGAACTGCCATGCACTGTGTCATTCTGCATCCCCACCAGCAGTGTTTGAGTGTTCCCCTTGCTTCCCTTACCACAGAGTATTGCCAGTGTGTGTCTTTCTATCTAGCCATTCTAGTAGGTGTGTAGCAGTACCTCGTCATGGCTTTGTATTTCCCTAATGCAGTGGTCGGCAAACTCATTAGTCCACAGAGCCAAAGATCAACATTACGATTGAAATTTCTTTTGAGAGCCACATTTTTTAAACTTAAACTATATAGGCAGGTACATTGTTGTTGCCTTAATTAGGGTACCTAAGCTGGCCTTTGCTAAAAACTCATGGGGCCAAGAACCGCATGTGGCTTGTGAGTCGCAGTTTGCCGACCACTGTCCTAATGGCAAGTGAGTGTAGACATCTTTCATGTACTCGCCATCCTTACAGCCTCTTGAAGTGTCCTCTTTCAGCTTTAAATTCCCTGTGTTAATCATTTCTGAGAAAAGTTATTTAAGTGCACTGAATATAATCTTTTTTGATAAGGGAGGTCATTGTTATGCGCCATAATTATTATATGGGTTTGGAATTGCTGGGAAGCTTTCAAGGACATCGAGTGGTGTAAGGCAGCTTCTGTCACTGTCAGGCTCACTTTCCTGCTGTCTGCGCCTGGTTCTGGCAGCCAGCCACCTCCCATTACCTTTCTGGTTGACTGCTTTTATGAAATGATCGCCAATAGGCCGTTAGAATTGTGTTTGATAAAGAATGGTGAAGTGCTCTCAGGAAATGCTGCGGGAGTTCTTCTCTCAGTCAAGTACATAAACTCCAACATCTGTTTCAGTGCTTCTCAAACTGGAGCCATGAAATTGCTGTGAGGGGTCTGAATGTGATGCATGTGCACTAAGCATTGTTTATAGGCTGAATAAACAATTTAACTTGCAATAGAGTCTACTATTTTTCAGAAGTAATCTGAATGCTGCTGAGCAACCTGGATTTATTGTAACTGTTTTTTTTTGTGTTTTTTTTTCAGTGTAATTTTTCTACCAGCTCTTTTGCTACTGCTGCTGCTTTTATTGTCACTGTAGGGTGAGCAGAGGTTATCCGACAGAGCTTTCCTAATCACTTAGATGGTGCTATTCATGACCATCCAGGACAGGGTGAGGGTACGAATTTAGGTTGTTTTGTTTAAACGGAGGTAGGCGGTTAACCAAACATTTTTTTACAACCTATAGTGTAGCATATGTTTTGTTGGAAGTCCTCTTATGAAAGTTAGGATACTTGTAGGTTCTTCACATTCTTCGAACAACAGGGCCTATGTGAATTATTATTAATACCAACCTAAACTAAACTAAAAAATGACCAAAAAAGTGTATTCCTCACATCATTGTTGCATACATGAAATGTTTAAATCATGGGTTGCAGGGGTGACTCTTTTTCCATATTCTTCATGTCATTTAATGCATTTACTATAAATAAAACTTGATTAGTTGCTTGGTGGTTTAACACAAAGTTTATAAAATAGAAAAAGAAACTGTTCCCACGTATGTAATTTATAGAAGCACAGTGTCTGTCTACTTGCGTATTCTTGATCAAGTTCTTACTTAATTCTCTAAAGTATTTTGCTGCTTTGCATGCCTTATGCTGTCAAGCAAGTTCTTCAAAATATATGTAATTATATCATAATATGATATAATTATTTTTGGTTCTCATTTCAGGATGTGAAGGTAGTAATTCCTTTTATATTAATAGAAACTATTTAAGCAGAAGTACAAGAGAAAGGTTGTTGGTTTACATACTTACTTAGATTCCCAGATTTCTTCATGACAATCAAGAAAAATTTATCTTTAAGAAATATTGTTCAAAATTATTCAAATGGAAGTAGAAATTTAAAATGTCTCTGACTGGGATGGAGATTATTAATATGGAATATGTCCCACCAGAGACCAGGGATACAGTTCCTGATAATTCCACACTAAAATGACTCTAAGATGTTTTTATTGAACAATTATCTACACTTAATTTGTTAGAGGTTAAGAATCTTTGTATATACCTGTTTAAAGTGATTAATTTAAACATGACAATATGTTAATTGAAAGTAGTGTAAATGGTCCTCTTTTTACAATTGGGGAGTAGTATTTGAATTCTATTGAGTAATTTTCCAGGAAGAAAGATACTGATAAGTTGAACAATCAGAGAATATTGGTAAGGAGCAAAAAGGCAATTTACTCAGTGGGGGAAGATATTTGCTATATATATATCTGTATATCTATATAGATCTGTATGGATCTCTATATCCAACAGAGGACTCATCTCATCCAATATATATAAAGAACTACAAATCAACATAAGCCAGGCCTTCCATTTTCTCTTAACCTTGCCCTGACTAAAGACATAAGACCTTAACAAGTAGTCCAGAAACGAAGATACTCAGTTGGCCACTAAGTATTTTAAAAGCTTTTAAAAATCATTTTTTATAAGAGAAATGCAAATTAAAATTAGAATGATATAACATTACATTCTCAGCAGAATGAAAAAGACTGTTAATTTCAAATGTAGAGCAGCTGGAACTCATTCACACTGATATCAATGGGTCCTTTGACCCAGCAATTCCGCTCTTAGGTGTGTACAGACTCAATAGAAACATGCACAGGTGCCCAAAGAACATGTCCAAAATATCCATAGCAGCATTACTTATACTAATGTTCTCAATAGTAAATGGAGAAATACACTGTAGTGTGTTCATATAATGGTACTGATGCTTCATGTTACGCTATGGATGAAGTTCACAGGACTGAGTGAAGGAGGACAGCATATTCTGTGACCTCATTTGTAGAAGTTGTTTTGGTTGTGCTTCAGAAGCAGGTAGAGCCAATCTGTGGTTCTAGAAGTCATAATTAAAATTTTTAAAATTGATTTTTGAGAGGGAGAAAGGAAAGAGAGAGACAGAGACAGAGACATTGATGTGAGGGCAAAACATCAATTGGCTTTCTCCTGTATACCCCCTGCCGGAGGTCAAGCCTGCAACTCCAGATATGTGCCCAGACCAGGAATCAAACCGATAACCTTCCAGTACATGGGACATTGCCCAACTAACTGAGCCACACTGGCCAGGGCCATAATCCTCTTTCTTTTTCTTCTTCTTCTTCTTTTTTTTTTTTAAATATATTTTATTGATATTTTAAAAAGAGGAAGGGAGAGAGATAGAGAGCTAGAAACGTCAATGAGAGAGAAACATCGACCAGCTGCCTCTTGCACACCCCCTGCTGGGGATGTGCCCGCAACCAAGGTACATGCCCTTGACCAAAATCGAACCCAGGACCTTTCAGTCCGCAGACCGATGCTCTACCACTAAGCCAAACCGGTTTCGGCAATGCTTTTTCTTGATTGAGTAGTAGTTACATGGGTGGGTTCACTTTCCAGGCAAGCCACTTTCCCCAAATCTCTGTGTTCCACAACCTGGAAGCTCTCTGATCTCTGTCCTTTTGAACTTTTATGGACGCTTCCTTACTAGACATGATTGATTAAATCATTGACCATTCTCCTGCCCTTGCCCCCTCTCTGGAGGTGGGGAGGTAAGATGTGGGACTGAAAGTTCCAACTCTTAACAAATGTTTGGCTCCTTTGGCAACCAGCCCCTATTCCTGTTGTTTTCTAAAAGTCATTGACACTTGTAAACTCTCCTTACTTAGGAAATTCCAAGAGTTTGGGGACCTGTCAGCCAGAAAGTTGACTGAACAAAGACCATCTACATATTTGGCCACCTAAATGACTAAAGATCTAGTTCTTATGAGTCACAATATTGTACTACTATAAGGATCTTTGTAAAATCTGAATATTTAAAGGGTCAAACACAAAATTTCTTGGCTATTAGGTTAGGAATAAACTACAGTGGGTTTATGAAATATGAAACCTATCATTGTTTACAGAAAATATCAGAGAGAACTTGCACCAAAAGGTTTCGGGTTTGATTCCTATTCAGGCACATACCTAAGTTGCTGGTTGGATCCCCAGTTGGGGCTTGCAGGAGGCTACCTATGGATGTTTCTCTCTCATCTCTCTCTCTCTTTCTCTCTAAAAAACGTCAATAAAGCCTTGAGCTGATGTGGCTCAGGGGTTGGGCATTGACCCAAGAACCAAGAGGTCTCCGGTTTCATTCCTGGTCAGAGTATATGCTGGCTTTGAGGGCTTGATCCTTAGTAGAGGGCATGCAAGAGGCAGCCAATCAATTATGTTCCTCTCTCATAGATGTTTCTATCTTTCTGTCCCTCTCCCTCTCTCTCAAAATTTTTTTTCAATAAAAATCAATAAAATATACTTGGGTGAGGATTTAAAAAAATGAATGTTGCAGAGAACTAAAATAAGGTGCTGGTAAGTTGTATTACTAGTGATCTTGTTGGTTCAGAGAGAATTTTTAAAAATTTGTAATAATGTAAATCTACTCATGGTATAATATACTTCTTAGCTAATATAATTTTATCACCTTTGTGTTTTCATAAACTAGCACTTAATATATTCTGCCATATGTTAGGGTTCTTTATGTTTCTTTTCCCTGTAAGCTATAATTTTCTTCAGGGCAAGAACTGTTTATTTCTCCTTATATAAAGTGTTATTTATATTAAATCATCAGACAATGTTTTTAAAAAGAATGAAAATCAATTAGCAAGTAGAAAAATAAAATGTTGATTGTCCTCACATTTTATAGAAGACAGGGTAAAAATCCTGGAAGTTGTGGATCTTGCTGTGTATTTTCCTTTTACTAGTATATAGGACAAAATTAGTTGCAGTGGCTTGGGTGATGATCATGTAGCATCTATCCTGTTGCCTCCATTGAAGAAAATGTTCTTAGTATATGTCAGTGTGATTAACTTTGTCTTAAGTTTAGCCTCAAATAGTGTAGATGATACTGTTTAAAAACTGGAACATCTGGACTCATGTTTGATAGGTAGCTCATTTTATTCAAAGAACAGTGCTGTGAAAGTGCTTTGTAAATTGCAGTTTTACAACTAGAAGGTTGTAAAGGAATTTTCTGGCATGGTACCTATTCTGTCTTTGATGCTGAACCCATGTTTAAATTAATAATAGCTTTAAAATGTTTTATGGGGAAATCACTGGCCTAACATAAGTTGATTATGCTGAAGAAACATTTTAAGATCTTAATTTCATTGATTTTTTATTATCTTGTGCATAATCACAAGATACTGGGGTATAATAAATGTATTGGTTGGCAAGTTTGGTTCTCTTAGTTGTAAAACATTAAAAAATGTATAGTGAATTGCAATTTAGAGTGGCTAATTGTTATTATGCTAATTTCCAAAAGTGTTTGATGTTGTAAATGTTTCATTAAATATTTTTCTTTAAATTTTTATCTTCCCAGATAACCCACTTGTTGAAGTTAAAAAACAATGAAATTGCCAGTAAAAATTAATATGCACATGCATATTTAATGGTTTTAGTAAACTATCTTGGAATAATTTTATATTTACAAAAACTTTTAAAGATGTGATTATGCATTTTAAATTGTCCTAAGTGATAGTTCTTTATTAGTACTAGAGGCATGGTGCATGAAATTTGTGCACAGGGGTGGAGGGCCCTCAGCCTGGCCTACAACGACACCAGCATCCCACACCCCGGCCAGCTTCTGGCCAGAATCCTGTCCGCCCTCCCTTCCTTTTTCCGTCTGCGGGCTGGGTTGCAATGGATGCTGGGGCTTGTCACCAGGGTGACACCACCAGTGTCCACCCAGGCTGCTATGGGCACCACCATCTTTGTGACAGAGTGATGGTTAATTTGCATATTATAATTTTATTAGATAGGATTTCTATTAATGTTTACTATTTTTAATAAAAATACCTTTACCTCTAATTTTTGTTCAGTGGAAAAGACCTTTTGCTTTAGAGTATTATTATGTTTAAATGAAAGTATGCTAGTTTAGTTGTTCTTTTCCCTTAAATGTCCATTTTTCTGCATTATAAAAATGGCTATCAACTATAAGGAGATCTGTGAAACAAATGTGTGTGTGTGTATATATATATATATATATATATATATATATATATATATATATATATATATGATTTGTGTTTTACACTAATGACCATGAATAAATTATTGAATCATGAATATATTATTCAATTATAGAATCAGAAACCTGCCTGGAGAAATGCTCACAATTTTATATTTTTATAAAATAATATATTTTAAAATAGCATATGCCAAATTTTCATTCCCCTCTCTTCTCTTTTCTATTGTAGTTGTATAGTAACACGACGGATTAGTTCTTAAGAACGGAGAGATCCCACATTTTATTGAATTTAATATGCTTTCAATTGTAAGATATATCATTAATTTATGTATCATTAAGAGAAAAGACCACAGCCTTTTAAAGTATAAGATGTCACTGATAATAAGATATATCCTGATTTAATCATTTCTGAATTTTCCATTTTCCTCTTTACTGAATGATTATTCACCATCCTATGTTGTTGTCTAAAAAAAAACATTTTTCAACCCTGATTCTTCCCGAACAACTAGTACATTTCTTTTTCCCCTAAGATTACCACTCATTTCTTCTTTCCCAGCATTGCCTGGGAAAGATGCTTCTTCACTTCAGTTACTTATTGATTAACTAGAGGCTCAGTGAATGAAATTTGTGCACTAGGAGGGGGCGGGGTCCCCTCAACCCAGCCTGCTCCCTCTCACAGTCTGGGAGACCTCAGGGGATAGCCTACTGACAGCGAGGAGTGGGCCTAAGCCACAGTCTGGCCTTCCTCTGTCAGGTTCGACCAGGCTGATCAGAGGAATGCGCCATGCCCATCACCCCACTGCTGCTGCCACTGCTGGCCGTGGCAGCTTCCAGGTTGTTTTCATCAACATGGACTCCAGTCCCTTCACCACAAAAAAAAAAAAAAAAAAAAAATTACAACTTTCTTTAGGCATTTTCAAGATTTCTCTTTCATAGGATATGACATTTCTTTCTTTCTTTCTTTTTATCCTCACCTGAGGATATGTTTCCTTTGATTTTTAGAGAGTGGGGAAGAGTGAGGGAAAGACAGAGAAACATCAATGTGAGAGGGACACTTTGTTTGGTTGCCTCTTCCATGAGGCCCTGCCAGGGAGGAGCCTGCAACCTAGATACATATCCTTGATCAGAATTAAACCCAGACCCTATGGTCTGCAGACCGAGGCTCTTATCCATTGGCTAGGGCACAATATGACACTTCTTAGCTCCTCCAGCAGTGGACCTTCGTTTTTTTCCTCCAGGAGTGAGGTGGAAAAACCCTAGATCACCTTCTTGGATTCTTATTACCCCAAGTTACCAAGAACACTATGAGTGGCATACCGGGAGCTTAGCCCAATGAGCAGTAGGAAAAGGTGTTTCCTGTGCAGCTCATGTGCAGAGGCGGGACTGCTGGTGTGCCAAGGCTGGCAGGCTTCTCTGTCTTCGCTCAGGGCCTGCACCATTCATGCCTTGCCTCACTTCGCACACAGTCCCCTCCTGCCCACCTGTGCATACAGCCTCCTCCTGAGTGGTCATAATGTTATGGTGTCCTGGACAATTTGCATTTATTACACACACACACACATTTTTTTTTCATAAGACTTATGCCTCTGCCATTTTGCTGAAACTTCTCTCTGAGGTCCCCAGTAGCTTCCTAATTTTAGTTCACTTGTTAAACCTCTTACTGCTCTTATATTTGGTTCTCCCAGCTCTCTCCAGCCTCTCTCCTGAGCACTGCAGTCTTTGTCTCTGAGCCAATTTTATAATCCCATGGTGCAGATTTTCTTCCTATTTCATCTACACTATTATTAAAAGAATATTAAAACATGAAAGAAATGCTTCATAAATGTATCATCCAGTATATCATTAATTATTTCCTTTTTTTTTTTTTTTGTATATTCTCATCCTTGGCTTGACCTCGTGCAAGCACGTCTTCCCTCCCTCCCTCCTTCCCTCCTTCCCTCCTTCCCTCCCTCCCTCCCTCCCTCCCTCCCTCCCTCCCTCCCTCCCTCTCTTCCTTCCTTCCTTCCTTCCTCCTTCCTGTCATTCTTTTACCTAGTTGTAATCTTGGTAGGCATATTATTTTATTTTTTACCTTTACATGACAGCAATTATTTCCCCATGGTCCATATGGCCTTTATTATTGTCACATTAAGGGTCAATAAATTATAGATTATAGTGTTGATACACTATAATTTTCTATATAATATTTCTATTGTTGGAAAGTTGACTTGTTTCCAGATTCTTTGTCTTTTATGTTTAATAACATTCTAACAGAGTATATTTTCATTCATATAACCTTTTACTTCTATTGCATTTTTTACATAAAATCCATTTCTGGAGTACCATAGATTACAAGGCTTTTGAACATTTCACTATAGGTTGTAGAATTTCTAAATTGACTTTTTTTAAACCAAATGTACAGAGGTAGTCCTGCTTATTCACAGACTGGTGGCTTTTGCCACTGTGATGCTTTAAATTCTTATAAATCTTCTCATGTTAAATGGACTTTTCTCTCTTCTTGTTACATAGAAATGTGGAGGAAAACCTGCTAACTTTTTCCCTTTGTTAACTGGCCAGTTTGGTAGTGTAAGTGATTCTCTTATATGCAACAACTTGAGGAATATGTTGCTGAATTGTGCTATATATATATATATATATATATATATATATATATATATATATATAGCTTTTTACTTTAAAATGCTTTTAACATATAGGATAAAATTTAAGTAACTTAGATATTACATGATAATTCTGGTCAATTAAAAAAAGGCTTTCAAATACTTGGTATATATAACATTTATGTTGACAGGAATTAGAGAGACATCTTTCTGAATTGACCTTAACCAATTGACACGGGGTAGTTTAGACATGAATTTTTCTGTTTATTTAACACCTAGGGGCCTGGTGCACGAAATTTGTGCACGGGGGCAGGCGGGGGGGGGGGGGGGAAGAGGTTCCCTAGCCCAGCCTGCCTGCCCCCTCTCACAGACTGGGAGCCCTCAGAGGATATCCTCCTGAAGGCTTAGGCTTCCTCTCTGACTCCCTCTGCGGGAGGCGACCCAGCTAATCAGGAGAAGGCGCCAGCCCTATCACCCCACTGTTGCAGCCACCGCAGCCACTAAGGTGTTTTCATCAACATGGATTCCAGTCCTTTCACCAAGAAAAAAATAACAACTTTCTTTAGGCATTTTCAAGATGTATCTTTTATAAGATATGACATTTCTTTATTTAATCCTCACCTGAGGATATGATTCCATTGATTTTTAGAGAGTCTGGAAGAGAGAGAGAGGGCGAGAAACATCAGTGAGAAAGGGACACTTTGATTGGTTGCCTCATACATGAACCCTGACCTGGGCTCCAGCCAGGGAGGAGCCTGAAACCTAGGTACATGTCCTTGATCAGAATCAAACCCGGACCCTGTGGTCAGCAGACTGAGGCTCTATGCACTGAGGCAAACCGGCTAGGGCAGGACATGACATTTCTTAGCCCCTCTAGCAGCAGACCTTTGCTTTTTCCTCCAGGAACGTGGTGGAAAACCCTAGATTAGCTTCTTGGATTCTTATAACACAAATTACCAAGAACACTGCAAGTGGCGGTGTATGAACTTTTAGCCAGTGAGCAGTCAGAAAAGGTATTTACACTTGAACTGGTTTGGCTCAGTGGATAGACCGTGGGCCTGCAGACTGAAGGGTCCCAGGTTTGATTCCAGTTAAGGGCATGTACCTTGGTTGGGACCACATCCCCAGTGGGGAGTGTGCAGGAGGCAGCTGATTGATGTTTTTCTGTCATCGATGTTTTTGACAGTCTATCCCTCTCCCCTCTTCTCTGTAAAAAATCAATAAAATATATTTGAAAAGAAAAGAAAAGGTGTTTCCTCTGTAGCCCAGCACAAAGGATTTGTGTCTGCAGGCTGGGAGGTGGGGATCCCACGGAAACGGCATGCAGCGGCTGCGGGGCACCCCCCCCCCCCCCAAGCCCAGCGGTCCTGTCTTCACTGTGTCCGCCAGGCTGGGAGCTGTGGACCTGGGCTGCTTGGTGCCCCCAGCTGCTTGTCCCGGAACCCAACCCTCTTGGTGCCCTGGTGCAGGGAGAGCATCTTTCACATGGGAGTTTTATCTTCTGTTTTCTGGCAGAAAAGGGCTGTGAGTGCCTTTAAGTCCCTTTAAGTAAAAATAGTACTCCAGATCCACATGTTTGAGGATGTTGTGTTCTAAACCCCTTTGCATTTTTTTAAAATCCTCACCTGAGGATATTTTTCCCATTGATTTTTAGATTTCTTTATTGTAGATTTATTTATAGCAAATGATATAACCAAAGGGTTGAATTCTGTGTTATAGAGGTTCTGTTCACCTGTAGCACCTGTGATCTTTTATTTATAGGGTCCTGGACAGAGACAAGCCGTATTGGGTAGGGTGGGTTTTCCCATTAGATGTGTGGGTTCCTTGCCTTGTGAGTGCAGGTAGACTGTAAGTAATAAGTTATCTGGAACGTTGTCCAGTTTCTCTAGTCCCCAGGGGTCACTCTGGTATTTCTCAGGGCTTTAATCTAGGGCTGATGCCACCCATAGCTTCTCATGGAGAGAGAAAGGATTGACGTGGGTGTCGTGGTCTTTAGTTACCTGGTTATATCCAGGTATATCCACAGAATGCTGCTTCTCCGAGCATCTGCTAACCCAGTTTTGATTTTTTTCTAGGTTCTTCTAGGACAACTTTTTTGAGATCTAGCCTCTTATTTCCAAGGGGTTACTGGTCTTTCAGATCTTTTGAGTTTTGTTTTCAATCTGTATGCTTTCTGTTTCTAAGAATTTATCAGTGCTCTGGTCTGTTGATGTGGTCTGTACTGGGATTTCCTGTACTATTGTGAATTTTTGTATATTTTATATTTCTTATTAAATTTCATGAAATAGGAGGAGGGGGGGGGGGAAAAAGCTAAATTTGTGGGGTAACAGTTTTGATCCAGTAATATTTTCTTTTTATATAGTTTTGCTTTTTTATTTTTGTGCATGCTGTTTTCCTTTAATCTCCTCTCTATATGTAAATTTGCCATTTACTTTTTAAAATTTTTTAAATTTTTATTGGTTTTAGAGAGGAAGGAAGAGGGAGGGAGAGATGGAAACATCAATGATGAGAGAGACTCATTGATCGGCTACCTCCTGCACGCCCCCTACTGGGAATTGAGCCTGCAACCTGAGCATGTGCTCTTGACCGGAATCTAATTTAGGACCCTTCAGTTCCCAGACCAATGCTCTATCCACTGAGCCAAACCGTCTAGGGCTACCATTTACTTTTGATACATCTATGACATTGCTCATGAGATTTTTTTGGCTTGGAATGGTTTTGCCCCATTGTTCTGCCTATTAGGGAAGCACAAAGCTTAGGAGCTTAAGTCAAGGCCTACGTTCAAACTTAAGATCCACTTCTACTACCGTGTTTCCCCGAAAATAAGACATCCTCCGAAAATAAGACCTACTTTATGGAAACATAATACATCCCCTGAAAATAAGACCTAGCGCATCTTTGGGAGCAAAAATCAATATAAGGCACTGTCTTATTTTCGGGAAAACAGGGTAATAGCTGTGTCACTTTGTGGAATTACGTCTGTAGCTTTTCCATCCTTCCTGAGGATTATGGGTAACAATAGCATCTGCCACTTAATATTGTTGCAAACAATCAGATGGGTTAGTCAAGTTAAAACACCTGGGACATAGTAAGTCCTGAAACATGGTTAGCTTAAAAGTTTAGATGCATAAGTTCTTACCTGGGCAACTCCACCCTGTTTGTTTTGCCTGATTTCCTTCCAGCCCCCCTCTTCCTTTTCTCCAGACCCCAAGTTAGAATTAATAGTGCCCTGCTCTTCCCTCGGCATTTTAAAAACTGTAGTGCGCATCTCACGGTTTACTTTTATTCTAGTTAGTCGGGGGTATCTCAGTCCTTAGGTATGCTCTTTCGGTAGACGTATGATGCCTTTTCCCCCAGGTGAATGGAATTAATTTAAGGCATCTCTTTTCTTGTTTGATTTTAGATATGAAAACCTTTAAAATTCATAGTGCGATTCCTATTTTGCCTGGTGTATCAGTCCAGGTTCTCTAGAGAAACAGCACCAGTAGAAATACATAAGCTGATGCTCAATTCTTGAATGAGAATTTCTTCTTCTTTAGGGAACCTGGTCTTTGATGTTAAGGCCTTCAACTGATTGGATGAGGCCTACCCAAATTATTGAGGGTAATACTAAAATGTCAAATGATTATAGCTATGTTTTTCAGCAACACCTAGATTGTATTTGATTAAATAATTGAGTACTATAACCTAGCCAAGTTAACACAAACTAACCATTACACCTACTGATAGTAGAAATACACTATCTGATTGCTTAACTATAATACAATAAATTTTAGACTATAGATACTAATGTCATCAAACATCCCATTGAATATTCATCCATCAAATTCTTAACAACAGTGTTGTTTTTAATTGACAGTAGAGTATATATGGTGATGGTGAGGTTTGTTCATGTTTATCCAACTTGTCTGAGAAGTATGTTCTCCCCATTTTGAATAATATGACAGTTATGATTTGAGCCTGTTTCCTTCATGCTTATTTTTAGTGAAAAGATCTGTATATTGGCTAGAATTCAAAAATTTTGTAAAGAACCTGGTGATTTAGAATTCAGGCCAAGGGCACAGTTGTTACTGTTTAGAGGAAAGCAAACACTGCCTTCTGATTATTCAGTGTGCTCTGGAAAAAAAAAAAAGAAATGGAGAATTTGTGTAGCAAAATTATGGCTTAATAAATCCAATGACTGTTAGATTGATGCACTTATTACATATCATCAATAATGAAAACTAATGGTTCCCCTGACATATCTCTAGTGTATTCCATTGCAGTTCATTTCTTCTGTTAACCTGTGTAATTGCTTCTTACATAAGTAAAAATTGTCACCTCTGCTTAAAGTCGAACTCTGTTCTATGGACCACACAACTGCTCTTCTTAAACTGGTGCAAACAAAATGAATTAGAGTTGAATCAGCTAGAAATGTCACTTGATGTCTTTATGTAATTTCCCATCTGTTGTACAGATTTTGTACATACTCCCACCATATAAAATATGGACCACGGTCTAAATTCTGAACACTATTCTATAACATTTAAAATAAAGAAAAATAGATTGTACCTTTACTGCCAAGTGTAAATACATAGCTTAAGCTTTTCCCAGTTGTTAAAATTTGCTGATCTTATTATATGGTGTGAAGAACCTTTTGCTTTGAAGAGCTCCCGAGTGTTCTTCATTCTGACTTTGGCAGCAATGGTGACACCACTGCTGATCACTGTCAGAGGGCCATACAACTGTGAACAGTGTTTTGTTTTTAATACAGTTGTACTCATTGAAAAGTTGTTTAATTTTTTGGCAGAAAGTTATATATATGCATGAATATAAAAAGCATATTTTGTTAATCCTCACCAAATGATGTGTTTTGTGTGTGTGTGTGTGTGTGTGTGTGTGTGTGTTTTCCCCCCATTGTTTCTTCCTACAGAGTGGAAGGGAGGGGAGGAGAGTGGGATGGGTGAGGGGAGTGGAGAAAGAAAGAGGGCAGAGAAACAGAAACATCAATGTGAGAGACACATCAGCTGGTTGCCTCCCACATGTGCCCTAATCTGGGGTGGGCAGCAAACCCTGCAACCTAGGTACATGCCTTTGACTGGGAGTCAAACCCGAAACCCATCTCTGCATGGAACCCAATGCTCTAACCACTGAGTACACTGGCCAGGGCTAAAATATATATATTTTAAATGAATCCACAACAAAATTGGTATGAACCTAAGAGAAGCAATCACACCTGTGGTGGTTGCTGACTGACAAAATAACAGACTATTTTCTTTCCTCCTTTGCTCTTATTTCACTCATAAGCTCATAGTTACAGAATGTGAATCCATATAATGCGATGCCCATGATCTTGTTGTTTCTGGAATTTTCATATTTTCTGCCTCTTCTAATATATTTGCGCCCAACTCTGGAAATTTAATGGCTTCCTATGATCCCTGGAAAGTTAAACAATTAAATTTTAGACCCAGCATAGCAGGGGTGAGGAACCTTTTTTCTGCCAAGGACCATTTGGATATTTAGAACATTATTCCCGGGCCATACAAAATTATCAGCTTTAAAATTAGCCTGCTATATTTGGTCAGACATTTAATTAACTCACCCCTAATGTCCTGCAGACCAAATGAAGCCCAAAATACTTACTATATGGCCCTTTTCAGAAAATGCCGACTGAGCCCTGCTGTATAGTATTCAATTGTATGAATGCGCCACAGCGTATTTGTTACTGGGTTTTGTCTTCTTTGGATATGATTGTATATGTGTTTGGGGCGATGTGTCTGTGTGTGCATTCCTGATAGGCATGTCCCTAGCAGTGGAGTTGGTGGCCCAGTGTATATCTATGCTCTGCCTCATTAGCTATCGAGGAACAGTTGTCTAGTCTTCACTCTCACCAGCAGTGCGTGAGAGCTGAATTGCTCCAGGTCCTAAGACCTGTGTCTTTAGATTTTCATTTTTAGTCATTTTGATCAGTTTATAATTTTATGTCATTGTGGTTTTAATGTGTATTTTCTTGGTAATAATTGAGATTGAGCACTTTTCCTATGCTTATTGCCACTTGGATATCTTGTTTGGGTAAGTTGTGGTGGCCTGTCTTTTTCTTATTGTTTTATGTAAATTCTTTATGAATTCTATTTGAGTCCTTTGGAGGATATATATATATTGAAAGCATCTTCTTTCCTACTGAGATTTGCACCCTTATTTTTAAAGGTATTATTTATTTATTTATCTGTAGGGGATCAGGATATGTACCCCCACAATATGCCAATGGTGGCATATTTGGAACTGAAAGAAATTGAGAAATACAGACACAGGAAGACATGTCTTCCCCCTATCTGCCTGGTAGCAGGGCATAAGTTTCCATTCTAAAAGGTGCACTCAACTTCCAAACCAGAAGGAGGAAAAATATTTTTATCATCAGAAATTGAGTCTGCATAACAGATCTTAATAACCAATTCTTACCCAGCATACATTTTTTAGACATATCTCTACAATTTATCATCCTTGGGAATCATACCTTTTCCTTTGTCTAGTCACTTCTTTAAAATGTATCGCCTGTAGTTAAAATGGTATATAAGTCCTTTAACTGCCTCTTTGGGATTTTACTTCTTTTCAGTGATATCTGCCTGTATATAAAAATATTAACATCAATAAAGAAATATATGTCTTTCCTCCTATTGATTTCCTCTTATCAGTTTAATATGCACATGACCAGGAACTGAACATGGATAGTGTATTCTTCGATCAGCTCCTTGCTTTGCATCATTTTGTAAATTTCTTTCTGTTCCTTTCTGGCCTGATAAGTTTATGTTGAGAAATCATTTGATAATCTAATGGGTGATCCCTTATGCATAACTTTCTGCCTCTCGCTTGCAGCCTTTAAGATTCTCTCTTTGTTCTGAATGTTTACCATTATAATTATGAAGTGTCTTGGTGTGGATCTTTTTGTGTTCATCTTGTTTGGGACTCCCTGTGCTTGTGTGATTTTTTTTCTTCTTTCCCACATCAGGGAGGTTTTCCGACATTATTTCTTTAAATAGGTTTTCTAACCCTTGTTCCTCTTTCTGTCGTTCTGGCACCCTATTATTCATATGCTGCTTTGTTTCATGTTGTTCCAAAGCTCCCTTAGATTCTCCTCCTGTCTTTTAATTTTTTTCGCCAATTACAGTTCAGTTTGTGTGTTTTGCTCCCCTGTCTTCCAGTTCGCTCAGTTGGTCCTCCACTTCTCCTAGTCTACTGTTGAAACTTTCCATGGTATTTTTTATTGCAGCTATATCATTATTTCTTCTTGATTCTTACATAAGTTGATTTCCCTCCCCCCCTATCCATTCAGTTTATGTACTGTATGACCCTTATTCTGAATTCTTTTTCTGGCATATTGCATGCCTCCGTTTCACCAAAATATGGAATGCTTCACAAATTTTCCTGTCATCCTTGTACAGGGGCCATGCTTATCTCTGTATTGTTCCAATTTTAGTATATGTGCTGCCAAAGCAAACACAGCAGCTGTGTACTTTAAAAAGGTTGATTTGCTTTCAGAAAAAAAGATAAAAAGTTTCTTAATGCAATTGTTTTATTTTAGAGAGATTTCTTTGTACTTAACTTTTTTATTTTTATACCATTTTAACTTTTTGTTTCTCTTTTTTCAGGTCATACATTTTTTTTTCTGTGGATGCTAATTGTCTTAAGTTTCTGAAGCCATGGCACAAGACGATAGTAAGTACTAAACCATTCTTCCTATGATGTATCTACTTTAAATGTGTTGACTTTGTCTTCAAATTTCTCATTGGAACAATGGAAATAAAGAAGCCAAGTTTTTAAAATCTACTTTTCTCAAAGGGGTCAATTCATTTCATCTGTTACTTGAGCCTTTAGCCATATTTATAACTGCATATCATGACAGTCTTACCTAGATTATTCTGTAAGTATTAACAGAATGCATTTTGGGGCTGGAGCCCTGTCATGTATCCTACTGATTCGCCCTGTCATAAGCTGAACAACTGATTGCAGCTCTAGGGTAGGCCCAGGGATTAGGGGAAAACCTATCTTTGCTTTGTCCATGACGACTCATCGAGGATAAAACATCAACTAGTGTTGGGCATTACCTGGCCAGAAGGATGGTTTCAGGAATGGCCCTGTAATCCTATTCTAGCGTATGAGACTCCAAGGTAGGCTTTGCCAGGAACTTCTGGCAGAAGTTTTCTGATAAACAGAGTACAGGGAGAGCCTGCCTCTCTCTTCTTCTGGGACAGTGTGAGGTCTGGTGTGTCTGCAGCCTGAGCAAGAAGCCACAGAGGGTGGAGGACAGAGAAGCCAGTCCTGGAGCCTGTCTCTCCACCAGAAGTCCAAGCTCTTGAGTCAATACATTTCCTTTCTGTTTAAACCAGTTTGCGTTGGGAGCCAAATATCCCAAGTGATTCACTTAATCTCCATTTATTTTTAGTAATCTATTAGTTTCTCCCTGGGGAATGTGGGAGTAATTACAAAGAGAAGCAAAATGGTACCATTAAGTTACACTGGCAGAGTATGCTGGTGTGTTGGTGGCACCCTCTTCACACTTAACAGTTAACAGGTAGTGATTTCGTATTCAAAGACAGGAGGATAAAATATATCACTTTTAGATTCTCCCTCCCCCTCCTCCTGAAGGTCTTGCCTTTTAATCAACCCAGTTTGTTTACCAGCTCTTTGGAGGAGTTAAAACCCAGGGTAAGCCTCCAAACCACAGTGTCATTTCTCAGCCTCTGAGGAACCACTATCCTGGTTTTGGTCTTTATTCTCCTTGGGCATATGTTTGTCCTTTTACCACACGTATGTAGTGGGTGTTTTTTTTTTTTTTTTAATGCTTCTTAACTTCAGGCAATGTTTGTAGATACTATGTCTATTTGTTGTTCAAAATCTCAATTTAGAATAAATCCAGGATCAGGGAAAGAGGCTCTAAATTAGTTCTCAAATGCTTCTCTAAAGATTGATTACTAGGCATCCTAGTGATCTGAACTTTTAAGTGGTTGATGAATTTAATCAACATGCTGACAGCCTTTTCACCTATGCAGTTGTCTGGTGACCTTCTGAGTTCACTTTCTGTACCTGGTTCTGCATTCCTGTGTAATTTGGTACCTGCAGGACACTTTCAGACCAACTGTGTCATCAATGAGCTTTTTAGAACGTGTTCATTCTTTTTTATTTAAATAGTTCTATTCATTCTGTGGTCAGTGTGCTTGCTTTTAGGATACTTAGGTAAATCCTTGCATTTTTCTGTACTCTGACAATTAGTTGTCACACTTAGAGAACTTAGTTCTGTGTTTTCTAAATTTGTCAGTTTGTCCCTTGTGCTGCTAGCAGCAGTTACAAAAGAGGCACCCACTCCAATGAATAGATTGTGCACCTGGAAACATATACTGTGAGGGAGGAAAAAATCATTTTTCTTCTACCCTTCTATGCTCTTCTGGCTATACTAATGATCAAATTCCCAAAGCGAACAGAGTCCAGCCAGTAAAGTTTCCTGGCTGGCCTGCCAAAACCTTTTTAAGTTATTCTAGCTGGACTAATTAATTAACATGGACAAATTAACAAGAGAAACAGACCAAATTTATTACTTGTGCATCTACAGCAGTTCCATATGCATATGAGACCTGAGGACAGATCAGACAGTGAAGGCTTATAAGCCACCTTGAGGGATGGAGGATGGGGGATGAAGAGTGGGGTTGTGGTTTAGGACTTCAAAGGGCAGGAAGGTAATTCACATGGAGATAGAAAGGCAAATATTTGATAAGTAAATGTTTGCTGGACCATCCTTAACAGGACCCTGAGGACTTTGATCAAGAGGGCCTGGCTAGGTTCCTCCCTATTACACCCTTCTTGATGTTAACTGCAATTATCTGTGATGACATTTCCCTTCCTTTAGGTCCTCTGTCTAAATTTTTTTTAGGCAGTTAGGGGGAAGGTTAAAGGTTTCTTCTGAGTCTTCTTTTTCTTTAAAAACAAAACAAAACAAAAAAAAAACAGCTTCAAATAATCAGTATTCCAAAAGGCATGTTTTGGGGTGGCAAACTGTGCGCTCCCCAGTCTCTCAGGCCCTGCGAACCTCAGAAGTGATGGAGATTCCCAGTATCTCTCATTCTCTTGCAAACCCCAGAAATCTTTGCTGTGCTGTTATTTCCATTGGCCCCAATGTGAGCCTTGGAGATAATTTTATCATTCTTGTCTGAAATGTATCTTCGGTCATTTAACTTCTACATTCAGATCTCCCCCACCCCCTTCTGTTGGAGGAATCTTATTACCCCTTGTTCTTGTTTGGAATGTTGTTGTTGGAGCAAGAAACTGAATAGTCCTTTCCATTTAGAGATCATTAATTCCTTCGGTTGGGGAACAGAATTACTGATAAAATGCCAGAGAAAGTTCAATGACAATGAAAGGAGGATTTCTTTCCTTTTTACTTTCAGGGTTATCTTTGGTTAAATGTTTACCGTGTGAACAAAAAGTAAATGCAAACAAGTTTTACCCCTTAATTCATCTATATTGTATCTATATGACAAGAAGGAAAACAGCAACGTATTTTGTTGAAATGTAGGTTTTTGTGCTTGTGCATGCTTGTTGGATTTTTTTGTTTTGTTGTTGTTGTTATTGTCAAAAGAATGTGTTCTTCTAATTTTATTCAAATGTAACTACCTTTAGGGTTTTTTTTTCCTTCAATGTGGACCCAGGATCTTAAATTAAAATGTTGCCACTTTTAGAAGATGATAGTCATCCAGTTGATATACCTAATCAACAAGGTCCCTATGAAAAGAGCTACCAAGTCTCTCCCCTTAGGATATGGTCAGCTTTCAAGATAGTATGTCATTTTGTACATCAGGCCAAATACAGACACAAGAAATGCAAGATATCCTGTAATATGTCTTATATCCGTTTTCTTGTTTTAAAAACTTTAGTGTTATGGGTACTTTTGAAGGGAAAAAGCCTATTGAAAATTTTATTTTAAAAAGTTTAATTCAGGGCCCTGACCGGGTAACTCAGTTGATTAGACTATTGTCCATCCCCATGTGCCAAGGTTTCGGGGAACATACAAGAAGCAACTAATGAATGCATAAAGAAGTGGGACAACAAGTTGTCCTCCCTCCTTCCCTCTCTCTGTAAAAAAAAATTTTTTTAAAAAATCAATTTTTTGTTTCTTGTGGAATGACGTATTCTTACTTATTTTCTGCATAAAGGGATTCGTAGACTTGGCTGGTTTTTATACCTCAAAATGAAATGGTGCCTTTGTGGGGGATGGCCCACTGGGCTGGGGGACGTGCAGACAGTGACTCAGATCTGTAATTAGGTCCTGCTCTCCAAACCCTTGTTGACTTGAAAGTGCTGGCCATAGACCATTTAGTCTGGGAAAGCAGTCCATGAATCATCTAAATTGGCACAAATTATCCGGAATGCTATTAAACGCTTTCTCCTCTCTATTCTCATTGAGGGAATTAGAAAGGGAGACTTGTTCTTTGAGTTTGAAAGTATCCTGGAGGGTGAAGATACATCCGTGAAAGCACAAGCCGTCCCTCAATAGAATGCAAAGCAGACTATCTGAAGTTGGTAAAGCAGTTCCGGTTTTGTGCGTCTGTGTTACAACATTCCTCCATGCGCTATAGCCTTTCCTTTGTGAAGGTGGTGGTAACTGTTACCTGTCTTCCAGCTCCAGTGCACCCCTCCCCCAACCCCATTCTCTCAGAAAGGGAAACCCCAGGGGCTGCTTGACCCCTGCAGCCTCAGCTTGACCCCCACAGCACATTGGAGGTGGGAGGAAATTCTAGAAGTTTATATTGTATCTATTTTGCTTACTCTGTCTTGTCCTATTCATCATTATTTCTCGCAGTTAGGATGGAATTTTGATATGCTTTTCTTCCCTTTCTCAAAACAATGGGTCAACAGATGTATGGAGACTTATTAGGCACCTGGTAACGAAGCGGGTGGAAGTCAGGTTTTGTCGTCACTAAATATAGTAACTTGACTTTGCCTCCATTTATTTTATAACAAAACTTTAAAATAATCATATTCATTCTAAAGTGGAGGACATTTATAAGTCATGTAGGAATAAAGATAAAGACTATTTTTAGATAGAAAGTGAACCTTTTAATTCGTTTTTTTTCCTTCTTTTGGTTTTCTCTGACGGTGCATGAAGGGTCCTGTGCAGTACTTACGATCTTACTGTGTTTGCTCTAAAGAGAGAGAGAGGAAAAACAACAACAACAAGCAGATTTATCCAATTTGTAAGAAACACACCAGCTTTCCAGCTTGTAATATAAGTTGACTTTTTAATCCGTGGGTAACTGTTTCTCTTCATATTGGAGTATGTGTGAGTGGGCATGGCAGAGGAATGCCTCTTTTGATGGGAAGAAGGAAGCTATAGCTGTCTGTGTAACTTTGTGTTTTGTGTCTGTGGGTTGCTGTGCATGAGCCTGTGAATTAGGTTGTCTTCATCCGTGGCAGTGCTGTGTGTTACACATTATCATGTTCACTTTGGAGCTGTTAAGAATCCGGTGTTCAGATTATAAAACATTGTTAGAAAATCTGCTGAGTTCAGTTGAAAGATTTGAGAGTGAGTTTCTAAGAAACCAACCGGTCAAGTATTTTGTATCGCTGAATACTCTTGATAAAATTTCCTTTATTACATAGTTAAGCTCTTTCTCCTTGATATAAATCATCAAGACCTTCATATTAGCGATTTGGGCTGTGATTATAAAAGCTGCTGTTCACTAAGAACTGTGATCCTGTTTGTCTAAGGACTTGTTTAGTTTCCAATTATCCTTTTCACTTTGTCTCTCTTTACAATTAGGAGCCTGGAGACCGTGCTTTAGTACCAAATACAACTCGCCCAGCCTTATTTCCTTAGCTTGCATATTGTATAAATAATTGGGTCATTAGCCAACACCTAAACAGAGTGTGAAAGGTTTTACCTTTAGTGGGAGTTTCGCAGCACTTCAGGGCTTCTGGGTTACTGTGTGAGCTATTTCTCCCAGGGCAGCCAGTGTCTGTTGCTAACGGGTGTGGTGATTGTGAGACCTCAGTCAGGAATCCTGAGTTCCAGCCACGTGAAACACACCTGAGAGTTTCACCTTTGATGGCGTGGCATCCCCTCAATATCAGATGTCTTCTACCTCTGGAAATGAAATCTGTTTCCGAATGACTGCTAATCTCTGGTGAGAGCTTCCCACCCTTACTTGTTTATTTTTTTAAAATTCTTGTCAAATCAATAAAATACCGTCAGTCTTAGGCGCTCCCTCTGTAATCTGAAATGCTCTCATAAAACAGTGTGTGAAGCTTTCTGTCTCTATTGCTGTCTGAACAGTCGGCCCCATCTCTAAAATTTGGCATCTCCATTGTATAATTACATAGTGGCCCTGTTTTAAAGATGGAAATGCCAGTATATATCCATTCACTCTGCAAGACTATAGCTTGTTGGTTTTAAAGAGTCAGGCCAAGGTCCAGCAATCATTGTTGCTATGATTTGATCCTTTAATTGTATTTCACTCAGCGTTTGGAGTAACATCCATTCAACTGTATTTGCTTGAAGCATCAAGAAAATCTCAATTAACACTTTCTTCCAGCAAAACCTATAATAATAAAAGCATAATATGCTAATTAGACCAGCCATCTTCCTGACGAAGCCAGGGCTGCTAGCTGTTATAGTTAGTGAGAGCACATCACTGTCGGAGGGAAGCCAGTGCCGGCAGCCAGTGGGGTGGGAAGGAAGGCCTACTCTTGCATGAATTTCGTGCATCGGGCCTCAAGTAACGTCTGTAAAAATGAGACATACTTGTGAAAATGTAGAAAAGCAGATAAGTATAAAGATGAAAATAAAAACGACTTGCAACTTTACCATTCAGAATAGCTATTATTAACATTGGCTGATAATGTGTTCTCACAGAACACAGAGCATTTCATTCAAAAACACCTCACACCAACTATCCATAAAGGACTGACTGAAGGTGATGGGGCCCAGAAACTCTCACCTATTTATATGGTGTGCGTTAAAGTTAATATCTTCTAAATTACAAGTATTTTTTTTCCCTATAGGTTGTGATATCTCATCATAGGATAAAGATAGAGCCTCTTTAAAGAGAAGCTGGCCTCTGGCCTATTCCATTTCCGTTAGCTTTGTTTCCAATGATTTTTTCCCCATTGGTTATCATTTTTTAAAATTAAATTTATTGGGGTGACATTGATCGACATGATCATACAGGTTTCAGATATGGGTTTCTGTGTTACAAGATCTGTATATTATACCATGTTCCCACCATCCAAAGTCGAATCTTCTCCCGTCACCATATATTAGGATCCCTTTTACCCCTCACCCCCTTCCATCTGGCAATCACCATACTGCTGTTTGTGTCTGAGTTTTATATCCCACATATGAGTAAAGTCATATGGTTCTTAGCCTTTTCTGTCTGACTTATTTCACTTCGAATTTCCTCAAGGTTCATCCATGGTGTTGGAAATGGCACTATTTCTTCCTTTTGTATGGCTGGGTAGTATTCTGTTGTGCATGTGTCCCACGTCTTCTTTATCTGTGGCCACAGGACACTTCGGTTGTTTCCATATCTTGGCCACTGTGAATAATGAACATAGGGCTGCATATATCTTTGTGAATGCACGATTTAGAGTTTTTCTGATGATTTTCTAAGGAGAGATTTTCTTGTGAAGAGTGAGTGTGTTTCTCTATTACGGCGTGAGTTTTTCAAGTGAAAAAAAAAACATACAAAATAAGCTGCTACATAGAAAGAGTAGAAGTAATATACTTCTAAGAGAAATGTATTCCATTCCCCTGAGAGAAATATAGGAAAGTTAAGTGACCAAAGGCTGCACATGGTAGTTCTCAAGGGGTAATTGTAGGACAGTCCCTTCTGGATGTATTTTCTGAACGCAGTGTATCTGTCCTCAGCCACATTCTTTCTCGTGTGCTTCTTCTCTCTGCTCATTCCCCTGATCTGGAACAGCTCCATGTAACTGGACAGTGCAACCCTGCAAAACAGCTTATGGATTCCTGCCCTAACTCAGCCTCTCTGATTGTCCACCGCATGCTTCCATTTACAATAACCTGGGTGACGGTCTGGTTTTCAGATCATCACACCACAAAGACTCAAACAACAGACTTCACCCTGGACCTGAAGGCATTTGCCCTTTGTGGTGTTTGGATAGTTTCTGAGCATTTGTTTGTGGGCTTCCTTCCCGAGGCTCAAAATAACATGATGTGCCACAGCCCGTGGGCCTACTGGGGCTGCTCTGAGTGTGTTCTTAAGAGAGGCTTTCTCCTTGCCACCAGCTGGCCAGGAATGACCCACAGCTCCTCGGCCTGAGGCCATTGTGGTGTAGACAGAGCAAAGGATGAGAGCGTTGTCTTCTGTCCTGTCCTCCAAGTGCAGGGTCCAAGTTGAGTTGAGGGAAGTCTGCATTTTGTGAAATCATTCCGTTTTGGCGCCTAGAATTCTTTGGGAAACTCCACCCCTGAAAGAAAGTGAGGATTTAGAAAAGAATGTGTTTCAGCAGCTGTTATAGTTAGTGAGAGCACAGCACTGTCTGAAGATTCTTGGGCTCTATAGCAACTCTCCAGATTTCGCTTTTGCGACTTCCATTTGTCTTTTCCACTGAGAGGCCAATTGGAATGATATGAGGCAAATATTGCCAAGTGTTAGATTATTTTATGTGTGTATTTGTTGTATTGAGTTCAACACTCAAATGTTGAGTAATTGGTGTCATGATATGTTTTCAATTGTAAGCATCAAATTGAGATTTTAGTATTTAAATGGTTAAAGAGCAAATTTTAATTTGTTTACAAATTTTTGTCACTAACAGTAATCCTATTTTTCCTGTGGGTTTCGTTTTGTTTGTTTGTTTTACTAATAGGACATTTAGATTTTGCATAATCATGTTCAATAGTTCTTAACTGCTGTCATTTTATCCCCAATGTTGGGTTGGTTTTCTTGCACAGCACTCAGATTTAGTATAGGGACCTATTCTCAGCCAGAAAGAAGGAACCCTCTCTGTTGTTTATTTGCTACTTGGACTCTTAGCAAGTGACCATACTCTCTCTCTCAGCGGTACTGATTCTGTAAAATTTGCTACTCAGATGAAAAGACAGGTTTTTTAAATTTGTTTGTTTGTTTTAGAAAATTTGTGATCTGAAAAGTAAAACACCAAAGAAAACACCAAAGAAAAATAGTTAGTTCCATCAGTACTCCATTACCTGTTTTGTTGTTGTTGACTTAAGTCATATCAGATAGTTACCATTTCCTGACCAAGGACTGAGGACAGCCCTTGAGCAACAGCTAACTTTTCAGTTTTTGGTGTTTTCTGTTGTTTTGTTTTCAATAGTAGGTGCTCAGTTAATAGAAAGTTGGATGGACTTATTGACTTGTTAACCCTAACCCTAATCCTGGTTTCTTTCCTGAAAATAGCTGCTATGATTTTCTCCCAGATGAAAGCCTCCTTTATTAATTCTGTGAAGCGTCTATGAAATAAATTGAATAGTTCAAAAAAAGCGAACCTTCTTTCCTCTCGTTATACACCAGGATCTCTTTTTCTCTGGAAGAGTGCGAAGTGTGAGAAGTTATTTTTCTTCATTTCAAAATAAGAGGGTACACTGCTGTCTAGTTCCCAGAGAGGTGATATCCAACCATGCTTACATTCGATATTTGTGGTACATCAGTCCTCCACAAATTGGTTGAAATGAAATGTTACCCTAAAACTTGGTCATTCTTTGAGATTCTTGGAGTCCCCAGAGGCGGTCTGAAACACAGCTCAAATCCACGCTGCCTAGAGATCCTCCTCTCACTGGGACACGGGGCTGCCATCCTTGGCAGGGAAGACCATGATCTGTCACATCTGGCATAATGGGGTCTGGGCACTGGAGCATTTCTCTTGGGCCTTCTCTAGTTTGCTACTTCCGATCTATCTGTTCTCATTGCCAGGTCTCTGAACGCCATTGGTTCGCTTTCTTCCTATTGTTATAAAGTAGAGGCAGAGACTTGGAGCTTCTTGGAGTTTGTATCAGTTTTCTGGATATAAAAGGGCAAAGTAGGCCTAATCCTATACAACTCAGTGCTGGGAAAACAAACAAAAACAAAAGAAGAAAGAAAAGCCGAGGTCTGGTTTCTCAAGTAGTTGCAGTCTTTCTTCTCAGACTCCTTTTATGGGGCTTGTTTGTGGAGCCATAGCTTCTTAGTTACTCTTTCTCAGCTCAAGAGAAGACACACTTATTTTTATTTTGTTAGTTTTTCCCTCCAAGGACAGAGGGGCTACTTTGTTTCTCCTGTGACTTTTGTGAGGCCGTGTGGTTTGGTGCTGGGATGCTCCTGGGGTCCTGGGTGGGCCTGGCCCATTTTCCCAAATGACATAAGGAATACAGAAATGCTCTCTGATGAACTGTAAAGTGTCAGAAATGGGGGAGGGTATTGTTACCTTTGACAGTCCTGTTTCCAGGGAAAAGCAATTTTAAAAAATATATATATATTTTTTTGATATTTTACAGAGAGGAAGGGAGAGAGATAGAGAGCTAGAAATGTCGATCAGCTGCCTCTTGCACAACCTGTACCGGGGATGTGCCTGCAACCAATGTACATGCCGTTGGCCGGAATCGAACCCGGGACCCTTCAGTCCGCAGACCGACGCTCTACCACTGAGCCAAACCGGTTTCAGCAAAGCTATTTTTTTTTTTTATTAGGCCACTTTCACCTGCTGGGACCTTTTGCAAAAGAAAGCACTTTGCACGTGGAACATATTTAGCCTATATTGCATTAAAATGAGTTGGTATTTTATAATGATTACAGCTAGAGAAGGCGCTGCCCTCTGTGTGCGGCACTGAGTTTCTATTGGCAAAGACCATGAAGTTTCCTGGCCACGTGAAAAATAACTGGCTTCTGTAATTATCATTTCAGAGTCTCAATCTCACTTTTTATTCAGCAAGAGGACCTTTTTCTGACAGCTAGACCTGTACCTTTGTAAGCCTTTAGGTAGATTACTGCTTTTTTGGGTGGTTTAACTCTTTGCCCTCAGGCTTTTCAGTTTGTACAAATCGATGCCAGAGACGACTCTCACGGAGAGATGTGTGCCCTGGCCTACAGACACAATAACTCACAAGAAGAATTAAAAAGGGGGAGAGACATTTCTTCCCCTCGCTCCTGGAGTGATTAGAAAGCGGAACTGTTGTCTAAGTCCCCAGGGCCCCGTGGGTAAACAGATGCCGCTCCTGCTGCAGATGTGATCCTGGCGGGCGCCTCCTTCCGTGGGACGATGCCAGGTCCCATTTGGAAGCGGGCCTAACACTGCTTCTGCACGGGCAGCAGCACCCCAGCCCACATGCTGTTTGCATGTCATGGTAAACCTGTGCTGACTCTGATGCAGGGCTCTGAACAGACAGTGTCTCAGAGATTCGACCTTCCTTGGAGCTGCCCGATAGTTTACATCGACAAGCCTCTTGGAGTTGTTTCAGAACCCTAATCGCTTGCTGTCAGCAGCTTGTTCTGCTCAGGGAAGAGCTGGGCTGATTACTGTCCGTTTTGTAAGACGCCCTGATTAGAGGGACGTTTCCGAGCCCGCGCTGTCTGTCCTCTCCTTCCCAGTGTATATTGAAATCAAGTTCAGTGAAAGGCTGGGATCAAGTTGACTCCTAGAATTTGTTTTAAGGAATTTTTTTATTTTGTAAAGTACAGTATCATTATAGCTAGAGCTGATGAAAAGGTATTACTTATCTTATAAGTGATGTCCTAAGAAAAAGAAGGGCATAAAACGAGAGAGAGAGAGAGAGAGAGAGAGAGAGAGAGAGAGAGAGAGAGAACAGACAGACACTGAGAGTTTGAGATTTTGTTCCCAGCACATGTTATCAGTTTGGTTCAAAGAAACTTTTATTTAAGGGGGAAGGGGGAGGGAGGGCGCGGGGTGGGAAAGGATATAATGGCAATGGGAAAACTGGCCTTGATGAAAACATTTTAATTCTTAGGATAGAATTCTTCAGAAGAGGGTGGTGATGACATTTGTCAGTTCTTTAGGCATCTTAAATTGTTGGATGACTTCAAAAGGAGTACATGCTCCAAAGCAGCGGTCACCAACTGGTGGCCCATGAGGTCTGAAAGGTTGGCATCTGCTGCTCCAGGGCATGGAGGGAAGAAAACCATGGCTCCCACAGCACCACACCTGTTCATGCTACTCCGAAGGTAATTTCTTGTCCCAACCTCTAGCGAATTACTCCATCTGAGGAATCAGCTGCTTTGTTGGGCCATTTATTAAATGTTAACTTCCACCTGTTGGTGAGTAAACTGACCTAGAGAACATGTTCCATTTGTAGAATGTTTGGCTAATCTAAGGATTCTCATGTTTATTAGACTGTGACATCTCCATCTTAGGTTAAGTAAATAAAGGCCCAAATGCATAGTCATTTGTTCAAAAGTCGCAAGACAAGTCATGGAAAGAGCAGGAAACAGATGGGCCCTAGCATACTTTCTGTAAAAGTTAATCCATGTCAACACAGTGCATTCATCATTCAAAAGAGAGATTCCAGTCTTTGGCCAGATATTCTCTCACTATTTTAGGCAAATATTACAGCTGCTCCACAGTAATACCTCAGGGTTCTCCTTCCAATACACTTTCCATTGGGTGGCACAAGAATTGAAAAACACCCAAGGATCAGTAGTAATAGATTGACTGTTGGGTTAAGAGAGAGGAGGGAGTCAAAGACAGGTTTGTTTTGTTTTTTTTGCAAGCTTCTGGCTCCGATCTGTGAGAGAATAAACATACTTCCAGCACCCAAGCACCTTCACTTCCTCTTTTCTTCATACTTAACTCCACAGTTTTCCTATTCATCCTGTTAGTTCTGATCTTCCACCCTCTCTAGATGCTAATCCTGTAGCCATTCTCTCCTCTCATCTCTTCATGCCTTTTCTTTACCCGTAAATTTCCTTCAGCTCTCTTTTTCCAGCACAAATCCCCCGCCCAGCCCTCTCATCTTCTCTTTCTGGTTTCTAGCTTTGGGAAAACAAAAAAGTGGGGGAGGGAGAAGGATTACTCTACCACTCTTTTATATCTTTACTCTTTCATCTTAAAGTTGTTATTTTTTTATATATACATGCAGTAAAATGCATAGATCTTAAGTGTTCTTAAGATTTGTGTTTCTAGTTATTGGCTGTTATGAATAAAGTGGCAATAAGCATTTTTATAAAGTCATTTTTTAAAACATATATTTTCATTTCTCTTGGAGAAATACCTAGGAATAGAAATGTTGGGTCTTAGAGAAGATGGGTGTTTTACTATAAAAGAAACTACCAAACTATTTTTTCTAAAGCCATTGTGCTATTGTATACCTGCATCCGCAATTTTTGAGGTTCTAGTTGCTACACATTCTTACTAGCATTTGGTATTATCAGGGTTTTTTGTTGGTTTGTTTTAATTTTAGCCATTCTGGTAGGGTGACAAAGAGACTTGTTGTTCATTTATGTATTCATTGATTGATTCTCTTATGTGCCCAGACCAGGGATCGAACCCACAATCTTGATGTATTGGGACGTTGCTCTAACCAATTGAGCTACCTGGCCAGGGCAAACATTGTTGCTTCTTTACTAATTTACTACCCTAAGTCCAAACTCTGCTTAGATTCCTCACTAAGCACTCAAGCCCTTGTTTCTTTGGCCTGTCAATTCCTCACAAATTTATTGTTTCTTTGTCTAAAAAATGTAAAATCTATATGCTTTGGCCATTTCTTTAGGTCTCATACCTGTGAGATCTCTGTATATATATTGCTTAATCCCCTCCCCTTCTGTTAATCTGTCTTGTGTCAATTTAATTATTAAATCAGCCAAAAAATAAAAACAAACAAACAAAACAAGAAGGATAGGTGGGATTTTTCCCTCCTTGATACTTAATTTTAAAAAATTGGTATTCAGTGTAAAAGTGAAATGAAAGGTGTGATTATATAATGAGATAATTATTTAAACTATTTGATCATGAGCAGTTGAGCCTTAACCTTAAGAAATTATTATTGTTGTTTTTATTTTTAAACAAAAGTCTACTCTTTTGTTTGTTTGTTTTTTCCTTACACGGGATTAAAAATACTTCACCTTTATTACACTTAATGAGTTCAGAGTGATTCCGCATGTGATTGTTTTTAAGTGCTGGACAAAGACCTGCAAAGTCCTTTTGAAGGGTGATTACAGTGGCTCCTGTGGCCTTATATAGGGCTCTGGGACTTATTAGGTGGGAGATATTCCCATTAATTGCTTCTCTCTGAAATTCTACCTTTCCAATTATTTTACCATTTCTCAGACTCAGTCTTTTTAATGCGACGAGTTTTCTTGCTTTCCGATGCTTTCCCCCCTGGCAGAGCTCTTCCTTAGGGGAGCAAGTAATTCCACTGTGTCTGTCCATTACAAGCCCTAGGACCCCTTTTGATTATTTCTGGTGTCTTATTCTCTTCTTACCTCTGCATAGATTGCCCAGATAGAGTTAGATTGGGCAAGGGCAACCAAAGGACTTGTACCAGTATGCATGCATATTAGCATAACCAGTAGACATAGACACTGGGGTGGTGGGGGCTTGCCCGTGGTCAAATGGAGAAAAAGAGGACATAAGTCAAACTTTAGACAATAAAAAAAAAGAAGAAAAAACAACATTTGATATTTTCAGTCACAAGTTAATCAATTGGGAGGAGATTTCAGTTTAGTTACTTTGAACTAGGTCACCACACACATTGTATTAGTCCCATCATTTAAATGGGCCATCTGTTGATTCCCTCTGGTAATTGTTTCTTTTTTGAATAACAGTGTACCCAAGTTAAGTTCCAGCCAAGGACGCTAAGAGTCTTTCCAAAGAGACTAATGCACTGACCTTTGGGTCCCTGTCAACAGAAACTTTCCTTGGAGAAGTTTTATTGTCTACTTATTTCCTTCTGTATTCCTTTTTCCTCAATTGTGAATGTTTTTAATTATGGAAGTTGAGGATCATGGCTGTTGAAGATACTTAGAAAAACAGGGACATGGGGTTGGGAATAAGAAAAAGGGGCCAAACATTTATCAGTAGCAATAATGAGGTTTCTTTGTAGCAAAGCTTTGGGGAAAAGAAGAGGAAGGATGCCCTAGCTGGTTTGATTCAGTGGGTGGAGTGTCAGCCTGCGGACTGAGGGGCCCCAGATTCAGTTCCAGTCAAGGGCACATGCCCAGGTTGTGGGCTCCATCTCCAGTAGGGGGGACGTGCAGGAGGCAGCCAATTAGTGATTCTCATCATTGATGTTTCTATCTCCCTCTCCTTCTCACTTCCTCTCTGAAGGGAGAAGGATGGAGGAAATCTGTTCCATATGCTCATGCTCTTCTGTGACTCCTGGGAAAGAAGCTCAGAAGGGTATGACTGAGGCTTTAAGCAAAGCAGCTTAAGTAAGTCTACAAACACATGTCAGATGTGTTTTACTTTGTTTCTGATTTTCCGGGGAGATCTGGAAAGTAAGAATAAAAAGCCTAAAAGGTGATGGCTGGGTCAGAAGAGAGCTGGACCAAGGCAGGCATCTTGACGTACATTGTCTGTTCTGAGCCCTCTTTCCCTTCTCTCCCGAGTGATGCCATCTAGTTTCGTGGCTTTAACATGCCATCCCTAAGCCTTCGTGATTCCCAGTTTTGTATCTCCAGCACAGACTTGTATTTCTAATTGCCTTTCCTTTATCTCCAGGTAGGTGTCCGATAGACATGGTCAGCACAGAACTCTTCATTTATACTTAGGGTTATCGACTCCTCCTGGTTTTCCAGGACTTTCTTGGTGTTAACACTGGAAGTCTCACATTCTAGGAAGCTTTTAGGTCTAGGCAAGTCAGGTTGGTTGGGCATCCTGTTTCTAGTTTTTAAAACTATGTCTCTCCCAGTCTGTGTTCCTCATAGTCATCCATCTAGTTGCCCTAGATAAACATTCCATAGTTGTCCTTGATTCCTCAGTATGTCATGTTTGTTAACCAAACATCTATCTGCATTGCTTTCTCTCTCTACCTCCCAAATACCGAACTTTCCTCTCTTCTCCATCTCTGCTGATTTCCCCTTAATGCAGGCTCTTCATACCTTGTGCTGGGTCATCTCATGAGATGAGGCCGTGGAAGCTGGCATCTGCCTCACATTGCTCTTACCAAAGCCTCTAAGCATCCTTATAGTCTGATACCAGCTGTCTCTCCTGACCCTTGTCCTCCGACCCACCCCTCCAGCCACACTGGCTCTCTTCACCTTGGACATGATGTTTGTTCATGTTTTAGGGTCTTTGCTCATGTCCCTTCATCTGCCTGGGCTGTCCTTCCCTTGAATAGCTGATTCCTTCTTGGCATTCTGGTCTTCTTACCTTAAATGACTTTTCCACAGAGAGTCAGCCTTCCTGGACCACAACCAGTTGATGAGAGCAACCCAGCCATCTCAACCATGCTCCTTTTTAATGTGAATTTTCTGGATGGTGCTTTGCACTCTCAGACCTGTAGATGTCTTATTGATTTGTGTGTCCCTGTTCTCCCCCACTAGAACTAAGTGCTTCCCAAGTGACGAGGATTTTTCTGTTGTGCTCACCACCCAGTTCTTGGGCTGTAGACAGGTCAAAAGGTAGGTGTTCAGGAAATATTATTAATTAAAGAAAAAAAAATAAACTCAATCATCCAAGCCATCTAATTCAAACTCTGAGGGAAAGATTTTAAAAGATTTTTAGCAATCAATGAACCATAAGTGGAAATTAACTGTCCGATATTTGTTATCCTATATAATAAAAGGCTGATATGCAAATTGTCCCCTTGGGAGTTCAACTACTTGCTATGACATGCACTGACCACCAGGGGGTAGTGCAGGATGAAGGAAGGCCCTGGCTGGCAGCCAGCATCTTGGGAAAGGAAGACCCTGATCGGCCCTGATTGCTGGCCAGACCTAGAGACCCTACCTGTGCATGAATTTCATACACTGGACCTCTAATTATTACTATAAAATGTTTGGTAGTAGTGCACCATCATCCTTATTTATGTTAGCTCAAATGATTTCAAAACCTTGCCAGGTTTATTTGCAAATGCATTTTCTTATATTTCTTTTGAGTTGGTAAGCTATTCACTAGTGAATTCTCTTCCTGTGATAGTTCTGAGGACTGCACCCTAAGTGTGAAGGTGGAATCATTGCACCCCTCAGTCTGTGGGGAGAGCAAGAGGCTTTGCTTCCTTTGACCCAAGCAACTGTGGCTTAGAACTTGGCTTCCAAGTAATTCTTTGCATTTCAGTGTTAAAAGATACTTTTAAATCAGGGTCTTAATCTCGGAACACTGGCATTTGAGGCCAGGTAATTCTTGGTTATGAAAGCTTGTCCTTGTAGAATGTTTTGCAGTGTCTGTGGCCTCTACTCCCAATAACCCCCGTCACCCCCCTGCATTGTGACAACCACAAATGAATGTTTCCAGATACTGCCAAGTGTCTCCTTGGGTGGGGGCAAAATTGAAACACACTGTTCTAAACAATAATTATGGGTTTTTTCGCCCTATGTTCTTTGCTTTGGGAAATTACTAATTATGAAAATCAAGTAGAAGGCTGTTTTGGGGGTAGGGAAGGAATGTAGCAGAATTTTTAAAAGCTATTATAAAGGAAGATTGTTCATTTTACATCATTACTAAGTTGTAACAATCTGTTTTCAACATGTGTCTCTGTAAAGCCATGGTGAGCTTTGCACCAAAACCCTACAATATTCTGAGGGCATTTGTTCTTCCAGTGTTTCTATATTTTCCGCCCACTGCTATCACCATGGAGCTGAGCACTCGAGCAGCGTGTGAGGTTAAAAGCAGTAAAGACAGAGAGGAGACACTGTTTTCTTTGGCTTCCATTTTCTTCTCCTCACTTCTTCTTTACCCCTCAGTCAACTGATGGAATATTTGATATGAATGTTTTAAATTGAGCATCAAGGTAAGAAAGGCATGTTTTTCAGAGCAATTTTTTTCACCCTAGAATAAGTTAACATAATTTGAGCAGACCTATGAACTGATATTTTAAGATAAAGGAGGGGGCTTTTTTCTATTGCAGATTTATATGAATTAAAAGTCATGTTGAATTGCTTAGGACTACTTTATATTCTTATTAGAGGCCCAGTGCATGAAATTCATGCACGGGTAGTGTCCACTAGGCCAGGCCAGCAATCAGGGCCTGCTGGGGCCTTCCTTCTGGCTGCTGGCCGGGGTGTTCCTTTGTTCTGCATGCCCCCTGGTGGTCAGTGAATGTCATAGCGAGGGATCAAACTTCCGGTCTCCTGGTCGAACTCCCATGGGGACATTTTGCATATTAGCCATATATATATATAGAAAGCAAATATCAAAATGTGTGTATGCTAATTTTTAGTGTATAACAGATTGATTCTTTGAATAAATGGAATTCTTATCAGCTTTCTTAAAAAACTGAGAACTTAGTATTATATATGAAGTAGTAAGTGGTCACAAATAGTCTTTTGGAGAATTAGCGTTTCTCCTCGTAGTAGTGGAGATTGGTAGATGCAACATTCTTGAACCAATTAGTTCATTGCCATAGGAAATGCAAAAAAAAGATAGCTCTGATTGTCCTTTATATTGTTCAGATTGTGTTTATATTTGAAACTCATATCCTTACCCATTTATTGACTTTAAGCGTTGGCCTATTGGGAGGAACATTCACATGAACCAAGAATTAAATCAAATTAATATAAAATAGGGATCTCTCCCCCCCTTAATATTTATCAATGGTAGTTTCTTCTGTTGGTTTGTAGGAACATGTACTAACACATTTCTGTTCAGCAAAGGTAGTTTTGAGGAAGTCCTCTGTTTAAAGAAGTATGTTTTTCTAAATAAATTAATATATTAATTATCAATCCAATAATGGTTTCACTGTGTTTTGAACCCTTCAAACATTAATTTCAGGAAGTTTAGATACCTCATTTCTTCTCAAACAGTGTTACAGTGCTTCTTTTTGCATGAATGAAGACACAATGTTGAATTTAAAAGTGGATGACCTTAAAACTGGAATAGAAACATCAGAGATTTAAAGATAATTGCAATGATTAAAAAATAGAAATGTTAAAGTTTATACTGCTTTTGTGATAGGAAAACTGAAAAAAGATGCTGTTTTCTGTTTCATGAAGTCCTTAGCTTCTTATCAGTTACTCTGGCTCTGAAACTTGAGGAGACATTCTTTGCATTCTTGAATAAAACTCCCCAAAGTATAAAGAAGCAGTGAGTGTTTTTCTTTGTTCATTTGTATATTGATAAGAACAAAGATAACAGTTCACAAATTACAACATCCTCTGATTTTATTCTTATAAAAAATGTTTGGCCAGTTTTTGAATGCTTTCTTTCTTATTCATACTATCCTGCTTTTTATAATATTATGAGTATAAACATAGCTGCAGGAAAGTTTCTCCATCTTTAATGTTTAATACTGCCACTCTGTTTGCATGTATATATATATATATACATCCACACATATACATGTACATATACACATGTAAATATATTCATATATATGTATGTTTATTAACTTTTCTATACAATGTTTTTATTTTTCCGTTGGCTTTAAATTTAGTCGCCAAATATTTCATTTATTGATTGATTGTCTAAAGTTTTACATATGTATCTTTTCGAATATTTCTAAGTACCTACTATGTGTCAGGTACAGTGCTGGAAGCATAGTGGTGACTCTGTCTTCCTAGGCAAGGCTGGGCAAACTATGGCCCGCAGGCTGGATCCAGTGAATAAAACTATTGAATTAAAAAAAACCAAAAAGACCGTACCCTTTTATGTAATGATGTTTACTTTGAATTTATATTAGTTCACACAAACACTCCATCCATGCTTTTATTCCACCCCTCCGGTCCAGTTTAAGAACCCATTTTGGCCCTTGAGTCAAAAAGTTTGCCCATCCCTGTCCTAGAGCCATAGGAGACCTGGAATATAGAGTAGAGTACAAAGGGAAGGATATTAATCTCTATTAACATTACAAACCCGGAAATACTCCTTGCTGGCAGTATTCTCCCTATCCATGAACATGCTTTTGTTACTTGGTTTTCTCCCTTTTTACATTTCTGAGGTCATATTAACTAACGTACATGACTTTTTAAATTTAAACTTAACATTGTATTGTGTTCTCTTGTGTAATTAAAAACTTTGAACATAATTTTAATGAGTATATAATATTAGTGGCCCGGTGCACAAATTTGTGCACCAGTGGGGTCCCTCAGCCTGGTCTGCAGGATTGGGCCAAAACTGGGTCCCAGATTGCAAGAGAGCACATGTGCATGATTGGGGCTGGGGAGGGACACAGGAGGTTGGCCAGCTAGGGAAGGACTGTGGGAGGGCTCCAGGGCATGTCCAGCCCCTCTTGCTTAGTCCCAATCAGCCAGACCCCAGCAGTAAGCTCACCTACTGGTTGGAGTGTCTTCCCCCTAGTGGTCAGTGCATCATAGCAACTGGTTGACTGTCTGCCCCCTGGTGGTCAGTGCACATTTTAGTGAGCAGTTGAGTGGCATTAGCATATCATTAGCATGTCATGCTTTGATTGGTTGAACAGCTGACTGGTTGACTAGACACTTAGCATATTAGGCTCTTATTATATAGAATAGAGGCCCAGTGCACGAATTCGTGCATGGATAGGGTCCAGCCAGCCCACCTGATGGGGGCCCACCAGACTGGGCTGGCAGGGGGGTGGGGGGGATAGGGAGAGGCCATGGGCAGTTTGTTGGCTGTCCCCACCCCCAATTGGAGTGTTGGGGGCTGATTGGGGGTGGGGTCAGTCTGGAGGGGGGGGGCGTGAAGATGGTTGGCTGGCCAGCCTCATCCCTGATTGAGGTGTTGGGGGCCAATTGGGAGCAGGGCCAGATGGGGGAGGAGCTGCAGGGGGTTGGCTGGCCGGTCCCACCCTCAATCGGGGTGTTAGGGGCTGATCGTGTCCAGGCCGCCCAGGGGTGGAGGGCTGATTGGGGCCCAGATCAGGCTGGTTGGCTGCTGCAGTGAGTGTCATAGCCACCGGTCATTTCTGCTGTTCTGGTCATTCCATTGTTCTGGTTGCTGGGCTTTTATATATATAGATTGCATTTGTGGAAAGCCCATATTTTATGTTGTTTGAAAGCATTTAGGTTGTTTCTAGTTCTTTTCGATTACAAATAAAGTTGTGATGAATATCTTCTGCATAAAATTTGTCTTTGCTCAGGCTGGCCTTATGAATGGAAGATGCAGATTGCTCTTTCTGTACTCCAGGGGGAAGGGGTAGGGGGAGAGAAGGTTGCCGTGTGTTTTGATCCACTCCTTTCTGCTACAGCACATGCTTTTTTTTTTTTAACCTCTTCATGCTCTGCATCCTAGCTTTATCCTATTTTACTCTCAAGATTCAGCTAAACTATTTTCCTATGAAGCCTTCCCTAACTCTAGTAATAATCTTAGGTTTTTGTCCTGTGTATTCATACTGCACAATGTGTATATTTCTATTTTCTTCTTATAATTCAGTGTGCTTTCCACAGTCCCTGCCTGACACACACACACTATATGCTCAGTAAATATTGTTATTTTTTTTCTTCTCTTCTTCATCATTGCTATTTTCATCATTTATAAGGCAGTTGTACTTTTTTGTTCTCTATATTCCAGACGCAGTTTTCTTTGGTGTGATGTCAATAAATAACTTAATTCTCATGAGGTTTTTTAAAAAGTGCATGGAGGCCTGATTTGTTTCAACATGTACTTAGAAAGATGAACAGTATTTTTCCCTCTTCATTGTTGTCCTAATTCTTGTCCTAATTCTTGTTCTTAATATTTTGTCTTATCCCCATCCTTTTTCTACTTCATGTAACTGTTTATTTTAAAACAGGTGCTAGTTACTTGCACAGGTTTTATTAGTACTTTTCCATATTGGCATATCTCATGTCACAAACCTCTCTGTCTTTTCCTTTTATTCTCTGAATCATACCCTCCATTGCTCTCTGTAGAAAGAGTCATTGGATTTCTCATCATCAAATTCAGATAAATTCTAGGTTGTTGCAGAGAATATGGAGAAATGGTTTGTCTCTTAAAGAACATTGATTCTTTTCTGTTTTTTCATATTTTCTCTTCAGAGTTTTTATTTAGAAATTTTCATTTTTATTCTAGCATCTTACATTTTCATATTAACCCTAATGTCTTTCATTCACTTTATTTCTCTGATAATTTTCCCCATTCTGTTGCTCAATTTACTATCTTACATAACTTTTTCAGTTGGGTCAGGATGTCATTTTTGCCTGCCTTTTATTATTATTATTTATTAACATGCTAGGCCTTAGAGACCTAGCTTTAACTAACGTTGTGTGCTTTTAACATTGATCCTAACGTTGCTTTGGGGAAGGAGGTTGGCAGGCTTGTCCGTGGTTTTACTGAAGGCCTGTCTTTCATTAATTTTGTAATCAAGTAAAAATTAACAGTTCAACAGTGCTTTTGAACGTATAATCCATCTCTTTGTTACTACACTCATGCTACAGGGGATGCAGTAACACTACAGTGGTCTTCTTGCCATTGGAGTTAGTGAGGATGGTGGGCTATATGGAGTAGACTCATTTGTTTTGCTAACTGATAAATCTTTTATCATTGTACAAATATCCAGATATGGTATGATTTAGTCCTTTTTAAATATTCTGGCATATTTCTATGACCTCCTTTCTGATCTCTTATCACTTTTAATAAAAATCTTGGAGTATATTTTATTTTCTTACACATCACTACATTATAGCAAATACTTTAAAGAAGTAAATCATTCCTTCCAAAAAAAATCAACTGTTTTTATTTTCCCATATTCTCCTGTAGTCCATGTGTTTTTGCATAATGTGTTTACAGAGTAGAATACAGCATGTCTATTTTTAAATAATATTACATCTTAAATTTAAGCCATGTTAACCCCTAGACAACTCAATAAAGCAAAACAAGGGGAGAAATTATCATTTTGCAAGTGATATGGTTGTCTAACTAACTAGAAATATTAGAATCATTAAACTATCAATGCTAATAAGAGTTTAACTATTGGATATGAACTAAATGAACAAAATATCAATGGCCTTTTGGTATACTGACAGCTGTATATTAGAAAATATTATTACGAGAATTATCCTACTCAGAATAACAAAATATTATAGTGTACTTCATAAAAAATATAATAAAAGATATGCAATATCTTTGTGGATTATGATATTTTAAAGAAGATCTAAATAAAGAGGAATTATATATGATACTGCATGGGAAACTCAGTATTAAAAGGATTTTAAAGTTCCTTAAATTTATAAATTTGATGCAAAAAGAAAATAAAAGAAGAAAAAAAAAAGAGAGTTTGCCATGAAACCTGACAGAATGATACTAAAATTAATTGAAAAAGTAGAATCAATGGGATAGCAGGATTTATTATAATGCTGTGATAGTTGAATTGCTATGGTAGGCCACACAGATAGAGAACTGACCATCCAAACAGAAGAGACACCACAAAAAGAGACCTTCATGTGCATGGGACTTGATTTTGACATTGTATTACAAATCACTATGGAAAGATCAGGCTATTCAAAAAGTAATGGTGGGACAGTTTGGTAAATATAAAGTCCTATAAAAAAAATTCTGGATGAACTTGAGACGTGCATTTTAAAGACAGGCTTTTTAAACTTTGAGAAGAAAATATAGAAAAGCATCTTTATGATGTTGGATATTGGATTTTTTTAAATGAGTTATAAAAGGCCCAAACTATGAAAAGGAGTGATGAATTTGACTATGTGAAAAGGTTTAAATTTATATATAAGACAGTATACCTTAAACAAAGGTAAAAGATAAGCTAAAAAATGAGAATCCATTCATATACACATGTTTAATGGTTTAATAGCCATAGTAAATGAAAAAATACTACAAATCAATATAAAAGAAAACAAGGACATAGGAGAAAAATGGGCAAAATATAGGTAGATAAGACCAATGAACAAGTTAAAATTCTCACTAGTTATCAGGGAAATGCCTTTGAAAGCCAGTGATATGAAAACAAGATACTATTTTGTACCATCATTGGTAGCAATTTAAAGGCAAAGATATGGAGGCAAATGCTATTTTACGTTACTGTTGGATTGCAAAATTGTTGCAACCACTTTGGAGAGCATTTTTCTATTATCTAATATTGTTGGAAGGTGCTCCAATATAAGGAAAGCTTCAACGGTTTCCAATTCTAGAAGGATTGCAATGCAATGTCCCTCTCGAAAGACTTTTGCACACCTTCCCCAAGAAGGGAAAGGAAAGCAACCATTCTGTCATTGTAATAGCAAAAATTGGAAATAGCCTAGATGTTAATTTACAAACTCTAGTATACACACGGAATGCAAAACATAAAGAGATTATTATAAAGGATCTATATCTTTTTTTGCATCACCATGAATAAATCTGGAAGACAGTTTTACGTGAAAAAAATAAGTTGCCAAAGGATGTATTGTAAATAACACCATCTGCGTAGATTTCATAAACATACAGAGTATTTAAGGGAACGCTGCATAGCATGGTTAAGAGAAAAGTTTCTCTGGAGAGGCTGAGAGAAGAATGAGATTTAAAGTTGACATTTTAGCTGTGTCTGTAACATTCTGTTTCCTTTTGATCTGAAGCAAATTTGGTAGAATATTAACATTTATTAAGTCTGGATAATAGGTATTAAGTGTTTCAAATATGTTGCATGTTCAAATATGTCACAATTGAAAGTTTTCACTCTCCAGGGTAACACAGCAGGTTGATCACATGCTGCAGTTACTTCCTTCCCATCCCCAAGCCCTACCTCAGTGTTATTAAAGGAATCTCAAAAGATACAAATATAAAAGGACAAGTAAGAGCAAGAAAGTAGGAGCAGATTTGAAATGTCAGTGCAGTTTTTGTCAGTGGAGAGGTGAATGTACGGTCGCTAAGAGGGATTCTAGAAAATGCTGATCTGGAATTGGAGGCCAAGTAGCTGGGAAGACCGAAAGGTGGGCCTGGTTATGGGTAGATAGTTGAGTTCTTCTCTGATCAGTGTAATCATAAAGCCTCTGGACACCGGGAGGAATTATTAGAAACATTTTTGCTAAGATTGGTTCCCAGAGTCTGAAAGCCGGGCAGGAAGGAGGACCATTCTTCCCTAGAAAAATGGAGTGCATTCTAAAAATGACCAATGAGTACTGGCAGTTTGGGTCTCCCGGTTCAGAGGGGGAACCCGGTCTGGTTCAAGCAGGAAGGGAGTTCATGGAAATAATATTTAGCGGCCTGCAGAATCACCGGGGAGGCAGTAGGACTAGGTTTGGAAAATGGGCAAGAGCAAGGGATGCCAAGTGGCCAAGACAGTACTCTGCTTCAGCGGGCGCCAACCCTCCATGGACCACAGGCTGGCAACTCTGCTCTGATTACCCAAGAAAGATGCCGCGGTGTGCCCTGAACACTGGTGCCTCTGCACTGCCACCACCGGCACTGTAAAGGGCGCCACTGCACACCGGAGCCACCACTGCTGCCACCCACTTCCATGTGCATGCATCCGCTGCCAGCTCTCTCCGGACACGACTTTTCAGTTCAGAGTCCAGGATGTGAACATCCCTTTGGCTGAGGGGCAGGTGGTCTGACTGCGCCCTGTCTGTAAGAATGGCTGGTTAGGTGAGAGTGTGGCACTTTTGGCTTCTATATAAAAGACAGACTCTATCTAAGGCCGGGAATTTCCCTCAATATGGGAAGAGAGTCCAGAGACTGACGACACAGATGCCAGGCAGTCATAGTGATGTGTTCCCCATGCCCAGCTCTCCTCAGGAAACCTGGTTTCCTGGGCAGCCCCTCCTGGAGAGCTGGCTTAACAGTCAACAAGCCCTGTCCCCAGACAGACAGTAAATATGAAGCATAGTCACTGATGGCAGACAGGTCAGCAAAAGCCTTCCCTGGGGAAAAGATGGTGATCGCCACAAACAGAAAAAAAGTAAATTGGGGGAATTCAGACAGTTGAGTATGAAAAAGAAAACTTTATTGCAGTCACAAAACAAGAATAGAATTTCTTAAGTGGAAGAAACAGAAACACTCAATGGAGTCCCACCCAGCCCGCATTGCCTGCTTCCCCATGTAATGTTTGTCCCACTCTGTAAGCAGCTGGCGTATGGGGCTGCGGAGCAGACTTTTGTGGATGACTCGCTGCTCTGCCCGCAGGATCGGAGTAAGCGCTCATATATAATTAAAAAAACAAACACTCAAAACAGAAACAATTAGAGGACACAAAATTTCTTCAAAATTGGATCCTAGAGTTAATATGAAAAATTAAATAGTCTAGTTGGAAAATGAAGTGTAAAAATTTTCCTAATTATCTAAAGGAAAAAGAAATGGAGGGTGGGAGAGAAAAGGATCTATAAGAATGTTCAGTATTTAAAATATAGAATATTTATAAAATGAAAGAAAAAAGAAGGAAAGGAAATTATTTTTTTTAAATGAAATAAAATTGCACTTAACTGAAAGAGGTATGCTTTTATATTGAAAGGACCCTCTGGATGTCCAGTACAAGGACTATAAAAAGACATACAAAGGCCACTGCAATATCAAAGATGATCATGAAAAATTCCTGAAAAAGAACATGTAACGTGTACAACAGCAGGATCACAATATCATTGTTTCAATTCCTACAGCGGAAGCTAGAAAATAATGAAATAACACCTAAAATACTCTAAATGTAAATATAGAATTCTGTACTCAGCCAAACCATCTACATAAGGTTAGCCATGTCCAATCTCAAAGCTTCTGCCACTCATGGTCCATCATAAGGAGGAATAAAACTAAAAAGGAAGATATGAGATCTGGGAAACATGGGTCCACCCATCTCAGGATAGGGCACTGCCAGATGAGGCTGATGGGATGTTCCCAGGATGCCTGTGCCGCAGGCCTGGAGGTCAGCCGGGCTGGACGGAGGTCAGCTGTGATGATGGAGAGCTCTAGGAGAGGGTCTCCAGGGAGGGGAAATGGAGTTCACGGGACACTTGTTGCTTCTGACCAGGTAGGAAAAAGTAATGAGAAGAGTTTTGTTTTTTTCTTCTCTTGTTGAGATTAGGAAGAATTAAAGGGTAAATACCTAGAAAGTAACCACATGGGGTGGGGAGAGGGGAATGAAGCAATGATTAACCCCAGGAAAAATAAAGTAAGCTACTGAGTAAAAGTAAATATAGCCATAGTAACATAAATCCCGATTTTACATATATATATATATATATATATATATATATATATATACACACACACACACATATATATGCACATGCACACATACACATACATCTGTAGTACATGTGTACTCGGAATGGGGGCGCTCACTGGAAGCATAGGTATTTCTCATCTTTCAAGTAGGACTTCAGCAGAGCACAAATGGACAAGTCAAGAAACAGCACGTGAGCAGGTTATTTGGGAAACGGAAATACTGGAGGAATCGGTGCTGTGAATGGAAAGCGGTTGATCCTAGGAGTGGAGAAGACGAGTGACGCCTGCTGTTTGCTTTTTCTTCTCTGCCTGTAGTGCTGTTTGCCTTTAACTAGAGTGCACATTAATTTGATGAAAACACACATGGCAAACTAAATAAAGAGCATGGGAGTGAGTATCTCTGGACCATAGGTTTTCCTCTTGCAGATTGTAAAATACGTCCCAGTGCTTGTTGTACCACCTGTTTCCTATTCAGAAGTTGCTGAATTTATCCTTGAGCCTCTACTAAGGACTAGGCGTCCTAAAGCTAAGTAGAGATCCTGGCTTGACACTTGGTGTGGTTGCGGGTGGCGGGATGGTGAGGTGGGGGCAGTGGGGCAATCAGAAAACCTTGCAAAATCAAGATGTTCTGTATGGATCTTGGGGACTGAGGGTGTGGGGAGAGTGTAGGGGACTTTCAGAGAAAGAGTGGATGCCAGTAGGTTACAAGGAATGGGAAATGGGACAGAGCTCGGGGCTGCTGAAGGAATGAAGGTTGTGGAAGGCTGGTGTGAGTGTGAGCTCCAGTCCTGGGCTCAGCAGCACAAATCCCTTTTGCTTCTGGACAGTGGAATACTTCCAACTGTGGCGAGATTACAGAGCCCAATAAACTGAATGCTTTCTGGCTTACCCCCACCCCCGTCCCAAAGGGTTCTGCCCATTTTCATTGCTTCTAGCAATGCAAGTATGTCTGTTTTAACTGTAGCACTATTAAGGGTGAGTACAGGCATTCCTAAAATTTTTCCTAGCAGATATAAAATGATGAAGTGGTTTTGATCATCTGTGTCTTTGTTGCTAATTATACCCATGATTATTATAACACTAGTTAGGCTTTTTCTTGTGGTTGTATTGAAATTCTTATTTCTCATTCCAACATATTCTTTCTTTTAAACCTGTTTTAACTGCATTATGACTTCTACATAACGAAGTCAAAGGCAAATAGAACCAGCAGCAATTACTTGCATGCACCTTGGCTGCACTCACATGCCTTCAGGAGAAACCAAGTGGCAACTTCTGCTGGAACACACTTCCTGCAGTTCCCTTCCCTCCTTCTCCTGGCTTATTCCTACCTATCCTGTTCCTCCCAACTCCTCCTTCTTCCACACTGCACTCGGGTGCATGGTCTGTTCCAGGAAGCTGGCCACTTCCCACCCATGTCACCTTTTTTACAGCATTTCTTGAGAGGACCACAGGTGACTTATTAAAAATCAAGTAGGGGTTCTCTACTTCAAAGAAATTATGATTTCATTATGTAACATACCTTCTAATATCAGGTGTGTTGGCAATAAAAAAAGAGGACTCTTGGTTTGAAGTTTCTGACAAAGTAAATTATTTTGACTGGAGCTGGAGGTTCAGATATAAAGGGACTCGGCTCATAATTAGGGACATCTGTCATGCCTTTGGGAAATTCTTTTATCCTGAACGCAGAGGGAATTTATTGTGGAGTTTTAAGCACAAGAGTGTAAGGATTGTGCTTGCCTGCACATACTTTATAAACACCCTGGTGAAGAGACAAAGTGATCAGATTTTAAAGCGAGTGCCCTGCAAACACACAGGACTACATTGTAAGATCCAACTTACCGTTCCAGTTAGGGGAGTTTTCCACTTTGTCACAAAAGTGAAAAGGATGGCCAAGGAACAAAAGAAGAACTTCCCGCCTCTAGGTTTTATCTTCAAACACTTGGTTGGTTTGCATTATTTAATTTTTTTTCTAGTTTGTAAATGTAAGTTTACATGGTAACATAAGTTTTTGATCAGGAATTTTTAAGTCTGGGAGAATAGATAATTTTATATAGAAAATTTTATTTGAAGTTTACATATAATGCGTATGTATATTCATATATGTACATACTTAGTAAGAAACACTGCATTGAATTCATTATTTTCATTTGCTGGTTTTAATTTATGTTGACAGGTGGTGAGAAACATTTGTATAGGCCTCCTATTTTCAGAACCAGGATATATATATATATATATATATATATATATATATATATATATAAAGATTCAAAATGTCTCAGTGGTGAAATGTTTCATCAAGTAATTTGCTTCAGTGTGGCATGCGCAGGTCCTCTGCCTCCTCTGAGCTTAGTAGATATTTTCATTCTTCCTCACCCATCCCTGTGCTTTGCTTCAGAAGTAAGCTATTCTGTGCACTTCTCCTTTCTCTCTTCTGTTCTTATTCAATGCCTGGCTCTCCGTGTGTGTGTGTGTGTGTGTGTGTGTGTCCAACCCACACACAATATCTGGAAGAATTTACAAGTTAATGTGGATTGGGCTGTCCTAACAGAAATATATATTTCTCACTTTTTCTACACTATTTCAGTTTGTTTGTTTTTTTAACTAGAAGGAAGCATATAATTAACTATTTTTTAAAAAAACTTTGAAAAATGAGGCAGCAGTTGGGAAGATTTGAAAAAGATAATAATGATTTTCACTACCATTAATTTGATGGTAATACTTCTAAATTCTGGTTCTTGTTGCCTCTACCATCTGTGCTATGCTAATCGCCCCTCCTTCTATTTTCCTGTAAATGTGTTTACTTACTTTGCTAGGATTTTTAAAAATTGATGAAAGAGAGTGCTACAGGGAGATTGGGGATGGGGGTGGAGAAAGAAACATTGGTTTGTTGTTACACTTATTTATGCATTCATTGGTTGCTTCGTATATGTGGCCTGACTGGAGATCTAACCTGCAGCCTTGGTGTATTGGGGCGACACTCTAACCAACCGGGCTACCTGGCCCAGGACTACTAGGTAGCTCAGTTGTCTTTGGTTTACTTTCAGTTATTTCATGGTGATGGCGCCTTATCCAGTCTGATTCACTTCATGTTGTTCTTTAAAGAGATTTGTGGTTTGTTGTTTTCTATGGCTATTTTTCATGCCCTTTGATGATGAGTGGATAGAGGGAGGAAAGTCAAACTGTGGTTATTTTTCATTCACTGCTATTGTGAAGGCTTTTAATGGGAGAAAGGTGAAGTTGAAATCTATATTAAATTTTTGTTATGTGGACTTTCTTTGGACATGTCTCTCTCATGCTAATATTTTTGAAATAACCATAATTACATTTTAGATCACAATATAAACTCTATTAACATATCAGTTCAGTTCTAATTCATCTTAGAGACCATGTGACTTTTGTTTCTCCTGATTCCACTTCAAGGACAGTGAACTTAGGTGCTTTGAGATAAGGATTGGACAGATCTCAGTTCTCAAGAACCTAATCATCTAAATGAGGAGAAAAGGCCTAACTGTGTAGAGTGGACCACAGAACTTCAGAAAGTAGTAGCAGAAGAGGCATTTTTAGGAGGGAGGATGCTCTGGCAGGAAGAACATTATAGCTCAGACCCCAGAAGAGTGTAGCAGGGTGTTCCTGTGCAGACTGTGGTGGGTAGGACCTCCTCCCAGAGTGTGGTGGACAGTACTTCCCCCAGACCTCGGAGGACAGTACCTCCCCGCAGACCATGGAGGACAGTACCTCCCCACAGACTGTGGTAGACAGTACCTTCCCCCAAACCTCAGGGGATAGTACCTACCCCCAGACCGAGGTAGACAGAACCTCCCCCCCAGACCATGGAGGACAGTACCTCACATGTGGAAAATGAAGGGTAAAGACAAGGCCTTTTTTCTAATGGCTCACCATTATAACGTCTCAATGTAAGGTCGGAGAGGGAAGGTCCACGGAATGTGTAGGGCAGACCTAGTTCCTCTGTCCCAGGAAGAAGGATTAGGAGCCAAGTGGTCTTGAATTCCAGCCTGAATCCCAACAGATTGCAGTGGAGGAGCCACCGAAATTTCTGCAGGATAAGTCACAAGGCCACGGCAGCATTGTAGGGAGGTTAATTATCAGTATCCCCTGCTGGGTGTATCCTGCAGATACAGACATTCATGTCTGGGTTGTTCTCACAAGCAGTACTTAGGCTGTAAGGGGAGGCCCTTTCTCCTTTTATAATGTATTTTCAAAGTGGTGGTTGTGCCATGAATTTTCTGCCAGCCCAGTATTTACCGAGAGAGCGCCCTCGGGAGTGAGTACTTGTGTCAGAAATGGCTACCTGCCTTGCTGAGGGAGGTACTCACCTCAGAGGTGTTTGTGAGGACTGAAGGGGCGAACAGGTGGCAGAGCGTGACATGGATGACAGGCGCTGCCCTCAGAGCCATCTAGGGACAGAGTGTATACCCAGAGGTAAGAGTACAATGAAGCAGACAAGCTGTCTATAGTTAATGCAGTCTGTATTTAAGGAGATGATAAGGCAGGGTGGAATGATTTCATATTGTAATTTTTTTCTTTTAAGCTCTTGGTCCTTGGATGATATTTTAAATCTGCTCCTACTGTTGATACTAATCATGATTAATAATGACTTGGATATTAGAGCTATGCTTAGAAGGTACTTCATGTTCACCCATTTTTCTTACATTATGTTCTGCTCTCTTCCAAAGCTAAATTCAAATGAGCTTTTCAAGGGCCCTTAGTTCTTTCTGGACTATACATATTCAAATGGGAGAGCCAGGACATCTTGAATGTGCCTGTTTTGTGATGTCTGTCTTACTGAACTTCTGGTTTCCTGCATCCTGGTCTTCATTTCCCATTGGAGGACAGGGACTGAGGGTGGAGTTGTCCCTCTTGTCTCCTCCTGATATGACCATCTTACAGCAGGCACTCACCAGCGCTCAGGTAGCCCACCTCAGGGCCTACGGGTGGCTTACTGATGCAGATTCGCAGCCCAGCTCATTTTAGGTGAGCCTCAGGCAGTCTTTGTGGCTTACCTAATTTCAGTCAGACTTAGCCAGTCCCGGCATTCTTTCCCTCTGCGCCTCAGAGGAGACAGGCAATACCACTAGACTCTTCCTCTCCAGGTCAGATACGGGGGTTCCTGTTCCTTCCACCCCAGAGCATTTTATAATGCTTTCCAGGGTGTTGGCCTAGAAGTCCAAACGGTCATTCCCTGTAACAGACGCTTAGGCTTTTATTATATAGATTAAGTATAAAGGAAGCATCTGTAAATGAGGAAATACAAGCAATGTTGTTAATCATCTACGAAGTAGTTATTTCAATCATGTACATATTGTTAATCTTATAATCTTTAGTACTCTATACTTAATGTAGCCCTCTTTGATTCCATTTTAATCAGGGGATTAAGCGCAAGATTATCTCATTGGAAGGATCTGCCATTTGTTGAATTTTGACTTGTTCAGTGGTTTGAATGGTTGGAGTTGAAGGTTTAACATAGTGCAGTGTTTTACAATTAGTATTCAAATGTTTGTTCATTGCACCACGTTCCCAGATCATATTTTATTATCTTTTATAAGCAACAGAAGGATGGATTTATTTTTTTCTCCTAAGACTTTTCTTCTGATTATAAAAGTTACACTTGTTCATTTTAGAAAATAAATATAGACAAATATAAAAAAATTAGTTATAGTTCAGATATCTAAAAACAAGCATTATAATCCTTTGGTGAACTTTCTTTGGCTTATTTATAATATTTATATATAACTTTAAAAATATATTGCTAAATTTATGTGTATACAAATTTGTTTGCATCATGAATTCTTATAAAACTAGGCCCGATTGTCTCCAATTATATTCAATAGGATGCGCAGTTTACTAGAAATATTCTCTCTTGGTTGAAGCCTCATCCCTTATACCAAAAGGTCTTGGGTCTGATTCCTGGTCAGGGCACACACCCAGGTTGCCTGTTCGATCCCCAGTCAGGGAATGTGCGAGAGCAACTGATCAATATTTTCTCTGACATTGATGTCTCTCTCTGTCTCCCTGCCCTTTCATCTATTCCTCTCTACCTCCATTTTCCTCTCTACTATCAATTAAAACACCACCAACAACATATCCTCGGATGAGGACTTTTAAAAAGCCCCCGAAAATTAGTGTTGTTGGTTTGTTTTTTTTTAGCTGGAGTGGTATTGTCATGTCCTAAGGGAGGTGATACATAGTGCATTTCTGCCATATTTAATCATAGTACCCTTTTCCTGGTAATTAATAACTTGAGGAATTGGAAGCACAGTTGGGAAAAAGTTGACAAGCATTTCCCCTGTACATGAGAGACTTATTATTGGTTGTCCACACTGGCATCCACTTCTCATATTCCCTTTTCCTCAGATCATATTTGGCAATACATTGTTTAGTATCCGATCATATTTGATAATCAACTGTTCAATAGTAGGTCACAGTTTACAGTATTAAATAAGTTTTTAATATATTTTAAATTACTACTAATGTATAAATTAGTGCATTAGAACACCGATTGGCTTTATTTATCTAGTCTGGTCTCCAATATTCCAGGGTCAGGCATGGACACTCAAAATGCCCCCGTGAGAAGGGTGAGCTCTGCGTTTTTTTCCCCTTGAAAATATTAGTTTACTGCACCTCAAATACATACATACTATTTTTTCTCTAATCTAATTCACTCTTACTTTTCTATTTACTGCCTTTTACTCTACTTTCAACCTTTACCTTCCTACTTTAAGCTTCTCAAACCTAGCTCTTTGGCAATAAATATATTTGCTTATTTAAGTATAAGAAATACATTTATTTGTATTCTTTATTTTGCCAGCAATTGAGTCATTTTGCTACTTATCAATAATTCCATCATGTAACTTGTCCCATACCTTCTTTTTCTATCACCCCTCTCTGCCCTTAAGCTTTCTGCCAGTTTTTCCTACTTTCCATCACCCTTGGCTTTACAAAGTATCTTCCAGCTTTAGCAGGCCTTTGAAATGTAACTTTATTGATCCAACTTTTTTAGCTAGCGATGTAGGTGGGAGACAAGTATTATTCTCTCTTTTGGTTCTTTCTCAGCCAAACAGGCATATCTTAAATTGTGTGTGTGTGTGTGTGTATCTCTAAATCTAAATGTTCCTTCATCCTGTTAGATAATGTTTTGAATCCATAACTTCTTTATTCACTTGCTTAAGTTCAGGGCAAGTTATTTGACTCGGCTTTCAAACCAGTGTTGTCTTTTTAGATAGTGAACATTTGGAGAGCAGGAACTAGATTTATCAACTCCGTCTTTGCCAGCTAGATTTACCAACTCCTGCTTTTTGTGGGAGGGGGAATTCCGGTCTAAACAGTTAGGTGCTGCTTCATAAAGCTTAAATTACCCAGGACATTGCACTGAGGCTTTTGTTTGTGTTTCAGGCTAACTTGAGAGAGTGGGACATCCCTGTGTATGAGATGTTACTTTTATGTAAGGTGAGTGAAATCCAGGAAAACCAAAAAGGGTTATAAAGAAAATAGTTTGCTTTATTTGGTTATCTTAGCAAACCTAATGTTCAAACACTGTGAACTTAAATTTCTGTTTTAAAATAAAGTTTTCTGTTATATTCTAAAATGGGAATACTTAGGGATGTTCTAAATCTATTTATTCAACATCATAAAAGATTTACACTGTTGTTTTCGTAAAGACTCTAAGAGTGTATAGCTCTGAATTAATGGAGCATTTTGATAGTTATCATTAACACCCACCCCCCCTTTGTCCCCAAACAGTGAGAGTTGGCCCTGTATTTAAGGTTCTGCCAGTTAAGAATTCTAACAAAACATCGTGTGAAATGTGGAAGTAGTTCATGAGAATGCTACATCTTTTTGGTGAATATGTCACATTGTATTACAGGTTATTTCAGGAAAGAAACTGTAGTTGTTGTGTTGTTTTGTTTCTCATTCCCACATCTTATATAACCTTTAAACCGTTCTTTGTGCCCTTGGCACAAGGAATGTTTCCCATGTTGTTCTTTTCATTTGGTTCCTTGAATTATATATTGTTCTCACTTCCTTAACCACCTACTCATTTCTGGGGGAAAATGATTTTTTCACATTTTCCTTGTTAGTTAATAAATTGTAGAAAATAGATAAATAAGGAAGATATCAAATGAGCACTTGCATATATTTTATCTGGAGTTTGGGGGAGAAGATCATGAGTAGAGATTCGGAGGTGATTGCATAGAAACGAGATTGAAAGCTGACGATAGAGCATCTCCAACCAGTCCTGGCTGCCATGCAGATATCTTCCCAGGCGGTTTCCTTATTCTGTTGTTTATTAAGTTGCACAGACAGCTGTGATGCAAAAGTGAACACCTGCTTTCCAGAGAAACATGTTGACTCCAGTGCCCCTAGACCTGCTGTCACATCCGAAGGTGCTCAGGGCTCACATGCATCCTAATGCATCCCTTTACAACCGCTGCAGAAATATAAAGAGGTAGGAGAAGTAAGCGAAAGGCACCAACCACCCTGGAATCACCAGCTTTTATGGAGCCTCTCAGCGATACTGAGTGAGCGCCACTGAGTGAGCAGGAGGCAAGAGAAAATGAAGAGCCCGGTTGTCCGGAGAGACTAGAGAAGCGTTTCAGGAAAGAGGGAGGCAGCAAAGGTGTGCAAGTCTCTAAGTCAGAAGGACAGATTGCTGACACCTGGAGCTTTCCTTGAAGGGGAGGGACTGCTTTCTCAACATCCCTAGGACCAGGTGTGGTCGGTGCTCAGAAGAGAATGCAGGATGGTAGCTTATGTTGTAATAGACTTTGAGTGATTAAACGACTTTCCACTAGCAGAATTTGAGTGGATATTCTCATTTTCTGATAGTGTTTCCAACAGCTCCCTGAACTAAAAGTGGAATTGGTATTCTAACTCGGTACCATGGGATTGGTATTTCATGGACTCAAATAGTACCTAGAGCTGTAAAATTAAACAGGTAACAGGAATTTTTTTTTTATAGAGCTTGCTCTTTCAACAGATGGAGGTGACATGCTATAAATTAGTATTGCTCTTCTGCTTAATGCTGTTGCTTTTTGCCACATTTAGTGAGGCTTAGGCAGGTTTGCTGATAGTCAAGATAATTACTAATATCTTGTCAGCATATGCTTCCTATTTCCATCAACCGTAAGGAATAGGTTTTAGGTGTTACTGATTTGCCACCATACAGGCATACCTCATTTTATTGCACTTGCTTTACCACTGTGCTTCACAGATATTGTGTTTTTTATAAATTAAGGCAAGCCCCGCCCCCAGTGAAAAGATCCCAGCTGGCTCTATTGCGATACTCGGTTTGTTGCAGTGGTCTGGGATGAAGCTGTAGTATCTGAGGTATGCCTGTGTTACACATAGATCCTCTATTTTTTGCTAGTAGTTTAATAAATACACAGCATATATATTTCTAATATGCTAGTCAGTATCCAAAGTTTATATTGCACCAAAATGAGTTTGATGATATAAATAAGGGTGGAGAAAGGGAGGGAGGGAAAGAGATAAAATAGAAAAGAAAAAAAATTGCCATTTGACTTAGTTGTTTGTCTTGAACCTCCTTAGCTTTGACAAGTCATTAGACTGTGGGCTCTCTCCCCCCTCCTCTCATGTGCCCATTTATATTTTAGATTTAAAAAATGATTGAGCCGAAGCCGGTTTGGCTCAGTGGTAGAGCGTCGGTCTGCGGACTGAAGGGTCCGAGGTTCGATTCCGGTCAGGGGCATGTACCTTGGTTGCGGGCACATCCCCGGAAGGGGGTGTGCAAGAGGCAGCTGGTCGATGTTTCTCTCTCATCGATGTTTCTGGCTCTCTATCTCTTTCCCTTCCTCTCTGTAAAATATCAATAAAATATATTTTTTTAAAAATGATTGAGTTGTTGTTATAATAAAGATCTAATAGGAGGCTTGGCATTTCTTTTAAATTATGAAGGAATTTTTACTTGTACGCATGCATATAAACATAACAAATGGATGAAAAAATCTGGGGAGGGAGGCCATGTATGGGAGTGGGGGTGGGGTGGGGATTGGTAAGGTATGTACACATATAATACCTTAATAAAAAAAAAAGAGAAAAAAAATTGAAAAAAATGAAATAAAATAAAAATTTTAAAAATCCATTAAAAACATAGGTTGCAAGCAAGAGAGATGCTCTGAAGGGAGGACCATGGCAGTAATGGCCCAGGTTGGGCATGTCCACGTCAGTTCAGTTGGTTGTGTTTTAGTTCTGGCTCTTAGTGTCCTCGTACCATGGGTGTAACTTCACATCGCCTGAAAAAGCCAGTCCTGCAACAAACTGTTTTCTACGGGAAATAAAACGTGGCTAGAGTGAGTTTTTATCATGGAGGGATTGGTGTGCTGGCCTTTTTGAGAGTGGAAGGTCAGGCAATAATAGATGATTTATCTTGATTTCTGTGAGATTGTGCGCAACGCTGAAAGCATCTGGTTTTTATAAGAACCTACTTAGAATTATTCTTTCTGCCCGTGCAGTCTTTCTCTGAAGGGTATTTCATTGAAATAAACAGCACATTTTTTTTTCCTAGTTAAAAAATAGCTCCTAAGTTCTGGTTTGGATTGTCAGAGGAGTTTCCCTTTGGAGACGGACTGGTGCTTGCTTTGCACTTGGCTCCATTGCCTGGCTCCCCTCCATTCTGCGAGGGGCACTTACTTCTCCACTCGAGTGAGCGGAGGCCACACGTGCTGCCTCTGGACGCGGCAGTCAGCACGTTCCCCCACTTGAGGGCTTACTGTTCAGCCGGAGCCTGTAAAGTTCTAAAACGGAAAGGTAATCAGAGCGATCTGACAGCGGAACTCTCCAGAAAGTGCAGAAGCCAGGTTTAATCGGGTAGCAGGGCAGAACATTATCCCTTCACAAAAGGTGGGGGAGAGGGGGGAAGGGGTGAGAACAATTGGCATTTATCTGACCCGCTGCCCAGCCCCCAAGCCCAGCTGGAGCTGGCTGGCCCCGCATTCTGCAGGCAGCGTGCAGTTTTTGAAACACCCCAAATGTTCCAGCCTTTAAATAGCAGCGAGCCTTCTAGAGCGCTGCTGCGCTCTGCAAGGGGAATGAAAGCGGCTGCCTCGCAGGCAGGAAGCCGACAAGCAAGATGCTTAATTATCGTGGAAGTAAGTGCTTGTTACCGCTGCGTGGAGCGGGGAGCGCGGCTCATCCTCAGGGTGTCGGCGTGATTTGTAGACAATGCAGCCCTGTCAGTGCGGTGCTGGGTCAGCAGCATCTTCCCAACACGGATTTGGCAGGAATCTAACGGCCACCCCCTGTGTCCCCTGCGGAGCCTGGGAAAGGGTCCTCTGCCTTTATTTCCGGGACGCGCGCCGCCGCCGCTCCGGATTCTGAGCCCGGGATCCGCGCCTCTCCCTCCTGACGCCGGGCGCCGCGGAAGTTGGTCTCCAAGGCCCTCACCTGGAAGGATGCTGACCGCTCCTGGCCTCTCTCGGGGAGTGCGCGGGGGTCTAGCTTCTGCTTTCTTCCTAAATTAGCGCCGAAGGGTGTGTGTATGTGTGTGTGTGTGTGGGGGGGGGGGGGGTGTGCAGTGCCTAAGGAAATGCAGACATTTTGTTAATTAGTGAACTAGTCCCAGCTTTAGGAATAGATGAGACTGGAGAGAGCTTGGGAAGAGGTGGTGGCGAATGCCGGATTCTTTCTGAAATGTTTCTCCTTGGGGTAAGTAATAAAGTAGAGGAAAATACAGAAGCGTGCTGCATAGAGTGGCTCTCGGAAAACGCTGTTTATTTTCTCTCTGCGGTGTTTGCTCTTGCCAATTATGTTAAGCCTTTGTAAAAGAAACAAAACAAAAGACAAGTTAGGACTTTGAGATATGTAAGGTGTTAAAAAGTGAGTGTTGCTACATATTAAATAAAATGGCTTTTCATTTTTTATTCTCGTTAAAAAACAGACTATGTATTGTTCAAAGTACTGAGCTCTGTGGGTTATGTCTCAAAACTTTTGGTCAGCGCAGTCGCTGGTCATATTCTGCATTATTGGAGGTCGTTGGAGTCTGTAATTGGTCTGCCCCGGGAGTTGGAGCCTTAGTGTCCTGGAATGAGATCTCCTCACTCCCAGATCGATGAAATAGTTCAGTTAAGCTGAAGTATTAACAGTCATTCAAAGGTGGATTTTATTAAACGCTTTCACTTTCATTCAAACCTGCTATGATAAAATGTTGGATTGTGAGCTGCAAGCCACATTCATGATGGAGTCTCTTCTTTTCATGTGTCTGGTTTTGGCAATTGCATATTTATTTTTAAATGTATTTATCAAATGCTAATGGCAGTTGTTCTTTTTCAGAGAAAGCACGGGATTATAGCAACCACAGAGTCCCAGCAATACAAGTTCCATTCAGTTTTTTCTGAAAGAAAGCCATCTACTAAAGTGAAGCAAAGGAACTATTGTGGATTATAATGTTCTGAAGATCTGGATTTTCAGAAGCTTGAAAATAAGGCATCGTTTAACCTTTTAAATGAAAAAGAGTAAGATCTTATGCAACTGCTGTCTTTGCTGGAAACCGTTCTCCAAAAGGGAAGTGCACATTTGAAGCCGGAGATGGTGGTCCTTCCCGCAGGGATTTAGGTCTGATCGCTTCCCATCATGACCAGCCTGAAACGGTCGCAGACGGAGAGGCCTCTCGCCACGGACAGGGCCTCGGTGGTGGGCCCAGATGGCCCTCCCAAAGTCCACACCGACGACTTCTACATGCGGCGCTTCCGGTCCCAAAACGGCAGCCTGGGATCCTCGGTCATGGCTCCGGTAGGGCCCCCCCGCAGCGAAGGTCCTCACCACATCACCTCGACCCCCGGAGTCCCAAAGATGGGGGTCAGGGCTAGGATCGCAGACTGGCCCCCGCGGAAGGAAAACGTCAAAGAATCTAGCCGTTCAAGTCAGGAAATAGAAACCTCAAGTTGCCTTGAGAGCATGTCCTCCAAAAGCAGTCCCGTGAGTCAGGGAAGTTCTGTTAGCCTCAATTCCAGTGACTCGGCCATGCTGAAAAGCATACAGAGCACGCTGAAAAGCAAGACGAGGCCGCTGGAGAGCATGGACTCCAGATTCCTCATGCCGGAAGCCTACCCCAGCTCCCCCCGGAAGGCGCTGCGCAGGATCCGGCAGCGGAGCAACAGCGACATCACCATAAGTGAACTTGACGTGGATAGCTTCGATGAATGTATCTCCCCCACCTACAAGACTGGGCCCTCCCTGCACAGGGAGTATGGTAGCACCTCTTCGATCGATAAGCAGGGAACGTCTGGAGAGAGCTTCTTTGACTTGCTAAAGGGCTACAAAGAGGACAAATCCGACCGAGGTCCAACTCCAACCAAGCTCAGTGACTTTCTCATCGCCGGTGGGGGCAAGGGTTCTGGTTTCTCTTTGGATGTCATAGATGGGCCCATCACGCAAAGAGACAATCTCAGGCTCTTCAAGGAAAGGGAAAAACCACTCAAGCGACGGTCCAAGTCTGAAACTGGAGACTCATCCATTTTTCGTAAGTTACGCAATGCCAAAGGCGATGAACTTGGGAAATCATCGGATCTTGAAGATAACCGGTCCGAAGACTCCGTCAGACCGTGGACGTGTCCAAAGTGCTTTGCCCACTACGATGTCCAGAGCATATTATTTGACTTGAACGAGGCGATCATGAACAGGCACAACGTCATTAAGAGGAGAAACACCACCACGGGGGCTTCGGCAGCTGCTGTAGCGTCCTTGGCTTCAGGGCCTTTGTCCCACTCAGCCAGTTTCAACTCCCCGATGGGCAGCACGGAGGACCTGAATTCCAAAGGAAGCCTCGGCATGGACCAGGGAGACGATAAGAGCAATGAGCTTGTCATGAGCTGTCCGTATTTTCGGAATGAGATAGGTGGAGAGGGGGAAAGGAAAATCAGCCTGTCGAAGTCAAACTCTGGCTCCTTCAGTGGGTGTGAAAGTGCCTCTTTCGAGTCTGCACTCAGCTCGCATTGCACAAACGCAGGAGTGGCAGTGCTTGAAGTGCCCAAGGAGAACCTGGTACTGCATCTGGACCGCGTGAAACGGTACATCGTGGAGCACGTGGACCTCGGCGCCTACTATTACAGGAAATTCTTCTATCAGAAGGGTGAGTAGTTCTTTCTGAAAGAGAGTGCTATTTGTTGTTTTGTTTTGTTTGTTTTCTAAGTTGTGTGACATAAGATTTTTATGTATTCCTTATTTTTTCTTGATGGTAAAATAGTTAAATAGGTATTTGCTGTGATGTATTTCTCTTTGTAATGTATTTCTATTTGCATTTTTATGAATTAACTTTTAAGGTATTAAAATGTCTTATATATTAAATACTCATTTTAAAAACAAACAAACATCTGATTTAGTGAATGAGGTATATAATCTCTGTGTAGAAGTACTTGTGTGTCCTTTACAGATAAATGTTAAAGTTGAAAATATTTTAAATATAGCTTCATATTAAGGGTTACAAAAACAATCTTAATGCTACCTTTCATTTCGCAATTAGTGCAGGACCATTGCTTTCCCACCTCAATGTTCTCATCAGTTAATGGGAATTGTAATACATTTCTCTTGGTTTCACAGGCATCTTAGTGGAAGTTAATTACATTATTTGACAAAGTCAGAGCCAATAAGTTTCAGAGCCAGGAATCAAATTTAGATCTGTATTTGAATTAAAAAAAAAAAAAGCACTGAAGAGATAAGTACCCTCAACGTGTTGGTGACTTCCTTTCTAGTCTTTTTTTGTTCTTGGGGGGGGAAATATATATATATATATATATATATATATATATATATATGATTATAGTTTGTGTACCATTTTATCTCAGACTTTTAGAAAGGCCCTGTGATTTGTTAAAAAGTCAGTAGTTTAAATGAATTCATAAGAGCTCTCTAATAGTGTTTTTGAGCAACATTATTAATTGACGAGTGAGTTTGCCATATAAGCACCCAGGCTGGGAAACAGGATGCTGGCCTGGGAGGGACATGCACCTGTGATCCGTGGGCTGGCCCAGGAATCTCGGCAGCCGGGTTAGAGGCCTGTATGTAGATGAATACAGCAATGTTTCGATTTCCCACTTACCATTTTGGAGTCTTTTAATCTTATTTAGACTAATTCTTCTGAATGACATTGCATTTCTGGTATTCATTATGGCTTTAGAACAAAACTTACCCTAAAGTTATTACATGATAAAACCCTATTTTAGAGGGTCTCCTATTGACCAGAAGAATCTTATCTTGTTATAAGTACATATGTCTCCTAAATATTCATGGCAATGCTTCTGGAATTAATATGATAATGAAGACCCCAATTTTATTTTTATGCAACTTTTATTCTCTTGGGATAATTTCAAGGAGTAGAATTTAGAAATCACTTTTTCTTATACTGTCCTTTATGTCATAGAGTTTCTCAGTGTTCCCATCTTGGCCTTTGGGGCCAGATAGTTCTTTGGAGGGAGGCTATCCTATGCATTGTAGGATGTTCAGCAGCATGCCAGGCCTCTATGGCCTAGATGCCAATGTGTGTCCCTTCCCCCTTCCCCAGCTATGACAACCTAAAATGTCTCTAAGCATTGCCAAATATCCCTTAGATTATTTGCACCTGAGAATGCCTGATCCATTGTACCTGGGGAAAATTTTCACAGGTGTTTCTGAGCTGTCTGTGGGTGAAGGCCATCTTGCTGAAAATTGACACTTCAGATCCAACACAAGAAAGAACATATTAGTTATAATCTTTTTTATGTAGTAGTAGGTACTTTTTCCCCATTAGGCAATATGGTAACAGTAATACTGAACATTTTCAAGCATTTATTATGTACCAGAAACTTTGCTGAACTTTTGATATGACATGCATATTCTCATTTCAACCTCTCTGCCCACTGCGGTAGGGACCGCTATTGGTGACGTTTTCCAGATGAGAACACGGCTTAAGTGACATTAGTGGTTTAGCTGCCATGGAGCTAGTAATGTTGGAATCAAGATTCCACCTTTGAGTCTGACCAGAGTCATGTTCTTAACCGCTGGGCTCAGCTCCCTACTGTATTACTCTAAAAGGAAGGAGTGTATTTTTATGTTTAAATCTGGTAGAAATTTGTTTAAAGGATTTTTCTCTCCAAAGTTTGGGATAAAAATTTGAATGCCTATATTTCAGAGTAATCCAGTTTAGCTCATAACACTTCATAAATTTAAAAGCCACCAATCCAAAATATTTTCTAATTTGAAGCATGGAAAAGTAGCTCTTACCCAACATAATTAGAACTGGTAATTGAAAATACCTGTTAAATAGGAAATCTTTAAAAAGTGTACATATTCAAAATATTTTATTTTCATTAAAATATATAAAAGTATATTTGCCAAACTCTTGCGAGTCCAAGGGCTTTTCTTTGACACCGATTCTACTATTTTGACGTCTATGTTTGTATTAATAGTATAAACCACAAGAGCACAAACACAGACACTATCAAAGCAATCTGAATATTATAAAATCGTAGGTTTTATATTTTTTCTCATTTTTATAGCAGTCTTACCCACATCTAATCCAAAAGCTTTTTGTTTTAGTGACTTGTCTTTATTAAGTCTTTCCAAGGCCTTCAACTTAGTGTTTAGTAGGAATGAGATTTATTTTTTGTGCTCATATTCCATAAGCTTTCATAATATTTAATTAAATTTCATAATTACAGTAACAAGTCAACTGACATAAACAGGTTTGGAAGACACAGCAGACTCTTTGTCCAGCTAGTGGGAGCAGAAATCCCATGTGTGTGGTGCTATGGATTGCTTGCTAGCTAGTGCCATTGGGTATTCATCATCGTGGTTTACAGAGGGAGCCCGGGGCAGTATTTAAACCAGGAGGTTGGCTCAGAGAAGGCAGTTACATAGAATGCCTGCTGTATTTCCTTGGGCCACACAACTTAGAACTTTCAACCCAAACAGGTCATTTGTCACAATATGATAACATCATTCGAAGCTGATATTAAACCCCCTAAAGTATAGCTGTGTATTAAAATATTTAAAATATATATACATTTATCACTGTATAAAATATAGTTAAGTAATTATCTTATAATTTTTATATACAAATTGATTCATTACAATTAGTGCACTAACTCATTTTTCCTAATCAGAACCTTAAAGTGAGTCAGCCCCTTTGCAGGAGTACATCAATGCCAGGTGCAATTTATCTCCCAGCAGCAGGGTATAGGCTCTTGGCCTGGTTCTCACTCTGACCTCTGTGTTACCACATATTTTCCATTCTTCTGTTTAATGCATTTCTGACTTCATTGTGGCTAAGTCTCTATGGAAAACAGTATACTGTCAACATTAAATGTAAATTTTAATTGTGTTTGGCTGATGTTTTTATAAACATCATTATTTTGAAAAATTTGGTCTGTAGAAGATATTTGGCTTCAGCATGTAAGGCCAGGCTATTGCGGCAAAGATCCCGGACCAACAGAGGAATCCCACTGTTTGCACTTATTAAAATAAGCAACACACTGTCAGTGTTCTTTTTTCCGGTCCTTTTTCCTGCCCACTTCTCATTGCTCTTTTGTAGTGTGTATGATGTGTCTGCTGAGCCTCAATGTGGAGTAAATGATAGTAATAATACAGCTAACATTTATTGTGTTATTACTTTGTGCTTTATGCAGACCTCCTCACTTGGTGCTCAGAGGACCCCAAGTGAAGCTGTTAGTGAGATAAGTCCAAGTGATGCAACCTCAGCCTTCCTAGAGAGGCACCAACCAGGCAGTAGGAGAGCATTAAAGTTAATCTAGTCCTCTCCCTTTGAGTACATTGTTTTGTATTTCACGTTTATGTACATGATCTAAGTACCAAGGAAATTTGTGAGTGGAAAAATACTAAGTTATAGAATAATTGTTACCTGTAGCTGACATGGCTGATTGAGGAGACCTTTTCCTAGACATTACTCACTTCCTTTGCTGTTCCCGTACAGAATTTTTTCGTTTGCACTGACTACACAGTTGTCTGTGAGGCATGACCTTCCTGAATCCCATTCAGAGAGATGCATCAATAGAAGAGAGAGGAGCCCAGGGGTTGCCTTGGCTGTGGTGTTGGTTACTCCATTGATCAGTGTTGATAGGGTATCTGATGCCAGGTGGGGTGTCACTCTCAAAGTCAAGCTAGTGAAGAAGCTCTGATAGGGAAGGCCCCTCCCTGCTGCCCAGCGGCCAGGAGAAACTGCCATCATCTGGGGCGAAGCTCATTTAAGAATATTTTCCCACTCCCGAAAAGATGGAAAACTGATGTTTTTGCATGCATCTGATTATTCATCTGGTAACTTTAAATCACCAGATTTGACTGTTTTGATTGTTCACTTTCCTCCTACATCTCCACCTTTCCCTCCCCTCCTACCCCCCACCACGTTTTGGAGCACACAGCCACACAAAAGTTCAGCAGTATGCTGGGCCCAGGGTTAACCAGTTTTAGGACACCAGCAACTTGGATTTCAGCTCCTACTGTAACGTCCGGTTTTCTTTATGTCTCAACCTCTTGTAATCATTTCTTTAGAATATGTGCACTTAACTTAATCTGTACTTGAAGTGACAGCTTTAGCACTCTGATGTACTCTTAATTTTGTTCTCAGAAGCTATGCTTCAAGTTCCAGTTTGCTCACAAGCGTCATTAAGTAACTATTATATGTTTTAGTGGAGTATTGTATGGTACTGATAGAACATCAGGGACACCTTGCAGCTAAGCTTATTTGTAAAACTCTTGCTTATTTTGTTCTTTTTCTTTTCCTTTTTTTAATCCAATGAGTATATCAATATTAGGCTTGAAGAAACTATTATGTCTTCTAATTTAATTTTTAAAAGATAATTATCTTATTTTATGTTTTACTGTTGAGACTATTACAGATGACCCCTATATTTCCCCCCCTTTGTTTTCCTCCCCTCCCCGGTCCCCATCACCCTCCCCCTAGGCCTTCACCACATTATTGTCTGTGTCTGTGGGTTATGCATATATGTTCTTTGGCTAATCTCTTCCAGTCCCACCTACATCTTTCCCCTCTGAGATGTCAGTTTGTTCCATGTATTTAATGCCTCTGGATCCGTTTATTTCATCACTTTATTTTGTTCATTAGATTCCAAATATAAGTGAGATCATGTGATACTTGTCTTTCTCTGCCTGGTTTATTTCACTTAGCTGGATAATTTCCATGTCCATCCACACTGTTGCAAAGGGTTAAGAGTTCCTTCTTTTTTTACAGCTGCATAGTATTCCATTGTGCAAATGTACCACAGTTTTTTTATCCACTCATCTACTGATGAGCATTTAGGCTGTTTCCAGATCTTGGCTATTGTAAATAACACTGCTGTGGACATAGGGGTGCATGTATTAAATAACACTGCTGTGGACATAGGGGAGCATGTATTCTTTCTGGTTGGATAAAGGTAATTATTCTATGTTTAGTTTTTGATATGCACGGTATTATATTTCAAGTCACTCAAGTCAACAAGTCTGTTCCACTGAACCACAGTGTACTCTGTGCTCTTGAACGTAACAGTTAATTTCTGCCAAAATTAATATGGAAAGGTTTTTTATCTGTGTACTTGATTGTTTTAATGTCCTTTTACTAGAGGACCAGTGCATGAATTTGTGCACCAGTGGAGAGTCCCTCCACCTGGACTGTGGGATTGGGCCCAGACCGGCTATCTGGCATCCCCTGAGGGGTTCCAGATTGCAAGAGGGCGCAGGCCAGGCCAAGGGACCCCACCGGTGCATGATTGGAGCCGGGGAGGGATGTGGGAGGTTTGGCTAGCTAGGGAGGGACCTTGAGAGGGCTCTAGGACATGTCCGGCCCATCTCACTCAGTCCTGATTGGCTGGACTCCAGCAGCAAACTAACATATTGGTCAGAGAATCTGTCTCCTGGTGGTCAGTGCACGTCATAGCGACTGGTTGACCAGTCAACTGTCTTCTCCCTGGTGGTCAGAGCATGTCATAACAAGCGGTTGAGTGGCTTTAGCATATCATTAGCATATTGTGCTCTGATTGGTGGAACAGCTGACCGGACACATAGCATATTAGGTTTTTATTATATAGGATTGTGTTCACATAAACTATGTGTACTTTGTTTGAATGGAGCACTCTAATTATATAGTCATTCTCAGGGGGATTTGAAGCACTAACTAACTTACTGAGAAACCAGCCTAGGAATGTTCTGCTGCTGACTTTTACCTGCTCGGGCTTCCAGTAGCAAGGAGGCCATTAGGTATAAAAGTTGACATGTTTACTCCTTGGAAGACAAACATCCTCTCCTTTCTTGGGTGTGATCTCCTGAGTCCCAACACTGCTTGTCTAAACCCTGACCTCTAAGCATTCAGGGCTCGGTGTTACCTGTGTCATATCATCCAGAGGTTTGTGGAAGTCCGTGAAAAGGCCATGTGCTTAGACTGCTCCCCGGGCCCAGCACATGAGCATGTTTTAGAATGAGTTGTTCTCCCTTCTTCTCTTACCTCACAAGCTCCTGCCTCTCCTGGGCTCGTGATGCCTGAGTGACCCCCATCCTCCCTAGGTGCAGGTGCTCTCCCACCTCTGAGCCACCCTGCGCCCCTTGTTTCTGCACAATGCTTTCCATGATACCCTGGTTCATAACCAGTCTAGGCTCTACCGGAAGGCCAGGACCACAGCTTAGGCGGGCCCAGGCTTGTTTCACAGTGAGTGAATGTCGGGTGCTGATGGGAAGTATAAGACTTACTGAATTGACGAGCCAGTGTATCTTGCATTTATAGCATCAGATAGAGGCAATCAGGGCTCTCTATGTATATGACCTTGTGTTCTGTGCCAGACACTGAATTGATATGTTGTAGTTCCTTTTCCTCTCTTTTCAGGAAATGAGACCTCAAGTCTGTGTGTGGTCACAGTGGTTTTATGGAAATTAACGAAGACCATCAATTGATCCCCACAGACCCAAAACACCACTATAGAGACTGATTTTTTACTATTGTAAACTTTATTAGACAAAACTGGCAGATGCTAAAAATCAGTGGGTGACAGTTTGAGGAGAAACAGGAGGAAAAGCAGGATTTGCATAATCTCAAAAGATCTCCCCAAAGATATTTGTAAATAAGGAGAAAGATAGGAAGGTCATGATAAGGACACCTGGCAGATGCCACCTTAACCAAGTGAATTGAGGTCTATGTCACGAGCTCCATGAAATGATGAACTGAAAGGTTATGTCATTTCAGTAGTTCTCTTGCCCCAAATGCATAACCTTAGGCCAATCAGGTGAAATCACCAAGCCCAAATAGAGTAATAAAATCTTTTCAAAGTTGCAAAGTCTTGAAAGACAAGTACTGATTGAAAAACGGTTACAGACTGCAGGGGTCTAAGGAGAAGTAACAATGAAAGGCGACATGGGATCCCGAAAGGGATTTTGAAGCCCAAAACATACAGTGGGAAAACTGGTGAAATTTGAGTCTGTTCTTCTTCTTCTTCTTCTTCATTAAAAAAAAAATATTTTTTTTATTTTATTTATTTATTTATTTATTTTGTGTGTGTGTGTGTGTGTGTGTGTGTGTGTGTGTGTGTGTGTGTGTTTTACAGAGAGGAAAAGAGAGGGATAGAGAGTTAGAAACATCAATGAGAGAGAATCATCAATCAGCTGCCTCTTGCACACCCCCTACTGGGGATGTGCCCGCAACCAAGGTACATGCCCTTGACTGGAATCAACCTGGGACCTTTCAGTCCTGCCCACTGTGCCAAATTGGTTTCAGCTGAGTCAGTTCTTTAGTTAATGGGATTGTACCAATGTTAATTTTCTGGTTCTGATTAATGATGATTGTATGGTGTGTAGTTACATAAGATCCACTGGGGGAGAATGGGTCAGGAATCTATGGAGATGCCATGTACTTTTGCAGTTTTTCTGTAAGTCTAAAAGCAGCCAAGATAAAAAGCAAAAAAACAAACCAAAAAACCCTTTAAGTAGTCAGTAGCAGTGGCTAACACATGAGCTGTCCATGTGAAAATGGCAATGCTTCCCCAACTTCCTGTGTCAACGTGCATCAAGTTACAGCCATGCTTACTGATGCCCATATTTCAAAGAGTTTTCGAGCTGGGTTGTAGTCTAAAGCAGCAGTCGCCAACCAATGGTTCTTGGACCACAGGTGGTCCATAAGGTCCGAAAAGTTGGCTACCGCTGGTTTAAGGAAACGTTTGGAGCAGGGGTCGCCAACCAGTGGTCCGTGAGATCTGAAAGGTTGGAGACCATTGGTCTAAAGCAGTGTTTCCCAAACTTTTGACACATGTGTACCCCTTCTATAATTTTCATAATGCTGAGTACCCCTCGTCAAAAAAAAGGATGTATTTTAATAACAATCAAAATATATTTATTTTTTATTTTTTGGTACATACACAAAATAATAATAAATGAAAAATAAAATTATAATAAAATATAAATAAAAGTTATATTATAAATAACATTTATTTGTACACCGGACCCTCTCACGCCTCACAAGACTGTCTTGACTTGACTCATGAGAACGTAGAATTAGGCGCAGCTAAGCACAGTACAGTGCATATCCCCACCAAACTCTTCCCGTACTCCTGGAGGTACTCGTACCACACTTTTGGAAACACTGGTCTAAAGGAAATAAGGGCCCTTTCTATCAGTTATTTTAGTACAGTTGGTAACACATATTAGAGCTTGTCACCTCTTTCTCAAATGCATACCTCATTATGACTTTAGACACAGTGAGCCCCACATCCCGAGTAAGCTCAAAAATACTTTATTGTATCAACTAATTTCCTGGTCTTCTCTTGGAGCCTTCTCTTCTCATGGGGAGGCCATTTGTCTGAGCTTCAGCCAGATGAAAGGAGAGATCTTCCTAACTGAATCCAAGTCAAGTAGAAGCATTTGATGATGTAAAACCATCAGTAGAAGCAATCTCTTAATTCATATGGACAGTTAGTCATCAAGCATATAGCCTATGCATGGTCTCTGCACTCATAACTTCTGCTTTGGATTTCTGCCAGTCTCTGAGGAACTCCTTCCAAATCCTTTAAAGGCATTTTATATAGGAAGATTTCTTGCTGCGTATCCTTGATAAGAGATAACAAAGGGTGTTTTAAATACAAAAAAAAAAAAATGAGATAGAAGCAGGTATCTCATTGAAATTGCTTTCATTTGCCCTAACTGGTTTGGCTTAGTGGATAGAGAGTCAAGCTGTGGACTGAAGGGTCCCAGGTTTGATTCTGGTCAAGGGCATGTACCTTGGTTGTAGGCACATCCCCAGTAGGGGGTGTGTGCAGGAAGCAGCTGGTCGATGTTTCTCTTTCATCAATGTTTCTAACTCTCCTTCACCTTTCCTCTCTGTAACAAATCAATAAAATATATACTTTAAAAAAATTGCTTTGATTTGGATGTTAAATACTTTATTCCCCCCCCAAGCTAGCATTTTAATTAGGATTCACTAACATTAGAAGTAAAGCTTTTCATTACTATAGTAGTTGCATTACTAGAAATAAAAGTATTACCTAATAATAAACAAACATTTAATTTGACCATACCTCCACTACATCCACAACCAATCAGGAGTGAATATGCAAATCAACCCACCAAAGATGGCAGGTTAATTTGCATATGCAGGCGAGGAGGAGCAGCATGGGGGGTGGGACGTCTGCTATGAGGGGGATCTGGGGGCAGAAGAGGGAGGAGCTACAGGAGCCGTGCTCCACTGGGAGCATGGGCTTGCAGGCTCCTGGGTGACTGGGAACAAAGTCAGGGGAAGGAAAGCCTATTCTTGTACCAATATCGTGCAACAGGCCTCTAGTATTATTTATAATCATTGACCATTTGTAAACCAAAGCATTTTTATACTTTAAAAAAATCTTCCTATTGTAAAGGTTACATATATTCATTACAGAAAAATTAGTAATTTTAGAAAATAAGAAAATTAATCTTGTTTGATTACTAGTGAATTTATTTCTGTCTTATCTTTTCTAATACATGCATATTCATTTTTAAACTAAAGTAAGGATCACTAAATACTCATATTTCTCATGATTTCATAATTGGCAATGCCATCATTTATTTAAAGTTTCCAGCTTTTGTAAATTCAGGTTTTCTAGTTTTTCATTGTCATAAATAATGCTTATATCAGATGTCCCTAAGATTTTGCTTTCCTTCGCCATTCCCTTCAATGACCTCTTGCAGTTTGGTGAAATATGTGCACTGACCTTAGAATAATGTCTTTAAGTGCATTAATAAAAGCACAAAGCAATGTAAACATATTAAAATACAGTTGCAAAGGTGCTTAAAATGTAGTAACATACTAATATCTATGCTTCTTTCTTATTGCAATAACCAGTGATCTAAATTCAGATCTGATAACTACCATAATTTCAAAGTAGTGATGAGCATAATCGATATTTGATATGTCTGCAATAACTGTAATGTGGTATGATTCATATTCCTGTCAAAATCACATGTATAGCTGTTATTGTAGTTTATTGTCTACATTTATAATGGACAGAAGTGCTACATTTCATTTAGAAGTTAGTGAAAATAAAGGTATAATTTTTTATTCAAATTCATGAACCTCCTAATTTCTACCCATAGAGAAGTTTAAAAACCTCTGGCCTTATATAAATGATCTCGCTATGTAATTTTCTTTAAAAAATCCTCACCCCAGGATATTTTTTCCATTGATTTTCAAAGGGAGTAGAAAGTAGGGAGGAGAAGGAGAGAGAGAAATATCCATGTGAAAGAGATCCATAGATTGGTTGCCTCCCTGCACGTGCCTCAGAGATCGAACCTGCAACCCAAGTACATTCCCTCGACAGGGGGAATCCAACCCACAACTATTCGGTGCTTAGGCTAACGCTCTAACCATTGAACATACCAGCCAGGGCTTGTTATGTAGATTTTTTTCTACATGTTCAGTTATTTCCATAAGGCAGAACCCTTTAAATTAGATGGTGTGAACTTTACACAAGTTCTTAAGAAAGCTGAGACCAGAAAGCTAAAATGATATGTTTAAGACTATAGTTTTACCATTTTATTGCCTACTTTGGATATTTACAATTTTTATTTTTGAACATTTATTATCAACCCAAAATGTTTTTATTTCTTTGATCACTAGTGAGATTGAATTTTCAAAAATATGATTATTTGCTATTTGTTTAGATTGACAATGGCCAATAAAAATCTTTCATTTTGAGTCTGTTACTCTTTATTTTTCCTTTGTTTCAAATAAATTTTTCCTTATACTTTTTAAAATATATATATATATATATATATATATATATATATATTATTTTTTATAGACAGAAAAGGGGAGGGATAATTAGAAACATAAATGAATGAGAAACATAGATCAGCTGCCTCCTGTACACACCCCTTACTGGGGATGTGCCCACAACCAAGGTACATGCTCTTGACTGGAATTGAACCTGGGGCCCTTCAGTCCGCAGGCTGATGCTCTATCCACTGAGCCAAACCAGTCAGGGATCTTTGTACTTTTTCTTGAATCACTTTGATACAATTTTTTAATGTCAACATAACTTCATATTAAAGCCTACCTTTTATTGGCAAGTTAGGGAATCATTAGGGTCTGTTTAGTCACACACAGATTTAAGCCCCACTATTTCCTGCAACTTTGGCAAATAGACCACCTTACTTTTTTTTCCATTTAAAAATTTTTATATTTCAATTATAGTTGACATTCAATATTATTTTATAACAGTTTCAGGTTAGACATGTATGTAATTTATGAAGTGGTTTTCCCCTAGTAAGTCTAGGAACCACCTGGTATCATACATAGTTATTTCAATATTATTGACTATATTTCCTGTGCTGTACTTTACATCCCCATGGCTATTTTGTAACTAATTCTTAATCTCTTTCCCTTTGTCACCCAGCTCCCCAAGCCTCACAAGCCCTATCCCATCTGGCAACCATCAATTTGTTCTCTGTATCTATGACTACGTGACAGACCACCCTACTTTTTAAGTTACTTATGGAAAGAAGAATTGGAACCTCAGAGTACTGTGCACTTTATAATGTGGACAATTACTCTTGTGTAATATTAATTATAAGCTTAGGGGAGTGCTTTGGGACAGAGTTCTGGCAGGTGGCCAGTCCTGTGTAAATGTCCAGCCGTTTCTCTGACCTGCTTTTGATTATGGGGCAAAGTCTTAGGCTATTTAGTTCTCACGGAACCTCCACCCTTATAATTAGGATGAGCCCTTTGAGGGCCAGAGACGAGACTCTGGGTGGAGTGTTTCTCTGAAAGCGCCATTCTTTCACAGTTGGACTCCCAGTGCCTGCACCTTGGCAAATCTGTGTTTCATTTGAATAGCAGAATATGCTTTTCCTTTTCCTTTTAATTCTCTTGGCTTTTGGACCTGCCATACATAGTAAGATGTAAGTTGCATGAAAATAAAACAGCTGAACAACTTGAACCCAATAGGCAAAGTTAAGTAGCTTTGTAGAAGCATGTGTTAGTATTTCATCCAAATTCTCTATCTCATGAAAATATTGAGCTCAAGACTATTGAGAGTCGAAGTTTATGTTGTTGATTGTATTGACAGTGGCATACTTGTAGCCTACCAAGTAGACTATTCTAAGAAAAAAAATAGTTTAAAATGGTGAAATGATTTTAATTCCAGCTAGTAAAGTTAAGCGGTCATTGTTTTATTCTTTACTAGTATCTTTAGTGTCCCCCTTCTATGGTGACTGAAGACACCCTTTGTAGAGAAAAGGAGCTTTCATCTTCCCTTCTGCATGGTCAATTAGGGTAACTAAGATTCGACTATTCCTGTGACTTTAACATCTTATTGCTACATTGTAACACACTAGAGGCCTGTTGCACCAATTCATGCATTGGTAGGGTCCCTTGACCTGGTATGCAGGGATTGGACTGAAACCGGCTCACCAACATCCCCCAAGAATTCCCAGATTGCAAGAGAGTGGTTCTCAGGTAATACATCCTGGTTTCTGGTGCATCACCCATGAACCTCAGCTGCCAAGTCACCGCAGCTCAGCAGCTCCTATGTTGAGTGTCTGCCCCCTGGGGTCAGTGCATGTTATAGCTACCGGTTGGATGGCTGGACCGTCGCTTAGGCTTTTACTAGTATATACTGGTATATAGATTGCTATATTATAACACACACATAAGTAAATAAGTGCTTTCTGAAATGGTTAGTGCCAGTCCACAGTGCCACCAGTGGTGTATGAGTGAATGTATTATGCCCCTACCAAGGACTGTTTTGGGCCTCTGAAATGTGGTCACTAATTTTATTAGGTACAAGATGGTGACTGTTATTTGCTTTCTGTTTCTTTGATTTGTGTTCATCCATTTGTTTTCCTATTTAAAGTTCTAACTTAACAATTCTAAAGAAACATTTGAGCTGTGAATTATAACTTTACATGTCTTATATAAAGTAAGAATGTATTTTTGCTCATATTTACACACAGTCCAGATTATGCTGGTATCCCTAGGGAAAGGTGCAACTGATATTAATATGAAGTCTGCAAATATCATTAAAAAAATAGTACAAGTGATCAGGACTCACTGGTTGAAGCCCTGCAACTCTTGTGATCCCCCCCCCTTTTTTTGGACTTTTTTACAACGAAAATGCCAAGCTTCATTTCTTTTGTCTTGTGCCCACATACTTATTTGTGGGTCATAACCCCATGTGATGTGAAGTGTGCTTGATCTAATTACTTGGTGCTTTGAACTACTTACTATTTTTCCTCTCTAAGAATGTGGAATTATTATTTGTTAAGAATATAGCTATTTATGTGGAAAATTGTAGGGATGGCAGAACTGATCATTGGCACTCTTTGTACTATCCTTGTTAAACCCAAGAACCAGAACTAATAAGAATACCTCAGGCTAAACATTTGTTTAGGTGTTAACCGTGAAAAATAAAGGCAGTGGGGAAGTCACCCATATATGGAAAAAACATTAACATCTCTCCCCTTATAGACAGTGAATTCTTGGCTCAATAGCACATCAAGGAATAAAGCTTTATGTATGATCTGGCTAGTTAATCCTTTTAGATACCAAATTTTACTTAACTATTTTATTTATAATACAGTTTTGGAAACTTGGGAAGATAATGTTCTATATAATGGCTAAGAAAATGAACTTTGGAATCAGTAGTTCAAATAATGTGTTTGGACTTTGGCACTGCTGTTTACTAGCTGTGGCTGGGAAGTGGCTTGCTCTCTCTAAATCATAGTTTCCATATCTATAAAAATGAAGGAAATACTGTATTTCCATGGTTTGAAGTGAATATTGGAGTGCTTGGCAAAGGGCCTCACTTTGCTGCAATGTATCTAATACAGTGATTGCAGTATTGGTTTGAGGCATTCCAGTATGCTGGCACTAAAATCTCATTATTTTTGGTCATGTAATAATGTAATACCTGCATTTCAAGTCATCCATTAGCAGATTTACCCACCCTACCGTCCAATTCCTCTTCCCTTCCTCTGGCTTTCATCCTCCCGAATTCTCTCATCCAGGGCTCCCAGCCTTTCTTTATACTCATAGACTGCGGTTCCCCCATCTGGGTTCCTTCTCTTCCCTTCCATAAAGACAGAGCTGATTGTGGGTGTGGCTGAAGAGCTCTCTGCCATTGGTGGATAGCTTCATAGTGAAGGAAGGCGGTGAATGGCTGGTAGGAATAAATGAAAAGCGCTGCAGCCCTGAGCAGGGGAGAAGTGCTGCCCAAAGGCTGTGGTCCAAGGGAAGGGACTGCAGGCCAGTGACATCGAGGGACAGGCCTTAAAAAGATTGTGCTTTAGTTAAAGAAAAAAAAAACCTGAGTCATTTGTCTTAAGATCAAAGTTTAATGACTTGAAAATTCAATCTAAGGTGACTTGTTGAACCAGACTCCTCTGCCACCATATTAGGATTTTGAATGAAATAAAGTGTTTATGTGGAAAGGGTTTTCCCCTACAGTTCTATAAATTTTAGGAGCAAACAGACAGTGGACAAAAATAAAACAAGGGTTACTGCAAGAATAATTCTTACTCAAGTTGAAAGATTATTTGAATAAGCAGAGTCTAATCATGGTAGTAGTGAATTTGACACAGGAAACCAGCCCAGAATCTTCTTCTACACCAGTGAAACTGAAGTAGTTGAAGACCAATGGAAGTCCTTTTTGGATAAAATAGCTAGAACTCTCTTTTAGTAAAAAAAAAAAAAAAAAAAGAAGAAGAAGAAGAAGAAAAAGGATGTTTCTGCACAAGCACACATAAGTTTTGAAAGCTCTTCCCAGAGTTATCAAACCAGAGATGAATGTGTTTAAAGATAGAGTCTGAAGAAAGTGTTAGAAAGTTAGTGTATAATTATCTCATCACCATCCCCAACTCAGAAATGTACTTCCTAAGCAGCTGGAGAAATTGCACAAAAAAAGTCAGTGTTGATGATGGCACATACAAAAAAAACATTTAAATGATCTTTAATTTTTTTGTGTTTGTTTTTTTTTTTTTAATTGACATTTGTCATTTTTATGTAGGGTTTAGTTTCATTTTAAAGTAACACTTATTTTATCTGATAATTTATACTAAATTGATTGTGTTTAATATTTATATATTTATAAATTTACATTTTTTTGTTGTAACAGTTCTAAATTTTTATATTTGAAATGTATTAAATATTTGATTTCACTAGTTTGTGTTTTTATGAATTTTAACACTTTGAAATAAAGTACTATTAGTTTTAATATATCAACTAAACACTCTCATTGTGCTCAAGTATTCAATCACTCTTTTAGAGGATGTCTAAGTAATAGTTCAGATTAGACATGGAGGATGAGACTTGGTCAAATAAAGAGTTGTTGTGGGAAGAATGTTTGGGTAGAATTTTTTGGGTGAGAAAGGGCAGAGCGAGTTTGAACAACTGAGAGAAGTTTCGTCCTCAGGTCGGAAGGATGATGGAAAGGTCAGCGTTGAAATGAGCGGTAGGCTGGTGACAGGTTGGGAGGCTTTGGGAAGCCATGAAAGTATGCAAGGGCCCTTGGGAAACCCTGGGAAGGATTTTGAACTTAATGGTGATGGTCATATTTGCATAATATAATGGACATTTGGCTGCTGTGTAAACGAATTGGATAAAAGCAGTTCATTTTATCCAGTTAGAAGACTTAACAAACATCCAGGCATATGGTGATGGGGAAGTCAGTGGCCGAGGGATGGAGACAAAATAGATTTAAGAGAGCTGTAGGAGCTACAGTTTGCAGGCATGACAGTGAATCTGGCATGAGCAACGAGGTGAATGTGGTCGCAGTTGGTAAAAATCAGGCTGCAGGGAGAGCTTCATAGGTTTGGTGCAGGGTAATGGGTTAATTTTTGCAGATGTCTGTAGGACAAACAAATAGAGTCCCAGAAGTAAAGATTGAGGGCTCGGAGAAGTCTGGAGTGAGCATGTAGACTTTTAACCATAAGCAGTATTGAGATGGCAGTTGAAGTGCGGAGAGTGGATGGAATATTCAGGATGGGAAGAGGAAGGGAAACTGAATGATAGCCAGAGTGATAGAAGGAAAATCAGGAGAGAGTGCTGTCTCAGAAGCCAGGAAGAGTACTTCTGGGGGGGAAAAAAATGATCCACTGTGGCAGATGTTAGGGAGAGTTTGAGACCAACCTATCCATTTGTTTTAACTTTAAGGCTATCATTGGTTACTGCAGATGGATGTCAGCTTACAGTAATTCTAAGGTGATGAACCAGGCAGCCCTTTCAAGAATTCCTGAAGGAGGATAAGGTGGTGTTGGTGTGTTGTAATTAGAGATGAAGACGACTTGAGTTTGATCAAGTGATGATGGAAATCAGTGAATAGAGACGGAGAAGTCAAAGGTCAAAGGATGGTAGTCAAGGCATCAGAGCCCCTGGGAAAGTGGACTGTGTGGAGGCCAGCATTTAGGGTGAGATGGAGTTCTGGGTTGCAAAGAGAAGGAAGCAAGGGTCTGGATCCAGGAAGGTTGGCAAGTGTGATGGAAAATGAGGACATTTGCTTCTGAAGGAGCTTCTTTGTTTTCTCTGTGATTAGTAGACAACATTATAATTTGCTGGGACTGAGGAGAAAGCAGGTGCGGGAAGGTTGAAGGAGAACAGAGTGTTTGAAATATCTGCTCTGGAGAAGGGGAGCTGGGCAGGGACAGCTTGGGAATGAGTTGAAGTTGCTGAAAAAGAATTGACCGTGGCCTGAGATACATATTTATGAATTTCTCCACGGCGGAGAGCAGCAGTCTCACCTGCCTTTCCTGAGATGTGTTGGGTGTGATTAAGGAGTTCCTAGAGAGTTGGCTTTCAGATGAATCCCTGACATGCAAGAAGCAGAATGTAATGGATGTTCTCACACTCATCTTGATCCCTCCACTGTCGTTCTGTGCTGCAGAATTTAATTATCTTCTTGCCGGGCCAGTGTGGCCTCAGTGGTTGAGTGTTGATCCATGAGCCCAGAAGTCTCTGGATTGATTCCTGGTCGGACACATGCCCTGGTTGTGGGCTCAATCCCCGGTAGGGGTGCATGGGTGAGGCAGCTGATGGATGATTCTCTATCATCATTGATGTTTTTCTCTTTCCCTCCCTCCCCTTCTCATTTTCTCTCTCAAATCAGCATTTTTTAAAAATTACCTTCTGAAGTTACTGAAGTGTGTTAAGCTGTTGCTCCTTCAGTGAATGGCCCTGGACTGTTGTCTGTTTTTCTTTAAGTTCTTGCCTTCTTTTTATTACTATTTTAGCCTTCTCCCTTTCTGTTTTCTTCTTTGTTGTCAGTTGTTCTATCACATTGCTGTCTACATGCAAGTCTGTATCAGCCTACACTCTGGACTTGGTTAGCATCTGGAATTATCACACCTCTGGGCTTGAAGACCAGACAGCCACACTTATTAAAATTATGTGCAAAGTTAAGAGTAAATCACCTCTGAGTGTGATTCTCACAACTATGCTTTGTGGGTGTACCTGAGCGTTTGTACATACATTTTGTGACATTTATTGGGTTGTTTCTCAGTTGTATACGAGATGCTTGTTGCCTGTATTTCCACGTGCTTTTCTTTTTTGAATCTCGATAGATTATGATAATCTTCGTAGAGAGCCTCAATATTTATGATTGCATCTTTTATAGTTGATCTTTAATACTTGCAAAGTATTTTCATATGTATTACCTAAATTTTAAAACTACCAATTCAGTATTTTGTGCTGTAATTTCTAATTCTCATGGATTTTGTATGGGAGTAACATTCATTTTCAAATGTTGTGCATTTTGTATGAGAATAACATACCATGTCATAACTCAGTCATGTCACATGTAAATGATACAGAATGGTGTAAAGTAAGTGTTTTGGAAGTTTGGAAAATGGGTTATTTCCTCTAGCTTTTTATATATTTCTGTGTTTTATGGACTTCCTCATCTGTGAACATCTCGTGTGTATATCAATTTTTTAAAAAAGTGTATGCGCACATACACAGGTGCATAGTAAAAAAATCCTTTTTTAAAATTTTCTGTAAATTAATTTAATTTTTATCCTGACCTTGGTTCTTGTCAGGAGGAAGATAAATCAGTCTTAAGGAGACTCCCCCTAACCCCCAAGGTTCTGCTAACGTTTGGGGTCTTGAAGAGAATTCTCTGAATCATATTAAGTCACTGGCCACACAGGTTTCCTAGGAGAGGCCCGTTGTCCCAGACCACACATGCCCTCGGTCCAGTGGCCTTGTGGATGCTTTTGTGCTCACATGTGGAAAAGCCATGGTGAGCCCCGCGCTCTGGGCCGGAGCTCTTTTCTCCGAGCCCTTTGCCACCGTCCCTGGGCTCCCTGGGACCAGAGTGCTGCTCCATGCACAGACCTTCTTGCTCCAATCCAGAAAGTGTTTTTTCAATCTTGGGGAAATCCCTCTGTCTTCAAACTCTATTTTCAATAGATTTGGGGTGTTTTTTGTTTGTTTTGTTTTTAAAGAAAAGCTGAATATCTCAGACACAAACTTTCCCTTTGGCAAGGAAGAACACACAGTGTTAGCCCATTTAATGGCAGAATGTAGGGAGAAAAAGCAAAGAAACTCAACGGCCACCTCTCTTCGGTGTTACCTGCTCTAAAACTGTAGCGAAGGCCTTGTTTTATAACTCATAGAAGAATATTGATGTTTGTTCAATGTGTTTGCATTTTATTGATATAAAGTAATTTCTGAGTGATCTAAATGTCCAGCAGAACATCACATTTTAATTTTGTTTTGTCTTATTTTACTTAAGAACACTGGAACTATTTTGGGGCTGATGAGAACCTTGGTCCAGTGGCTGTGAGCATTCGAAGGGAAAAACCAGAAGAAATGAAAGAAAACGGATCTCCTTATAACTACCGAATAATATTTAGAACGAGTGAGGTAAGTTACAAATGAGAAAGGTGAGGCTTAATGGAAGCGAGAAAAAAAAGTATAGTGGTAGCAGTAGCAAAGCAATTAAATTTAATATCGCCTGATCACAAATGTCTCCGAAAGACACAAAGCCCCCTTTCATTCATTCTGGTGGCGATGGGCGTAGACAGAATGGTTAGAGCTACAGCCTTTCTTTCCACGGAGCTCTGGAGAGATGCAATAAATGAATGGGAGTTTTGATTCAGAGAAAGATACGTCCATTGCATGGGCCCAAGAAATTGGAGACCTCAGAATCCCAAATGGGATATCGCCTGTCCTGCCCGTGGCAGCCACAAAATGCCGAGCCATAGGAGGAGCTGGGGCGCTCACCCATGGGAGCGCGTGACCTAGGGCTCAGCCTGCTCCTCCCAACGAATGCTTAGGTTACTTCTTGACTCAAGGGAGGGGAAAAGACTTTCTTCCTTCTACTTTCCCTTCACCATCTTTTGGACCTATTCTCTGAGGCCTAGAACATGCACTATTAGAACCAGAGGCTGTGTGATGTGGGTGAAACAGGCCGTTGGAGCAATTTAGGAATCTAAATACACATAATATGTCAGTTTTTATTTTTTAATGAAATCCAGGTTCAAAGAAAGAAAAGGAAAAATAAACGAGCCAGCAAAGCATTTCTTAAAAAGCCAAGAGCAAATTTGGGATTATGAAGTTCTGTCGTCTTTCTAAACATAAATTACTGTGCCAGCTATCCATTTATTACCTCCGAGCACTTAGGATCATTGTTATTCACTAATGCCTAATACCCCCTTGAGGTATCTAGAAAATAATAGTTTTGAAACTACTTTAAATGGGGCATTTGGCTTTACTTCTCCCATTGAATTTCAGAGGTTGGCCTCACTTAGTCATTGTTCCTAAGCTCGAACTCCGGGGAAATTAAAAATAAGATTTTTGTAAGGCATGACTTTAATATCTTAATGTGTATATATGGCAGCCAGAGTGAAATGAAGATTAACATTCTCCGGTGTATTTTTCTCCATGCCAAAGTTAACTATAAGCATGTAAATCCTTCTGTTGACATGAAAAACAGAGAACACACTGTGTTTTGAAGTTGCTTGAAGGTAGTTGGTCATTTCCAGATTCCCACCAGATTTCTAGGAGCCTCAGTTAGCTTACACCCAAGTAAGTTTCTTTTTCTCCTCCCAGGGCCACTCTGATTTAAGGCCTCTATCTTAATATTCCTTTTCTGCTTTAAACCCATTTAAAATGTTTCTCCTTGCCACTGCCCTATCATTCTTCAGGCCAGATTTCACGTTTTCTAAGTCAGCCCTCTCTCTTAGAGCCTGTCAGTGATTTCCATGAGCGTTCTGTCAGCTTGCCTGGCAGGCACTCCCCACCTAGCCCAGCCCCTCTCCGCAGGGTTACTCCTGCCTACAGCAAGGTGACCCCTTCGTTGCGTTGGGTGACCCACACTGGCTCTTCTACCCACCTCTGTTCTTTCCTCTCTTGCCACCTTGGCCTGGAGTGCTGCACCTGCACCTCCCTCCAGGTCCTGGTCGTATGGTCTGTCCTTTTCCTGCTGACCCATGAGGATGCATTAGGTCTCTTGCATCCATTTCCCTAGCTTTTGATTGAGACCTCCAAGTCAAATGTTCATGGTTCAAAAAGCCATTACCACTTGTTTTCATGTTCAAATTAATGTCAGGCTGATGACAATCCATTATTCTGGTTGTTCAGGCCAGAAACCTTGAAGCTGCACTTGACTCTTCGCTTTCCCTACATCCACCCCCACTCCCAAATCTTCTCCTCCCTCTTGAGATTCCCAAGTATAAGCAGAATTTGTTCACTTTATCTTCAAAATATGTCCAGGATTCAGCCACTTCTCCCATTCCTCTGCCTGGTCTGGGCCTGGGCCAAGCCGCCATCATCTTTCCCTGAGAACTGTCTTCCAGCTTTGGCCCAGCAGTGATCCTTTTGAAATGTAATCCAGATCTTGTCAATCCTCAGTTCAGAATCCTGTACTGGTTTCTCTTCTGCCTCTGAGTACAAGCAGGTCTCCTTTGTAGCCTAGGAGACAGGCACATCTGCTCAGACCTCATGTCCAACTGCCCTCATTAGTCTGTCCCCGCCACACGACCCCCTCTGCCTTGGGTCTTGGATGCTCCCTGTTTGTCTGCGGTGTGATACTCTTCCCCAGGCATCCTGTTGGACAGAGCTCTCTCATTTCCTTCTGGCCTTTGCTCATAAATCACAGGGAGCTTCATCTAAAATTTCATATCCAATTCTAGGCTTTATTGTTTCATGAATACTTAATACTGTCTCACATATTGTTCTTATTTTTTTCTTTTTCTGTCTCAGTGAGGATGGAATTTTTATCTGAGTTGTTCATTACTACACACGTAATGCCCAAAGTAGTACTTTCTATCACCCACCTCTCTCCTCCTCCTCTTCCTTCCCCCTTCCCTCCCTTTCTCTTTTCCTTCTTTCCTGCCTTCCCTTATCCCTTCCTTCTCCTCTCTGATGTTTATTTGTTGCTAGCTTGTGTGCAATTTTTTTCTATCCAATAAAAATAACCCTTAAATGTGGATTCATTGTAATATCTTTATGAAGCTCTTCACAGAAACTAACAAAGGTCCTTTGATAGAAATGCTCTAGATGTCAGTTTCAGGCCATAGCTCCTGACTTTGTGAGATGGGCATCTATATATATAAAACCTTAAGTGACCAGAACGATGGGATCACTATGACATGCACTGCTGGGGGCGGGGCTGATCAGTCAACCTCCTGCAGCCCCTCCCCTGGCTGGCCCAGGTCCTGATTGACACCCCCCCCACCCTGATCAAGGGCAGGACCAGCCTGACCCCCACCATACACGAATTTGTGCACCAGGCGTCTAGTATGTAATAAAGTAAGACTTAGTTTTCCTGCAGGGACTTCTCATGCTATTAATTTTTCATGTTAATAAATACATCAAGAATAAAGAGCATGATGCCTTGGCCAGTGTGGCTCATTTGGTTGAATGTTGTCCCATATATCAAAAAGGTTGCTGATTCAATCCTCAGTAATGGCACAAACCTAGGTTGAGGGTTCAATCCCCAGTTGGGGTACATATGAGAGGCAACCAATTGATGTTTTACACATCAATGTTTCTTTTTCTCTCTCTCCCCCTCTCTCTTTCCTTCCCTTCCTGCCTCCCTCCCTCCCTCCTTTCTTCCCTCTTTCTCTTTTTTTCCCTCTCCCTCTTTTCCCTCTCTCTCAAAATATCAATTAAAACATAATAGAAAATTAATTATAAAAGAAAAAAAGAACATGGTCATGCCAATCCAGTTGCTTTTAGTAAATAACATCAAGATAATAGAAATACGAACCGATCTCTCTTTCATTTTAATAGAAAGCATCATTGCATAACATACATTTTTAAAACCTTGCATGTATTTATAAGCATGAGAGTGTGTTTATGAATAAAATCTTACAGCATGTGCACGTTTTCAAGCCCAGGAACTTATGAGGATTCTCTTTTCTGGAGGTCATTAACAGAAGCGGCCCTTTCTTTCAGCTCATGACTCTGAGAGGCTCGGTCCTGGAGGATGCCATACCCTCAACGGCAAAGCACTCCACAGCTCGGGGGCTGCCCCTGAAGGAAGTGCTGGAGCACGTGATCCCGGAGCTCAATGTCCAGTGCCTGCGGTTGGCCTTCAACACTCCCAAAGTCACAGAGCAGCTCATGAAACTAGATGAACAAGGGGTGAGTGTGGCTTTCAGAGAGCATTCTTCAGGCTCAGGTTTCTCTAGGCTTCCAGAGCGCAGACCTTCATAGTTCTTTTTTTGACAAGGAAAACTGATGGCATTTATTGTGAAGGGTATTTTCTTTGCAGTTACTCATTTTCTTTTTCTTGGCTTTCTGAACTCTAAACATTTCTCATCTGATGAAATTCTCAGTGTCAGCACTGATGGATATGATATTTGAACTCTGTTCAACTCTTGGTAATCTTCCACAAATGTGGTGGATTTTTGAAGTACTCTAGGAATAAGTAGTAGCAATAACAGTAATAATAATAGCTAACACTAATGAACACACTCAGCAGGCTCTATTTTAAGGAAATTAAAATATGTGATCACATTTACTCTCCCAACCCTATGAGAATGGTTTTAGAGACGACGAATCTGAGGCACAGCGATTAAGTAGTAAGTCCAAATTCACACAGTTAATAAGTTTAAAGCCTGTACTGTTAGCTGGTACAGACACTGTCTTAAAAGCTTAAAATGTTAAAGACTATTTATTAATATACCCAACAAAGTACTCAATATTTTCTCACTTCTATATTTCCTATCCTTAATGTGGAGACCATTTGGTCAAAATACAAATGCCATTTTATGAACAAATTCTGATATATTTCCATAATTAATAAAATATTTCCATTGTATTAAAATGAATGGAAGTTCAGAAAAATTAGTTTCAAGGTATATTTATTCTTTTAATTGAGCCAATAGGACTATATAATGGGCCAATAGTAGGGTGTAACTTTTCTAATCATTGCTCTCTGTCTAGTTATTTCATTTGTCATGAATATAATGTCTATCCCATATATTTATTTCAAATAGGATGTGAGCATTGATGTTTATAATGTAAATATGAAGCAGTTTGAATGCTTCAGATGACTACTGATGCATAAACTTACTATTTTGGGGGCTGTCTTCCAATAAATATTTTGAACTTTTATTCTAAAAAAGGAGGAGTAGAAAAATGATTAGGTTCAACTTTATGGATTCAGTCTTTTTAGTTACTGTCAGGTCTGAAGTGAATAACAATATTTAAACATTGATAATTATACACGGGACTTTCTAAATTCTACATTAGGATAGATTTTATATATATGACTAAGCAATTGAATGACCGGTTGCTATGACATGCACTGACCACCAAGGGGCAGGCACTCAATGCAGGAGCTGCTCCCTGGTGATCAATACACTCCCATAGCCAACCTCCCAAGGCCCCTCCCCCCAGCCAACCTCCCGCAGCCCTCATGGGCCCCATGGATCGATGGCCAGGCCGAGGGACCCCACCCATGCACGAGTTCATGCATTGGGCCTCTACTTTTATATAAAGGAGGTATTTATTGCCATTTCCCCTTTGTTTTAACCACATTAGGGAAAAAATGGGTGCCCCACTTGTATAAATTTTATGAGATCTCTGGCACATATCATGCCTCTCTTTGTGATTACAAATATTGGACCTGAGGTGGGGCTGATCTGTGGTGAACACTCTTTAGTACCATCAACACAGGAAAGATAACACTATAATGAGTTTAATTTAAAGCTAAATTTATTTAATTCACAAAACTACCCATTATTCTGAAATTATAGGCTTCTTAATCCTGGTGGAGGGATATTAAAATATACTTTCCTTCATAAATTAATGGTAATAATATGTGTCAGTTGTTTTCTTTAATGCCTTTCTGGCATAAATAAAATTTGGCAATTTAAGTGAGTCTCCCAGTTTTATTTTGAAAATTTTACTAAGTAGTGGAGTCTAGGAATTTAAAACCTGCTATTTTATACAAGCATCAGTATAGCTAGACCAAGAGACATCCCCACTTAGCCTCTGTTATCTCATTTATATCTTCATAGCTTCCAATGCCAGAATTATACTGTTAAAAAACAGACACATACTTAGGCATTGTGTCTGGGGAGTCACTTTTTTTGTAGGAAATCTCATTAACAACTTGGAATCATTTTGAGAAACGGATGATTTGGGCACCTTTACAAATACAGATTTTAAAACAGAAATGCTTATAAGTGCAGTAGATAATGCATTGGAGTCATTGCAAAGCACTTTGCGTTTCCATCTATGTCATTACTTCTTAAAATGTCATGCTTTGTACATCTTTACATTTGAAAAGATTTACAGTCCGATACCGAGAAACTGGACTCACTAAAAGTAATTCTAAATCTCCTTTTAAGTTTTATTTAAGTAATTCCTTTAATGTTTTCTCTAAACTGCTTAGATAATTATGCTTGGAAGAAAAAAAATATTTGCTTGGTATATTGTGGCATTTGCCTTTCAGATATTTGGTGCCTTAATTTCTCATTTTACCACTTTTAAAAGCTGAAATGAGCCAAAACCAGTTTGGCTCAGTGGATAGAGCATCGGCCTGCGGACTGTAGGGTCCCAAATTCGATTCCGGTCAAGGGCACATCCCCAGTAGGGGGTGTGCAAGAGGCAGCTGGTCGATGACCCTCTCTCATCGATGTTTCAAACTCTCTATCCCTCTCTTTCTCTCTGTAAAAAAATCAATAAAATATAGTTAAATAATAATAATAATAAATAAATGCTGAAATGAACAGAAAAACAAATTAAAATTATATCTATAAAATACGAAAGAAAGCATTTCACAGAAATGTAAAAATTTGTCTAGACCAGCCGTGGGCAAACTACGGCCCGCGGGACGGATCTGGCCTGTTCGGCTGTTCTGTCCAGCCCGCAGAGCCGAAAGAGCAGAGGGTTCTCTTGCTCTCCCCTCCGCTCCTTCACAAGCAGCCCAAGATGAGAGTGCCAGCATGGTCAGGTTGCTTTTGTTCCAGCCCTCTGGTTCAGTTTAAGAACCCATTGTGGCCCTTGAGCCAAAAAGTTTGCCCACCCATGGTCTAGACTGATATGTATGTTGGAACTGACAAAGGCATTTTAATTCCTGAAGTTTTAGAAATGAACATATGCCTTGTGATTTACTCAAGCTTTCACCTTCTCCTTCTTGAAGACTCTCTGGGCCATTCAGTATATACTGGTGTCCACCTCCATTCTCATGCAATAGGTAGTAAGAAGATGAAACTGACCTGCCAATGATTTCACACTGCCAAGAATTTAAAACAGGTTGTGACTCAGAAAATTTGGATCCATTCTGGATTTAGTTTATCATGATCCTAGATCTTCACTTAATGAGACAATTTAGAGCATCTCTTATGATGAAAGCAAATACCTGAATATATGTTTACTTACATGGTTCTGAGCTCTTTATTGGCATCATTTGATGTCAACCTCAGCACCCTTTGCAGTGGGTTCTGGTTTTTGGCCTGTTTTATAGCTGGGAGAATGGAGACTGAGAGTTCCCAAGGCCATTTTCCCTTAGCAGTCCTGAGCACTGGATACCAGTTTGCCTAATACTTCCTTTTATTTTTAAGATTTGCAATTTTTCATATACTTTTGTGTATCTTGAGGGTTTTTTTTTTTTGATCCTCAAAACTATGTTGTGAAATATCAGGAATTTCATATCTATTCAAGCCAACTTTTTAATAAATGGCCAACTCAGTTACTTTAGGGTTTGTTATTTTTCTTCATCAGTCATTTAAAAAAGACCTTTATTTCACTTACTCTGTGCGAGGGGAATGTGAGGACATCGGGCCAGGCCCTGTTTGCATTCACCCCTGTGAAGCACTTAGTACAGTGCCAAGATGTGGTGAACACTGAAGAAATAGTAATTGTGATTGATAAAGATAAAATGATAACTGGTTAGTAGCCCTTTGCATGCATTATCTCATTGAATCTTGATAAGTATCCCATGAGAGAGCTGTTCTTCTAAGTATAGGATGCATTATGCCTCCTTTCACAAGTAAGCATAACTGCTTCACATCCAATAAATGCTTATTGAGCAACCACTCTTTGAAGATTATTAAATACTGTAGAGAAGAAATAGGCTAGCAAGACCCAGTCCTTAACCATGGAGGAGACAAGGCCATAAGTTACTGTGATGGCAGTTAGGTTTAATATAATGAGTATAATAAAAGAATTGCCAGTGAAGAGCAATGGAGGCTCCAACCAGTGGGGCCAAGTCAGGATGGGCCAGATGGATCAGGATGAGGAGGCCCTTGGAAAGAAAGGATTTCATCAGGCCAGGGGATAAGCAGGACCGGGGTCTAGACTCAGAATAAGAACAAAGCTGAGAGAGACACAGGGCCGCAAGCAGTCCAGCTGAGCAGGAGCGTGAGGAGCATACAAGAGAAAAGTAAAAATAGGTATTTTTATTGAACAGTGACTAAGGCAGGCAACTGGATGAACAATTTGCATGGATTCTTTTAATTACTACTCAGCAGCCTTTTCTGTAGGTGCTATTGTAGTCCTTGTTTTACAGAGACTGGGCACTGAGGCACAAAGAGGCTCAAAGACCCTCAGGTCACAAGTGGGATCTGGTGGAGGCAGTCTCAGATCCAGGCATTGGACCTGGAGAGCCCACACTCTTCACCCATCACCCTTGACAGCTGCCCTTGTTGTTCCTCCCTCCTGGGAGAGGGAGAAGAACTGGACAGCTGGCTCCATGCTTTATTGCTCCAGGCTTCACTGCCCAATATTAAGTACAACCTGCTAAGCCCAAATAAAACCGGAGCAGAACTTAAAAATACTTAAAGTACAATGGCCAGTTTGCAGTAGAGAAAATGAGTAGTCCTGTTTTCATTAGGATATGTCAAGCTTTATGTACAGGGTAGTGATTTTACCTAAATGAGTATCTGTACTGTTTTTCTAGGTATTTAATAAAGGTGCAAAGAAATGAAAATATTGACTTCTCTTTTCTTTAAAAAGTTAACCTTCAACTTATTGAAATTAAAGGGGAAAAGTATCTAATTAAGTCTGCAATATATATCTCAAGAATAGATGTAAGGAAAGAAGCAGTGTCTGGTTGATAATGAATAGCACTCATCCTTTGATTAAGGACATGGGTAACATTACTTTCTGACTTAGCCATTTCATTGCCCTGTTGCATTATTTTGTTGAGGACAAATGGATTTGAACCAGCCACTTTCTTTGATGTAGGCAGCTGAATTTAAACAAGGAATCATAGGGAAAACACTTTTCCAAACACATTTTCTACAAATGAAGCTTTGGCAAAATAATTACCCTTCCTGAAATTTTAATCTTTTCTTAGATTATATCAGCTAATGCAGTGGTCAACAAACCCACTAGTCAACAGAGCGGCAAACTGGACAGCAGTTTGCCGACCACTTAAACAGCATGTTTAAAGTTCCCCTGGCTATCAGATTGGTTCTACCACTGAGCCAAACCGGTTTCGGCTAGTGAAGAGTTCTTAGATACATCACCACAAACTTTATTCAGAAAAGAAATAATTGAGAAATTGGAGTTCATCAAATGAAAAACATCCCGCAGTACTTCCTTTCCTTGGACTGATTTGCTGATTTGTATGAGACTTGGGGCTGCAGATAAAAAGTTAGATGACAGATCAACTTTCATTGATTTCATGGAGTCTGCAGAGATACAAAAGAGAGTTCAAGTATCACTGGAGAACTTGGATCTGTTGAACAATCAAATTGAAATTCTAGAACTGAAGAAAACCAAAAGTTAAAATCTCAATAGATGGGTTTAAATGCATATTCTACCCAGAAGAGAAAGTTGATTAATTGGAGACAGGTTGCCAGAAGAACTTTAACTGAAGAATGGAGACAAGAAAATGTGAGAAATACAGAAAAATGCCTAAAAGGCATGTGACCTACAGCGGAATACATATATATAATCCAATTCCCAGGAGGAGAAGCAAGATTAAAGCATTATTTGGGAGTATAATCACTATTTGAACAATTACTTCTAGAATAATTTTCAAAACTGATTAAGGTAGAATCAAGGAGCTCTGCTTACCATAAGCAAGATAAATACAACAAAAATCAGACTTAAGCCTATGATAGTAAAATATAATATTGCTGAAAATAAATTTTTTTAAATAGCCAAAGGAAAAACATACCTTCAAAAAAGAACAGCGAGATAGGCAGTGGCTTTTAAAATTAACGTTTGCTGGCTATGAAGCATGAAGAAAAGATAGAAGTCAGGAGATTTATCAAGAATGCTGAAAGAACAGCTCTCACAATAAATTTTACCCAACAAAAATGCTCTTTTAAAATGTAGGCAAAACTAATTTACAATGGGAAAACATAGAACAGTGGTTGTTTGAGGCTTTTATTAATTCAGGGATGCACTGCAAATGGAAACCAGGAAACTTTTGGGGTGATGGAAATGTCTGTACCTCAATTGTAGTGGAGGTTGAGTCGGACTCATTTAATTGAATGCAGTTTACTGTTCAGAAATCATATACCAATAATATTGATTTAAAAACCGAAGGCAGGCCTAGCCGGTTTGGACCGGTGAATAGAGCGTTGGCCTGTGGACTAAAGGGTTCTGGTTTGATTCTAGTCAAGAGCACATGCGAGGGTTGTGGGCTCCATCCCCAGTGTGTGGACAATTAGCGATTCTCACTTTGATGTTTCTTTCTCTCCCTCTCCCTTTGGCTCTAAAATCAATAAAAAATATTTTTTAAAAACCACACAAAACTGAAGGCAGATTTCTGCCCTTGGCCAAGATTAAGAAAAAGGGACTAGATCTATGCTCCCATCTGACACAACTGAAAAACTAGGCAGAGCAATGAAGCAGTGATTTTTATGGCAGTGTACATCAGACAATGAAGGGCAGTGATCTCTGGGAAGTGGGAAAAGAGGAGTAGACCCTAAGCTTGCACCAGCCCGAAGGGAGTGTCCAGGCTGCAGGGCTGGCAGGGGTAAGGAAGGGAGGGAAACCAGGTGAAGCCTGGGGGTCTCCCAGATGTGAGACTGAGATGTGAGGCCAAGGAGGCTTGGGTTCGGGGTTCACAGAGCTGAGTATTGAAAAGTGAGCGCACTTGAGGAAACTGCTTGAAGCCAGAGTGAGAATCCCCCTAAGAGTGGAGAAGGGCAAGGCGTCAGTCCTCGCACGTGGTTGGAAACAGTTTCTGCTCTCACCTGGCAGACGTTCACGTGGCATTGGGCAGTCTCAGAATGGTTTGGCTGCAATAGCAGGGCCAAATTATTCTCAATTAAACTCTGCTCTGGTACGACCTAACAGCAAGAGCTGAAAGGATCAAACCATTTCCAAATAACCATACCCCAGAACACAGTTCAGGCACCCCTCAAGGGTGAGAGCTGCTGTGCAAGGACATACTTCATAGCGAGTGTTTGAATTTCTAGATCAAGTCAGGCAATTTGGGTTTGTAAGAACAGGAAGAACTGGGTGGTTTTCCCGGTGGCCTTCCTTTGGCTGGGACACCAGGGATGCAGAGATGCGGCGGCACTGCGGGGCGATCTCCAAGGACTTGGTTATTCTCATCCGTTTCCACCTGGAAGGGTTCCAACTCGTCCTCTCACCCAGTCTTCCCGGAGCTCGGGCTGTGTAAGCCAGATTGCAGGTCCTGTTGCGTTGATTTGGTGTTGGAGTGCCTTTTTATGAGAGGAAGAGCCGTTCAGTGTTGTGTTGTGTTCCCAGCTGTGGGAGTCCACATCACTTGATGGGAGTTGAAAAACACTTTTATTTTGTTGGGGTTCACCTTCATCTCAGTTATAACCTTAGTCCTGAAGTTGGGTAGAATCATTTTTCCTACTTTATTCTTTTTCAAAATTGTTTTAGCTATGCTAGTTCCTTTGCCTTTCCATATAAATTTCAGAATAATCTTACCCATAACAAAAATATCATCCCTTTTTACAATACAAACATTTGTTGTGTCCAGACACTTCCATCAGTGCTCCTTGTGAGCAGTTGATAGGCAAGCACGGAATTGTATAGCCGGACCCTGAGATTATCCAGAGCAAAGCCCCAAGTGCAGAGAGCCCCAGCCCCCTCTACCTCCCAAGGTGGCTCTGGGGCCTTCCCAGTTTTATTTTGAGCATTGCATGAAAAGATTATATATGGACATACATGAACCTGTACAGATGTGTGTCTGCAAAAAAAAATCCTATTTTATATAACTCATAACAATTCAAAACCCCCAAAGGACAGCTAGCTCTAACTCCATTTACATTTGCTCTTTCTCTTGAAATGTTCCTTATTGCATTTGCATAACTTCTCCTTAACAACTCAGATTCTGGCAGGGACATGGCTGCTAACTGAGAATTCTAGGAGGACGAGTTCAGAGAATGCCACCCACCTTGATTTAATTGCAGTAGAAACTCAGGATGCAGTCATATTGTCACCTTAGAGGATAGAGCAGTGGCACAGTTTCAAACCAGAGGAAATTCGACATTCTAACCAATTTCTTAATCTTCTTAAAGGATCTTTCCTTTCACAACTAGCACAAACCAGTTTGTTCTGCGTTCTGCAGGTGGAATTCTGAGGACTCTGAGAACCAGTCCTACTAAAACAGCACATAGTCTCATTGGCCTTAGATTCTTCTCCAGTGATTTGGGGGAAGCTCCCTTACTTATCTGTGTTCCTCTGAACACTTTTCTCCCCTCTTTCTTCCTCTTTTTTTTTTTTTTTTTTTTTTTTTTTTTATAAATGAGTCCTTTTGAGTGCTGCACAGTGAAATCTTAGGCTTTATCTAAGAAGTTTTAAAAAGCCATCTCACAAACCCAATGTCACCGACGCTTTCTGTGGAACAGGGTGACTTTTGTCTTAGGTTGTTGCACGAGAAGGCTGATCTGGCAGGCACTGAGCCAAACAGCAAGTAACCCCACGCCGCTTCCTTTCCCCAGATCGCTTCATCTCTGTCGGCGCTCCTGTGGGAGAGAGTAAGGATCTGGCTTTATTAGGGACTTCTACAATGGACGCAGAGCTTACCACTCCTTTGTTACTTACTGAGACCTGATAGGGCACTCAGCTTAGTTCCCAAGCCAAGATGAAATCTCTACCTGTGGGAGTTCCCCTCTAAGCATTGGCCCCAGCCAGACATTTGAAGCAGGCCGGCTGAGATAAGGCGGAAATGTCAGTGGTGTGCAGTAGGTCTTGCTCTGACTTCTTTTGTTTGGCTTTTCCTACAGGTGCTATACAAAATGAGTAAGTCCTAAATCTCTTTCTGTTAACAATGACAGCAAAGCCACTATAATGGAAGTTGCATGCTATTTTTAAAATATTCCAGTACGTTTGCACGTTTCAGACCTGGAACTTCACCTCCCATTTCCTGGAGCGTCAGTTCCGTACAGAACTTCTGGGGAGCCCTCCTGTCCCCGGGTCGTGTAAAGCCGCCGAGCTTCCTGTCATCTAGGTAGCATGAGCTTCCTGTCATCTAGGTAGTATGAGCTTCCTGTCCTCTAGGTAGCATGCAGTGGAGGGGGAAGCAAGAAAGAGTTTCCCCCATGACATTTTCTGTGTTATCACTCTTCTGAAACATTTGGTTTGGAAGGTTGAAAGGAGTTCAGGTTCACAGTCCCTTGTGTAAAGCGATAAGAGCTGGATATGTTTCAGAATCCAGCAATGTCCAGACTTGAGCAGGGTAGTAAAATGCACGCACTGTATAGTAATGTCCCCAGTGGGATCTGGGACAGCACCCCACAGTCAAGCACATTAATATTTCTACAGAAAAGAAACAAATAGTCGCACAAAGAAGAATAAATTAAAAGTACTCACGTCAGCTCATATCAAGTTTTGGTGCCAAATGTTTTTTGTTTTTTTGTTTTTTTTAATCTATCAAATTTCGACTTGCAAGTAAGGGGCCGGGGACATGAGCTGCAGTGATAGAAATGGAGCAGGACAAGCCTGCTGAGCACTGGTCATGTTTACTGGAGCCAAGCCACGGGACTGACAGTTGTTATCTGTGGCTCTCCCTCCTGACTTGAGGCCAGTTACTTTCTCTTCCATTGTCTTGGCTTACCTGTCAAACAGGGGGACTCTTTGCTTTATGGGCTGTTGTAGGGATAAGCTAATAGTAAATGAGAAACTTAGTGATTGGCATATAATGAGTATTCATTAAATGTTAGCTGTAAAAATTTGCCTCGTCCCTTCCCCCTTTCCTTTTAGTAGATAAAAATGGACTGAAGCACGGATGGCAACACCACTCTGGACATAGGCCTACGTGATACAGACTTCACCGGAGAATTAAAACTACATTTTTATATTAAAAACTCGTTTCTTCTTAAATGGCTAATATCACCTTGAAATTCCTTTGCAAAATGATCAGATTTTTCAATGATGAATAAGTTCTACGTAAGCCTCCTGAATGCTTGGTTATAACTGTGTTTAAGAAGAAGTGTTTGCCACTTGGCAAATTTGCCATTGTGAAGCCCCTTCCCAATTTCCTTCCAAGCCTCATCTTTTAGAAGAATATTTGAAAGGGGCACACTCTAACAAAGATATAACAGGTTTAGAATTTAGTATGTTGGAAAAATGGCATTAGAAGATGTCTCTTACAATTTTACCAAAAAAAAAAAAAAAATGCAAGGACATTAGTGGGTCTCTTAGGGCAAAACAATTTATTTTAGAGTCTCTTTTGTAAAGTGAGCTTCTGCTTTTAAAAATTTGTAAAAGCCTCCTTTTTTTTCTTTTTTAAATATATTTTATTGATTTTTTACAGAGAGGAAGAGAGTTAGAAACATCGATCAGCTGCCTCTTGCACACCCCCCACTGGGGATGTGCCTGCAACCAAGATACATGCCCTTGACCAGAATCAAACCTGGGACCTTTCAGTCCACAGGCGGACACTATCCTCTGAGCCAAACCAGTTTCAGCAAAAGCCTCCCTTTTTAAAAGGGGAGGGGGGAACATTGCAAAAGAATTGCCTTTTGTTGTCAGCTGTTTTTTTATACCCTTATCCTGTACTTTGTAATCCATTAACAGAAATTCCCTAGAGTATCAACATCTGTTCTAACGAAGCGTGATCTTCACATTGTTAATAACGGGAGATATTATTTTCCTGGGCTTTGCTCTTAATTCATGAAGATTATAATTACAGATGTTTGTTCTGTACTGCTTGTATCAGAGACAGAATTAACACAGAAGGATTTCAAGAGGGGAGAGCCATTAGCTATTCCATGGGTCTTAGCTCTACAGGACTTACTAGCACATAGTGCCAAAGTGGTTTGCCTCTGCTTATATGCATTGTGTTACCTGCCTTCACAGCTGAACTATCAGCAGAAAGTCGGCATCATGTACTGCAAAGCTGGACAGAGCACGGAGGAAGAGATGTACAACAATGAGTCAGCCGGCCCGGCCTTTGAGGAATTCCTTCAGCTGTTGGGAGAACGCGTTCGGCTCAAAGGATTTGAGAAGTATCGTGCACAGCTTGACACCAAAAGTAAGAAATACGTGTACCCTCCTACAAGGTTTATTTCCTCCTGCTGTGTTGATGTTCACCTGCTAAATTGCCCATAAAACAACATTGCCACTTACTGTAGGAAACTGCTGGTGATGGAGGAGAGGAAGTCAGAGAGGGAGGTCTGTGGCTCCAGAACAGTGCAGACCATAATCAAAGCAGCAAGGGTGAGATGGTATCAAAAGTGCTATCAGAGAGGTGGATGGAATGGAGCAGTGGACGCAGATTTGCTCCTGGAAAGTGTGGCATGCATTTCACTATATTTAGCTGAATGTTAATGTGACGAGAAACTCTACAAACTTACAACCATCTGGTCATAAGCCCTAGAATTTTCAACTTCCATTAATTCATTTCATAATCCTTATCTTTAAGGCAACCTTTGCATGGTTTTTCTTATTCATTTTGTGGTCTTTTAATATCTTGGAAGGTTTTAGGTGCTTATTTTCTGTTATTGTTATCCACAGTCTAATTTAATCTCTAAGGAAATGGGCTTCTTAGATTTAGTATTAATTTGGCTCATAAAATGTGTTATTAAGCCACAATAATGAAGCAGTGTGTTTATTTACAGCTCATGAGCATGCAAGGTTGTCCACTCTCCTTCCCCAAGTTGTTAATAAAATTAAGTCTCAAGTATCTATTTTGGTTAGAGTATATTCACTACTACTGTGTGTCTGCATGGAGGTAGTTTTAGATTCTATCTCTAAATCCATCCATAGACATCTGTGACCTTTTCCTTCGAGGGGATCTTTGGATTAGCACATCTGTACTGCAGTCTGTAGTAATCTCTGATTTTCTGTACAGGAAATTAAATAAGGAGTTGAGTCATGAAAACAGAAAAGCATTCATAAACTACTGCAGGGAAGAATTTCCTGTTGCCATGGTTTTGCTGTTGCCAACTTGGAAACGACATGCAAGAGAGACTATTAAAATCCATAAATAGCCTAGACTCTTAAATATTATTTTAACGTACCATATTCTGCTTGCAAGCGCACAAAATGTTAAATCTCAATATGCCCTAAACTTGTTTTATCCAGATATTCTGACATTTACTCTGTACAATTCATTCATGTTGTCCTAGTTTGTGGTGTTATATAAATTGTCACCACAAAGAGCTATTGAAAGGGTCTGGGAAGAGAATGTAATAAGCTCTCTGATTCTATAAATGAATGGCCAGAGTGGGAGTAGATAAGATGATGTATTATTTGTGTATTTACACATTCCCAGCCGCCTCTAGATGATGAGGGACAATGTTAGAAAGGTATAGAAAGGCCATACTTAAGCATGGTAGCATCGGGTAAGGCAGTGGAATAAGCAAAATTATCACTCTACACGTTTTGCCCCAATATCCCAATCACTGTAAAGGCCAGAGGGGTTGGGCCTAGATTAGCAAACTGCCTCTGACTGCCCAGTTTTCCAGTTATGTAATACATTCAGCAGGGAAAGGTTCCCTTCCACTAAGCTACTCTCCTTTAAGGTTCACTGTAACTGTTTGAAGCATAGCTTCGGAGCAGAAGAGTTCATAGTTTTCTTTTCTATTCTTTCAGAATGGCAAGTTTCCTAAAGTTAATGAAAAGTAGGAAAGTGTTTCTGTCCTAAAGCCATGAAGAAGGCAATATGCATGTTTATCTCTCTTACTCCAAGAGTAAAAATAGAGGGGACCATTAGTCTCATCATTTAAACAAGTATCTGTCTATCTATATAAAAGCCTAAGGACCAGACAACCAGCCAGTAGCTATGACACACACTGACTACCAGGGGGCAGACACTCAACACAGGAGCTGTCCCCTGGTGGTCAGTGTGTTCCTACAGCCAACCCCCCATGGCTGCCAACCTCCCGAGGTCCCTCCCCGCAGCCAGCCAGCCCACAGAATTACCTCTGATTATTTTTCTCAGAGATCACTATCAAAAGGTACCTATTGTAAAATGTCTGAAAAATTGCTTCAGATATATTGTCAACTTTTCTACTCAGTACAAAAAGGTAAGTCCCAGATACTTTTTATAGATGCTATCTCGTGTAATCTCCACAAACCTGCTAGGAATCAGTTAGCTCCATTTTAAAGAATTAGTTTCCTTTTTTTAAAATCATTACCCAAGGATATTTTTCCATTGGTGTTCAGAAAGATTATAAGGGAAAGGGGAGAGACAGAGAGAGAAGAAACATTGGGGTGAGAGAGGTACATCGATTGGTTGCCTCCTGCACACATGTTCCTGACTGGAATCGAACCTGGGACCCTTCAGTATGCAGGCCAAAGTTCTTATCCACTGAGCCAAACTGGCTAGGGCCAAAATTGGTTTCTTTAAATTAACATGTTCAAGGTTAGACAGCTAGGAAGCATTAGGGAAAGTGAACAGATCCTAGGGGCATAGTTAATGAAGTATCGGGAGAAAGCATGCATGTAGAATTAAGCCCAGTGAAGTCCAGAGCTCTGCCTTGTGGCTACGTCTTCCCCTCTCTCGGCCTTTGGCTAAAAATACCCATGCCATCCCAGGAGACAGCTCTACTTGTCATGTATTATATTCAGATTTTACTACTTTGGTAAAGGAGGGAGAAGCTCTGGGAAGGAATTACGAACCATTTCTTCTTTTTCCCATTTTTTTGTACAAAGTTCATTTGCATATCTCAGAAATAAGGATTTCTAGCAAATAAGTTACAAAATGTGTGTCAGCGTTCTATAATGAAATTTGCAGCTGTGGATTTTTTTTTGCGGGGGGTGGGGGGGTTTCTTTTCTTGTTTCCTTATTTGGATGACATACCTCTAGATACTTACTCTACTGTCACACCGCAGTACATAAAAAACAAGCTCCCTCCAGCCCCCTAGCAGTTAGTTATGTGAAATCGGGAGACCACCCTCATTTTAAGCTGTACGTGTTGATTATTATTTAAGAAATTCTTTTCTGCCTGAGGCTTGTTTATCAAGTCAGCACTCAGAGGCTCAGAAGCGTTTTGTTAATCATTTCCTTCAAAGCCGTCATTAATTTGCTGCAGTATTAGTGAGTGCCTGTTGCTTCTCCCATTTTTGAGCAGTGCTTGTTGTAAAAACCATTGAGATCCAGGGTCTTAGAAGACGTGTAAGACTTTTCATAAAGGAAGTAAATCTTCTTTATCTGGAATATGTAAACTTTGATAGGGAAAAGGATAAAACTAGCATCTTCAAACGCTTTGCACATGCACAGTGCTCTTTCCAGTCCCAGAGACTGAGGAAGAAAGGATTCTGTTTTCACCTCCTTCACTGTGAATTCCATTATAGTGTACGGCTTTTTCTTTTAAGTGTTGCTGAGATGCACTTGGCATAGAAATTAAAATATGTAAAAGGCCCTATTTAAGGAAACTATACTTTTTACCTCAACTGCACAAAATTCTAAATTCTAATCAACACACTTCTTGAACATCTTTTATGCGCTAGCACTTTCATACACATTATTTCGCTGAATCCTCAGAACAATGCGATTACAGAGGAGCCTTGAAGTGAAGACTTGTTTGTGTGGTAATTTAGCAGATGAGCCTACTGGCATGCAAATTCAGGTCTTCATACTTTCCAGTTGGGAATCCAGGTAATTGCAGGTATCTCACAAAATGAGCAGTAGGTAGAAAATGGAAGTGGCTGATTCCTAAGTACTAGCCTTACATTCTCTTATCCTTTCATCTCAGTATGTTAACAGTTTTAAGAAATCTGGAGATCCAGGCTCATTCACCTGCACACTCATACATTCCTTGAATGGACACAGTATGAATTTGCCTGTCATGTCTTTACTCCATCCTCATTGAAGTAAGGTAACTCATCTCCTGATTGATCCTGGCTAACAGTACACTGAAGAAGTATTAGTACATATGATGGATGCCAGAGCAGGTGGAATTCTTAACTTCCCCAAATCCTTCATTAGTGAGTGCGAAAAATGGTACCACAGGGCAGAAGTGTGCCTCAGCACAAACACATGCCAGTATTTCAGAGGTCAGTCCCTGGCTGTGTTTCTGAGCATTGGCTCTGTATCCCCAGACCCTGAGCAAGGTTGCATGTAAGGCAGCTCTGGGGCTCTTCCGTGGGTGGCACCCAGCAGCCAGTGACCTTTCATAGTATTTCAGACTGTGCGTAAGAGGCAGACCCACAACCTGGCAGTGATTTTGTCTTGCAGTTGATGTGTTCTGTAGTAGTGCAGTCATTAATAAACTAAGCTTAAACTTTCTTCATTCTATCGACTTTATTAGTCTATGCATTTACTTAATGGGATTACCTTCTTGTTTTTATAAATTTTTTAAAATAATAACTTTCCAAAACTTAATGTCATGGGCTTGTTTTCCTTTATTTAGCTTTTCTTAACTCAAACATGCCCATTAGTGATCAGAAAATGGTTAGATAACACTCTAATTAGCTTTTCCTGATTCAGATTCATGCATGTAGAGCTTTATCATCCAAATTTTAGATTAACTAAAAGCAAAAGAGTTGAGTCAAAAGAGAAGTCAAAGATGAATATGACATTGACCATATCTGAAATTGCTCTAGGAACTTATTAACTTTGTTAACACCGTTTTTTGATAAAAATGCCTAATGTAGGATATTATCACTTATCTCTATCTTTTCAAAGCAGCTGAGAAGAATATTCTCAGCATCCCTCAATTATTCAATGTCTTCTTATCATCTAGTTTGAATATTAGAAGTTTTTCTTTCTGTGGCTTAGCGTAGAGTGCTCACCTTCTTAGTGGACACATGCCACTTGTACTAGGATGATTTGTAGGCAAATCACGTGATTATCAAGATGGCCAATATGATGCTGAAACTTACTTTCTAACTTTTAAAATTCTATACAAATACGAAGGGCCATTGTCTTTTTTTAAAATATATTTAATTGATTTTTTACAGAGAGGAAGAGAGAGGGATGGTTAGAAACATTGATGAGAGAGAATCATCGATCAGCTGCCTCTTGCACACCCCTTACTGGTGTACCCCTGACCGGAATCAAACCTGGGACCCTTCAGTCCGCAGGCCAACACTCTATCTACCCACTGAGCCAAACCAGTTTCAGCACGAAGGGCCTTTGTCTTATTTTCATTCCTCGTCTGCAAACGTATTTTCCCTTTAGAAATTATTCACTATATTCTCCAACCAGAGAATAAAAGGGTTTTTGTCATTTTTATAATTGTCATTCTGTTAAATCTTTCATGATTTTAGGGTTTTGAGCTCATTAAAAAATATAACAACAACATTGGGTGCCTTATTCTTTATTGAATATAGCAAACCTTTATTTTCCATTCTCTGTCATAGTACATAGTAATTTCAGATTTATAAATTTCTTTTCAGTCAGGAAAATTTCATTGTTTTGGCCCTAGCTTCATCTTTAAAATGTTTGAAACTGATTCCAAACTATTTAAAATCATCATTAAAACTGGGGTTTTCTAAGGCCCGCAGGAAAAAGGCTGGTCAAGCAGCATACATTATAAAAAAACAACAACAACTAGAAATCTGGTGCATGAAATTAGTGCACGGGGCCTGCACCTTCTCCAATCCATGACCCTTCGGGGAATGTCTGACTGCTGGTTTAGTGGGGCATCCCTCTCACAATCTGGGACCACTGGCTCCTATCCGCTCGCCTGCCTACCTGATCACCCCTAACCACTCTGCCTACCTACCTGATTGCCCCTAACTGCCTCTGCCTGCCTGATCGCCCCTAACCACCTCTGCCTGCCAGTCTGATGCCCCTAACTGCTGGCTTAATTGCCCCTAACTATCTCTGCCTGCCTGCCTGCCTGCCTACCTGCCTGATCACCCCTAACTGCTTGCTCCCCTGCTGCTTGATCACTTCTAACTGTTTGCTCCCCTGCCAGCCTGGTCGCCCCTAACTGTTCACCTTCTGGCTTGATGGCCCCAAACCACCTCTGCCTCGGCCCCTACCACCGTGACTTTGTCCAGAAGGTCATTTGGCTGTCCGGTCTAATTAGCATATAACACTTTTATTAGTATACTAGTAGATGAGGCATACAGAGGAAACAGAAAGGACTAGATGTAGAAAAACAGATGATCTTCTGGGTTGTCTTCAGTTTTCCTCTCTGGCATTAATCCTTTTAAAATTAGACAGACATATAAAGCAATATGTAATAAATGAATACTAGATGACACATTTTTTCCAGTTCATTAATTTTGCTTAAAATTAACTTGAAATGTGTGTAAGTATACGTCAAAGTGGACATATTCACTTTAAAGTTTTAAAATGTACTAATTTTTCTAGAGATATTTATAGCAAGGACCCTTAGCAGTAGATAAGTTCTTCAGACTTAAGACCTATCTTTGAGTAGCTCAATTACGGTATGTATTGTAGTAATTTGTTCTCTTGCTTGAATCTAGTTTTGTTTTTTTGTTTTTTTTTTCTAGTGATAGTCATTAACATTTAGAAGATATTTGTCTTGGAGAGTTATATGTTAGTATGTATTTTTGCAATTTTGGGGAAGCAGTCTTTATTCTTCTTTTAGCGTGTTTTTAAAACCTATTGCATTTTGTGTCTGCTGCAAAATTAAGATCCTCCAAGATACTCAAGGTTGAAACTCAGGGCTCTAGAACTTCTTTACAAGTCCGTCTGCTAGTTGCCCCTGTGGTCTATTCTTGGAGCAGCGCCTGAGGGCAGTGGAGCTGCTGCATTCCAGTCACCCTGGGGGTGTTCATTAAAATAGATCTCACCGCCCAGCCCCACACCCAGTGAGCAGTGTTTCTGGGGGTGAGGCGTGGGAATTGGTCTTTTAAACCAGCTCCCAGGAGACTGTGCATACTAAATTTTGAGATCTTTGACTGCCTTTTGGTTTATGCCAGAGGCTTTGTCTTGCAGCATCATTCAGTGAAGTCTTTTGGTCCTCAAAAATGTGGTTGAGATAGGCTTGAGTTGACCCAGAATGAATGCACTTCTGTTCATTTAGCAGCCTTGTGGTCTAGGTCCTTCAAATCTAAAGTTATTTCCTTTCAATTGAGCAACTAACATTTCTCTTCTGTGGTTTCCAGGTATTTAGGGGCACACTGATGTGTTAATGATTAAGGGTGTAGAGATCGTTGCTTTTGTAAGGAAGGTGAGAGCAGGATGCACTTAGTCTTAAAAAAATTGGTGGACATGTTGTTCAGTGTTACACTCTTGTTGAATTTCCATCTGTTTGTTAAGAGCAAAATACTTCTCTTGATTGAATCAGAAATACTGGAAAAGATGTTCTTAACTTGATGTCTATGGAAAGAATTCAGGAATTTGTGAACTTGAATAGGAAAGAATTTTACATTTATTTTTATTGGCCTTGTTGAACATTGGTCATGGTGCTAATGCAGTCATAAAGCAGCATGGCTGTGGGATAGTATGGCTGAGAGGTGGCCTTGGGGTGAGGCAGCCCTGGGGCAAGGAACCTCTCCAGCTACACAGCTCTGCTTTGCCTGCTCTGCACCACTTGACTCTGTGCTGGTCTGCTGTGTCCTGCTCTGCCTGTGATTCTCCATCCCAGTGCCTTGAAATGTTTTCAGTGTTTTGGCTTTGGTGTTTCAGCTCCAGTTGGAAAAATGCAGTCTTCTGTGAAAAAGGAAGTTCACTCTGTGAACCAGAGGGGAGCTTACTTATATTGGATGCCTAAAGAATAAAGCATCCAATGTTGTGGTCCCTAATTGGTCCATCCTCATGCAAAGGAAGGCTCCAAATCTTCACAGTTTGACTTGTCCATAAAGTACTGTCCTGATTGGTCAGGGAGATGTTAATGAGGATATAGCTATGTGCTCTGATTGGACAAGGACAGTCTCAGTTCTGTTGGTTGAAAGATGATTCCTGGAACTCGCTTGTCAGGGTTGGCTAGATGGTAGGAATGCAGTGCAGGCAGGCATTTCGGTACAGGCTTCTCCCTAAAGCATGGCTTACACGAGAGGCTTCAGTTTAGAAACAGCTGTTAGGCTCTGTTTTTAAATTCAAGCTCAGTTAGCCATTATTAATCCTTCTTGACACGTATATTTTTTTCTCAGAGTCCACAACCCCTAAATGAAATTTAGCATTTCCTTCAATTATGAATGGAGGCCACAAACCACAGTAGTTCGTAAAGCTCTACCTCGGATTTTTATTGCCAAAAGAAAGGTCTTTTCATAACCTATTTTTTGTTGTGATAGATATCTCAAAATATGGCATCACTGCACCAAATTTATAATAGTTATTAGACCAACTGCTAAAACTTGTTATATAAATTCTATGCTATTGCATCACATTTTAAAATTACTTTGTTAACGGAATTCTCAATATAATTGATTTCTGTTGAAACCTTATATATTTTGTTTTAAGCATTTGTAAATATTCTGAGGAGTCCGTTAGCCACACTAGACTACCAAAGGGAATCAAGTACAAAAAAATGGATAAGAGCACCTATTTTAGATCTTGTCTAGGATCTTTTCATCCTAAACCATCTTTTTTTTCTTTTTTGAGATATTTCTCTTAAATGAACTATTTTTTCTATTATTACAGTCATCTCATCATTCTTTTTTGTTTGCTTGTTTTTCACTGTAGCTGACTCCACTGGAACCCATTCTCTGTACACAACATACAAAGACTATGAAATTATGTTCCATGTTTCTACCATGCTGCCATACACACCTAACAACAAGCAACAGGTAAGAGATCCTTGTGTTCTCTCCGTTTCCTCGCCCTTGTTTCATTTTCTCCAGAAGCCAGGGTAGCAAGTTTGTAAAAATCTTAAACCAGAATTGAATGTTGCACCTGTCACAGCAGCAGGAAACTTGGTACATTGTGGAAGTAAGGAATAGCAAATGAGCCGAAAACAAATGAATAGACACAAATTCTAGTTTAACAGCCAGCTGGGTGGCTTTGTGAATTGATCGTTTGCTTTTCACGCATGGGGATTGCTGTTTTCACGGAATCTGAAGAGAAGTTGAAAACATGGTGATTAGATGACTCTGCAGGGTTGCAAAGAATGTATATGAGTGGGTGAAGTTCCATCTCAAGAGGCCAATGTACAAAGCAGGAAAGTATTGGTGTTTCATTTCCTATTGCAAAGGAGGTTTGGTATACTAACAAGTAGAAAAAAAGAGTAAGTGTCAATGAGATCTCAGAAGAATGTTTTTCCTTAACATGTTTGTTAGATAGTGAGGAACATAAATAGCAATTGCATTTGTGTATGTCACACACAGTTTCTTTTTAAAAACATCTAAACAATGCCTATTACTAAAATGTAGCCACTGAGAAACCACAGTGCTAGGAAATGACAGATTGTTTCAGAGCAAAGTGGAAACTGGCAGTATTGTGTTAGAGTATATAGTAGTAGTTGTTGTTAAGAAATATTTCAAAATAAATTACACCAAACTAAAATTTGAAAGAACCGGAGCTACTCTCCCCTCAATAGCTATTATAAACACAAGCAGCCCAGTGTTACTTCTGACCTTAAAATGAATATGGATTTTGTTATTGCCCGTTGTACTAACAGAGCACAGGCTGCTGCAGAATGAATCACATCCTCTTTCATAGAATTTACCCAAACACAGATCTAATCTAACACTTCATCATGTTAGCTGTGATTAAATCACAAATGCGGATAATAAAGTTTTGCTCTATGATTACCAAAGTAATCAAAACTAGGAAGCAAAGCAATAAATCAGTTCTGACTTTGAAATAAACCAATTTTAAGATAAATTCCTGATCTGGAGTTTGTTGACAATTTGATTTATGCAAATTCTAGTTCTAGATTTCTCTGAGAGGAAAACATCATGCTAAGAAAAATATACTAAACTTATTTAACTACTCAGTAGACAAAAACATTTAATAACATTGACAAATGATCTTTAAAAGGAGATAAAGGCTTATTCTACTTAGTTATTCAGTAGAGAAAGGTAAGGAGGTGGTGGTAAAATACTTAGTAACAAAATTCATTTAATTGCTTATTTCAACTAAATGAATTGAAATGCTGAGCAGAGGGAGTTGGCATTTAAATGGACAGCTATCTAAATTATGTAATTTTAGAGTTCAATCAAGGCAAGCGTATTATGTACCTAAATCAGAATGAGAGAGTAATTGGTATTACATATTAAGTAATTTTAGTTTTCTTGCTAAACAATGTATTTTTTCTACATAGATTACTTTATGCTTGGGGAAAAACAAAACAAAACAAAGCAAAGAATGTATCTTTTTAAATCTTCTTGCAGTAATTTGTTTATAAATACTTTCACTATATTTTATGTGAGATGGATAGATTTATTTCTGCTTGGGCCCTTTATTAAGACATTAATATTATATACCAAGCCATATTTTAAAGAAAGAATGTATCAAAAGACAATGACATCATGTATTCAGGAATAACATAATATACAGATTGTGTTTTTGCTATGTCTGTGATCCTGAGTAGATTAATAATCTTTAATAATGGGTATATTCTGTATGACAATCAATACAGACCAGCCTTTATTTCTGTAACATCTGATGTTACATCATGTTCAGAAATGAAATAAATGGCATCATTAGAAGATAATTTGGGATGCTTTGAAATTCCTAAGGTTAAAAGTACATTTCCTGAGCATTCTAATTCTCAACCCTAATCTAAAAGACTATTGTTTCTCCCAGCTGGCAGCCAATACTAGATCATTGATTTTACTGGAAAATAGTCTATGTAAGTTAAAGTCACTGGAGAATTGTTTTAAAATTTTTTTAAGTACAAGCTTGTGCCTAATGGTGGATAGTTTAGCCCCAGTGTTTCTCTCTCTCTCTCTCTCTCTCTCTCTCTCTCCCTCTCTCTCTTTCTCTCTCTCTCTCTCTCTCTCTCTCTCTCTCTCTCTCTCCCTCCCTCCCTCCCTCCCTCTCTCTCTTTCTCCCTCCCTCCCTCCCTCCCTCCCTCCCTCCCTCCCTCCCTCCCTCCCTCCTACTTTCCACTCTCTCTGAAAATCTATGGAAATATTCTTGGGTGATGATTGACAAAATAAATAAATAATGGTGGATAGTTTATACAAATGTCATGTTACTTTCCTTCTTACAAAAGCCTCAATATAATATGGGAAATACAAAATGTGTTTAGTTTTTCTTCACACTATTGATTTAAACATTCTAATAAACCTCTCTTGAAAAGGCACTGGCCTAAGATGATTCAGATACCTGAATTTGAAAGCCACCTTTCCAAAACACCGTGTAATGTGAAACAGAAGGTGATCTGAAGTACCTTTCACTGCAATTAAAGGAGCTATTTAACTTAAAATTTAACTTGCTTTTAAATTCTCACATCATTCTGGAATATTATTAATTTCCACATTCCCAGCTGTGACACCAAAAGTATATCTGAAAACACCTTAGCCATGTTTCTGTAAATGATGCTAATTAAAGCAGAACATAAATTGTGTTGTAATTACTTCAGCCATTCTCATCTCTAAAAAAATATTCTCTGTGGCAAGTTCCTTTCTTACATGAAAATGAACAAAACTGTTGTTATGGAAACTAAGAATTTAGAGATGCTGGGACTTGGCATATATGCCAGATATTGGAGAGATCTATTTGAATGGGATGGAGATTATATATATATAATTTTTAGGATATTCATTTTTACATTCTTGTAGGGAATGATAAGACATAGGCTAAAATATTGACAATAGCTGTGTACAGTACCTACCCTAACATGGACTGATTCATAATGAATGTTTTAAATGCTCTTACATAAGGGAACTGAGGAGGTAGAAGCCAAGCGTTGTCATTTAGGTTGTTTGCTTATTTTTTCCTTTAGCTCCTACGGAAGCGGCACATTGGAAATGATATTGTAACCATTGTTTTCCAAGAGCCTGGAGCACAGCCATTCAGCCCGAAAAACATCCGCTCCCACTTTCAGCATGTTTTCGTCATCGTCAGGGTTCACAACCCCTGCACGGACAGTGTCTGCTACAGGTACTAACGCCGCGCGGTGGCTTGGTGGGCATTGGCTGGGTCACACCCAAGGCCCTCCAGCTCCACTCTCTGGAGGGGCCGTGGGGACTCTCTTACTATTTATTTTTGCCTTTAAACTGTGCCAGTGGATGGTTTAATTCACACGATGACGTAACCTGATGGCATTGACATTTCCCAGACGTGTTTGGTTAGACACCTGCCGTTTCCATTTGCACTTCCTCCTTAGGTGGTATCCTTCATCCATGCCATCTGGTCCCCAACTAATTTACTCATACTGCTAATTACACTTTGCTTTTGGTGTGGCAAGAGCGAGAAGAATGATCACAGTTAGTAGAGAAGGTTGTTTTTTGTTTTTTTTTAATCACTAAATATTTAAAAAGCCCAAACCTTTGCTTAGGACTGATTCACTCTAATATTTCCAACTGCAACCTGAAAGGCATTTCCAGGCGTGGTTACGCATTTGGTGGGATTGTCTCAGTGTCCCTCACAGGCCCAGGCTTACGAGTCTCAGGATCCAGGCCTCTGTGCAGAGAGGCTGTGGCGAGAATGCAGGAGGGTCTTGGTGATGAGGACAAGATGCTGGGTTGACGGGGGCCATCGCGCCAAGAAGATGCGAAAGGATATTCCAGCTCAGTAAGATGCTTCTAATGTGAATCTGTCCCTTCAAAATATGAAATTTTATCATATCTTAATCCCTAAAATTTGGGAGATGAGGCTTTATTTGGGTTGTTTTTGAATTAATACAGCCACCTATGCAGGAAGTAGCAACACGGACTGGGAGTTGGATTGTGGTGAGATCCACAACTGTCTAACTCCAGGAATGATGCAAATTAATTATAGGCGTAGAGCTAGCACGTTCAGGGAACAAAACAGGTAAAGGTTACTCTGGGCTGGTGCTGGCTGCCGCCATCCTCGCACATTGCACAGGAACTGCGTGTTTGCGTTCTTATTACAAGCCCCGCCCTCGTCTAGGCACTTCATGTGTATTCCTTTATTTAAAAAACCTATGAGGTCGGTACTGTTTTCATCTCCACTTTCAGGTGAGCAGATTTAAGTGCCCAGAGAGGGAGAGCTTGCCCGGGTCTGCTGGTCCTGGGCAGAGGCGAGGTTCACACGCACTGCGTCTGGTGTCCGAGCCCGGTCTCAGTGCCTCACTCGCATCCATGTGAAGCAGGTCTTTGCTGCCCTGCTAGTGACATGCCAGCTATTCCAGAGTGTTTTGGATGCCAGCCCTGCGTGAAAACCCAGGACCAGGGAATTCTTGGTTTCCTGGGCTTGGGTGGAAATGCAAACACAGGAGACCTAGATCTGAAACCTCTTCTCAAGATCTTGGCCTCTGAAAGCTGTGTCAGTTAGGTGTGGAGTAAGAAAGCGTAAGGCCTTGATGATAATGGAATATGGGTAACTGCATTTGGAAAACACCTTACACTCTTGAAGCATGCTATGTGCTGGGTTCATGCAAAGAATTTCATGCTACTTTGAAAGCTAAATCCTTATGAATGGTTTTTGAGAGAAACTACCTAGGTTCCCACTCCCCAAACTTCCTAGTGACCATTCTCAGGGTTTAGCTTTTAAAGTAGCATGAAATCCCTTGCATGAACCCAGTACACAGCATGCATATTCTATATCTTGTTACTTTAAAAAAAAAACAGGGCTATTCCACATATAAAATTAATGTGTGGCTTGCCTTTGTCTAAATAAAATGCAAGCCACACATTAATTTTATATGTGGAATAGCCCTGTTTTTTTTTTAAGTAACAAGAGATAGGTAAAATTTTGACAATATGTGACTTTGACCCAATAATATATTTTATTTACCTGATAATGCCTCAAATATTATTTCAAATAGTCATTTTTTTATTTTAAAATTGTTGAGATGGTTTATAAGCTTGTGGACTAAGACTTGGAAATCTACATTGCTTATCTCAGGATGCTTACTTTTCATTGGAAATAATCTGCTTTTAGATTTCATAGAACTTGTCATTGGAAAAGTAGACTCACATACTCAGATTTTTCTAAACATGCAAGCTTTCAAATAGGTGAGTTGAGGGTCAGTTTTTGGAATTTAATTTAATATAATGTAATACTCCTTGGTCACACTGGCCACCTATGGAGCTCAGTAGCCACACGTGCAAGTCTAAACAGTTGGCTAGATGAGGAGGTGACACCTGTTTTATTCTTTTCAAGCCTGCACCCCACCTCTAGCCTAAAGATCATGATTTTTGCTATCTTTTTCTTATTTTTAATTTGTTGCCTGGATCTTAACCCACCATGTCAGGCTGGGAGTCTTTGCAGGACACTGCACTCCCCTGCTGGTCACATGGGTGAGTTACCCTGGAATTTCCTAGTGGCCAAGCTTGTTTGAAGAATCAATTTATTGGTTATAAACCGACTTTTGCCCTTCTGTAAATCCAAGCCAACACATCGGTTTGTTACATCACTGAAGGAAATTACAATAAACGAAGATGTCATCTTTTCCTGTTGTAAACTTGAGGTGCATTAACTTTTGTCATTCCTTCTGCAGCCGAGGTAGGCATGTTTCCTAGGGTATGTGGTGAGGTCAGGAGAGGTTTCAAAGCCCGGAATAAACAGGGCCCTTCTCCTGTGGCCTTTAAAGCTTCGGGAAGTGGGTGGGAAGGACGTTATTTTCTCATGAAAGGTGTCATGAAGTAGCATAGAAATTTGTATCAATTTTAAGATACAATGTGGGTCTTCATATAATTTTTATACCTGTGCGTTTTTCTCATACCCCAGCTTCTCCCCAAACTCCTAGGGATATGATTTTATAGGCCTCTTGCATTAGGAGTACTTTGATTGAAAAGTATGGTGTTACATTGACTTATACTAATTTTATTTAATCTTACTTACACTAATAGTTGTTACATTTTATTTATTTGTTTATTTAAAGTTGTGTAAATATCACTACATGAGCCTTTTGTCATTTAAAAGCTCTTGTTCCCAACTTTCCCCCCTGTGAGCACTCTCATTTCTTCACTGATGTCTACTCGGTGTCTGTACTGTGGTAAGTTTAAGAGTGGTTTCTTCAAAGGAGCTTCTTGCTATAATTGTATAGAAGAATGTGGGCTCAGTATAGGCTGAAGTTACAAGGAGCGTTTAATGAGAAAATGAGATTTAGTGTGTGTTTCAAAGCACAGATGGATGGAATTCAGTGGGGAAAAGAAATAATGCCAGGAGTGCAGCATAAGCTGAAGTGCAATCACAGGAAGGTGGAAAATACAGTGAGAAGGACACTACTGTAGGAAAGCTTACTAGCCAGGGGAGTCTCTTAGAATGCTGGGCCATCAAATAGCACTGAACACTGTAAACAGAGTCTTAGGACAATTTCACCAATGTACCATGCAAGGTAATCTCAAAAAGACAAGTTTGGAGCTTGTTGTTGTTCATTTATTTTTCATCAGTTTTTTAACAGCCTTTGTCATATATGTGCTAGGTACTATTCTAAGCCCTGGGATGCAACAAGGGAACCAAGAGAGAAAAATCCTTATAGAAGATAGGGAATGAGGCCCTGGTCTGGGCGTACTCTCTCTCTCTGAAAGTTTACATAGGAAAAACTGACTAATTCAACTAATCCCAGAGCCAGGTGACCTTGAATAATAGTCAGCTAGGAAATAAGAAATTTATCACTAAGTCTGTGTACTAAAGCTTGTGCCATACCTGGTAAGAGAGTCCTCTGGTCTCTCTTATTTTATTTATATTACTGCAATGAGTGTAATTGTCTGGTCCAATTGATGTCGCAGATTAGAAGCAACAGATCAAGAAGATAAAGGAGCTATTTACTGCCCAGGATGTCTTGAAACATCAATAAGTGATTCCTGATAAGAGAGATGCAGAAAACTATCACATCAAAAATACAAATTTAATAAGCATTGCAGACTAGGGACACTTGGTTTGGGAACAACCAAATATACTTCACTCACTCTGAGGGCCTCAGTTTGCACAAACAGTGAAAAAATTTTTTTCATAATTTATTAACAACTAGGGAATTAATGGATCTAGACATTAAATATGAAAAGCTGCTGCAAATATCACCAAAAGAGATAAATATGTGTTGCATAAGGGGAGAACATAACCCCAAGTTTGAATTAGACCTATCCCTTCTGTCCCTCCAAAATTGAATCCGAATCTAGCCAAACCTCTAGAGACGCCAACTATAGGAAATACAAAAGACAGAGGGTGATTGTTTCAGCATAATCCAGACTCTGGACAACTTTTTGTGATAAACAGTCTAATTTCTATAATAAGTAAATTGCAGGGAAAAAAGAAAAAGAGAAGTGGAGGGGAATAAACAAAAAAAATTTAAGATGAAATTAATTACTTGCAGTGTGTGGGCCTTATTTGGATCAATTGAGAAAAAAAGACTTAATAAATCTTAGACTGTCTTAAACAATTGAAAATTGGAACATTGACCCACTTTTTATGAAATTAAAGAATTATTCACTTTAGAACTAGTATAGTAATGTGTTCATAATAATGATCCTGAATCTTTGAAATAAATGTTAATTTATGGTCGGTAACTATGTTTAGGAAGGTAGAAATCTGTTTCTCCTCTCAGAAAGATCTCCATATCCAGTGGTTAAAATGTAATACATGCTGAAAGGAGTGAGTGTGATGTAGCTCAAAAAGCACTTGGAATCAGACCAGATTGTTCAGCCTCTCAGATCTTAAATTTCCCTTCCTGCGCATGGAAGGGTGCTTGACATCTAGTTAAATCCCTTAAGTAAAGTATCTCGTGCAGGCGGGAGTGTGGTACACCCACATTAAATGCCCCTTTCCTTTCTTCTCTTGAGTAAAAATAAACATGCCAGCTTCAGCTAGCGGGAAAATCAAAGTGGATCAAGTGGTGGAAATGTCTTTCAGAAAGTCTACTCCAAACCATAATTAATTAGCATTCCTATTGTCCAGCGTAGCTGCACTTTCTAAGACAAAGATCTGAGTCTGTCCTCTTTGTGTGTACCTAAACCATTTAGGGAAAAGTTCAGGCTGCCTGGCAAAGCCTGCACAGAGTCCTGTGGATCCGGCCTCTCCTGCTCTCAGCCTCCACTGGCACCTCCACCAGCCCTCTGCTCACCCCCGCTTCATTCTTGAGACATGTGGAGCTACTTACAGCTCCCAGAACATACTGTACTCTGCCCCTCCTCTGCACGTGTTCCTCTCTGGGCAGGAATGCCTCTCCTCGCACACACCCCTGCCCCTCCTTCATCTGATGAATTCCTGCTTTCTTTTCTCTGGAGGGCTCCCCTTACCTCCCAGGGCTAGCAACAGTGCCTTTGCTAGTGTTTCCAATACACCCCACAACTCCCAGGGGCGCATGCAAACCACTGGATGTGGCGTCCACCAGACTTGGAGCTTCTGGAGGGCTGAGCTTGTCATCTCATCCTTGATCCTCAACATCAGCCCGGTGCCCAGTGCTAGCGGGTGCTCATCGAGAGCTGGCTAGTGAATGCTATGGGAAGTCAAAAGCCCCAGGGAGGGAATGAGGGGCACACATTTGCTTTCCACTGTCTTTTCTGTCCTGTGCCCAGCTCTGTTCTCTCTTTCTAGGAAGCTCACCAGCTGGATATCTGATCCAAGCACCAGGACGGGGAAATTCCCTCTGTTTTAATGCTGCATCCCCTTCCTTTTAAATTTTGGGCTACAAATTTACTGCTGTTCCCATGGTGTTTCAAAAGTCCAGGTGTCTTATTCTCACTTTTTTCCACTGAGGCTTCTGTTCAGTTGTGTCTATAACATTCTCAACTTGAAATTGGCTCTGGGTATCAAGTAGTGCTACTTTTTCCAAGGTCTTTGATGTCAGCAAATGTTACAAGGTCCAGACCCACTATAAACAGCCTTTGGGTGGTCTCTTTGCCATGTGACTCTTATGGATGGTCCCTTTTGCAAGTACCTCAAGACTGGGAAGTTTAAATTGTTCTTTCAGGGGAAGTAAGTGTGGTCTCGTCATAGAGCAGGCTTTCAGCTGTCCAGAAGCTCGGATTCTAATCCTGGCTCTCCCCAACAAGCTCTGGGCAATGGTTTCACTTCTCTGGTCTGTTCTGTTTCCTAGAGAAGGGAAGAATCCATACCAGCTGTTCAAATGCAGGTCCAAGGATATGTCAAATGTCCAAGTAAGACACAGAGCACCTTCCTGGTCTCAGGCTATTCCAAGATTTTGGAAACAAAACATATTTTGTGTTAAAGGGAACATATTCTTCAGTAGAATGTAAAACCAAGAAGAGTTTTAAGATGAAACTCAAGATTTTATTGGCAGAGTTTGAGGAACATTGAATTCTCCAAGTTTTCTTTCCATCCAGTGTTCACTTTCCATAAATGTTCAGCCTCTGAACTTCTGTCTGTCTGTCTGTCTGTCTGTCTTCTAGATAACCCTCTTGAGTAGGACATCCTAGTCCTCCACAATTCTGAGTACATAGGTATGGCTATTTTAAAGAATTTTAAAGAATCTTTAGTTTTAAAGAATGTATTCTGAGGAGGTGCAATATTGCATACAAGGCAAACGTGAGAATATCAAGCAGAAGCCCTTTGGAATCTGCCATTTAAAAATAGCAAGAACCATTTATAATTAATACATTTTAAGTGTCTATGTACAGCAAACTGAAATTCTGGAAAGGCTTCTTTTCTTACAGAGGCAAAATATTCTTCCTACTTAGCTGTAGGCAACCTTATTATCAAGCGTTCAGAATTTGTGCCACTTAACTTAATGACCTCTTAACTTTGCAGAAAAGTTATATTTACCCAAAAAACAGAACCCTTTATTTGAAAAGAGCATGTTAGAATATCATCTTCCTCATCTTCAGTAAAGATTCTATTTCTAATGATGCAAAACCGACTTTATTGTCTGTATCATTTACCTCCCTACCGCGGTGAATCAGTGATAATTATAGGTTAAGGATTCGGTTCTTTTTCTCATAGTTTATTCTAGAGGCTTCTAATTGTTCGTGGGTTTTCAGTATGCTTGTCTCAAGTTCTATCTGTTAATAAATAGATCTGTAGGAAGCCAGTGAGTACAAAGGGTAAGTGGATGGATGGTGCTCATATTCACACCCCCTCCTAAGCACTTTCCTCTCCTTATTTAAAATAAAATCACAGCTGCTTCTTGAGAGAAAAAAAATAATAATGATTTGAAGTGAAATTAGCCAGAAAAGAAATTGCCAATTTAAAAATGAAGGATGTTACATATTTCTGGATCCTCACAGGATTCCTCTTAGAAAAGCAGCAAATCTGGATTTTAGCATCTTTTGCTTGACTTAAAAAAAAAAATAACGTGATCAAATTTAAATTATACAGCTGCCAATATTCAAGCCTTCTCAGGCTTCACAGTAGACAAGAAAAATTGCCTTTCTAATACTCGCATAATTAGGCTATACTACATATGGAAGTTTCTTCAAATTCTCTTCTCCAGTTAGAAAATGGAGTATTGCTTGCTACTTTCTTTATCATGAAGTGAACTAGATGCTCTTTTAAAAATAACAGTAAATTTCTGAAAAGCAACAAATAGTCCATTTGGTGGCATTTTCTGACAAAATATATAAATTGTGTCCTGAGGTTGCTGTATTTAATTATCCTATTTTGACAAGAAGCAATTTTTTTTATAAAGCAAAGCCATGCTCTGGTTGGTGCATTCATTGGTTAGAACATCAGCCCATGCACTGAAGGGTCCTAGGTTCGATTTCTGGTCAAGGGAATGTACCTGGGTTGCAGGTTCAATCTCCAGCTATGAATTGGCATGTGTGGGAGGCAATAGATGTGTCTCTTCTCACATCAATGTTCCTCTGTCTCTTTTCCCTTCCCATTCTTCCCTCCTTTCTACTCTTTCTAAAAATCAGTGGGGGGATAAATATCTTCGGGTGAGAGTTAACAAAAATAAAATAATAAGAAAAGAAAAGAAAAGCCAAATATATAAGTATATATAAAAATATAAAATAATGAAATGGAGCTCTTTAATTTATTTTGAAAGATGCATGCTCTCTACTTTCCATTCTGGGAGTTCAGAAGGAACAGATTTTCTATTGATTTTCTATTGCTTTACAGTCGCATAATTCACTTACCTTAAATAATTAGGTAATTGCATAATTGGTCATTTGAAAAGAGGGATATTTGACCTGCTAGAGTCATCATTTCCAGCCCTCTCAAACTTTGCTGAGGCCTTGGATGAGACCTTGGGACATGATATAAAACACACAGTCTCTCTGTTTTTATTTAACTCCTGTTGTTCTTGTTTTAGGAAATGTGTTTTCCCTTTTGAAATTAAAGAATAATAGGTTTTTACAGATTCTCGTATGTTCCTTAGGCCCATTTTTAGCAATGTACAGGAGAAGTGACAAACAGGCTTTCTTTAGTCAGTTTTGCTTAAAGGAATGAGAAAATGAAAACATTCTCTTCACAAATTGTCAGACACCAAAGTAGAGAATGTGGACCAAAGAATCGCTCAGTTTGAAAATAAGACTTCAAAGCATTGCTGCTATTAATAATCTAAAGATCAAAGTCATTTTAATACCTTACTCAAATGTCAATTTTCATTTTTAAATTATGCTTTTGATTTGGTGGCATAATGCCTGACACATAGGCCAACAAGTAATGTTTGTTTAGTTAAAAAGAAATTTTAATACATCTCTTATGTCATGCATCTTTCGGTATTTTCATGATAAGCTATTTGCTTAGGAGCGCCATATCTAAAATGGAAACCAAAGTAATGTTCTTACAGAATCTGTACTTGTTCTGAATGGTCATGTGATTATATTAACTCCCCTGGGAAAGAATCAGTAGATATTTAAAATACTGGCTTTTATGGAGAATAGTCAGTAATTTTTATTTCATGGAGTTATATTTGGTTTACCATTTGTTAATGAAAAGAATATTTTTTACATTTTGGGGGGGGGAGTTTTGGCATGGAAAAATGTGTTCTATAACTTCTAAATGTGGTTAAATGGAAGAAAAAGTGTGCTCGGGTAAGCAGAAATGTGTATTAATTCTTGGGGGAACAGTGACAGTTACTTTCCTTTCGAGGAACATATTTGTCTTCGAGAAAATGTGTTTTATTCTCATGCTTTGAGACTGCAAAGTGTTGACCAACCCTTTTCTCCTTGATCTTAGTGTGGCCGTCACCAGGTCCAGAGATGTGCCTTCCTTTGGACCTCCCATCCCCAAAGGGGTCACTTTCCCCAAGTCAAATGTGTTCAGGGACTTCCTTCTGGCCAAAGTGATAAACGCAGAAAACGCTGCTCACAAATCAGAAAAGTTCCGGGCCATGGCGACTCGGACGCGCCAGGAATACCTGAAGGATCTGGCCGAAAAGAATGTCACCAACACCCCCATTGACCCATCTGGCAAATTCCCGTTCATCTCTCTGGCCTCCAAGAAGAAGGAAAAGTCGAAGCCGTACCCAGGAGCAGAGCTGAGCAGCATGGGGGCCATCGTGTGGGCCGTCCGCGCGGAGGACTACACCAAGGCCATGGAAATAGACTGCCTTCTCGGGGTCTCCAATGAGTTCATCGTCCTCATCGAGCAGGAAACAAAGAGCGTGGTTTTCAACTGTTCCTGCAGAGACGTGATAGGGTGGACTTCAACTGACACCAGCCTCAAAATCTTCTACGAGCGAGGAGAATGTGTCTCGGTGGAGAGTTTCACTAACAATGAGGATATCAAGGAGATTGTCAGGAGGTTGCAGGTGAGCCTTTCCTCCCATGACCCACGTGCACTTCCCCTTTGACAGACCTTCCAGGACAGACCAGAGCCAAGTCCCTGAGGCTCGTGCTTTTATCAGCTCCTCTGAAAACCCCCTGCACGATGTGAAGCAACACCACCTTTATCTGGCATTCATTCCCCATCATTTCTTCAGAAAGAGAAGCTGTAGGTCAGGGGAAGACACGCTGAACTGTGTGTGTTAGAAACCACGGTGTGACCCCCCGCCTTGGTGACCAATGATGTAGCCCAGCCGGTCTGCGTCCGTTGTTGGAAAGAATTGTTTGATTGGGTATCTGCTGCCTTGAATGTTTTTAAGGACGAAACAAGCAGCAGAATATGGTTTCTCTTGGCTGCCAGCTCCCTGTGGGTCTCTGTTAGAGGTTTCCTTGTCACTTCGGTGAAGCTATTGAGTTCCTTGGATGCAACAAATCTGTTCCTTTCGGCCTAATGAATGGGCCAGTCAGGGAAACAACCAGACCGCTCCGAGCTGGCAGCAGAGTAGTCAGAAGTGCCCTGTTTGCAATGTGCTGCCAGTGCGTGTCCACCACTCACCACTTAGTCCCGCTTCATTAAACCACGCTCTTTTTTTCCTTGTCTAGTTCGTGTCAAAAGGCTGTGAGTCCGTGGAAATGACTCTGCGAAGGAATGGGCTAGGGCAGCTCGGCTTCCATGTCAACTACGAGGGCATCGTGGCCGATGTGGAGCCCTACGGCTATGCCTGGCAGGCGGGGCTGCGGCAGGGCAGCCGGCTGGTGGAGATCTGCAAGGTGGCGGTGGCCACTCTGAGCCACGAGCAGATGATCGATCTCCTGAGAACGTCCGTCACGGTGAAGGTCGTCATTATCCCCCCGCACGATGACTGCACCCCGCGGAGGTAGGTCCGCCTGGGCTGCGGGGCCCGAGGGCCCGGGGCTGGGTCTGTGTGTCTGTGTGCCGTGTGGAAGGTCTGCTGGGGAGGGGGGAGCGGGAGGGTGCTGTGGGAGCACTCGGTTACATGCTACGCTGCCGTTCCATCCACGGCAAGTCTGATTCAGGACAGCTCCCTTTCGGCATGTGGCGGCAGCAGCTGGAAAGAATGACTCACTTGGACCGTGCCCAGGATTTACATCTCTCAATTTATGAAGTTGCTGTTCCAGATAGAGAAGTCTGGTAATAGCATCTCAAACATCTTGCACCAGTAGCTGAGAATCAGGGCACACTTCACAGTAGAAGGCGCTCAGCATCGCAAGCTGTCAGGCTTTTTTCTCTTATGTTGCGTGACACTCGTTCTTATGAATCTCTCATTTGTACCCAGTTGCCGTCCAAATCTCAAAAATGCTCTTCTGACCTGGCTATCTCCGCCTGGAGGGCCGAACGTGACTGACCAGGCTTTCTCTTAACTGCATCCGTGTGCCGGGAATTGGCTTCCGACGAGCTGAGCTGCTCTCGGTCCTTTGGCAGTTGGTTCCAGCTTTTCCCAGAGGGAAGCCCGGAAGCTCCCGCCCTCCCAGCTCCTGCCAAGCCGGCAGCGCTGGTGAAAATTCAATCTCAGCCTCTGGGAGCTTTCTTGATGGAACAAATTTAATCAACTGTTTTTACTTTTCTCCTTTGGGCACACACATGCTATTTTTGCTAGTTGTTTGATTTTTTTAATCTGTTAATTTGCTTTGAACTCATTATTTTCTAAGAGTTTCTCTTAATATACATTCTTTATCGGTCCTCCCTCCCCCCAAAGTATGGTCTGCACCTGCACTCTCACAGATGCATGAACCTCAGGTGTAGAATGTATGAACAGTTATGATAGGTCATCGATGTCCTTTAAAAATAGGCAGCAAGGACGACCTAAATGTACTCGGGTCTTCAAACCAAACATTGCAGGCCAGGCTGTGATAGTATTTCTTAATACTGCTTCCCTCCTGGATGGTCTGGAGCAGCAGTCGCCAACCAGTGGTCTGTGAATTCCGAAAGGTTGGCAACCTCTGGTCTAGAGAGTATGCACCTAGGTGAAAATACGGTGAAATCCCTTTGTCTGACAACTTTAAGAAATGCTCTTTTTTGCCCGGCTGGTGTGGCTCAGTGGTTAAACATCAGCCTATGAACCAAGAGGTCACTGGTTCGATTACTGGTCAGTGCATATGCCTGGGTTGTGGGCTCAATCCCCAGTAGGAAGCATGCAGGGGGCAGCTGATCGGTGTTTCTCTCATCAATGTTTCTATCTCTCTATCCCTCTCCTTTCTCAAAAAAACAAATTTTTTAAAAAAAATCAGTACTCCATTTTGGATGATTGGATTTCTCTAAAAACCAAAATATATATCCAGAACTTTTTATTTTTATTTTCAGCTATATTTGGGGCGGGGGGCAGTAAATATTCTGAAACTGCCTTGCACACATATCCTGCCTTTGAGTGGGCCAGTCTTCTCTAGCTTCTCAAGCACATCAGCATTGAGGGTCAGCATCCTGCTGAACTGGGACTCGAGGCGGCTCTTGGGGTGCATCAGAAAGGCAGCAAGGGTCCTGCGAGCTCTCCAGCTGCTCTGTGCTCCTCCCCTTGGCTGGCTGGCTGCTGTCCCTTGATCTCTCCTGTAGATTGCCTACTATATTGTCTCTGAACAGGCAGCCATAAACTGGAGAAGATAAATAACCAAGCTTTGTGACTTGTCCACCTTAATTACACACGGTACAGTTATCGCTGCTGGTCTGAGGACTAATCTCCTCAATAGGAAGCCTGGGGGTCTCTCGACGCCACCTAGTTTGCTCAGAGACCTTTTCCCTTGTCTTTTGCCCCCAGTTTGTATTGGGGCAGGAGAGGGGTACGGGTGTGTGAGGAAACAGGTTGGAGTGGGTACATTGCTGGCATGGGTTGCGGATAGTGACTAGAAAGATGGGTCCATGATAGGAGGTGGCTTATGTACTGTGACATACCAGGCTAGCTCTGCCTTCTGTGGTGCGTTGGTGAAAACAACATTGGCTGAGTATTTAATATGCCAAGTCCTGGAAAAGCACTTCCATGTGGATTAGTGCATTTAGTCTTTGTAACAACCTTATGAGGTAACACCATTAATATTTTTTCTATTTAAAGGAAACAAAGACTCAGAAAGGTTAGTAATGGCCTAAGGTCATCATTAAGTTTTACTTGCAAATCCAAGCTCTTAATGCTACTTTGTATGCCCGGGGTACAAACCCCACACACCAGTATAAGCAGGGACTTGTGGCTGGCCTGGCCTTCTGTGGGGGAAAAGAGCCTTGGTTTGGAACATTTGCTAATTCCTGTGGTGTAAATACTCCCACTGCAGCCAATTTCAAGCTATTTACTTCACCCCGCTGAATGCAGAGTTGAGATACAGGCTCAACAGTTCACACTTGCAAACCAGGACTGTGGCTCCCACCCACCCTGAATGAAGGAGCTGTATTTGTCCCCACACTGCTTCTAAGTCATTAGCTCCTAGCCAGGGAGCTCTGGTGGTGACATGACCCAGGGCGTCAGGTGCGGGGAGGGAGGAGGGCTAAGTGACATGGCCCAGGGCGTCAGGTGCGGGGAGGGAGGGGGGCTAAGTGACATGACCCGGGGAGGGTGCGTGTACCACACAGCCCACAGCCAGCGGGACGGACGGACTTACTCTGCTCCTTTCACTTTCACTACAGTTCCCCTCCAAAATGCCCCCAGGCCTTCTGAGCAGGTGAGACTCGGTGCCATCGATGCCTTTGCAGGACTGCAAGCCCTGCTCGCCCCACTCTCCCCTAGACCACCTTCAAAGGAGCAGTTGAAGCATTAACACCTTGCTCTGATTTTTAGCAAAATGAGAGAATTCTCTTCTGTCATTTTTCTCCTTCTCCTCCGCACTTCACACTCCCACTGCTGTTTTCCCAGCGACTAATGACTCTCTTCTTTGACTAGTCACTCTCTTCTCCTCTGTCAGTTGTCACTGCAGCTCCAGAGAGAGGCAGAACAGGCCTCCCCTCCAGCATGCTGCCCCCACTCCACCCCCTCCTCAGGGTCACCGGGTACGGCTGGAGGGGAGGGTGTGATTGTATATAATTACAAACATCAGTGTATGTTCACACGGGAGAGTCATTAATTAAGGAAAAGAAGGGGTAGGTAGGGAAAGTAAAGCAAAGTGCCTGAGCCCCTCCTGTGAAATCTTCCCGCCAGCCCTACCTCCGTTAAAACCATGAGGGGCACGAGGTTTGGAAAGGTCCTCAATCTGCCCAGGAGCCGGCCCAGCGGCTGCTGCCAGAGCGGGTCTGGTGCTTCCCTGGAAGGCAGCGCCCTGAGTGAGCTGCGCTGCGGGAGGCCCTCGCCCGTCCTCCAGTTCAGGACCAGTGTTAACCTGTCTGCACCTCCGCATCTGGCACCTCCGCATCTTCAGCAGCCATTCTCTTGGCAGGATGGAAAATACCCAGAGAGCAATTAAACTGATGTTCTGATGGTGATCTTGGGAGTGGGGAACCCTTATGCTTCGGGCAGCCAGTCAACTACAATGTTTTTTTTAAAAAAGCAATTAAGGGTCATTCAAGAGAAAGAGAGAAAAACCAACAAGTTACATAAAGGGAGCGAATTACCTTATAAATAAAAGTAGGTCACAAAGTCTTTAAAAATGCAGAAGCCAGAAGGGCAGCAGTTAGAGATCCTCTGGCTCACATCTCTGTTTTTCAGAGGCCAGTATGTTTTTCCTGAACCCAAGTCCTCGCTGTCCTCAGACACCTAACTTTCCTGATTCAGGAGGCCAGTCTTATGATGATTTGTTCAATATCATGCTCAACTGTGTTTCTATCTGCATTTCTTAGTGCCTTACAGAAAAAGGAGAGAATCATGGGTAAAAAGAAATGAAAGGAAATGGAAATAAAAAAACTGAAGAAGCAAGTAAGGAGACAGGGTGTGTTTCAGTTGACCTAGGGTTTCAGCATGACGCTGTGCATCACGTTCAGCACTGAATCTGTAATTTCTACTGACCACAACTCTTTAAGAAGTGCCCAGTTTTCCATTTTGTCATCGGCCCTGTCCTGAGTGAGATGCGATGGACACTATAAGGTGAAGAAATTTGGGGATTTGGAGTAGAGGTGTCCTTTCGTTAGTGACTGACCTGAGTCTCGCCAAAAGTAGCTTAATCCTGTGAGTTCCAGTCCTGCCTCTGCCAATCCTGGCTTTGTGGTCACAGGCAAATTAGCCTCCAGGCCTGTGTTCTCTCACCAGAATAGGTAATGATGTACGACTGCGCAAAGTTGTGGGGCTTGTGCCGTCCATTGTGAGCTCCGAGTGGTAGAGTTCATCACCAGATTTCACTTGGGATGATGTAATGCAGGTCCTTTTAGAACGTTCTTGCACTTCGTTAGAAGCCAGCTGTCACCTTTGTTCTTCAGTGGACTGCTCGCTTCTGGTTCACCTCTTGTCGTTCTTGTATACAGAGGGCAATGCGTGATGGGAAGCAAGTGTGTACTCCACCCGCCTTGGGAGGCAGTAGAAATGGCAGATGGCGGGGTGTAGCTCCTGGAAGCTTTGTCTTCCATTCTCTATCAATGAATCCTCACTCCCCGCCTAGGCCTTGTCAGACCACATCCTCTAATTGTAGGGTATGCAGGTCTCTAGCTGTCTGTGAAGCATGATGGTTAATGAAGACAATAGAGAGAACATCCTTGGCTAATAGGTTCTTTTAACCAGATTTAGTATTAAATATTATGCCGCTTCAAAGACTGTTTCAAAGAGTGTTTGAGCTAGCAGAAAGTTCAGAGACTATCAATCTCAAAACTTCATTTTACAAGGAAACCAAGGCCCTCCAAATGAAAGCAGCTTGTCTGTTTTACATTGCATCATCATTGTTTCTGTGCCATTATTTACCAACCTCTACTTGATGCAGTGCAGACTTGAAGCAGCCATTGAAGGTGCATGAGGAACATAGAGTATCACCACGTTAAAACTCGGTGAGGGCATCTCTGCGCATGGAGGGCGCAGAGGAGGAGGAATAATGGGAAAGTGTGGCCTAGGGGAGGTTTTGGAAAAATGGTGTCCACAATACAAGGTACTAGAGTTCTGTACATGTGGAGGTTCCTAGCAGCCAACAGAAAGAGCAGAGGTGATAGATCCACAGAGTATGCATGTTAAAACGGACCATTGCTGAAGGGAAGCTAAGCTGGTCCCAATGGGGAATTGAAGAAACATTTTCCATGGGTTACCGTAAATGTTACCAATATTCTTTTGATGAACTACATTATTGCATTATATTTGCAGACCCAGAACATGAGATACTCATCAGATGCCATATTTAGTTAAAAACGGAAGACTTCAAACCATATTACAGTAATACCTCTATGAACAGCCCCCCTCCAAAAAAAAAAAAAAATGTTGCAGTGGAATACTTATGTCAGAAATCTCAGCCTTAAAGCTGGAGTTCATATCAAAGCCTAAGGTGATATTTCCTCATCAGAGAAAATGGCTTATTGCATAAGTTATTAACTGCTAAAGGTAATGTCAGATGTTCTCTAAAGCAATGTTTTACAAACTGCAGGTCATAACTCTCAAGTAGAATTTGAAATCGATGTAAGAGGTCACACCTGATGTATTTTTTTTTTTTTTAATGAAATGAGGTAGCATAGAGTGGAGTCAATGGAAGCTGTCGGAGGAAGAATGTGTGTGAGTGTGTATCGGTGTTTATGCTGTATCACAATGTAAAAGGTATTTCTTACTGGGATTGTGGTCCAAAAAGTTTGAAAGGCATTGTCATTAAGGCATACTAGTAAAAGGGCTGCTGTGAAGCCGTAGGCAGACGGTTGACCTGGGCTTTGGGGTGTCGGGGGGAGTGGTAAGGAAGTTCCAAGGAAAGGTGCCCATTGGATACTTGGGCTAAGACCGGGGAGGGCAAGAGGCCAGCAAACACAGGTGCTCTAAAAGCACTTTCCAGAGCCAGGGCTGTCACGGAGATGGGGGAGGGGTGTACACTGGGGATACGTGTGAGAAACATGGACAAGATCGTGAAAGGAAGTCCCCTTTCACTGTGCTTATTCTTAGCCAACACGAGCCCTTCCTCAAATCAAGGCCAGGCCTTCAGCTGGGTGCCCTCCGACCTGCTCTGTCCAACAGGGGCCACGGATCACCCCCCAAAGAGCTCTTGGGACATGGTTAGTCCCAAGTGAGATGTGTTGTGAATGTAAAAGACACCAAATTTAGAAGCATCTAAAAACATCATTAGTAGTTTTTAACATGAGTCTATTGATTTATATGTTGAAATTGTAGCATTTTGGACATACTGGGTTAAATTAATTTTACCTGCTTTATTTTTTTTAATGTACTAAACCTTTTAAAAGGACATAAGTGGCTTGTACTTGTGGCTCGCACTTTATTTCTCTGGGACAGCAGCGGCTGGACTCGCCATGGGTCACCTCTGAAGTGCCTCTCCAGGGCTGTTTCAGGGTCACCCCAACCTCCTGTCCTCCTTTCTGCGCCCGCCCACCTGCTTCTCAGTCTTTGACATCCCTGTAAGAAGGAAATAATTTTTTTTTCACTTAATGATGAAATTCGGAGGCCCAGTTTGAGTTAATACTTTCTTTGCTAGGAATAGGCTTTTTTTCAGGTAATGTTTGCTTCTTCCTGATTTGGAGTAAAGGGAATGGAAAGTGGTTTCCACATTGTCTAAGATGTGGGAGTTGGGATGGTGGCACAAAAATGGGCTAAAGCAACAGAAGACATTTGTGCCTGCCATTTATTTCACTACGGGGGGACAGCCCTGCATGGGAAATTTCTGACTTTGGGGGGAAAGAAAGATTTGAAATTATGCTTCATTCCTTGGTAATCTGATAATTGCAGAATTTCCATAATTGCCTTTTTCTTTCTCCTTCTGAACTAAATTCAGCTCTCAGTTTGGATTTCAAGATTTCTCTGAACTTAATTTTTTTTTACTATCAGGATCCTAACATTCAAAATTGTACATCTCAGCAGAACTCTGATGTAAAATGCCATGAGGAGTGTGTGAAGCTGACTGCTTGCTTCCCCCCATCTCAGGGCTTGCCCCTCTGCTGGTCACGCTGCCCAGGTGGCCTTCCCTCCTCAGGTCTCAGTACAGACTCTGTTCCCCATTCCCACGTGGGTGACCTTGGCTCTCTCATTTTCAAGGACTCCATGCCTCAAATTCAAGAGTTGGGGTTGGGCAAAGGAAAAGTATAAGACTTCTGGGGTTCTGATTTTCGAAAGGAAACTAATTATAGGGCCCAGTGATTAGTGAAGTATTTGATCCATTTTGACTGTTAATGAGAATCAGCGTGGTTGCACCAACAAGGAAAAATAATATTAGTTTTTCTTCCCTCTGTCCCCCCCCCCCCCCCCCCCCATAGGAGTTGCTCAGAAACCTACCGCATGCCAGTGATGGAGTACAAAATGAACGAAGGGATTTCATACGAGTTCAAGTTTCCCTTCCGAAACAACAACAAGTGGCAGAGGAACGCCAGCAAGGGGCCTCATGGTCCTCAAGTCCCGGCCCAGGTGCAGAGTCCCATGACCTCCAGGCTGAATGCGGGGAAGGGAGACGGGAAGATGCCTCCTCCAGAGAGAGCCGCCAACATCCCGCGCAGCATCTCCAGTGACGGGCGCCCCCTGGAGCGGCGGTGAGTGTGCCTTCGCAGGCTGGCTCCACATCTGTGCCCCCCATTGAGTAGCACCAGAATCATAAGCACTAGCTTTTAGGTCTTCCCATATTTTACTAGAAATCAAGAATCGAAACTGAGATGTATGCACCAGTGGCTTCCAAAGCGTGGTGGTAGCATTCCAAAGCCATGGGGGTAAATGAGGGTCTATTCCCCGCATAGCACTTGGCTCCGTGTAATGTGTTTGTGCTCTGCTCTTTCATTTCCCTGTGGGGTCAACAGAAATGATTCTTGTACACTTAGTAGCCTTGTGGCTTGGAACTCAGCAGACGCTTTGAGGTAACATTGACCGTGACATCATCTCGGACAGTCTTTGGGGATAAGTGATACAATAGCAACAGAATGAAGGTTTTTTTTGTTGAGTGTCTGTCACTGTGCTAATAATTGTGAGAGAAAAAAAGCAGCCAATACAGCACAAACATATTTTCCACTGCTCTGTAATTTTTTTTGGGGGGGTGGGGAGAGGGGGTGGGAGGAGAACAGTGGATGTGTTAAAACTCAATCCTGAGTAAAATAAGCAAAAAGAAGAGGGATCCAGGGACCCCAGAAAGTGAGAATCCAAAGTTTGTTGTTAAACAAGTCCCTGTAGATTCCCTCACAAATCATAACTAGTTGGCTCTTAACAAGGATGGCCCAGCACTTTTCTCTGCAATTCATTGTAAAATGCAGTGCTTTGAAATAGAATCTAGGCCAAAAATTAAACCAGATTAAGTGCTTTTAAAATGTAAATAAAAATTGGCTATAAAATTGTAAGTTGTGCTATAAAATGTGTTAGTCCCACTTCCCTGAGCTCCTGAAAAGGGCAATTTCATTCAGTTACCTGTTAGAGGAAGCCAACTTCTTTCCCTCTGCCCGCTTCCCTTTCCCCATCACTTCTGCTTGTCTTGAGCTCATCTCAGAGATCAGCTAGGGAGGGATCAGAAGTGGGAGAAGGCTCTGCTCCTGGCACTGCCCTGGACAGAAGGGAGGGCCTGTGAGAGCCAACACAGTCCCTAGCTCATCTGAGCAGCAGGAACCGGGTCCCACAAGAACAGGGTGGCCAGGAAAGGGGTCCTAGTGATGCTGAACCGTCATTGCTTCAAATTCAGAACAGAAAGCTGAAAGTTTTAAAAATCACACTATGATGTCTTTTAACTTAGTTTGTCTTTTGAGCTTCTACATAAAACATTGTCCTTTCACTACATCAGAAATACTAGAACACTATCTATATATATATATAAAAGCCTAAGCGATCATTCGCCTGGTATCTATGATGCACACTGACCACCAGGAGACAGATGCTCTGGCCGGTAGGTTAGCTTGCTGCTGGGGTCCAGCTGATCGGGACTGGGCCAGACAGGCCAGACATGCCCTGGGTGAATCTGTGCAGGGGCCAGTTTCGGCCCTATCCTCACAGGCCAGCCTGAGGCCAAGGGACCTCACCAGTGCACCATCAGGGTGGGGAGGGACCACAGGAGGGTTCCAGGGTATGTCTGGCCCATCTCACCCAGTACCAATCAGCGCCTGCTGGCTGGGGAAGGACCCCACCAGTGCACAAATCTGTGCACCGGGCCTCTAGTGTATAAATAATTTAATAAAAAACAGACAAACTAAAATTAGTTGTCTTTTCAAAATTCCTCATTTAATCCTGGAGATTTGTTTACAGACCTTGCTATTTATCTCAAAAGAGTCCTCTCCCAGAGTGGCTACATTCCCATCTGGACTTCTCACTTTCCATTATTTTTGAGGAGGAAAAACATCCAGGAGATCTCTGAATAAATTCTTTGTTCTGCACATTCTGCAGTTGGCTCTCTCAGAGGTGTGTGCGCACTGGAATTCATGATTTTGGCCCGAATTTTGAAAGATGAACCTAGGAAACCATTGTTTACAGAAGGGTGCTATTTTCTTTCTCTCCAGAACAATCATCAGGCTTTTACAAGAGAGATTGTTTTTTTGTGTGTGTTATTTTCTTTACACAAGATTCCATGTAATACAATAGCAGAACATACTTCAATTCCACGTTGAGTTTAATTTCTTCCACAGACACTAGAGATGGTTGCTGAACAACCGGCTTCCAAAAGTAGAAATATTTTCTGTAGCTAATGATTGTCCTGTGATAGAGCAGCTTTTAGTGCTAGGCGATGCCTCACGTCCATTACTTCCAGAGGGAGCCCTTTGGGTTCTGGAGGTTATTTCTTCCTGCGCTTGTGTCTGACTTTCATCTTCACTCCACCCAGAGGAAAAGCGATCTCGAGGTGCTCACCATGGAAGGCCACGACTCTAAGCTGTATAGGTGAAGGTGTGAGGCTGCCAGTGTTTGGGGGGAAATTTAACCTCCATTCCTTTCCCTCTGAGGCTCCTTAGTTTCAGGTATTCTTTACACTCGACTCGGGTTAAAGGTCTTATGATGGAGGATGTGGGTGACTTGGAAAATCCCAGCCCTACATTTTCAGGATATCCAGGTTATTTGGCTCATCTTCCTTGTGAAGTATGTGACAATTTAGATAGATCTCCTTTTGTAAAAATTAAAGGGTTTGATTTCCTATCCTATCATTCCTAATTTTTATTAATACAATATTTTTTTGAGTTTTAACTTAAAGTCACAAATAGAGGAACTCTTTTGCTGCTATTTCAGGAATATCCCCAGCACAGAATAGACTTGTGACATTCCTCAGGAATACTTCCTGAGTCCTTCGAGAATCGACAGATTCATGAAGTTTACCTGGGATTATAATTTCTTCCATACAATATAGCTTTCCTGAGAACAGAATACCTTGCTAAGAGATGGAAAGGACTGGTTGGGCACTGATCCACTTGACTCTGCCCTTCATCCCAGCCCTGCCTTATGGTAACGGTGTGAGCCTAGAGTCAGGACCAAAGTGTTGCCTTCCGTGCACTACTTTTTCTCTCCCAGGTTAGGCACGTTGTGTCTAACTGTAGAGAAACCAGCTGTGTGAGTGAAAGTTAGCAGCCATCTTCAGTCTACCTACTACTCAGGCAAACCTATTTCATTCACCATGATTGGGTCCAGCGTGGCTGCTTTTACATGAAAACCTTCATTTACTGCCTGTAGAACCATAGTTTTTCTTGAATTGGATGCAATATTCTAGACTTCCAGGTCATTAGGGACAATTTTTTAAAACAGTATTTGTGGAACACGTTATCATTCTCCTTTAATACCAAGGTCAGTCTTAGCCCGTTTGACTCATGGATAGAGTGTCAGCCTGCAGACCAAAGAGTGCCGGGTTGGATTCTGGTCAAGGGCGTGTACCTAGATTGCAGGCTCCTTCCCAGACTGGGCCCTGGTCAAGGCTTGTGCAGGAGGCAACCAACTGATGTGTTTCCCCCACGTCGATGTTTCTGTCTTCCCTCTCACGTTCACTCTCCCTAAAAATCAATGGAAAAATATCCTTGGGTGAGGATTAAGAGAAACAACAAAAAATAAAAACCAAAGTCAGAATTTGTATGGCATTGCAAAACGTGTTGGTGTTTGGAGTTTCTAACAAATGTTTCACTGAATTGTGTTCTCTGTATACATTAAGAGAAACTGATGCAATAGGGGCATAGCACTCGTTTGCTGTAAAATAGAATAAAGTTTAATTCTCTGATTTAAATATATGAGCTTTATGCTCTCCAGGTGGCCTTTTGAGTATGGATTTTTCTAGTATTTGTGGGGATAGTATTTATCAACATAATTAATTTTTGTTCAACAAAAATAGTCACTGCAATGTAATCATTCTTTTGGCCTCAAATTTATCGTGAGTGTAAAGGTAGGACTGAAATAAAAATAGCTGGCTGAAGCACATCCACCTGTGCTGTTTATACATAATATGCAGGATAAAACCGTGATCTGTGTTAATGTGCTCTGAAAAGTTCAGCCCGGCTGGCGTGGGTCAGTGGTTGAGCATCGACCTATGAACCAGAAGTCACAGTTCAATTCCCAGTCAGGGCACATGCCCAGGTTTTGGGCTCGATCCCCAGTGTGGGGAGTGCAAGAAGCAGCTCATCAATGATTCTCTCATCATTTATGCTGCTATTTCTCTCTCCTCCTTTCCTCTCAGTAATCAATGAAAATGTATTTGTAAAAACGAAAAATAGAGAAAAGTTCAGCTGTTTCAGGGGTTTTGTATAGACAACAGGTATCTTAGCATATAAAAAAGGTTTCTCTGTTTTTAGATGAAGTATTACCAGCCTTTATATAAACACTTGGTGTTGGATCTTACTGAACTAGTGCTGCTTTTGAGCTTTACCAGTGTGCCCTACTGTCCCCTTTCCCCACTTCGTTTAGCTCTAATGGGGGTGGGGAGGACTTCTTCATTTACATAGCGTTACAGAAGGCTGCATTGGCAGCCTACCCACCCACCCCTCCTCAGCAGATACTAGCAGCCTGCAGGGCCAGAAGAGTATGTCTGTGAATATTGTTGAAACAGACTTAGAGTTCTCCTCTCAGAGAGCTGATCAGTCGTGTGCTCATCCAATCTGTATTTTTAAGAAAATGCTTTCTAAATTTATTTCATACAGGGTCTGCTAATTTTTACTATCATTTTCTACTTTGAGACAAAGCAAGCACCTGTGAAATCCTTCCTCTTCCTTTATTTAGACTAGAGGCCTGGTGCACAAATTTCATGCACAAAATTTGTGCATGGGTGTGATCCCTAGGCCTGGCTGGTGACCAAAGTGTGAGTGTCTGGTATGGAAGGGCAGGTTCCAGCTGACCTCTGGGTCCTGGGCAGCACCTGGGCCCCACAGATCCCCACGCATGCCCCCTCTGCCTGAGTCACAGTGCCCAAGTCCCCACCAGGAGATAAGGTGAGCACAGCCGGACACAGTATGGACCTCCTGGCTGCCCAGTGGTGCCGCCTGGAAGCTGGGCGGGCAGCACACTCTCCTGGCCAGCCTCGCAGACTGGTTCCTATGTGAATCCACAGGGAGCCCAACCAGCCCCTGCAGTCCCTTGCGGCTATGGCCCCACTCACCCGAAAGAGGCCATGTGGTACTGAGTGGGCTCCTCGTGGGCACCTGAGCAGAGGGGCTGCCTCAGCACATGAGCCCTGGCATCCCGGAGGAGGGTAGTAGGGGGAGAGAGAGCTTGGTGGACACCCTGCATTCTCACTGCACCCCCGTCCCTATCGCCCCCACTTCAGGTAATCGCCCCCTGGTGGTCAGCACACGTCATAGGGAGCAGTCGAACTCCAGGTTAAATGACTGCCCAAGGGACCAATTTTCATATTAGAGGATTAGCTAAGGTTAGAAGTTTCAGGACTTGTACTTTCCAAATGCCGTCCCCTTGGATCATAGTTTGACTTGACTGGCGGATCCTTAAACCATGGAACTTAGCAGTGCAATATCTTGAAATAGTTTATTTCAGAAACCTCAGCCATCATCTGTATTTGGGCAGTTCCTTAGTAGTATATGTTTTGCCTTGATCTCTTTACTTTTTATATTCATACTAGAGGCCTGGTACCCAAAATTCATGCAAGGGGCTCGGCCCTGGCAGCCCTGGCTTCATCTGGATCATCATCCTGTCTAATTAGCATATTAGGCTTTTATTATTATAGAGCCACCTTCACTTGAATGCACTGTGTCTCCTAAGTCCAAGTCCAAACTGCCTTCAGTTTCTCTCCTGCCCTTCCCCCACCCGTACTTCTCTCAGGGCACCCACCTTGCTGAAGGACTTTGCCTTCTACCTGAGTATCCAGAGCAGGACTGGGATTCATAATTGCTTTTCCCCCTTTACCCCTCTCCTCCCCATCTCTACACCACTTAGTTATCAAGTCCTTAGCATCTGTTGGGCTCCTCATTTTTAACCTTCCTCCTTGTCATTGCTTTGGGGACTCTCATTTCTCAGGGAGATTCTTCTGGCAAGAACATCTCTCTATCCCTCCATCCTGCATGTGTATGGAACTTTCTAATAGAAATGGAACTCCTGCCGAAACCGGTTTGGCTCAGTGGATAGAGCATCGGCCTACTGACTGAAAGGTCCCGGGTTCGATTCCGGTCAAGGGCATGTACCTTGGTTGCGGGCACATCCCCAGTAGGAGGTGTGCAAGAGGCAGCTGATCGATGATTCTCTCTCATTGATGTTTCTAACTCTCTATCTCCTCTCTCTTCCTCTCTGTAAAAAAATCAATAAAATACATTTTTTTTAAAAAAGAAAAGAAATGGAAGTCCTCCTCGGGCCATGCCTTTTCATTCCATCTTCCCCTGTGAGATCCGTGCCTGGCTCCAGGCACGTCCATGACTGTTGCTATGTTTTCTCTCGCCTTGATGCCCTTACACCTGCTCTCTGTTCGCTCTGCCCTCCATGCCCTCGCTCGGCAATGCCTCACTCTGAGAAGGCTCCTTTAATTTCTCCAAAACACTCCTCCCGCCTCTGCTTAATTGCCTTTTTTGAGATTGTTCATATCACTGAAAGTCGCCTTTCTTCAAAGAATGTGTTCTTCACTATAATCTTCTCCATCCATGTTCTACCTTCAGGCAGTCTGTCTTACTCATGGTCGTATCCCAAGAGCCGGCCTCAGATTCAGACGTTTTAACAGGCTCTCAATGCATTTTTTAAAAGATTTTATTTAGTAATTTACCTAGTATGCGAAAGAACTTACTTAAAGAAGTGGGGACAGAAGTAAAATCAATTCAGGAGACAATAAATCATTTTATTATTTTTTATCTATTGTGGTAAAATATGCATAACATAAATTTTGCCATTTGGACCATTTTTAAGTGTACAGTTCTGTGGTGTATGTACATTCACATTGTTATACAACCATTACCATCATCCACCTCCAGAACTGTTTCATCTTCCCAGACTGAAATTCTGTATCTTTTCGTCCTAACAGCCACCATTCTATTTTCTGTCTATGAGTGTGACTACTATAGGCACCTTGCATAAGTAGCTTCATATAATAGTTGTCCTTTTGTGACTGGTTTATTTCACGTTAGCCTCAGGTCTTTCAGGGTTCATTCATGTTGTAGCGTGTGTCAGAATTTCCTTCCTGTGTTCGCTGAGCTACTATAACTGAACACCATAGCCGGGTTGGGGGAGGGGCTTAAACTACAGGTTTATTTCTCACAGTTCCAGCTCAGAGGCAGGAAGTCCAAGATCAAGGTGCTGGCAGATGCGGTTCTTGATGCAGAAGCTCCTCCTGGGATATAGGCAGCCATCCTCTCGCTGTGTCCTCACAGGGCAGAGAGCAGACTCTGGTTCTTCCTCTTCTTATATGGGGACTATTCCCATAGTAGAGGCTCCACCCTCAGGACTAATTTAGCCTAATTACTTCCCATAGGTCCCCTCCTCCTAATGCCTAATGAGGTTTGGCCTTTAACATATGAATTGGGGGTGAGGGGGGTGTTTGGAGTGGGGGTTACATTCACACCATAACCTTCCCTTTTTCAGACTGAGTAATACTCTAATATTCCATTGTGCATATGTAGCACATTTGGTTATCCATTCACATGGGTATTTATTATAAAAATTAAATGATAGATAAAAGCAAAACACTCTGTCGGATAAAGCTATAAAATTAAAGCTACATTTAAGTAGAACTCTAATTTTTTGGCTAATTTTACCATCCTACTATTTTAAAAGTATATTGTGGGTAATGCTGTTTGAAATTGGGTGAAAATCAAGTTGTTCTTGATTAAATTTCCTGTAAAAGGTTTTAATTTGATTGCAATTGAATTAGGAGGGAGCGGGTTGTTATTTGTCTGCCAAGTTTAGGCAGAGAAGCAGAGAGCCACGCTTGACTTAAGCTCACCCGGCTCTTAAGGCTGTTTCCCCCAACTCTTCAAAGGAGCTGGCCACTCCGGCATTCACATTGCAGCTCAAGTTCAGATGATTGGCAGGCTCACATCTTTAGATTCTGGTACAAAGATGTTTCCTATTGAATATTTAGGGCAGCCTGACTACTGGCATGGCTCAGTGGTTGAGTGTCAACATATGAACCCCGAGGTCTCAGTTTGATTTCCAGTCAGGACACATGTCTGGGTTGTGGGCTCCATCCCCAGTAGTGGGTTTGCAGGAGGCAGCTAATCAATGATTCTCTATCATCATTGATGTTTCTCTCTCTCTCTCTCTCTCTCTCTCTCTCTCTCTCTCTCTCTCTCCCTCTCTCTCTCTTCCTCTCTGAAAGCAATAAAAATATATGTGGTTTTTTTTTTTTAAAGATTTAGGAAACAGGCACAGTGGCTTGAGCTTGGCACGCCTGCCAGTCCCCTTTCTTTTCCAAGCTCCGGAGTGGCCCAGGGAAGGAGACCAGAGGGACCATGTGGCCCCGCTCAGGCTCTGGAATTGCCTGTCGTTCTCAGGCCTCGAAAGTAGCTGCTGTGCACTCAGCCTGGGAGCATGTCCCACCGGGCTTCCTCCCTGCAGAGCACCACGTTTCACGCGATTCCTCCCAGCAAGCCCGCAGTCCAGAGGCCTCGGTCCCCTAGGTTCCAGCCCCAGCCCCTGGAAGTGATGCGACAGTGAAGTTTCTTATCCACTCGCCGCTTCAGTGTCCCCAAGAATCAGATGGGGCTCTAGCCCCGCCTCTTAGAGTCCCTGTGAAGACTAAAGTAATGTAGCTCTGTGTCTAATCAGCTCTCTCTGTAGGCATGACACTAGGGGCTTCGAGAAGGGGAGATGCCCTGTGTCACTGTTGTCATTTTGTAGATGCTTTTCCAAACCCAGCTCCTCGGAAGTCAAAGAGCGTATTCAGATGGAGTCCTGGAGCCAGCAGCTGGGCTGATGAGGCATCTGCAGCCTCATCGAGGCAGTGCCTGTGGGGGTCCGTGTTCCCAAAGCAGGTTGGTTGTCGTCAGTGACAGAGGCCCGGTTAACTTGCTGACCCAGAGAAGATGCATTCAGGAAACACTGACACACTGAAAACAGTGGTGGTGAATGGTGCAGATGAAGAGATTGTAGGGAATCCTGCAAAAACTATCGGGGCAAGTTAGAGTGGACCTGAGAGGTGATCTTGTAAAAAACTGTTTTATGTATTCTGAGAAGAGCAGCGAGGCAGCATGTGGTCATATTTCTCTGCCAGTCAGCAAGAAACTACTTCTCTGCGCCCAGCAGTGGGGTCATGCCCTCCTGCCTCAGCCCACCCAGGGCGGCCTGGCCTAGTCACATCTCATAGGAGGGTCTACAGAGGCCCTCAATGGCCTTAGGGCTTCCTCAAGCCTCTTCTTCCCCCAACACACACTCGCACACCAGGGAAGGCCTTCTCAGAAGCTAGAGCTGACGTGTCCTGTGGTAACTCTCCTGCACATGGAAGAGGGAGTGAGAGTGTAGGGAATGTAAATTACTCTCTAAAACTATGTTCTGCTTTACATTTGGAATTTGAAACCTCTGACATTATTCTTTCAGATTTGTTGATCATACAACACATTTTTAAGCGTGTAGAAATTAGTGGTAATTAAGACAAATTAGCTCCCTAAACCCACCCCACAGTCATCAGTGTGAAATTTCCCATAAGCCTCTTGTTCAGGGTTCTCTACACTGAAGGGTCTGACAAAGGCCTGCTTCCTTCTACCCGTGAGAATCCCACCGTGAGGTGACAGCGTGGCGTTTGGGATTTGCCCGCCATCTGTCCATCAAGTGCTTAAGGAGGAAAGTGCATTTAATTTCCTCTTTACCCGCTGGAGCAGCTGCTGTGAAGGAATGAGAGGGCAGAGTGTCCGAGGGCTGGTCAGCAGGGCTGAGTGCATCTCTCCCGAGCATGTGTGTATCTGGGGGTGGGGTGTGTGTGTGCTGACCTCGGGGCTCTAGGCTGGTGGCTGCACCAAGAGGCCTCGAGACACAGAGATGGCCCTGGGCCCTCGCCCCGGACCACCTTCTTCAGGAACTGCAGGCCCAGACGAACAGGGGGACACGGCGGAGGGGGTCGCCTCCTGTGCCGGTGGCCTTGCTTGCAGTGTAGGTAGGAGTTCACTGCCTCCCACCAGTCTCCACACCGGAGAGAACCAGAATCCAGATTAATTAAATAGCCTGTAGTCTCCCAATCTATCACTCTTCTTTTTCTCTTTTGGTTTCTCGTTACACTTTTTAAAATGACAAATGATGAGGCATAGTGCAGCCCTGAATCTTGGTCAGTGCTGTGTACCCGCTAAGTAACTGATGGGCTAGTTTGCAAATGGGACTGGACTGTAGCACTCACAATTTCTGCAAACCAAGAGCATCAGTACTGGTAGAATTCTGTGGGAGGAAAGCGGGATGCTCGTCTCTTCCCCTAGCTTAGGGCCGTCACAGGCGGAGCGGAGCGTGGACACCGTGCGAGGCAGACGCACATGGGCAGCCCCTCCGACCTGAGACCAGCGAGCGTGCTGTGTTTTGGCTTCTGCTCCCCTTGTTTTTGTCTGTGTGATGGGATAGGGAGTGGATTTATTTTGCTTAGTTTTTTCCAGTCTTTAAAATCCTAGTATGTCAAAAAAATAAAAATCCACTTAGCTTTTCACCAAAGATTTGGGTATTGACTTCTTTTTGTGAAATATTTGTGAATATTGGTGAGAGTAGGACTAACCAAAGAGAACACGCCACTGCCTGGCTGCAGAGCCTTCGGTTCCCCCGCTGCCTCCGTGTGAAGTGTTTGCTTCCTCAGCTGAGCATTTCAGAGCGCACCCTGTACAACCTAGTCGTCCTCACGGCATGGCCCCCACATTCTCCCACCATTTCTGGTGCTCAGGCCTAACATGCCTTTGTGGTGACCTCACATTTCCGCATCCTGGCTCCTGACGGTGGTGAGCATCCTTCGTTCCCTACAAGTCCCATCTCAAGTGCATTTCTTCATCAGGCTTTCCCCCCTGCTTTTCCCAACAAGGTTTGACTTCTCACCTGCCTGAGCCTCCGCACTCTGTACTGCCCTCAAGACAGTTTCGTTTTACTTGTGTTTTCCTTAAAAACCGTACGTAGCTATTTTGGACTCATGCTCTGGGCCCGGCTCTGTTCAAAATTCTTTGTGCAAGTTTTCTCAGTTAATCCACCCAACAGCCCATTAACTTGATTACTGTTTACCTCTTTTACAGATAAGGAGCCCAGGGAATGAGAGATGAAACAATTTGTGCAAAGTCATAGCTGGTTAGTGGTGGAGCTGAGGTTAGCATCGAGGCCATTGGACCCGAGAGCCCTGTAGCCTAGCCACCATGCCGTGCGAGTGAGATCCACCACCACGTGTGGAAGTGCTTGTGGACTGGGCACCCGTGCACTGGCGCGCTGAGCGGCCCGTTGCTGCTCTAGTCCGCCAGCAGTCACACAGGCCCCCGTGCTCAGAAGGGTCCACGCTGGGCTCAGTGCTCCGCTGTCACTGCCATGACATTTGTAATGGTATATGAACAGGGGACCATTTTCATTCCGGCTTGAGCCCCACAAATCATGAAGCTGGTCCTGCCTGCAGTCCATTCTTGCTCTCTCTGCCCTCAGTTATCAAACTGATTGTTCTCAAGAGGCACCCGTAGTGAGCGCCAGGCTTGAAGTGATGACCCATTTATCTCAATGTGACGAATTGCTGAGCTTTCCTAATGGTACATGAGTTATTCCTGGCTGTAAACGGCTCTTATCACTGGAGGCTCATCAGAACAGGATTTCCATGGTCTAATCCGAAGAACCAATATGAATCACGTGATCAGTGAGCCAGGGTAGCTCTGCTTCTCGGCACTCACAGTGGGAAACAAGGACAAGGCAGAGGGATGATTTGTCCACATCTGAACACAACTTCTTTAAATCTCCTCTCATCATAGCACCTTGAATCATCTCAGAAAATCTTTTCTTTTTTTCTTTTTTTTTTTTTTTTTTTACAAAATTCTGGAAGTATCCCTGGTTGAAGACAGGCTTTTCCTTGGTCCAGACTTGACCTTATTCACCCAGATACTGTTCCCTGGGTGAGTCGTGTTTTAATTGCCGAGTGCCGTGCTTAATTATAGACTCGGGCATCTAATTTGTCAGTCATTGCTGCCATTTAAAACCCTCTCGGTTGTTTTTACCACCATCCCCTGTTTGCACTCGAATTACAGAGGGTCTGCCTCCTTGGACGCAGTGCTCTCACTTTGGAGTAAAGAGCGGTAAATTGAGGCACCATTAAATTTGTACTGTATACGGCTCAGGGAAAACAATGTCAGCATCAACTACACAGATACTGAGAATTCCTTATCCATAAATTGGTAAATGATAGCATCAGTCACAATCTGAGGAGTTCAGTCTCATAAGAGTCTATTAATGCTAACACCATGTTAACACCATGCGTGTAGTCCTGTGAATTGATCCAGGGGAAGGGTGTGTGTGGGGGGGAGTAATAGAGGGCCCAGGGATTATTTTATTAGAAATCTGGATGTTAGCAGTTCTCTTCTCTCCCTAATCCTAGTGTGAGAACACTTCTGTGAAAATAAGGAACTGATACTGATCTTAGACCGTATCCATCCCTTCAACTCGTTGCTTTCATTGCAGCAGAATGCATCGCCTGTGAAGGAAAGCTGCTGTGTGTCCTGCGGACTGTGGACGTTGTCTGGGGGCTGATGAGCATGACTTTCAGTCACTGTGTCCTTTGTACAGTCACACAACCCTGGCATTGTATTTCTGCAGAGGGAATTCATAGAAAGCATTTAAGACAACGTTTAACATCAGTTACTTCTAAAACATTTAGTTATTTCTTAGCTAAATTTATAAATTTATAAAAATGTAAGGAAGAAAATTACTGAAATTAATGCTGAGAGGTTTTGAAATTTCCTGACAATGACCAGAGCTGCCTTTCAAAAGATTGTTTCTTATATTCCACGGAAATAAAAGATCTCACAGCCGCTGAAAGATGTGTTCATCTTAGTCCTCTTGACCTCTTTGGGCACAGATATCTAGAATTTCTCAGACTCGTTAAGACTAAGAGAAAGCACAAAGGTCTGGGTTTATCTCAAAAGGGAGGGAAGGACGTGTGATCTTGTGCTCACTGGTCTCAGCAATCCTTGAAATAGAGTAGGTGGGAGGACAGAGATTCAAGAGGTCAGCATGCGCTCCAGTGTGAGCCAGTTTGGGTGCTATTTTCCAAGTGGCAGGACAGCAAGCATCCCCACTTCCACGCGTGATGGCCGCAGGCTCTGGCAGTGAACGCCAGTGCGGCAGGCAGCCCTTCCGCTCCCCGCACCAAGTCTGTTGTCAACCAATATTTCTGTGATGGTATCACTGCAGAGTTTGGAAATAACTAAGGCATCAGAAGAGAGGATAGTCCTGATTTCCCCCCCCCCCCCCAGCATATATACATCCAGAGTCGTAAAACCTTTTCAGTGCCATTCCATCCATTTCTGTATGTGTGCTGTGTGTGTGTGAGAGAGAGCAAGCAGGAAACAAAGCCACCATTGAATTACAGAAATGCAGAAACGGGATGGGAGTGAGTGCCGGCCTTCTGGAAATGCTATTTTTTCACTTGGGATCACTCCAGTAACCAAGTAGAATTTTCTGATACCCTTGCCAAATAAAGGGCTGAGGTTGAGAAGGAGCGTTAGATATTTCAGCTTAACGTGCATTTTGGAGAGCAGGGTAAGGAAAAGCAAGCCCTAAATACAAATATAAAAAGTTGCTTTTGGGCTTTCTCTATGGAATCATGTTGTCACTTCCTCGTAGAAGCATAAATATTTTCATGTTCACCATAAATATAATTCATTGGCATTACTTACCCACAAGAGAGTTAAATCAACAGGCCCCAAACCTGTTAACATTTCTACTGCCTTCTCCTCCCCCCACCCCGCCCCATCTTCCTGTAACACTTTCTCCTCTTTGCAGCAAGAAAATCAAAGCAGCTACAAAAGGAAACTGTATTTGAAATCAAAGCAGCTACAAAAGGAAACTGTATTTGAAGTTTCTCTATATTAGGTGCATGTAAAGGCCAAACTCTTAAGGCAGAAAGCAGTGTGGTCTCTTGTAACATTTGGGTTTATGCCGTTCCTTAGTCCCTACCTAGCTTTCTTCTTTGTGCTCTGTTCCTCCCATTCCTCCCCGACTCCAGTCCCCTTCCAGTTATTCCAGAATAAATAGTGAGATCTTTGGGAGAGGTCTTAATGGAAAAGAATGAAGGGACATCCATGCCCAGATAAATGTCTTGATCTTTTATCAAAACACTTACCCAAAGTAGGGATGAGCTAGCGTTCCAAGATCCCACTGGTCTAACTCACATCTCTGCCCACACATGCCCCTCTCTCAACCCTGGCCTCCTAGTGAGGATGCCAGCCATGATGCTAACAGGAAGACCTTAAGAACTCTGCCTCTTTCCCTAGCTTCCCATTGAATAGCCCAGTGTTTTGCAAACCGCAGCTCACGAGCCACATGCAGCTCTTTGGCCCCTTGAGTGTGGCTCTTCCACAAAATACCACGGCCTGGGCGAGTTTATTTTGAAGAAGTGGCGTTAGAAGAGGTTTAAGTTTAAAAAATTTAGCTCTCAAAAGAAATTTCAATCGTTGTACTGTTGATATTTGGCTCTGTTGACTAATGAGTTTGACGACCACTGGAATAGCCCAAGGACCCAGCATCCCAGGTCTCTCACTTGCCATTTCATACTCTGTAGCAGAGGCATCGCCAGTAAGTTCTCTTGCCATTGTATGTCAGATCGATGATATATGTCCAGGGCATAATTCTGTCATCCCCCTTTTCTCACATTTAAGAAAGCATGGTATCACCTTGAATGTGTTGTAAGTGTTTTTAGCAAATTATTCCCAAAATCTTGGCACGTTATTATTAGAGACCAACTGTTTTTCATCTGATATAAAGGCATCGTGGTTGAGTACCCCTGGCTCGGACACCTGATGTAACTAACTATGGGCCCTCTTCCTGAACCACCGCTTCGTTTCCTATGCTGCGGGTGGGAATTCTCCTTCAAACGTGTGTTAAGCAGCCAGAGATATACAGATACATACCTGCCCTGTAAGGGCAGAATCTGGTTGGGGAGATAGACACACATAAAAGTAACCATTCCACAGGGAGTGCGACGGGGCTGCAAAGAGCAGGTTGTTGTGGGATTGAGGTTCTCATTGATCTATGAATTCAGGCCTGTGATGTTGGAATTGGGCCTTGGGTAGAAAGGATTCTCCTTGAATAAGGAGGTTCCCAGCAGAGAGGACAAGCTAAGTAAAGGTATGACTTTGGTGGGTGAGTCTGAGCGCTGGGGCGCGCCGCATGTGACCAGGATGGAGGATGCATGGAGGCAGGTAAAGAGCAGGGAGATTAGGATGGATATGAGGATGCACTTATATGGCGAGACGGTCCAGGGCCTGGCAGAGGGCATCAGGGATTTGGTCTTCTGTCCTGAAAGCAAAGGGAGGCTGTGGAGAGGTGTTGGCAGCCAGAGGACTCGATGGTAGGGGCATTAGAGGTCTGGTGTAGATGGAGCGTGGAAGTCAGAAGACCGGGTAGAGCACTGTTATACTGACCCAGGCAGAGATGGGGGCCCTTAGAGGACAGTCAGCCGGTTGGAGACTAGTTCTCTCCCTGGTCTTTGTGCTTTCCAGACTAGCACCCAGGGTGCCTGACCACAAGGTCTGTGCTCGTAACAGTTGAGCTTAATTAGACCAATTGACTATGGAAGATGAGAAAAGTGGGGAAGGGATGTAAAACCATTTAGCTTGAAATAGCAGATATAGGAGGGGCAGGTTTGGGGTGTGAGGGTGGGAAAGGGAAAAATCAGTTAGTTTTTAGGGGGTTTGGTTGGAATTGCTGGTGAGGGTGCCCCAAAGGGATATCTAGGAGACAGCTGGAGTTAGCTGGCTTGTCACTGCACTGAGAGATCTAGCGCTCATGTCAGCTCTGCCCTTTGGGCCTACATTGATTTGGAAGTCATACATTTTGGTCTTTAGCCTTATTCTTTTTCCATTAGAAAAGCTTCTCACGGTGATTCTGTTATCCCCCCCTGTCAGCTTCCTCTACCCGAAACCCCAGTCTGCCCTGCTGTAGAGAGTTTCTGGGTTCACCGTGGGAACCTCCCCTGCCTCAGTGATCCGGGTTCTGACCCAGGGCCTCTGCACTTTGATGAAAAAGTCGCCTGACTGTGCAGGCCGTGGCCAACTGTCCTATTAGGACCAGAAAGCCCAGCCTTCCTAGCGGGCAGCAGTAGCTTAGCCCAGAGTGCGGCCGCCTTAGAATCAAGAGGCCGGGCTTACTGAGTGAACGGCTTCGATCCACTTCCTCGGTGATAAACTGGAAGGGACCTGCCCTGCCACAGGGGTCGAACGATGTGTGCCAGCTTCCACTTCTGCAGTTAAGGTTTAGTTCTCACCTGGGCACCTCGTCAGCGTCACGTAGATATCCCAGTGCTTACCACGTTCCTGCTAGAGCCACTGGAGTAGAGTCTCTGTCCTGACTGCAAAGCTCCAGTTTCTGTCGCCAGAGCCATCAGCAGGGTGAAGGCCCCATAGCTTTTGAAATAGATGTATTAGATGAAATTCCTTAATTCCAGTTAAGTTTCAACAACTGCGGTTCTAGGCACTTTTTGTCATGGAGGTTTTTACATGGTGATGCTACTATCAACCAAATTCATAAATGCTAAATAGCAGAATCTGAATAATTGTTTCAGACTCTGAGTAATAAAATTAGAAAACAAAGAATGTACCCGTCTCCCCCTGGCCATGTCCTCTGGGAGAACCCGCGTGAAAGTGGAATTAATTGCCGTGTTAATGTCACTGGGGTTCAATTATGCTCTCTGCTGCCATACTAGGAAGCCGCCTGCGCGGCTCAGCCCATTGAATTCTGGCAGCTTTGGAAACATACGTGTCTTCCCCTGTTGTTTCCCCCGCCCCCTCCACGGCAGCTTTCCAGGGGCTCCCTGGGGGAGTGGTTGCACGGGGACGGGGCTTGTGTAGGCTCCAGCTGGCCCCATTTTCACCCTCTCCATGAAGCCGCTGCCTCTGTCGCATTTATATGATGTTATCCATCATGCCTGCCTCGGGACTCTTCCCTTTGAGTTGCTGACTTCCTCTTTTTGGTTTGTACGTGCAGGCTGTCTCCCGGTTCGGACATCTACGTGACGGTCTCGTCCATGGCTTTAGCGAGATCCCAGCAGTGCCGTAACTCCCCCAGCAACCTGTCTTCCTCCAGCGAGACTGGCTCTGGCGGGGGCACCTACAGGCAGAAATCCATGCCCGAAGGGTAGGTGTGCCCCGTCGTGCACGGTCCCAGTTGGCATCGCTGCCTTTCATCCGTCATTCAGAGGTGTGAAATGATTTCCATTCAGCCAGCCTTGATCGATTTACAAAAGAACAAAAGGGGAAATATGGTTAATAATTTCAGATGGAAAACTGTTTTCATGGCTGGTTCAAACCACCTCTTAGGCTGTATATCATTCTCTGGTCTCTAAGGATTCAGTGACAGAGAAATCCGATTACACCAGCTTCTCCATGATATATGTTGCTTATTTTCATAGTACAGCTTTGTCATTTTTTAATATGTCCTCCAAAGTGAACTCCACAGTACTCTATACTGCTTGAACTGGTTGGGGTTGGTTTTGATGCTACAGTAGGGGATCATCAGACCTAAAGTTTAAAATTATATTTTTCACATTTTAAAAGTCTTCTGTGATTTCAGCCTGTGGGCTGGTGTTTGTGTGTGTGTGTGTGTGTGTGTGTGTGTGTGAGAGAGAGAGAGAGAGAGAGTGGTGTGTGTGTGTGTGTGTGTGTGTGTGTGTGTGTGTACACTATATTTGCCGGCGTATAAGACTATTTTTTTGGCCCTGAAAAATATGCCTCCAAGTGGGGGGTAGTCTTATAGGGCGAGTATATAACAAACTCTGTATTTTGAGTGGAAATGTTAGGGGGTCATCTTATACGCCCAGTCGTCTTATACGCCAGCAAATACGGTAATTGATATTTTACAGAGAGGAAGGGAGAGAGATAGAGAGCTAGAAACGTCAATGAGAGAGAAACATCGACCAGCTGCTTCCTGCACACCCCCCACCGGGGATGTGTCCACAACCAATGTACATGCCCTTGACCGGAATCAAACCCCGGACCCTTCAGTCCGCAGACCGACTCTCTACCACTGAGCCAAACCAGTTTCGGCTGGTATTTGTTTTTCATGGTGTTGTTTTATTTGTTTTTTTGTTTTGTTTTGTTTTTTTTAATACTAAATACCCAAAAGTAACTATTTGCTTCTGAAAAGACTTACAAAGTAAAACGCTCAATGTGCATGATTTCAGAGGCTACTGAAAAGGGAAAAGTGGGGGGATGTCTGAAGCCTGGGAGAAGGAGCCACAGAGCGTTACGTGGTGCACGGGGGCTTTAGGCTCTGCCCAGAGGAACAGTGAGGGAGCAGCAGCGGCTTCCGCCAGGGTATCCTCCTGACAAAGAACCCGGGACCGTTTCAAGATCAAACATAAGGAACTGATAAAAACTGATGTATCTATTCCGAGTTTTCCCCATTTTAACAAATGCGCACAGGATTTGTTTATTTTCTTGAGATTTTACCGTGTTACAAAATAATCATGCTTATTATTAAGAATACTTTCATAGAGGGTATTTTTATCCTATAGTGTTTTGTCAGTTTTTACAGCTATTAAGTTTGATTTCTTTGTTATTGCAAAATCTTTATGTTAGCAGAAATTGGGTAATAAAACCACTATAAAATATGCCCGTCCCTGGCCTCAGTGTCTCCCCCAGATTCTGTTGGTAGCATCTCTAAAATGTGTATGTCTTATTTTAATTATTTCAGTGACAACTAGAAAAAAATTTAGTTCTTATTCGTGAGTCTCTAAAAGATTTTATGAGTTAAGTATTATATACCACACCACAAGCGCAACTAATTATTTCTTGTTTTAATTAGTAGATTTTAAATTACCTGGTTTGATTTCAAAAATAAGAATCCACTACAACTTTAGTGTTGGTACAGCAATCTGTCAATATACATAAAGGCTAATTAATATACAAAATGTCCCCTCGGGAGTTTGGCTGGGAGACCGGGAGTTCGATCACTTGCTATGATGTGCACTAACCACCAGGGAACAGTGCGGAGCAAAGGAAGGCCTGGCCAGTATCCGGCAGCTGGTAGCTGGGGAAGGAAGGCCCCAGCCGGCCAGGCCAAGGGACCCTGCCAGTGCACAAATTTAATGAGCCTGTAACAGCAACAAAAAAGCATTATTTTCTTCTATGATACACTTCTAATATATGCCAAAAATGTGAGCTGCAACATTTACGTTTTGGTGAATATTTATGTTAGAACCATGATTTCAATGCCTTGGCTGCACAGTTTGTGGGTTTTTTGTTTTGTTTTGTTTTGTTTTCAAGGAGGTGGTAGTTGTGCAACCTGATGTTTATTACTAACTACCATCAGTGATACTGAGGGTTTTGCCCGTTGTTTGTGAGCTTATCCCATGACTATTTACTGTATGATGCCCTTTTTTTTTTTTTAACATATATTTTTATTTCAGAGAGGAAGGAAGAGAGAGAGAGAGAAACATCAATGATGAGGATCTTTGAGTGGCTGTCTCCTGCACGCCCCCTACTGGAGATCGAGCTGACAACCTGGGCATGTGCCCTTGACTAGAATTGAACCTGCGACCCTTCAGTTCACAGGCCAGTGCTCTAACTACTGAACAAAATTGGCTAGGACTGATGTCCTTTTTAATGTGGATACTTTGCAAGATGAGGATGATACTATAGGGGAAGAATAAACTTTCTTCTAGCCTTCAGGGTTTCTTCGCTGGCTTAAAAATTAAATCTACATGAGACAGATCAACATGAGAAAATAACAAAATTCAATTACATACATACATATGGGAACCCCACATACATGAGAGCTAAGGACAATGTCAGGCACCCTGGGGCTTCAGAAGGAAGAAGCCATCACAGGACAATAAGAGCAGATGTCAGTTAGTTTGCCCTGCTCTGTAGATTGGTAAGAAAAGGATGTCAGTGGTAATCTCCTGTGGGCAAAGCCCCTAATTTAAGTTGTTCTAGGTCAGTGGTGGGCAAACTGTGGCTCACAAGCCATGGTTTGCCGCTCTGTTGACTAATGAGTTTGCTGACCACTGACCTAGACTCTCGATTCCAATAATTACAGGCTGTTGTTGTTCCTTGTGATTAAGACCCTATCCCAGGGGTCAGCAAATTCATTAGTCAACAGAGCAGCAAACCGCAGCTCGCGAGCCTCAGTTTGCCGACCACTGTTCTAGGTAGTTAAGGAGGGAGCCGAAGTCCAAAGGGTCTCCGTTGCCTTTAGCTCAAAAATAATCCATATGCCACAGAGTTACTTCTTGGGGTTACTCAGTCTGAACCCTATGATTTAGTGTTTCTGCTGGAATCATCCCAAGCAATGTTTGCCTGTATCAGTGATACAAGAGGAATTGGTTCACTATCTGATTCACATGTATAATCCCAAAGTTGCCCGACCGCGAGGAAAAGGATCACAGGGAATGTATGTAGTCTGCTCCCACTCAATAATAAACTTTAAAGAGTTTAAAAGCGTGCAATCATGACAGTAGGTCAGTGTGCAGTCATTGTCCATAAATGTAGCCTGCTCCTTTGCTGTCCTCTCCTGTCTCAGGTTCAGGACCTGGTGTCTGCATGTGTGTCATACGTCTGCCCACTCCCTTGGGTGAGGATATTGAGACCATCCAAATTCCCTGAGAGGTGACACTTAATAGGCTGGTTAATCCTGCCTGCTCCACTCGAGTGGGTGGACCAAAGGCACCTGCACACGTTTCAGATGGAGACGAGAGGCCATCATAAAGCAGCTCTCTGGAGAAGACATGGGTCTGCTCTGCCGTCCTTGGGGACTTGTTTCTGGGCACACGCTTTGAGGAATGTTGACAGGGCAGGGAGGGGTAAATGAGGAGTTTGGAGACGGGGTGGGAGAAACACAACTAGGGATGTACAACCTGAAGGTGAGGAGCACTCTTAGGTGAAGGGTTACACTTGTCTGTGAGGGTGGCAGAGACCAATGAATGAAAGTTACAGAGAAGTTTCCAGCCCATTATGAGGGAGCTATTTCAAAGCCGCGAGCCTGCTCTGGATAACAATGGCCTGGCTCCTGGTCACTGAACGTGCTGCAGGTATCAGCCAGATGATTACTAAAAACTCCTCCAAATCCGAGCCTTCAGCGTTTAAGTGTTCCTCCAAACAGAAGTAGAGAGAAGCCTCGAAAAGAGGCACAATCTGAACAGGTTTGCCTGAGCTCCTCAAGGGGAGGTCCTTGTGTCCTAATGCCCTGCACACAATGAGTGAGTGTGTATGAGGACTGAGATTAAAAGTCCGTGGGATGAAAATACTTGAAAGGCAGAATTTAACGACAGCCTTGCGTTTTCATTATTTTGAAACTACACAGCCAGAAAAGCTCTTGGCTTTAAATTCAGAGGTTTGAAAGGTCCTCAGTTGCCTCTGCTACCAAAAAGTAAAAGCAAACCCGCAGTCTCTGTGCCGTTGTGAAAAAGTCGTAATTTAGCGCAAGTTTAGAATAGGCTCATGGGGCCATTTGGAGGATCTTCACTGTTCTAAACTGGAGAAGCGCCTGCTGGGGAGAAGAGGGCAAAGGTCAGAATTAGTGAGTCTTTTTTTTTTTTTTTTTTTTTTTGTAAATGCATAGTTGCTGAGTTTTTCCTAAATCGAGGTTTCTGGTTTTTATAATAGAGGTAACTTCGTTCAGTGAAGCTTGTGATCGAGTCTGTAAACAATTGTCATTTATGCAAAAGCAACTAGGGAGATGGCATTGGAGGAGTTTTACAAAAATATGTTGTAGCCTTCTTTACTTTGCAAATGCTTTCATCTAGCTTCTCCCCCCTCCCCTGCCCCCCGGATCCATATAATGGAATTGCCTCTTTTTTTTTTTTGCGCGCCTCCCCCCAAATAAAGAAATGGAGCTGAAACTAAGTAATTTGGAGTGGGAGAGCCAGAACTTGGCTCTACCAGCACGACGTGGTGGCTCTCCCCAGGCATTTATCAGTTTGTAGTAAGCAAGACATCTGTCATATGCATCCATCCATCAGGCCCCGGGTAGCCTTTCATTGCATAAGTTCATTAGTTAGCCATGCACGGATTGTCAATTCCCACATGGACGTGTGAATTTTACACTCTGGCCCTGTCTCCTGGGCTCTGGCAGGATTGACTCTGCTGATGGTGCTCACCAGGGTACATGCCTCAATCATGGATTGTATTTTTGTTCTACATTGGGAAAAATAAAACTGGCCATTGAATGGCTAAACAGTCTTTCCAGAAATAGACAACTGCCTTTACAAAGGCCACTTTACCTACCTGTTTAAAAGTGGCCTCTTTCTGCCGAAACCGGTTTGGCTCAGTGGTAGAGCGTCGGTCTGCGGACTGAAAGGTCCCAGGTTCGATTCCGGTCAAGGGCATGTACATTGGTTGCGGGCACATCCCCGGTGGGGGATGTGCAGGAGGCAGCTGGTCGGTGTATCTCTCTCATCAATGTTTCTAGCTCTCTATCCCTCTCCCTTCCTCTCTGTGAAAAATCAAAAATATTTTTTTTTAAAGTGGCCTCTTTCTAATGTATGTGAGAGAGTGTTTGTCTTTCAGACCTTAGAGTGCTCAGGAAATACTAGTTCTCAGAATGAATGACTTAGCAGATGTAGTTACTTCGTTGTTTAGCAGATTACAGAGTTAAGAGAAACCCCGGACAGGTACCAATCGGAAGATGCACATGGAACATTGGGGTGGTGAACATTTTCCTCTGGCTGTGTGTGAGTTACAGTCTGTGGTTGGCTCCACAAGGGCTGGAAGGCTTTGATTTCTCACTCTGTTTATCTTAAGATAGCTCAGTCCTGATGGCTCCCGGCCTTGTTTACAGTTTAAATGCTCTTAGCCTACATACCTTTTAGCAGCACACAGTTCCGGCACCCACGTTCACATGCACAGGGCTGGCTGCACAAGTACAGACAGGCAAGCGAAACTCGTAGTACCTGTCCTTAGAGTGAGGTTCACTACACCCAGGACTCCTTCCCTGTGTGGGTGCGGTTTCTGATGTCCTCTTTGCCTTTGTTTGGGGAAATCACCGCAGGTTTGGAGTCAGCCGCAGATCCCCAGCCTCCATTGACAGGCAGAACACCCAAGCAGATCTTGGTGGCAGTGGAAAATCCACACCCAGCTGGCAAAGAAGTGAGGATAGCATTGCCGATCAGATGGGTAAGTAATTAAATTTCTACAAAAAGCAAGTTGCTTTTACACCAAGGAGACTTGGGCTTCCTCTTGATGATGTCATCAAAGCATTCTGAAATATAATATGGCCCTGGTTAATAAGTGGGAATGAGAGTTAAGTCTTGGTTAGATGAACAGCCCTGGTTAATAAATGGGAAAGAGAGTTAAAGTCTGGGTGGTTAGATTATGTGTAAGTGAAAGCAACAAATAAGACCTGAGAGAAAAGTCAAGGAATTCTAAGTGACCCTAAATCTAAAAATAGAAATGACGTAGGAATTTTTTTTTTCCAGAACCAAAATTAAAATGCCAGGCTGCCAAACCACGTGTCCTTAAGTATCTCCCTCCCCTTTCATCTGTCTGTTTGTTTTTGCCTCTTACAAGCGCCCTAAAGATGTCTTGGTATTCTTACAAGGAGTTTAAAGTAAATATATAAAATTTTTAAAACTGTGTACGAAGTGGGAAAGAGATACAATTGTTGCTTAGTCACATGTATAGCTTGGTTAGTATCTTTCCTCCCCTATTTGCTTTTTTCCCCTCCCCTGCTAGTAAGCGGCCAGCTAAGGACATGTCCTAGCACGGCAGCGCTGGGTGGGGAGGCTGTGCAGGAGAGCCTTCATTTGGGTCTCTAATGCATCTATTTCTCTGTATATATTTGTAGTTGCCGCAATGACACCATTACATGAGTTGATACAATAACATTTTGCAGTGAAACATGATTAAGTTTCAACACAATAGTATCATAGATTTTTTTAGTACCAACACAGTTGATACATCAGGGTCTTGAATCTAGACAGGTATTTTTTTTTTCCTTTATCTTATTTTTAGCAGCATTACCATGGGTGTGAGATTCCAAACAAATACATTTCAGGTCTGAAAAAAAGGATACTTTTTAAGACAGAGCCCCACCTTTCTATCCTCTCAGCAAATGCATTGTCTGTCTCATTCTCTTTTAATGACTGTGCCATGTAAAGGTACTAATCACGAACACAGAAGGAAGTGGAGATGTACTGGGGGAAAGAAAAATAATTTCTAGGTTCTGAGGATATGCTTTGTTCCAATAACTTCAGTGCGATGTGCCTTGTTATTGAAGCCATCTGTCCCTCCCCCTCTCATCCCACCCACCACCCAGAACCTGAGCATATTCTGCTCTGCTCCTGGCAGAATGTGTTTAATCCCATATGTTTTGATGCTTTGGAGCTGGTAAGGACACGTGTGCAAAGGACCCCCTCTTCATCGTGACTTTAGCGGCTTTTTCTGGCTCCACGCTTTGAGCAGAGCTGCCAGCAAGCCCTTTGTGCAGCGTGCAGTGTCGCTTCCTCCTCTGGGAGGCCATGGCAGGGAAGGGAAGGGTAGTCATCAGGTTCGTCCTAGAGCGTATTCATTCTTGCCCAGAAACCTCCCTCTAGTCTTTTTGTTCTTGCATCCCCTTTCGTTTACTGGCATCCCACTTTTTTTTTAAAATATATTTTATTGATATTTACAGAGAGAAAGGGAGAAAGATAGAGAGCCAGAAACGACGATGAGAGAGAAACATCGACCAGCTGCCTCTTGCACACCCCCTACCGGGGATGTGCCCGCAACCAATGTACATGCCCCTGACCGGAATCGAACCCAGGACCTTTCAGTCCGCAGACCGACGCTCTACCACTGAGCCAAACCGGTTTCGGCTGGCATCCCACTTTTAATAGATCCGACTCTGAAGTTAACATGGATGCATCCTTTCAACGCACTTGTTCGTCTTTTTAGTAAGATATACCTTTTTGTGTTGTTTTTTTTGCAAGATACCCTCGAGCCTGCCAGAAGAGCCTTTTCACCACGTGGGGCCTTTCTCTATTCAAAATCTAAGACTTGAGATAAAATGTTAATAAAATAAATGCGTGTACGTTTTTACATTCCAGAAGACTAACCCAGCCTTTCCTAATGGGAACCTCAGAAGGAACCTCGGGGGCTTAGTTATGCCATGCTAGGGAGAAATCGAGAAAAATAATTACGCCTTATTACGCATTGCACTGTATTGAGACCTTTACACACTCATTTTGTAAGAACAAAATTCTCTAATGATTTGCAGGTCACTCATTGAAAATGTTGAGGAGAGTCTTACTTGTAAGCCACCCCCCCCCCACCCCTCCCCCGTCCTTGTACATCAGTGTGCTACCAACTGGTGCCCCAGTGGAGACGAGGAGTGTAACTTGCTTAATGAACTCACTCATCTCCGTGGCAGTTCACTTTTCTGTGCCTCTGCTTTTGGAAATGGTTGAGAATCAGAGCAAAGGGTTATGTTGCCCAGTCCATTGCGTGTTAGGACTGGTGTTGCCAAAGTCCGGAATTATTACTGTGAGCTAGCAGTGTGTGAAAGAAGCAGAATCGCTTATCTTGCACCTTTGGAACTCCATCGTGAACGCCAGCTTAGACTCCAAAAGGAAGCAATTGTTTTAAGTAAACTAGTTGCTGTGTGTCTTTTCTGTTGTGCTTAGCTTACAGTTATAGAGGACCTCAGGATTTCAATTCTTTTTTCCTCGAGCAGCATGAATATACAGGTAAAATATTTCCAAGGTGTCATGGTAAGTAACACGTGATTGCATCCATGCCTGTCTAGGTAATGTAGACCAAGCTAGGTTAGCTACACTTTGCAGTGAATGAATCTCATAAATTCAATCCATGTATTTTAGACTGTTCCCCAAACCAAAAGATGATTTCTAACTTTGCCGCGTTGTACATGGCCTTTGGTTTGGTGGTTCTTGGCTCTGCTCATGTGGTCACCAGCTGCAAGCTTTACCCATCAGCCACTTAGTTTCTGACATGCCGTCTATTGTGTAAACTCTCAACAAGCTTATTGCTAAAACTCAGAGTTTGCTGGTCAGTGAGCTCAGAGCTGCCGTGGCAACCTGTCTTCATTTGTCAGCCTGTGCTTGGGTCCGCTTCGGCCTGCACCATAATGTCCTGTGTGTGTTGCAGAGCCGACGTGCCACCTCCCAGCAGTATCAAAGGTACTGCCCACGTTCCGAGAGAGCCCCAGTGGGAGGCTGATGCGGCAGGATCCAGTGGTCCACTTGTCTCCGAACAAACAGGGGCATGTAAGTTCACTGTACAATAATAGAAATAGTAAGTTCCTAGCAATGTACCTTCCTTGCGGCGGCTGTGAAAATGGTACAGGTCTGCTCTGCTCTCCCTCCCATGTGGTCAAAGAGGAAGTCATCCTGGCAGAAGGGGGCCTTTGCTGGCTTTCTGCTGCCAACAGATAAATTGAAATTCCTCTTTGCTACACACCTGCCACCCCATCGTCTGGATGGAAGGCCAAGTGATCCCATCACAAACTGTCCTAAAATGTTATGAATTGAAGGGTGTTAGAAATGGACTTTACTTGCTTACACAATTGCAAGCATGAGGTGTGGTTGGACAGACAAGTTCCTGACAGCTCTTCCTGCTGCTTCTCTTACCTTCCAGAGCTGCACACATGTTTGTCCTTGACCGTCATGGCACGCAGTTCCTTTCACTTACAGGTAGAATGGGGAATGGAGGTCATCATCTCCTCCCCCTTTAAGTGCAGTTGTCTCTTTGGTCTGTCTATCCACGGAAATGTGTGTATATATTTACGTCATTCAGTAGGATGAGGAAAGACTGTCTCATAGTCACTAATTTACAAGATGCTCAGAGATGAGAGGGCTCCTGTAAGTTTTGCTCTAGTGACATGAATATGGGAGCTAAAAACACAGGAGGGGAGCATGTGTGTACAAGCACCCGCACAGGCTGTGTGGAGAGATTTACTGACGTGACATGATGTTGTCACAGTTCTGCTTATAAATGAGAGATTGCCTCAGTCTGTCCATTTCCCCACCTTCATTACTAATCTTTATATTGATTACATGTAAAAATAGTATTTGGGATAGGTTGGGTTAGAGAAAACGTATTCTTAAAATTAATTTCACCTGTTTCTTTTTACTTTTTAAAAGTTGACCACTAGAAAATTTAAAATTACAGCGTGGTTCAGGTTCTGTTTCTGCAGAAATATGTTACGCACTTGTCACTCTCAGCATCTCAGTGCAGGCTGCCACGTGGGAGGTGCTCAGTGGCCACACGTGGCTGGGGCTGCCAATTCTACCCTACAAATAGTAAAAACAAACGAAGGTCTGTAACACAAACGTGTTGAGAAAAACTAGCGTAGCACTGGTAAAATAACGGGTTGATTCTGTTTAAGGAGGAGAGAGCTTTATTTTGCATTTTGAGGTGAAACTTGAATGTCCTCCTCCTGCCGCTGTCCTCAGCAGACACACACACACAATTCCTTCTCTCCTCTTTTCTCTTAAAATACTATTTCATTCAGCGATCTTTGGAAACCTGGTTTCTTTGGTAAACTACAAAATGCTCTAAGCCACTGTGTAGAAAGGGTTCTGTACTCTTTTTATTAATTGAGATACAATTCACATAACTTAATATTCACTCATTTAAAGTGTACAATTTAATGGGCTTTTTTTTTATATAATCACAGAGTTGTACCACCAGCACCACCATCTAACCCTACAAACTTTTATCACCCCAGGGAAACCCTGTACCTCAGTCATCGCCTGACTCTTCCCTCCCCTCCAAGCTCCTGACAGCCACGCACCTGCTTTCTGTCCATGTGGAAGTGTCTATTCTGGACATTTCACACGAATGAAACAGAATGTGTGGCCCTTTATGTCTGGCTTCTTTCCCTCAGTTTTGCATAATGTTTTCAAGATTCATACATGTTGTGAGGTGTCAGTACTGCATGTCTTTGTATGACTGAATAACAGTCCATGGTCTAGAAATACCACAATTCCTTATCCCTGTATCAGCTGGGGGATACTTGGGTTGTTTCTGGCTTTTGGCTTCATGAAGAACGCTGCTGTAAGCATGCACATGGAAGTGTGTGACCACGTTCTCGTTTCTGTTGGGTCGATGCTGAGAGTGGTACTGAGCTGTCTGACACAGCAGCGGCCCCAGTTCCCATTCCCACCAGCAGTCCAGCCAGCGTTCTTGTTGTCCCTTTGATTATAGCATCTCACTGTGTGTGAGGTGTGTCTCGTGTGGTTTTGATTTGCATTTCCCTAGTGACTAAAGATACTGAGTATATTTTCATATGCTTGTTGGCCATTTGTATATCCTCTTTGGAGAAATGCCCATTTAAATTCTTTGCCCATGTTTTAATTAGGGTATTTGAAACATAGAAGTTTTTAATTGTGATAAAGTCCAATTTATCTTTTTTTTTTCCTGTTTTGTGTGCTTTTGGGGTCGGTCCTCTCTAGGAGGCCATTGTATAACCCATGGTCATGAAGACATACACTTATGTTTTCTTCTAAGAGTTTTACAGTTTTAGCTCTTACATTTATGTCTTTGATCTTTTTAAGTTTATTTTTCTATGTGGAAAGGATCCAACGTAATTCTTTGTGGATATCCATGTGTCCCAGCACCGTCTGTTGAAAAGACTGTTACTCTCCCTTCCCAACCTCCTCCATTGAGTTCCCTTGGCACCTCTGTGTACATCATAGCTCTGAGCCCTCCCCAGAAAGCTGTCCCTTAAATAGATGCTCTCCTTAGGAATAAGTCTTACATGCTGCCTTCTCTTTACTCTGAGCACAGTGGGTCTTTTCTCATTTTAAAGCCTTTTGGAGGTGTCATTTTTTTTCTATTTTAGGATTAAAATATTGAAGACTAATAACAAAATTTAGACTTATTTTCTGATTAAAATTATCGCAGTACTGTTCATTATTTGGCATAGTGAAATAATGAAAACTGGGTTCTTAAGAAACCATTCCCAGCGCTGTCCGCCATTGAGCCTTCACCTGGCTTTGTCCAGGCGCCTCTGGCCGGTCCTCAGTTTCTCACCATCAGAGCCTTTGGCCTTGGACCCATCGCTAGACACGCCTGGGTCGTTCTCCCTGTTTTGTCCTGTGTTCACCTGCACGTGAGTAACTCTGCCTCCCCTGCAGCCCGACAGCCACTACTCGAGCCACTCCAGCAGCAACACTCTCTCCAGCAACGCGTCCAGCGCCCACAGCGACGAGAAGTGGTATGACGGGGACCGCACCGAGTCCGAGCTCAACAGCTACAACTACCTGCAGGGCACCTCTGCCGACAGCGGCATCGACACCACCTCCTACGGCCCCAGCCACGGCAGCAGCGCCTCCCTGGGGGCCGCCACGGCCTCGCCTCGCGCGGGGCCCGGCAAGGAGAAAGTGGCCCCCCTGTGGCACAGCTCCAGCGAGGTCATCTCCATGGTGGACCGGACGTTAGAGGCTGAGAGCCACGGCCTGGACCGGAAGGCAGAGTCCTCCCTGAGCCTGGACATCCACAGCAAGAGCCAGGCCGGCTCCAGCCCTCTGACCCGGGAGAGCAGCACTTTCAGCATCAACGACGCTGCTTCCCACACGAGGTAACTGCCCTTCCCTGCGCCCCTTCCCAGCCCATCCTGACTCGAGTTTCCAGCCTTGTCCCCGTTCACGTGGCCCTGTAGTGTATAGCACACAGGGGGTTTTCATGTAGTGACAGTTATTTTTACATATTTGGTGCCTTATAATTGGCACCAAAATGCTCTTCCTCCAATCCTAATACAATATTATTATTATCATCATCATCATCATTATTTGGGGGGGGGGGCAGTTAATTTCCATCCAAGGATGATTTTTAGAGACAGTGGAAGGAGGGGGTGGGAAGAGAGAGAGAAATACACTGATGTGAGAGAGGCACATCGATTGGGGTCCCTCCCCAACCAGGGCCAGGGGTTGAACCTGCACCCAGGTACGTGCCCTTGACCGGGAATCGAACCTAGGACCCTCCAGTCTGCAGGGCCCACTTTCTAACCATTGAACACACTGACCAAGGCCTAATGCATCAGGTTAAGCTGTGAGAAAGTTTACAGACTCAGTCTTTGTAAAGTTGTCTTTGATTTTATGGAAAATAACCTCTGTACCAGGTTTGAAGAATTTTATAATTTGGGCTTTCAACTAGTGATAGAAAAAATAGACTAGAACAGTCTTAGAAGATATTAAAAGAAAGTCCTGACCATATTTTGAAAAAGGCCTAACATGGCATTATTTACGATGCTGAACACACCCTCTCCATTGCCTGTCTCCCAGAGAAGATGACTTACCCCATGTTTACATGGTAATTTTTCCCATTAATTGACTCTTGATAGTTATATGGTTGAGGGTGGGGGATATACATCAAAAAAGTGTAGCTAACATTAGACATACTGTCTACCTTTCAAAGTAAGTACGTTTTCACCTGTATTCTTAGGTAAGGAAAACACTAATTTTTATTTCTTCCTTTGGATTTAAGCCTAAAATCCAGAGTATGGAAAGATTTACTTTCAGGGAAGACACACTCCAGTGGTCTCTTCACGGGGCTGATGATCTCTGTGGTAGTTTCTCCTTTACCGTTCCTGTTGTCAGCTTATAGCACAGCATGCAACCTCGCCTGGGCCTCTCTGATTATTATGCCCTTAAGAAAAAATAGCAAAGAAGCTGGATTTAGTTTTACTCTTCAAATGGGAGTCCAAGCACAAGATCTGTCAGGGAAACTCCAGATAAACCTCCACTTAATCTGGATTTGTTTCATTTGATCAGGTAAATACTCAGTTTTGTTACTGACAAGATTCTTGAGCTTCCCATCTAGTAAAGTTCCAGGTTGGCCCAGCGTCTCACAGGTTTGCTTCTGCTCATTGTGGTCGGTCGAGAAACGCATGGCCCCCAAACAAAAAGGAAATTGGCGAAGCAGTCTCAGGAGTGCCGGGCACCAAGTGACCTTTCACGGTTCAGGGAACAGAATGTTGGTGCATCAAGTGGGTTAAGGAAGTGTTTGGAAAAGTAGAACAGAAAGCTAGGCACCAAGTACCATAGTGATATAATATAGGATCACAGAGTTAGGGCATCCACTTGCTGTGTTTTGACACCCACCATCATCCCATTAACTATAACCAGTGCTGCGTTGACTTAGAGCATTTTGAGTTCGGAATAGTTTCTCTGTTTAGGTTGACTCTTGTTTCTTTGGCTTCCGGTTCTTTGTTTTGAAAGGAGGGTGCCCTTTGTAAGAATAGTAATTCCATCTGGGGCTCTCTCTCTGGTCTAATTGGATGGTGGAAGAAAATCAGTTATTGAGGTCTTGTCTAGCATGGTGTGGGCATGGACTAGGCTTGGAAAGGGCTAAGCCTCTGAAGCCAAAGCACAAAACATCTAACAAATCCGATGAATCCAGGGGCTCTACAAAGTCCCCCCGAAAAGCAGGCACCTGGGATTGCATTCTCTGACCCTGCTAACCAGGGCAGCCTGACGGCCTCCGAGGATTACCCGCATTTTCTGCTTCAGACTGATCATGCAGAAATTGCTTAAACCATCCTGTAGAAATAACTTGTGTTGAAAGTCAAACTTCCCGGAGAAGAGAAGAACGTAGCCTTGCAGGGATGGTGGCAGGACCTCCCATCCATGGTGGGTGGAGTCACAGTCATTTCTGAGCCCTGGTAAACGGGATGCTGTGTGGCTTCAGTCTGTTGATGGTGGCAGAGCTAGCTGGATGATCGGAGCCTCAGCAGGCTGCCTTTTCTGGAGGAAAGGGGGATGGAGCCACCAAGTGCACATCACTGGAGGAACCCAAATCACTGCAAATTAGAGTGTGTGTGTGTCCCCGGAAGACAGGAGCCGCAATTAACAGGGAGGTCCCTTGACAGTGCATGAAAGCGCTTGTACCTGGGACTTGGTGACAGAACCCAAATTACAGTGATTAAACTGCACTGTGTTTCTTCTCGGGCTGTGTTCCTGTCTTCTGGTCTCCCGGTTGGCGATTGCGCAGGGTTTTTGTGGCGCCCCATGAGAGCTGAGTTAATGTAGGTTGGTAATTGCATAGAACTGTTCTAGTCGAATGTCATTAAGAGAAGCCATACACACCAACTTTCTACAATTAAAAAAGTTTATTTATTGCTCTAAAGTGTTGCTCATTATAAAAAGTGTTTTCTAAAAGGTTTGGAAAGTTAGGAAGAGATTTTAATTTTTTTTAAGTTGCTATTTCACTTTCTAGTTTTAAAATGAATCGCACAGTAAAGTGATTTGTAGTGAGCATAGGAGAGGTGACCATAGTTCTAATTTTAATACACTTTCACCAACTGGGTCACTCTTTTGCCAGAATTCTGATCTTGGCTGTAGGCAGTGCCAGTTTGTGTGGTGACCAGAGACTTCCCTAGTCTAGTCCTGGTAACCAGCGGTATTGCCAGTGTTAGAACTAGGTTAAAGAACACATATCTTAAAGCTAGAAACCCCACCACGTACTTGCATATACGCAGCCCTGCTGTAACGTCCTCACCTGACCTGGTTGACTGCCCAGATTTCTGCACCCATCTGCCTTCCTCTTGCTTCCATAGTACCCACTTAGGTGACCACATACACACCCTTACTGCTGTCCAGTTCAAGAGGATTTCCCACCCAGTACATGCATCCTCAACACCTCTGCAGAGCATGTGCCACTGTGAGCTAATAATAGTGGCTCAATTCATTTTTCTGAGCAAATAGGAATAACTTCCTCCTTAATGTCCCCACTTTTTGCATAATGACTCAAGGCCTTTAATTAACAAACCATTTCAAATATAGCATCATCCCTCAATTTCTGACTCCTAGAAAGCACTCTGACATTTCAGAGCTTTCTGTGCAAAAGGGTCAGCCCTGGCAGGAGCACACACACAAGGTCCTGCACAGCCTGGCTTTTCAATACAGTCATTTCTGTGTAAGATTTTTTTTTTTTAATCTGCAAACTATAGTAAGGAGGGATTTTATCACAGCTTATAGGCAGATATCAACCCAACCTGGATACAGGTCGGTCAGGGTCTGAGCTCCATTGGAGGGCGGGTTAGAGGCCAGGAGAAGTGCCTGCCCACAGTGGTCAGTGCAGTTCAGCTTCATGGATATGCTTTTCTGGTTAACCTACTAAGTTAACTATTCACGCCAGAAAAACCCAATCTCCCTGAGAGGAGGGGTGAAGAAGGACTTCTTTATGTTTAGTTTATGTGAACACAAGGGTATGTCCTGGCTGCTGGGTGTGCCTCTGTGTGTGGTTACAGCTGGGTGGTTAAAAGTCACTCTTGGGCATCCTGCAAATGTGCTTTCCTTCTTTATTCAGAAATTATCCCATTGTCTTTATCTTCAGCATTTCTCTCTTAAATCTCTCCTTCCTGGAATTTTTTTTTTTTTACTTGTTTACAATTCCTTGCCTCTCTTCTATATTTTTAAGGTGAGAATATGATTTTTCCACGTTTTATGGGCTAATTCATAAGTGAAGAGTATAGCCTTGAAATGACAAGCCCAGGACTTCTCTTCCCCCAGCCTGTTGGGGGAGGAAGGGGGAGGCAGCTCCCCTTACATTCACGGATCAGATTCATGGGTCATTTCGCCTTGTGGTTCTCCACGTGGCAAACAGACAGGATTCTGGGTTAATCTGCAGCAGGACTACAGGTGATCTGTCCTGAGCTTTCTGTCCCCACTTCTTCCGGCTCGGGGGAGTGGGTGACTGTTTTATCCAGAACTTCAGTGATGTCTTGCTAACCTCGAAGATGAACAAACAGAACCACTGTAGTTGAAATTTCAAGTGAGCATTGAGAGAATGAGGCCTCTGTCAAGCCACAGATGTCAGGTTGCATGATGAAGAACTCGCCAGCAGAGTTTACCATTGCTGTGTTCTGTGGAGCAACTAATCCATTTATCCAGTGGATAAGGAAAGCCCAGATTCTACAGATGCCATTCCATCAGACCAGAAAGATTCTGAAAGGACAGAGTCTGTTCCTTGTCATATTTAAGCCATCCGGCCCAGATTTAAGCCATTCTCTAGATGAGAAATTATCCCATTGCTTAAAAGGGATGTTATACCTAGCTCTGCTGTAGTGTCTTCACCTATCCCATTGCTTCTTAAGGGATGCTCCTAAGAAGAGAGATTGCATAACATTTTCTAAGTAATTTTAGTACTTTTTTTTAAGTCTTCTTCCTCTTCAAATTTTTGTCCCATGTCTACCTATTTGAAATCCCTCTAGTTGTAGCTTAAATATACAATTAAGAAATAATAAATGGTTTGGGGAAGGGGCTGAGTCTTTTCTAAACATGATATGAAATTTTTAGGCACCAGGTCAGAGCCCATTGGAAGACAATTTTTAAAAAAGAGTGGAATTTTGTAACAGCCCTCCCCTTCCAGGCAAGTGGAGAGAGAAATACAGGGGAAATGGTTTTGGATGCTGAGATCCAGGTCCAAGCCTTGGTTCTGTTGACCAGTGATGCTGCCTTTTGGGCAGTCATGCTGTTCCACCCAGCTTGTCCCTGATCCTTAATCTAACCATACCTGGTCCACTTAATCAGTGGTTGTTTTTATGTGTTAGTTGAGAGTAAAAATAGTTGTCAAATGTATTGCAAACTGTAAATGTCCTTTTAATACAGAAGGTTTTCTGCCTTTTTTTTTTTTTTTAAGTTCTCCATCACTTACCTTAATGCAATTATGGAACTATTTTCTCTTCGACAAATTTGTATCTCACTCACCTTCTCTTTTATGTAACTGATTTTATAATCGTACTAGGGGTCTGGTGCATGAAATGTGTGCATTGGGCAGGAGGGTCCCTCAGCCTGGCCTGTGCCTTCTCTCACAGTCCGGGACCCCTCACCCCTTACCACCTGCCTGCTTGCTGTGCCTTACCTCTAGGCTTGCTGCTCCTTAGCACTGCTGCAGAGGTGGAAAAGGTTCCCACCACTGCTGGTGTGCTCACCAGCCATAAGCCCAGCTTCTGGCTGAGCAGCGCAACCCCTGTGGGAGCGCACTGACCACCAGGGGGCAGCTCCTGTGGTCCCCTGTCTGCTGGCAGCCCTGCTCCTGCTGCCGCCCCTCCCACATGCTGACAGCATGGAGCAATTGAAGCCCACACCAGCAGCCTGTGTGAGTAGGACCTTTGGGTGCAAGTAGCGTCAGCGGGTGCAAGTGGCAGGTGCTGCCCCAATCACCCCTCAGGAGCAAGGGAAGGTGGAGAACCCCTGAGGGGTGATTGGGGCCGGCACCAGGCCCCAGCAGCAGGTGCAATCAGGGCCGGTGCGCAGGAGCAAAGAATTTTCTGTAACCACCAGAGGCTCGCCCCGATGACAGCAACTGGCACCCCGCCTTGGTCTGGCACCCCCACTCACCTGTTCCACTATCCCACCACAGCCAACACCCCCCATGTTCTGTGCATGGCCCCTGGTGGTCAGCGCACATCATAGTGACCAGTTGTTCTGCCATTTGGTCTATTTGCATATTAGCCTTTTACTATATAGGATAGGATTTTTGCTTCTCAATCTCCTATCTTTGTTTTCTCTATTCTTTTGAAATGCCAAACCTGGACATGACACTCTTTTCAACTATGCCTAATAAAATGGTAATATTTGTAGTTATCTTGGTAGCTTCCTCCTAAGTAGCTCAGCATTACAGACGCATTCAGCTTGTGGTCCACAGTGACCCCTGAGGCCTCTTCGGCTGCATATGCGTAGCCTCATTTCCTGTGCGTTATGCAGTAGTGTGCTCTTGTACTTAGTAACTGTCTCCCTGTTACAGATGAGCAGTTTTCTCTACTGCATTCATTGGGCTGTCCTATTGCCAGTTTAGTCATTCTGACTTAACTTATTTATTTTCTCCCCAATCATCTAGAATTAGTGTCTCCTGAAGCCCTCCTAAATTGTAGAGCCCAGTATTGGAGAGAATTGGCTACTGCTAGACACAGTGGGAAGACACAGACCTCCTCGGTCATTGTCCTCCACATCATCTGTCACCCGAAGGCTTACTTGTTGTTTGTACAAGTAATCACAGCTTCCTCCCCTCCGTACAGGCCACCATCCAGCCTTTGCCACAGCCATTTGGCGGGTGACTAATTGCCGCCCTCCCCCTTAGCAGGCCCAGCCTGAGAAATCTGTGCCTTTGTGTCCTACCTGCACTCCATGTGACCGGCAGGCAGCACAGCAGTGGCTGGCAGGTGCTTCCCACCAGAAGGTGGTCTCCATGACGATGCAGATCAGTTCCCAGGTCTTCACAGCTTGGGCGCTCAGGGCTCAGATTTAATGTTCGGGCTGCCCCATCCTGTGTGGTTCGTCCCTTTGTGAGGCCCCCAGGTGGATGTATGTCTTCCTTTGTCAAGTGACACTGCTGTGACCTACGCCCTTGCTGCGCCCTCTCCTGTAGCCCTTGCTGCGCCCTCTCCTGTAGCAGAGCCAGCGCGGGCCTTTGCTCAGGCTTCACCGGGTGAAGATGAGCAGTTTGGACGGATTCAGGTTGTCCCAGAGCCTCAGTCACCTTGTTGCCTCTTCTCCTTTTTCTCTGTGGGATACCATGTATGTGTGTGCATCGCTCTTCCTTTTCAACCTTCATGTTGTGGAATGACCAAATGCACCTAACGTTGCTCCAATTCCAGGAAAGCGGAGCTGTCCCGTCATTTATAAAGCGTAAAGCCAGCCTCCTCCTGTGGAATCCAGAAACACGGGACTAAATTTTTAGCGGTTTCCCAGTTTGGTCATGCTCATGGCTAAGTGTACTTTTGATATCAAGAGAAAAGAGCAAAGGTAGTTGTTGCCACACTTGTCTGAAGCAGATTTTGACAAAGTGAAATGCAAAGAGTTGCCACACTTACATACCTGTTGCTGTCTCTTCTTGTACTATCACTGTCTCACACAGTCCCTGTAGCGAGATCTAACTTGCCATGGGTAAAACCGCATGGTGTTGCGTTACCAGGAAATCTCCAAGAGAATGGAACTGGCCAGCCACACAGCTCCCCTTTGAAAGTGTGAAGCTGACAGTGTCATTGTAGTTGTTTTGTCTCTGCCTCTCAGAGAAATGATGTTTGTAATTAAATTCAGACAGGACGGAAAGAGCTCCAAACACTGTATATATTATTTATGTATTGCTCTTTGCTTTTACGTGTCTAAGCCTTTTCTATAACTGTTCCCATTATGCAGTGTATACATTTGGCTAAAGCCAGCATAGCTATTTTATAAAACATGAGGAGGAATGATTTATAAGTTAACAGATGATACAACCTCCTTTCTATTCTCCTGGCTAATTATTTCTGTCCTGACCAAACATTCAGGCTGTGAAAGCCTCAGGGTTTTGAATACCGATGTTATCATATCAAGATACTGTTGCTGAGAAAGATAAAATATGCGCAGTTCAAATGTACAGTGGTTTTCAGCATGAGTCAGGGACCACAGCATCAGCTGGGCACGCCTTAAAAGTGCAAATTCTCATGTCACTGCACCCACCCAACCTACTCAATCAGAATCTCGGGTGGGGTCCTGTCATTTCTATTTTAACACTTATTTAAAGTGGGAGAACCGGCTCTAGTCATTCTAACACGCTTGCGCTCAATTGTGGATACTAATCAAGGCAGGTAAAGCAAGCTCCTGACTACCCATGCTGAGAGACGTGTACATTAGACTCTTTGCATTTCACTTTGTCAAAATCTGCTTCAGACACTAACCACGACATACACCGAATGGGGTAGGTATAGTAGGTGAAAAACTCTGCAAACCACAGATTGCATCTTGCCGCTAAGTAGCTACCAAAGAGCCTGTCAGTGTTTTAGTGTCCCCAAGGCTGCACTCCACCCTGCCGCAGCCTCTCCCTGTGTCAGGCGTGTGGCTGTCAGTCGGTCTCCGTGTTAACCCTCTGAGTTTGCCTGCCTCTGTCTGGATGTGTCTGTCCCCACTTCCTTTTTACTTCTGGGTCACCTTACCCGTTCAGTGTCTCTCTATATCAGAAACCTACTATTATTTTGTTCTTACTGATCTCATGTACTGCTCTTATGCAAGAGTTTTGCATTCCCTTTTCTTAATTTCAAAAGCAAACAAGTGGGATAATTTGTTACCAAGAGGTAAACACTGGGATTGCATTGCTTTTCAATTGATGGGAGACAAATTGTGAGGTGTTTTGTTCCTTCCCCCTCGAGCTCCTTTTGCTTTAATTTACTGTGATTCCACTGAAGTACACAGTGCATACATGAGTGTCCATCGAGATGACTTTTCACAATGCAAACACACCCACGCAATCACTACCCAGATCAAGAACGGGAACATTCCCGACATCAGACACCCTTCCTCCCCCACGCCCTTCCCAGTCACTCTCCCAGTGTAAACACAGCCCTGACTCCTGAAATCCCAGGCTCGGGATGCCGATCTGGAGGTTTATAGAAATGGAATCGGAACATATGTCTTATCCTGTGTCTGTGTCTACAAGTCAGCCTTCTGCTGGTGAGAGTCACGCAGGTAGCATGAGTTTGTTTTCATTGCTGTGGTATAATTACATTGAGGGAAACATCACAGCTCATTTATCCACTCCACTGTTGGTGAACATTTTGAGAGTTTCCAGTTTGGGGAAATTACAGACTCTTATATGTGATATTTGGTACATGGTATGTATATTTTTTGGGGGGTGCTAACCTAGGAGTGGGATTGCTAACTCATTAGAGATACGCACACTCACACACGCACACAAATTGTTACAGAAACTGAACCAGTTTGCTGAAGTGGCTGTAACAGGTATCACTCCCACTAGTCATGTGTAAGAGTTCTAATTGATTCACATCCTTTCTAGCTCTTAATATTGTAAGTCAGTCATTTTAGTCATGCTGCTGGATGTGCAGTGGTCCCTCCTTGTGGCTATAGTTTGCATTTTCTTGATTGCTGATGACACTGAGCACCAGTGTTTGCTGGGGCTTTTTTAGATATCCTCTTTTGTAGAAATCCTATCAAATCTTTGCTCATTTTTCTATTGGGTTGTCTTAGTTCTGTATTCTAGATAGGAGCCCACAGCTGGGTATATATTTTTACATACAGGATGTCCCCCCACAAAATGTATACATACTTTTTTTTCTGATAGCTCCATAGATGTTTCTTTCTTTTCAGATATAGCCCATTGGAATTAATAATTATTCAAAGTGTATACATTTTGGGGAGATAGCCTATTTGATCTCCTATTCTTTGTCTTTAAATGAATAGAAGTTCTTTTAATGGCAGCCCCTTTCCTTTATGATCCCATTAAAGAACTTCTGCTTCTATCAGAAAAAAAAAGTTCTTCTACATCCTAGTCCAGAATCTTCAGATTTACATGTAAATGCACAATCCAGCTGGAAATGATTTTTATGTAAGGTCTTAGGTGGGAGTTTCAGATCCTTTTTACCTGTATGTGCTATCCTAGGACCATTAGAGTGCAGGGGGTTTTGTTTATTTTTCTTTTCTTTTTGGTTTTATGTATTTTCCCCTTAGTTCTCTATTCTAGAATAGTTTCTGGTTTACAGAAAGCTGCACAGGTAATAAAGAGTGCTCCCCGGTACCCCTCACCAGTCCCCCACGTGACTGTAGTTCATGTGTCATCGCTGAGGAAGCCATAGTGATACGTCATTATTAGCTAATGTCCATGCATTGTTCAGACCAGGCTCATCAGTTTTTGATTAATGAAACTGCAGCCGAGGGATGCTCTGAGACCACATCCTCCTAACTAACTCTTCAAGTTAGTAACCAAGTCCATCATCCTAAACAGTCAGCTGTCTTTGGTCCCAGCCTGAGCTGGAGAACTCAGCAGGACTCCCGGAGTGTAAACTTGGATCCTGTGAGATCATGAGTAGGGAGTGCAGATGTCCTCAACTAAAGGCCCTCAGGTTGTGGTCAACTTAAACTCTCACCCCTAGTATTCTGCCTTTCTGAGTTTTAAAAGTATAAGGAGTAGCCTTCTCCTTAAGTTCTATGGATGATAGTTTTAAACTATATTGATGATTAACAGCTTTTTAACTTCTATTTTTAGTCACATTCTATACATTATTATCTTACAACTGGAGTTTGTACCTTTGACCCCCCCCCTTACCCACTTCATCTCCCCCACCTCTAGCAACCACCAATCTGGCTTTTAGATTACATGTGAAAGTGAGATCATGCAGTATTTGTCTTTGTCTGACTTATTTCTCTTATAACCCCTCAAGGTCTACTCGTGTAGTTGCAAATGGCAAGGTTTTTCTTTTTTTTTTTTTTTTTTTTTTTGGTTGAATAATTCTTTGTGTGTATATAATATACCACATTCTCTTTATCCATACAGTCATTGATGGACAGTTGGGTGGCTTCCATGTCCTAGCTATTGTAAATAATGCTGCAGTGAGCACAAGGGGCACAGATATCGCAAGATAGTGTTTTTGTTTTCTTTGGATACATACTCAGAAGTGGAATTGCAGGATCATTTGTTAGTTCTTTTTTTTTTTTTTTTTTAAGGAATTGTTCGAGGAACCTCCATACTGTTTCCATAGTGGTTGCACCAATTTATAATCTTACCAAAGGTGCATAATGTTTCCCTTTTCTCCACATCTTTGCCCACATTTGTTATTTCTTGTCTTTTTGATAATGGCCATTCTTACAGGTAGGAGGTGATAGCTCAGTATGGTTTTGATTTGCATTTCCTAGTGATTAGTGCCACTGAGCATCTTTTCATGCACCTGTTGGCCATCTGCTTGTCTTAGAAATGATGTCTCTTCCAATCCTCTGCCCATTTCTTTATCTATTTGTTTTCTTCCTGTTGAATTGTTTGATATATACCATGGTACAGGGATATTAATCCCTTATAGGTAGATATTGTCTCTCGTTTTGTAGGTTGCCTTTTTATTTTGTTGATGGTATTTTTTTTTTTGCTATAAGCAGCTTTTTAAATTGCAGTCCCACTTGTTTGTTTTTGCTTTTGTTACCTTTGATTTTGCTGTCAAATCCAAAATATCATTGCCAACACTGAAGTCAGAGAACTTACCTCTGATTGTTTTCTTCTAGGAATTTTACGGGCTCAGGTCTTGTACTTAAGTCTTTAATCCATGTTGAGATGGTTTTGTGTAAGAAAGCTCATTCTGAGAAACAGCTTTCTCTAGAGCAGTGGTTCTCAACCTTTCTAATGCTGCGACCCGTAAATACAGTTCCTCATGTTGTGGTGACCCCCAACCATAAAATCACTTTCGTTGCTACTTTATAACTAATTTTGCTACTGTTATGAGTCGTAATGTAAATATTGGTGTTTTTCGGTGGTCTTAGGTGCATCCCACAGGTTGAGAACCACTAGCAGGATCACCTAGCAGAATTACAGTTATGAAGTAGCAATGAAAATAATTTTATGGCCAGGACCGGTTTGGCTCAGTGGATAGAGCGTCGGCCTGCGGACTGGAAGGTCCCGGGTTCGATTCCGGTCAAAGGGCATGTACCTTGGTTGCGGGCACATCCGGTGTGCAAGAGGCAGCTGATCAGTGATTCTCTCTCATCAATGTTTCTAACTCTCTATCCCTCTCTCTTCCTCTCTGTGAAAAAATCAATAAAATATATTTTAAAAAAAAGAAAAGAAAATAATTTTATGGCTGGGGTCACCACCAATGAGGAGCTGTCATAAAGGGTCGTAGCAGTAGAAAGGTTGAGAACCACTGCTCTAGAGAGTCAGTGTTCATGCCGGTGCCGTGGATGTAAGTGTAAGCTGTACGCCTGACCGGTCTCCTCTCCTGTTCTCGGCATGGACCTGGCAGGGTCGCCATGACCCCTGGTTCTGAGGAAGGCAAGACAGACAACCCTGAGGCTGCTGGGCCTTTGTGGCAGGCTTTCCCCCTCTTGCCTCCTGTAGACTTCCCTGTAGCAAACTTAAGAGGTGCCAGCATGTTTCATGCAGACTGATCCCCCTAACCACCTTTCACACTGACAGCAGACATTTAAATTCTAGTGAGAAAACATAGAAGGCCTGCCAGCTGTCCCATTCATGTTCCGTGAAACAGCCGTTGTTCCTAACCCGCCACACCCTGTCCTGATGACTCCCCGCTCATGTACTGACCCCCGATGCGAGCGCGCACGCACACGTGGCCCTTGTCTCTGCCCTGCCTCTCCTCAGCACCATGAGCTCCCGCCACTCCGCCAGCCCCGTGGTCTTCACCAGTGCCCGGAGTTCCCCCAAGGAAGAGCTTCATCCGGCCACCTCCTCGCAGCTTGCACCCTCCTTCTCCTCCTCCTCATCCTCCTCGTCTGGTCCTAGGACTTTCTACCCTCGCCAGGGTGCGACTAGCAAGTACCTGATTGGATGGAAAAAACCCGAAGGAACCATAAATTCTGTGGGATTTATGGACACAAGAAAGTAAGAATTCTTTTGTTTCTCTAACTGGGTGGTTTGCTTTTAACGTGACAGAGAACATAAAAGTTTGAGGCAATTTTCTGTGCCTGAGGTAGCCAGGCTGGGAGATAGGGAAGAGTTGATATGGTAGGGTGATTATTATTGTTGTTGTTGTTGTTTGGGTTAATTCTCCCCTGAGGACATTTTTTTTCTATTAAATTTTAGAGAGAGTAGAAGTAAGGGAGGGAGGGAAACGGGGGGAGAGAGAGAAACAGCGACATGAGAGACTCATGTTGGTTGCCTCCCACATGTGCCCCGACCATGGCAGGGCATCGAACTTGCAGCCCAGGTATGTGCCCTCGAGTAGGAGTCAAACCCGCGAGCATTAGGTGCATGGACCGAAGTTCTAATCACTGAGCAGCACTTATTTTTTCTAAGTAAAACTTGTTTTAAATGATCTCTCCCACTCCATTCCTTAAATAAGATGTATTGCGCTATATTCAGATTTGAGAGTCTTAGATCTCCTAGGAAACAGTACATTCCTAACCCCTTATCCATGGGAATACGTTCCACAACCCCCAGTGGGTGCCTGAAGCTGCAGGTAATACCGAACCCTGTATGCTAGCTAGTATACTGTGGTGTGTTTTGTATACATTCATTCCTTTGATAGTTTAGTTTGTAAATTCAGCACAGTATGAGATTAACAACAATAACTGATAATAAAATAGCACAATTATAACAACAAGTCTCTGTGATGATTTGGTAAGTGGGGCAGCCAGGAGGTAACTAATGGGCGGGTAGTGTACCCATCTGGGGATATGCGGGACCAAGGGGTGGTTCACGTGTCGGGCAGGAAGGTACAGGTTTCATTCACACCACTCAGAATGGCACACAGCTTAGAACAAGAATCACTTATTTCTGGATTCTTACATTTAGTACTTTTGGATCATGGTTAACCCTGGGTAAATATAACCACAGGAAGCAAAACCTCGGGTAAGAGGGAAGATGGTATGTCTGAAGAAAGAATTTCGGAAAAATCAACCCTCTGGTGCAAAGATTCCCCCCGCTTCCCTCTGATGGTATTAATCACAGCCTTCCCATCTGGTTCTTAACTGGGCCAGGAGGCACCAGAGGGAACATTAGAAAGTAAGTGACTACATATATATAAAGGACTGACTATAAAGGACATTTTACAAAGTAGTACAGCAAGAAAAGAATAAATGATTCATTCAATTACATTGTTTTTGTCTACACAAAGATTGCATTTGGGATTTATACCCTGTGTTTTTTATTAAAAAGTCTGTTGCTAATTTTGGCTCGGTAGAGCTAATTGTTTCCTGTAAAAGAGTGATTTTTTTCATTAGATATTTTAGTTTGTTTCAAATTGGTTTCATTTCTTTAACAATAATTTATCCGAGTAGCTTCCAATGTAATTGAACAGAAGTAATTCTTCTTTTCTCTGCTATAACATCTCTCCAATGACTTACATCCTTCCCAGCCCACCGTGACCTTCAGTCCACGGGACTGAGTCAGCTCATACCACCTCTCTCCTTTGTCCAAGGCGTCACCAGAGCGATGGCAATGAAATAGCCCACGCCAGGCTGCGGGCCTCCACCAGGGACCTCCGAGCATCTCCTAAGCCAACCTCCAAGTCCACCATTGAGGAGGACCTCAAGAAACTCATCGACCTTGAAAGCCCAACTCCCGAATCCCAGAAGAACTTTAAGGTATACAAGACAGAGCTTGGGGCAAATAGCAGTTAGAGAGAGGCCAGTTGGGCCGGAGCCACTCACCACAGTTACTCCCTCCAAAGAGTTGGTTCGCAGCTCCTCCCCATTGAATCCCCTTCCCACCATCACCCAGCCTTCCCAGTAATTAGCTCACAGTGTTTTCCAAATGTTCTCTTCCTGCAGCGACGTCCCTTTAGTCTGCGTGGATGTCAGCCTGCCCCACCGCTGGGCTTCTTTCTCCTCCCAGGGTCCCCTGCTCGGCGCACAGGCCGCTCTTCCTTGCACGTTACTCTCCATTGTTCCTCGGAACTCCACAGGGGCGCCTGGGGCCCCTCGTCAGACGGACATTTTTCTCTAAGGGCTTTAGTGCCTTCTGTCCGAAGGGCTCCCCTTCCGGTGTGCCCACAGCAGTCTGCACCCTGGCCTGCTTCTGCCCCGACGCTGGCCCTACCCTGGGTGCTCTCGTCCAGCAAACGGTCCGCGCACTCACCTTCAGAACCTGCAGGCGCTCTCCACTCCATAAAGCCTCCTCCCGCTTCTCAGCAGTCCAGGCTGCAGGGCCTTCTCTCGAACCCAGGCGCTGCCCACCCAGTCCCAGAACCCGTCCCCCCTCCCCGTTTGCTTAGAACTGGTTTGTGTGTCAGTGGCTGCACCTTTGCATAGGCCTGGGGAAGGTTTGTTCCGCTCACCTCAGCTTGGACTCTCTGCTCTTATCCCCTGAGGTGAACAGCGCTCGGGGCCTGGAGCCCGTGGAGCAGGGCCCAGAGGTGTTCCCTGTGAGTACAGGGCACTTCTGTCTGTGGTAGCGGGCCGTCCCGGGAAAGGGGCGTCTCCCCAGGAAGGTGCCAGTGAGCACGGTCGTGTTCTGCTCACCAGGTTCTTAGATGAATGGTTCGCAGTGTTTGACGTGACTGGCAAGCTTCATTTAAGAACTTGGAGATTTATTAAATTTATTAAATGGAAGCTAGACTAGTAAGTACTCGCCACTCCAGGCTGTGATCGGAAGCAGAAAGCACGTCCTGCAGGAGCCCAGTGGTTGTGTCCCCTTCGGGCGTTCTCAGCACACGTGCATTTTCCTCCAGGCAAGCCTAAACCTAAAGTCAGCATCGACAGCACTGAGGTGGACTCCAAAGCCCATTTTCAAGTTTGCAGAAGAAGTGATTTATTAATATAAACATTAAGATCATAAATCATGTTAAAGATTTGCCATTCTTGATTTCTGTTCTATAAGCCAGCACTTCACAGTTCTGAATCATCACCTGGGGTACAAACCGTTTCCTTAGCAACCTTGCAAAGGATCGCTCTTAAAATTTCTTTATCCATCAAAACCCAATGAGGTGTAGTAAATGTTTAAGGACCAGTTTAAAAATAAAAATGATTTTACATTTTTCCTTTGGTTTAGAGGAAAGTAAAACTTGCCATGAGAGAAATCGGTCCTCCAAGTCTCAGTGGAACGTTTTTGGAAAGGGGCAAGTTTAATGCTCGCGTTCTGATTCACTCCTGCGCTGGAAGTAATTGAAAGCAAATGTCCGTTTTTGCTGTTATTTTAGGTCTTGGCTTTTATTTCCAAATGAATTACTTTAACATTCCTATTTGAAACAGGGGTGCACGTTCTTTAAGCTGTGCTTATGTGACTGTCAGACCCTCTAACAGTAAATCCTTCTGCTGAAACTATTACTGTAAAAAGGCTGGAAGCAGGAGCTGGAAATAGCCTGTTTTCTCTCCAATCCCATCCTTTCTGGTTTGGTTTCAGATGAGCTCAGCTAAGGAGCTCTGTGTGTCTTCTGAGACTGGATGCCCGTGGCTCTGCTGTGTCAGGAAGGCCCGCGTGCCCTTGAGAACCTTCCAGGTCACACCCGGCTCACGGCTCCAAGCCACTCACCAGGCTCCAGATGCCAGGAGCGGCAGCTTCAGGCTGTGACCCTTGGAGCCACTCACACCAGTTGGCTTTATTGGCCAGCAAGAAACCTCCTTGGCAGGCAGAGATGGGATAAACCTATTTTCTTCCTTTAAAAAAAAAAAGCTTTTAAAAATGTTTTTATTGCTTTTAGAGGAAGGGAGAAGGAGAAAGAAGATCAATGATGAGAGAGAGCATTGATCGGCTGTCTCCTGGATGCCCCCTACTGGGAATCAAGCCCATAACCCGGGCATGTGCCCTGACGGGGAATGGAACTGTGGCCTGTTGGCTCATGAGTGAATACTCAACCACTGAGCCGTGCGGGCTGGATGAATAACCCTGTCTTCTGTGAGGGCTGCATACAGTGGCAAATGAACAGACAATAGTGCAAACCGGTGGTCCTGCCAGCACTCAGGCACGGACCAAAGGAAGAGGCCTCACCCAGCTCCAGGGTTCAGGAAGGCCTGACACCTGCTTGTTGCAAGTGCAGGTGCCCCCATTTCACTGGGAGCCAGGAGGGCTGCAGAAGTGGGGGAACAGCAGGCTGGCCTGGAGCAAGGCGCCACCTCTCCAGGCCGTGTTCCCAGGCTTTGAAATAGAAGGCCAGAGTGTGAGTGGTGCCCAAATGATTTTAAAGCACAAAAACCCTTTTATTGAATAAACGTGTACATAGAAGTCTAATATGTAGGATGAGAAAGCAAAGTGTCTCTTACGAGAGGGGTGGGTGTCATGGCCCTGGGTCCCACCTGAACATCTCCTCTCCACAAGCAGTGATGCTGTGATGAGCCCTGAAGGCTCCTGGGAGCACAGCTTGAAAAGCCCCCAGCCTGTCGCTCTCAACCCCTTCCCAGTCAGCCATCAAATCCGTGTGGTTGTTTCCCAAGGGCTTGTAGCCCTCGGTGGGGCCACTCAGCATTCTCAGGCCTGACCTGCCAGGAAGGTAGAGAGGGCACTTGCCAGAACCAGAGAGATGTGCACCTTTAAGACTGGAATTGAAGGGGGGATGGAGTGAGGAACCATCCTCACGGGTTTGAACAAGACTGGGTCCTGCTACTCTTACTGCACAGAAAGCACCTGGGCAGGTGGCTTCCTTCCGTGGCCTGTCCGGCCTCCCTTTCCTACAGGATGTTAGACCTTTTCATAAAGCTCGCTGCTCAGAGGGCTCTTCCAGGCCGTGTTTACTGCTGTGAAGCACACCAGTATTTTCTGATGAGACTGAAACTAGAATTGGTGGAAAGTGTTTCTCCTGTAAAACCATCAGGGTGGGAATACGCACAGGAGAAGGAAATCCCTCTGCTGAATGAACCCAGAGGTGCCAACAAACACTGAGCAGCTTTTGAGTGGAGATCCAAGATCTGACTCGATAGGCAGGCGTCTGCGGGGTGGTCCTGGGACTTGCAGATGGAGGAGAAGTGACCTGCTTGGCCTGTTGTTTTTTCTAATTGCAGTTGGCAAGCCTTGTAACCTCTGATTCCCACTCTGCAGTGAGAAGAGAAATTGTTACTTCCAGACCAAGTCCCCTCCACTTAGAGACTCACCAAGCGTTTATCATAGCAGCTCAGTTTTCTGGGCAACCACATACATACCTTGGGTTTAGCTCATCACACATCTTTAAGAGTGAGCACAGTTTTTACACAATAGACTACACCTGAGGTTTACATTGCAATGCCTTTGATTAATGCCCTTTAAAATATTTATGCAGCAACGGTGCATGCCATGCTGTGGGTAGCATTGACTTGATTTAACCCTTGGTTTGTTGAATGGAGTTGTGTTAAACCCTAGCACATGAATGAACCTGAGGGTCAACTCTGTATGCTCAGCTCTCTAAATGGAGCCGTTGCTGCATCATTGTCTCTCTGCCCCTTCCAAGTGTCGTGGGAAGTCCTGCGTGGCTTCCTGCCAGGACTCAGCCTCCTCGTCAGGCCTTCAGCTGTCCCCGCATTGTTCTCCCTGCCAAGGAGAGCGGTAGTCGAAGAGGAACTGAACATAGTTTTATTCTTAACAGACCAAATGCTCTGTTAGCTTTCAGGAGGCTGGATATTTAAATGTTGGTAATGTGACTATTGACTCCCAATGAATGGAATTCTCAAAAGCTTGCTCTTTGTAGAAAAATCTCAACTAAAATCAAACCAGGTCACCAAGGCAAAAGGAATCAGTAAGAGATACAGCTATCTGGAATCTGGAACATGTGTCATTTTTCCATAACTATATAAATACTTGTCATTTATAAAGATGGCTTTCCTGTTTTCGTTTCAGGAATAGAAATCTGTCTCAAAAAATAAATTATTGCCAAAAATCATTTAATATAATTATAGTAGTTAATGTTGATCAAGCGCCAGCTATTATTTGCACTAATATATTGTGTTAATCAAATGCTCTTGTTGCCCAGCAAACATGTAGTCACTTGACAAGTATCTGAGGAAACCTTCTTGGCTCCACGGCTGTTCCCTGGGGGCTGTAACATTATTTCATAACACCACCGATCAGTCCATGTTTCATTTACTCTCCTAATAATCTTGAGGAATGATGTGCCCCCTTTCATAGACAAAGAGCTGAGCTCAGAGAGATGACATGATTTGGTCAATGACACAGGATTCAAAAATAGCTCACATTTGTCTGGTCCTCATCTTGTTCGAAATCATGACACAGTATTTTTTTAAAATATATTTTATTGACTTTTTTACAGAGAAGAAGAGAGAGGGATGGAGAGTTAGAAACATCGATGAGAGAGAATCATCAATCAGCTGCCTCTTGCACACCCCCTACTGGGGATGTACCCACAACCAAGGTACATGCCTTTGACCGGAATTGAACCTGGGACCTTTCAGTCCGCAGGCTGACGCTCTGTCCACTGAGCCAAACTGGTTTCGGCTATGACACAGTATTGATGGATTAATTTAATTATATGTCTGAATTATGCACTGAGCACTGATGGGCAGCTTGGTGGGCTCTGGGGATCTTATGTTGGCCCTAAGGATGTAGACAGAGGTGGTAGACCTTGAGGCTCCCTGGGTAGGCTCTGGGGTTGGACAGGATATGCCTGAGAGCAGTGAATTTGTTAACCCACTCATTCCCCCCAGCCTGGGCCCTGGGTGTGTGGCCCAGATATTGACCTCCTATTGTCTTGGCCCTGTTTTTCAGTTCCATGCGCTCTCCTCGCCTCAGTCTCCTTTCCCTCATACCCCCACCTCGAGGCGGGCCTTGCACAGGACGCTGTCGGATGAGAGCATCTACAGTGGCCAGAGGGAGCACTTCTTCACCTCGAGGGCCTCACTTCTGGACCAAGCCCTGCCCAACGACGTCCTCTTCACTAGCACGTACCCTTCTCTCCCCAAGTCTCTTCCACTGCGGAGGCCTTCTTACACCCTGGGAATGAAGTCACTGCATGGTAAGTCTGTGTTCAGCTGCACCTGAATAGCCCTGCTGATGGTGGCCAGTGTCAGAGACGGCTGGCATTCAGTTTGCTTCGAGAATGACAGCCGGAGGAAGTTCTGCTAGTGTGCTCAGGTTATCTTGGCTCACCAGTACCTCCCTCATTTAGCCTCTCACCAGTAATCTCTGACCACAGGGTACAGATGTTCAACCTCACTAGACCGTAAGAGTCACCTGGGATGCATGCTCGTGTGTGTGTGTTTTTATTTAAGGTATAATGGGCATATAACATTGTAATTCAAGTGTTCAACATAATGATTTGATAATTGTTTACATTGCAAAATGGTCATGGGAACTTTGAATATTTACTCTCCTAGCAATGTTCAGGTATGCAGTACAGTATATGGTGAACAAAAGTAGGTTTATAATTGTTCCTATGGAAAATAATACATCCTAATATATAAAAAGCCAGGGGTCGTCACAATCTAAATGACCAGATGAATGACCGAATAGCAGGCTGCTAAGGGAAGGGACCTTCCTCCTGGCCCTGGCCAGGGCACGGCAGAACTCTGGGTTTCGCGCTGTCGGCCTTCAAATTGGACCCTGACAGGAGGGAAGAGGGAGCCCCATTCCTCGCAGAATAGGCCATTGGTAAGCTTGCTGTCAGCAGCCTGCCAATCAGGAACCCCATTTTCCTCTATCCCAGACCCAGACAGCAGGGAGGAGGGAATATGCCTAAATACTATCTATTGGCACAATGTTCCTCTGAAGCTGAAAGAAGCTGGCATTGGTGACGGAATATGTCTGAAGCACAATGATTGGCACAGCGTACCTCTGCAGCTGAAAGTAAGTGACGGCATCAACAGAATATGTCTGAAGACCAACTATTGGCACAATGTTCCTCTGAAACCAGAAGAAGCCGGCGTCAGCGACAGAATGTATCTGAAGACCAACAATTGGCAGAACATACTTCAGCAGCCAGAAGAAGCCGGTGTTATCGACAGAAAATGTCTGAAGACCAACTATTGGCACAACATACCTCTAAAGCCAAAGGGAGCCAGCGTCGGCAACAGAATGTTTGAAAACCAACGTAGCTCTGCAGCTAAAAGAAGCCGGTGTCATCGACGGAAAATGTCTGAAGACCAACGTGTCTCTGAAGTTGAAAGAAGGCAATGGCGAGACAGAATATGTCTAAAGAACAGTCATCAACAAGTACTACCAATACTGGTAGAAACTGCTTCACAGCGAAAATGGAGTAAATGAGGATGCAATTATCAAACACAGTTGTGGTGGAATGACTGTTAGATGTCAATTTTGCCTATCACTGAATTTCTCTGATGAAAAACCATCTGGTGAAAAATTTACACAGTGTTATAGCAAAGGTAAAGTTTGTCCAAACAATATACATTTTCCAGAATACCTAGCATATGTTAAAAATGTAATAATAAATGAGAATCTGACAGTAAAAATTTCAGGGAAAATAATTCATTCAGTAATAGTTCTTTTGTATTTGCTTCAATGGGTGCAAATATTACATCACCATCAGGATATGAGCCATACTATCTTAGAATACATGGACAAGTTTATCACCGTACTGGAACCTTACATCCTTTGGATGGTGTTTCTTGGAAGTTTGCTCAACTCTATATTTTAGATACGGCCAAAGCGACGAGTAAAAGATTAGCAATGCCAGAAAGAATCCTGATAAACATCCACAATCTCATGCATGAAATAAATGAAATAAATAAATCATACAAGATGCTACATGAAGTAGAAAAGGGAGCCCAATCTGAAGCAGCAGCAAAGGGTATTGCTCCCATAGAAGTAACTGGCTATTACATACGACTGTAACCGTGATCCCAGTAGATACAGTTCTCTCTGTGTAACCAAGATTACTGTCATATTCAGAAATGAAGATGGAGAACCTCCTTTTGAAAGAGAGTTGCTCATTCATTATAAACCAGAATCAAAAAAAAATATGAATGCTACTAAAATGAAACAAATCAGTATCCTGTTTCTAACATTAGATGCAATGACATATCCTATTCTTTTTCCACTTGGTGAAAAAGGCTAGGGAACAGATATTGCATTAAGACTCAGAGACAACAGTGTAAATGACAATAATACTAGACAAAATGTAAGGACACAAGTCACACGAATGCAGTATGATGGATTTCATCTCTCTGTGTGGGACACATTCAATCCTATTTTAAATGCAGAAAAATTAACAGTTTATTGTCAATTCATATTAAAAAATGGAAGCCAATCGAATAAATTTCATTAAAGCAACCCAATCTAAGTTGAGAGTTGAAAAATATAGTGGTTTGATGGATTATCTCACATCTAGATCTGAAAATGACAATGTGATGATTGGTAAAATGATAATACTTCCATCATCTTTGGAGGGTGGTCCCAGAAAAATGCAGCAGCGATATCAGGATGCTATGGCAATTGTAACGAAGTTTGGCAAACCTGATTTATTCATAACTATGACATGCAACCCCAAATGGGCAGATATTACAAACAATTTACAACACTGGCAAAAAGTTGAAAATAGACCTGACTTGTTAGCCAGAGTTTTTAATATTAAGTTGTTCTGATTCCAAGAATTGACTTGTCCCTATCTGACACTGGCTCTCATTTAAAATAATCTGAAGACAGTTTCCTGTGATGCCAGCATTTGCGATGACTATTACTAAATCACAAAGACAAACTCTAGACAGAGTAGGAATATTCCTACCTGAGCCTGTTTTCAGACATGGTCAGTTATATGTTGCTTTCTCTTGAGTTCGAAGAGCATGTGATGTTAAAGTTGTAAATACTTCATCACAAGGGAAATTAGTCAAGCACTCCAAAAGTGTTTTCACTCTTAATGTGGTATACAGGGAGATATTAGGATAAGTTTAATCAATTTATATGTCATTGTTTGTATCACTATTGTTTTTATATCATGTCTTTGTTGTTATATTGTGATTATTAATAAATTTATATATTATTTTCATATACATTTTACTAATTTTCTTTAATCTCTGACACTTCTATTATAAAGAAAGGGCAAATAGCAATATTAAAGTATTTCCTCTAATTAATTCCCTTTTAATGTGTACAAATTTCATGCACCAGGCCACTAGCCTATAATAATAAAAGTGTAATATACTAATTAGATGGGACATCCTTCCGGGGTGGTGAGGGAAGCCCAGGTCCCCGGTGCCTGCCAGTGGCTGCAGGGAGGGAAGCCAGTGCTGGCAGCCAGGGGAAGGAAGGCCTACTCTTGCTTGAATTTCGTGCATCGAGCCTCTAGTAGTTAATAAATAGTAATACAAGAATGAACTCTGTTTTGCATACTCACACCTGTAAACCTACTTTTGCCCCACCCTATACAATTAACTGTGGTCACCATGCTCTATATCCTCATGAATTACCTTTTTATGTCAAATTTTTTTCAATTAGCACAATGCCCTCCAGGTCCAGCATGTTGTTGCTAATAGAAAATTTTCTTTTTATACCTGTTAACTTTATTCCATGGCATAGATGTCATATCTTCTTTATCTACTCGTCCATCAATAGACACTTAGATTATTTCCACATCTTGGTTATTGCAAATAACACTGCAATGAACATGGGGGTGCTTCTGTTTTTTCAAGTTAGTGTTTTCGTTTTCCTCGGGTAAATACCCAGAAATAGAAGTGCTAGATCATATGGTAGTTTTGTTTTGTTTTGTTTTTAATATGTTTTATTGATTTTTTACAGAGAAGAGAGAAGGATAGAGAGTTAGAAACACCGATGAGAGAGAATCATCGATCAGCTGCCTCTTGCACACACCTTACTGGGGATGTGCCTGCAACCTAGGTACATGCCCTTGACTGGAATCGAACCTGCGACTTTTCAGTCCGCAGGCCGGCGCTCTATCCACTGAGCCATTTGGTAGTTTTATTTTGAGGAACCTCCTTACTATTTTCTTTCTCCTCCCTCTGTCCAGCTCCATTTTCCAGGGTTCTGTACTTCCCCTCCTCACTAGGACCCAGCCCAGCCGATACCCCTGTGGAACCTGTGTTTATTACACATTCACCTCCCTCCTACCCTTTTTATTCCCCTCTTGGAATTCTGTGTCCATTCAGACCCACATTTCTTTCCTCTGCTGCTGCTTGGAGCAGTATTTTCTTAAACTGCTGCTCGCCCGGCGTGTTTTCTCCCCGCATGTTTTGTGAGCGCTCCGCCCACTCGTGACTGTTCCTCCATTGTCTGTCCTGCTCCCTGTTCCCGTTCCATCCCCCGTTCCCCTCCCCACCCTCACCCTGCAGGCACCACTTGGGATTGTGCCAGCACCCCCATCCAGCTGCACTTTTTACCGTCCAGACTCTAGAAAAAACTTCCTGGTAGTGACCGATATGCCAGAATCCTTTCTCCCTTTCTGTCTCCACATTGGGTCCCCCCCTTACCTCTCCCCCTGAATCCATTGCTTCTAAAACTTTCTTGCCCTGGGTGCCTCTACCGCCCCTGCACTCCTTTGATCTTGTGACACCCCTGCACATGTCTGTCAGTACAGCCCTGACTTCTGGAGGCTTCTGTCCTGCGGGCAGCCCAGAAAACCCAGTCATCATTTAGTCAATGGAGCCGGGGTACAGGCCCAGCCCTGAGGATGGGAAAGTCTGGACCATCATTGCCAAACCTGCCCATCATCTCCTCCTGCTCTCACGGGAGTTGGGCAGCAGCACCGACCTGAGCTGAGCAGTCCTTGTTGGCTGGTCCCGCGGCCTGGCCTCGTGTCGTGGGAATGCCACGGAAATGAGTGTGGGCCATGGGGAGGGGTGATTTCTCACCACCACCACCACCCCCCCCATGATAACTGAGCCCCAGAAATGAAAAGGGCAGAGGATTATGAGTGACACACAAAAGTGTCTGTTCCACCTATGTACCCTGGGCGGGAGCGAGTTTCAGTAGAACTGAGCATTTAATTTCTGGCAGTATTTGTTATTTCCATTAACTCATAATCGAGCTAATTTTAAGCACGTTAATAACTAGCAGCTGCACTTCAGAGCAGTTCTTCGTGTAATTTGGGAGGGAAAACAAGCACTAAATATACCCTGGTTTACCAGTTCTCATAACTGATGAAACTTTTTAACTCCTTGTAAACAGGTATTTCTGGAGTTGCTTGCACATCTCAGCTGGGAGCTCCATCCATTCTGATGAGGGCTGGTGTCCCTTCCTATTCTGGGCGGCCTTTCTCACGAAACAGGGCACTCCGCCCTCTTCCCACCCTCCCCCCTCCCCGCCCGGCCATTGACCGCATTTGCCTTTCTTGAGCCCCGCCCCCTCTGTGTGCTCCACAGCGCCCTCGCAGGGTGTGGTGCGGCCCCTCGCCTGTTCCTGCCTGCACAGGCCAAGCAAAGGTCGGCTGTTAACGATGGCCCATTACTTAATATTTTAATCATTGTCACCTTAGAAGAGGCTTAAATGTTGGACTGCTGTGGCCCAGGAGGTGCTTATCTGTGGGAAGGAGAGGATGCCTCTTCCTCCAGCCGGAGTCCCTGGACCATAAGGAAAAGTGAGACACGGGGCCGTCCTGGACCCCAAGACACACAAGCAGCTCCCGCCAAACGGATGTGTTGCCGAGTGGAAAACTGCCTTTCTCCCCCCCCCAGTACACCACTGGAAAGGAGAGAGTAGGAAGTTATTTTTTAAAAAAATTATTTAAGACTGGAGGAAGCCAGTTTGTAGCTGAACTCAGCTTTGAAAAGGCCACTAAGACCTCAAGTAGAAGCTAACTCTCGGTACCGGCTTACGGGCCTGCCGTGGCAGCAGGAGATGGTAAGCTCCCGAGGGGTCTGTGGCCCGAGAAGCATCTGACCCCTCATCTCTTCCACAGGAGAGTTCTCCGCCTCGGACAGCTCCCTCACCGACGTCCAGGAGGCCCGCAGGCCCATGCCGGACCCCGGCCTCATGCCCCTGCCCGACGCTGCTGCAGATCTGGATTGGTCCAACTTGGTGGATGCCGCCAAGGCCTACGAGGGTGAGTCCTCTGGGGATCAAGAAGTCGGGCTGGGACCTACCCAGGGCCACGCTGTCTGTGTCCTCGGACACAGGCACAGCCGGGACCAGCAGGCTGTTCCTGAGTGCTCAGCAGGGGCTCAGGTCCTCGGATTCGGTCAGGTGGAGCCTGATGTGTTCTCCACGGAGGAATTCATAACATGGGTGCCTTCCTGCCTGAGTGGGAAGGCAGGGGGTCCCAACTGTCACTTGAAGGAGAAGAACGTGGTCCTTCATCACATCGTCAGGACATCATTGTGAACACACGTGGGCTCGGTTAGGGTCTGCGCCCGCCCCTGTCCCGGCAGGGGCAGGTGCTCCCTTTCCCGCATCCATCGCTCCCGAGAGGGGTGGCTCAGGTCCCGTCTGCGTTGTTCCCGTGCCAGCCCCCTGCTCAGGTTTGCTCTAGGCCCGTGGTCCTTCGCTGACGTATGTAAAACCACAGAGCTGTCCTGTGTGCTGGCATAGGTCGTCAGGTGCCTTTCTTCATTCTAAGATCATCATTCCAAACTTTTGCTGTTAAGTCGTTCTTCATAAAATGAGGGTGACAGGCCCTGGCTGGTTTGGCTCAGCAGCTAGCGCGCTGGCCCGAGGACTTGAAGGGTTGCAAGTTTGATTCCAGTCAAGGGCACGTACCTCCATTGCAGGTTTGAGGGGGGTTGGGGTAGGGGTGGGCGGAAGCACCAATCGAAGTGTATCTCTCACAGCGATGTGTCTCTCTCTGTCTTTTCCCCTCCCTTCCACTCTCTCAAAAATAAGTGGAAAGTATCCTCAGCTGAGGATTAACAACAACAAAAAGAGGGTGAGAGCGATGACTTCTTGGGAGAGAGGGGGTGTTGTTATTGCTCTTCTTTGAAGACTTGGAAGTAGCCATTCAGACAAGCTCCGGTGTTCACGAGAAACTGATCAGGCCTTGGAAGTCAGACCGCGCTGACGCAGTCAGCAAGGAATCCCCACGTAGCTGACAGCAGTCCCAGCTCTAACGTGGCTTTGGATTGCAGACTGTTGGCCCTCTCATTTATGTAGACACCGTGTATACTTGTGCGTCTGTCACCTGCCCCGTGTCCTGCAGAGTCCGAGAGGGTGGAGGCCAGGTTCTCCCAGCCTCCTGCCCCCATTCTGTGCCATTGGGGTCGCCGCCCTTCCTTGGCTGTGAGGCTGGAACCAGCGCAGTGGGGGCTCAGGGAGGCCTGGGGCCTGAGCGTCACTCCTGCCCTGACTAGACGTTTTGTGTCTCTAATGGGAGTTTTTAAACTTGATTCTGTTTTCTTGGCTCGAGGGTTAAGTTGGGACCCTCGGAAGCACACGGTGCGGACTCGGTCCAGCCCAGCAGGCGGCCATGGGAGTCTCAGGAAGCCCAGTCCGAGCTCCTGTACACGTGACGTCACCGCTGAGTGGGAGCCTGGGCTGGAAACTTGGCACGAGGCCTGTTTCCAGGGAAACGTTGAACAGAGTGAGAATTTGATAAGAGAAAAGGGGACTAAAATTGATGCACAACAGCTATTTTTTAAGGACAGTCGCAATGCTACGATCCTGTTGAGCTTAAAACAGCCGTTTTTTCCTGAGGTTGGGGGTCAGAGTGGGCCACATGTTGACTCGGAGCCCAGGGTGTTTCCCAGCTGCTGAGCGTTTTGCCTCCTTTGCAGTCCAGAGAGCCTCCTTCTTTGCTGCTAGTGATGAAAACCATCGCCCCTTGAGTGCTGCATCCAACAGCGACCAGCTAGAGGACCAGGCCCTGGTCCAGATGAAGTCCTACAGCAGGTGGGTCTCCCAGAGGTGAGGCCACCGCCTGCACACACGTCACCTACATCAGCAGCCGCGGGAGGAGACGGAGGCCCCTGGGCGAGCGGGGGGTGGGGAGTCTCACTGCAGAGCCAGCACTTCCTGTTTCAGTTAGAACACTTTGTAACTGAATACTGTGAACACGGTTAAACCGTCCTTGGTAACTTAGAGTGGGAATGATGAATGTTCTTTGTTTAATGCCATTATACACTTGTACCTTGGCATTAGGAAGCAAGGTAAGAGTCATTTGTGCTAAAACATCCCCAGCTTCCTGTGTGGTTAGCCCTCGAGTCTCCTCCGCAGCTGCCTGTCGGTCACACTTATGAACGTGCCTGTGACCTGGCAGCTCCAGCTCTGCTCTAGGCCTGGGCCACGGAGTACCTAGGAGTGTGGGTAAATGAATAAGCAATAACTGAGGAGTGTGTGTAAATGAATAAGCAATAACTGAGAGGAGTGTGTGTAAATGAATAAGCAATAACTGAGGAGTGTATGTAAAATAAATAAGCAATAACAGAGAGGAGTGTGTGTAAATGAATAAGCAATAACTGAGGAGTGTGTGTAAAATGAATAAGCAATAACTGAGAGGAGTGTGTGTAAATGAATAAGCAATAACTGAGAGGAGTGTGTGTAAATGAATAAGCAATAGCAGAGAGGAGTGTGTGTAAATGAGTAAGCAGTAACAGGGATCCAGAGGTTTTCTTGTGAGCTGAGAACATGGACTTGACATCTGTGTAACGTGCAGAGGCAGGCATTTTCCCCTCATTCCAGGTGGCAGGGATAGGAGAGGGATGTAAGCTATTGTACCGTGGTCCTTGAAAACCTTGTTTCATTGTAACATTGATGAGATGCTGAAGCAACTTAACCCTTGGTTATGTCAATGAGCCTGTGGTAAAATTGGGGTTGTTATATGTCGTTTCACTTAAAGTTGCAGATCCTATGCGTGGTGTTAAGTGTGGACTTACTGTATATCATAGCATCTCAGTGGTCAGCCATGGGACAGATAGAGAATAGGAAAGTTGTGTGTTGCCCTCGCTGGTTTGGCTCAGTGGATAGAGCGTTGGCTGGCGGACTGAAGGGCCCTGGGTTCAATTCTAGTAAGGGCACAGGTCTGGGTTACGGCCTCGATCCCCAGTGGGGGGCATGCAGGAAGCAGCTGATCAGTGATTCTCTCTCATCACTGACATTTCTATCTCTCCCTCTCCCTTCCTCTCTGAAATAATAAAAATATACTTTAAAAAAAAAAGAAAATTGTGTGTCTAGCTTGCTGATCATAATAGCAAAGAATATAAGACATAAGTGTAGGCTGACAAGCTTTTGAAACATGTAGTCTTATTTTAAAAGTAAAGATATTTAGACTCGTTTTCAAGCTGTGTGCACAATAGCTTACAGCTGGATAGTGGCCACAGACTATTTTCTGGGGGCCCAATGTCTGCCCTCCTTGTGGCCCCGAGGTGGCACTTACGTCAGCCCCTCTTCTGAAAGCCACTGCAGACGGGGTCATGGCACTGCTCCCGGTGACCTGCCGGAAAGCGTGCTGCCAAGGAGACCATTTTCGCTTATTGCCCAGGTTCTTTTGTTACAAAAGCGTGGCCTCTTGCACAAAGGAAGCCATGGATTGGCCGTGGTTCCTGCTTGTACTGCCTTTTGTTGAGATGACCATTTTCTTTTTTAAAGTGAGCATGCCCATTGGTTGCCATCCTGAGTAATTTGACATTGAAAACCATGTTACAAATACAGCCACCTCGTTTTTTAAAAAATGCCAAACAAACCCGTGGGGAGGCCCCGCCAACATGGATGTTTCTCGTTCCAGCAGTAAGGACTCCTCCCCCACCCTGGCCTCCAAGGTGGACCAGCTGGAGGGGATGCTGAAGATGCTGCGGGAAGACCTGAAGAAGGTAGGCGTCTTCTCAAGCAGCCGGCCCCTCTAAGGCATGTTCCTGTCAGGTATGGGGGTGGGTGTTTGGGGGGCTCCTTGGAGCTCGGTTCTCACTGGCCACGTAGTGCAGGAAGGCCTTCATGTGTTCCCTTCGTGGAAGCCTCGAGCCTCAGCCGCCCCCTCTGAGCTTCCCACCCCTTGTACGGGGGCCAGTAGCCCAGACCCACATGTTGTCATGGTGACCGCGCCTCCATGCCCAGAGACCTGCACCTCGTCTTGTCTCTCGAGAGACTGACTACATTAAGGCAGCAACCACCAAAGCATCAGCCTGCACTGCAGGACTGACCTTATTAACGAAGACTTTAAAACACATGTACATTCCAAGACAAACCTGTAGTGACTCTCTGTCAGTCCTGCTCCCTGGGTGAGCGGATCTGAACACCCAGGCCGAGGCCCGGCGCCCGAAGCTCGGCGGCAGGAAGAGTGGGCATGGGCGGAGGGTGCGGACAGACCGCTCTCTCCGGCAGCCTGGCCAGTGGCACCGTGCTCAGTCCTTTTCTCTCTGCCTCAGGAGAAAGAAGACAAAGCCCACCTCCAGGCGGAAGTCCAGCACCTTCGAGAGGACAACCTGAGGCTGCAGGAGGAGTCCCAGAGCGCCTCGGACAAGCTGAAGAAGTTCACCGAGTGGGTCTTCAACACCATCGACATGAGCTAGGGCAGGCGGCCCGGAGCGAGCGCCGGGGCCGGAGGCTGGCAGGCCCCCGCGTGCCACTGAGCGCGCAGACGCCCGCCCAGCCTCCTACCTACCAGGCCCTCTTCTGGGGGCGCGCACACACACACACACACACACACACAGATCAACAATCATTGTCTGCCTTTTATAGAAAAGAAAAACAGAAAAGTAAAAATTTTAAAAAGTAAAATAAAGTTTAACTGCTAAAATGTGAATGTCTTTATTTTTTTGCACAATATCTTTATCTGTTATGTATTTAAAAAGAAAACTGGGCCTGGGACAAGGTTCCCGGCTTACCTGCCTCCACTTCCTTCAGCTCTTCCTCCACCACTTCAGGTAACCCCGGCTTTCCCGCATTTCCTGACGAAGTCATTGTTCCTAGGAAATTAAAGGTTTTAAAATTGTGTCTTTGGGGAGGGGGTTTCCTTACCTGCATTCCCAAAATGCCGGGGCGGGAGACCTGGCCCCCCTGCGGCGGTTCCTGCCCTGCAGAGCCTGGCGGGACGGGCTCTTCTCCAGCCACAGAGCCCAGTGCCAAGAGGCAGCCCTGCCTGCGGGCCACGCCCCTCCGTCCCGCCCGCCTCGTGCCCTCACCCCGTCCTCTCCCCGGGGATGCGGCCTGTGCTACGTGCTCCTCGGAGTCCGAGCCCTCTCCTTTGGCTTAAGTGAATCCCACCGAATTGGAATCAGCCTCTCTGCAGCTTCCGGGCTCCAAACATTGACCGATTTCAGAATTCTTTCAGCCTAAAATAGTACCTGAATGCATTTTGGCCAACAGATTTTTAAAACATGAACAAGGCAGCAAAATTGTACTTTGAACTCGCTCCAACTGACCATATGAAAGAATTAATAAACCCTTGTCTCCAAGATCCCGCCAGTATTTGTCAGTGGGAAAAGCGGCTGTTCCGTTGTGAATGTTAATACTTGCCGCTTAGGAGCAATGACTGTGCCGGTGGAATGGGCTTTTGAAACCTGCATGCCCCAGTGTGCGCCCGAAGCACGGCATTCTCTGCATCCTCTGTGGCCGCCAAAGGGTTCCGCCGCAGAAACGGTCCCTGTGCTGTTTTTCCCGCCTTGTGTGCGGCTGCGTGGGGCGCTGGTTCCAAGGCCCCGGGGCCTGCAGCGTGGGGGACCCCGGGGAGCCCCCGGTGGCCCTGTTCCTAGCCTTCATAATTGTCAGGAAGCTGACACCTGTGCCCTTTCACGGGGAACGTGTAGCAATCTAGTGTCATCTGCCTGGACGTTCCCTGCCCCAAGGAGCCCCACCTCATTCCGCGCTCCAGCCCTGAAAGCAACGGGGTGGCTTTTCCTCTCTCCTCCCCGAACCCCAGCCCCAGACTTTTATGCTACAGTTTCATGATTGTGATTTCCCCATGGTGTTTTTTCTTTCTTTTTCTGGTGACATTTCTATCATGGAAACGGGAAGATTTCAGAGTGCTTTGTAAAGATCCATGACGTGTGTGAAGGAGATTGTACATTGCCCGATATCTCTCTATCGATGAGAAACGCCACTAGCATTTAAGCATTCTGAAGGCTTGCTTATCCGCCTGAGTTTAGTTTTTACTTTGTTTTACATTTTGTTTGGGGACTTGGGGCAAGCTATTTATTAGAGTTTTGCAACAGAGTTCTTGTTTGAAGCCTTTTAAAGACTACTTGTAAAAGTCCAACAATAAAATTCATTTCAAACGCTCTTGTAAAACGCATTGGTATCACTGCTCAGGGTTTTCTTGTTTGAACGACCACCCAGTCACTCACTGCCCGCTCCCCTCCTCCCCCCCCCCCTCCTGCGGCCTCCTCTTTCCATCTGGCTCCATTAACTCGAAAGACGATTCTTGGAAGTTTTCTGTCCCTTTTAGAATTTCAATAAGCTTTTTTACTCTGTTCACATGTCCGAGGAGAATTCCTAATCCACCTCCTCTGCTTCCGATGTAATATTTGCAGAGCAAATATTTATAATTAGTTCTCTGTTCATTCTCCACGTGTGGGTCTTCCGCACCAGCACTGTCATTCCCCGAGACCAGCTCAGCTTTGCACTTGCCGCTACGGTGTCCCCAACTCGGTGTTCGATGTTGTGTGCTCAGGAAATGCAAACGCCAGTTAGTATTAGGCTGCGCAAAATATAATTAGAAAAGTTAATCTACTGGAAAAAAAAATAGTGCATTCCAAAGCCAAAGGGAACAAAAATTGCATAATCTACCACGTCACTGTTCCTCTCCAGTGGTGCCGCTAATTGAGAGCTAACAGAGTTTCTTCCTTTTAATTGGCGCAACAACTCTACAGGCTCTGGAATTAACAGCACAGGCAGGGTGACACCGGCTGCCACAAGATGGACTCTGGTTAACACGCCAAAGCGGTCTGTGTAGACCATGGTTCTTACCTGGCTTGGAGGGTTTCTACATTGTTTCTGAAGGCCTCGGTCGTCGGTTGGGAGTTCTGGGAGAAGGTACCATTGGCCTGCAGTGGTGGAGGGGCCTCATTCAGGAGCTGGCTGGAGGGGCCGATTGCACTGGAAATGTGCTGCATTGGGTTGGATCAGTAGCTTCAGATGGGGAGAAAAGGGATCGTCTGGGGGGGCAAAGCTCCAGGTAGAAGTGGAAGGGTGACCTGCACGGAGTCCAATCTCACAGCAGATGAGTTCCAGCAACAATCTGGTGCTGCTTCCCCCACCCTGAGCCACACAGGTTCAAGTGCAAGAAGGCTCACCTTAGCCATCCACATAAACGTGCACACTGTTTCACACAGCTGTGGTTTTCGAAAGAATGATACCACAGTAACGCTGGCTGCCTTTCCCCCATCGGAATGATGCCACTGATGACCGGTCCATGTGGAATTATCATTCTCTGATTAAAAAAAGACATTTTTACAATTTCCCAGGGTGATGGCTTAGAGGCAGGGCTTTTGGAGGAGAGCCATACTCATTAATAATTTTTTTAAAAATAGATATTATAGCACAAGACACTTAACTATGTCCTGATAGCTGAGTGTCATTTTGACAGGTTAGCTGACCACAGAGTACTTGCAGGGGAAACAAGCTTAAGGATAGCTAGAGTGAGTGTAGTTAGGTAAAAGAATGATTTTTTTTCATTTTTTCTATAAAGGAAAATTAAATCCCCTTTTATATGAAACTTTCTGCCAGTTCTATTTTAATTCCTGTGTTACCTGGACAGGCTGGCGTGTCACCACCCATCGGTAATGGTATGAGACTAGTTACCGGTTGGCAAGGAATGACCTCGTGACTTTGGGGGGCTGACAGTTTGGATGACAGTGCTGCCGAGGAAAGCAGGACCTGGGGTGGCAGTGGAAGAACCACTAGCCAGGCCCACGGTGTGTGGCCACACGGGTTAAAAGTCAGAACTGGTTCTAGGCAGGGAGAGCTAGATTCCAGTCACTGATTTTCAAATCACCTGTCAGTTTACCCCAATCTCTAAGAACCTATCCAACTTCAGATCACTAAACCAATTTTTCCCTACTGCCTTCAGACCTGCCCAAAACTGTTAAGAATTCTTTAGTTGAAGGAGGGTTCAAGATAGCAGAGGAGAGCCATGGTCTATGTTGCTTAGTGGTTAGAGCAGGCTTGGCCAAACTACGGCCCGCGGGCCGGATCTGGCCCATTCGGCTGTTCTATCCGGCCCTCGGAGCCGAAAGAGCAGAGGGTTCTCCTGCTCTCCCCTCCGCTCCTTCACCAGCAGCCCAAGATGAGAGTGCCAGCATGGTCAGGTTGCTTTTGTTCCGGCCCTCTGGTCCAGTTTAAGAACCCATTGTGGCCCTCGAGTCAAAAAGTTTGCCCACCCCTGGGTTAGAGCATTGGCCCATGCGCTGAATGGTCAGAGATTTGATTCCTGGTCAAGAGCATATATCTGGGTTGCATATTCAATGCCTGGTGCATGCAAAAGGCAACCAATTGATCTCTCTTTCTCTTTTTTTCTCTCTCTCTCTCTCAAATAAATAAATATCCTTAGCTGAGAGTTAACAAAAATATATATATTTATATAGTGGAGTAAGAAAGACTTTGAACTTCCCTCCTCCCTTGAACACAGTAAATATGTGCCTACCTACTGATCAGTTTCTCCTGAAGAACCACCAAGGGCTGGCTGAACAACTTCTGCACATCAAATAAGAGAGAGACAGAGACAGAGAGAGAGAGAGAGAGATTGGAAGAGACAGAATAGCTGAAATCACCCAATCAGAATAGCAAAAATAAACTTTTTTTAAAAAAATGAGGATAGTTGAAGGGACCTCTGGGAAAACAAGTATACTAACATTTACATTATCAGGGTACCAGAAGGAAGAGAGAGAGAGAGAGAGAGAGAGAGAGAGAGAGAGAGAGAGAGAGAGAGAGAAGGGGGCAGAAAACCTACTTGAAGAAATAATGGCTGAAAATTTTCCTAACCTGGGGAAGGAAGCAGATGTCCAGGTCCAGGCTGCACAGAGAGTCCCAAACAAGATGAGCTCAAGGAGACCCACACCAAGACATATTATAAAATGGCAAAAGTTAAAATAGAGAATCTTGAAGTCAACAAGATTAAAAGGGGAACCCCAAAAGCCTGTCCACTGATTTCTCAGCAGAAACTTCACAGGTCTGAGGGAGAGGCAGGCTATATTAAAATGCTGAAAGGAAAAACCTACAGTCTAGAATATTCTCTACCAGGCAAGGCCATCAATCAGAATTGAAGGAGAGTTTCCAAGACAAGTAAAAGCTGCAGGGATTCGTTGCCGCCAAGCCAACTTTGCAAGAGATGTTAAAGGGTCTTCTTTACGTGGAAGAGAAAAGGCCTTACCCTGAAATAAAACATGTGAAAGAAAAAAAAATCTCACTAGTAAAGGCTGTGGAACTTCCACTTAAAAAGCTAGCATGAAGATTAAAAGAAAAAATATAAAAAAAATCCATGATAACTACAATAAGTAGTTAGGGGCTACCTAAATGAAAATACTTAAAATATAATGTTGAAAACAAAGTGTGGAGGGGGAGTAAAACTGCAGTGCTTTTATGTGCGTGAACTTAAAATGCCTATCCGCTTAAAATAGATATAGGTCAATGCATAGGAACTTCATGGTAACCACAAACCAAGAACCTACAAAAGATAAACAGAAAATAAAGAGAAAGGAACTGAAACGTAACCAGCAAACCATAAAGAGATCAAGAGAAGAGGGGGGTGGGGGAGAATAGAACTACAAAAACAACCAAAATATGTACAATTAACAAAATGGCAATAAGTACGTACCCATCAATAACTCATTTAAATATAAATGGACTAAATGCTCCAATCAAAATACATAAGCTGAATGGATAAAAATAAAGCCCATCTACATGCTGCCTACAAAAGACTTACTTCAGATTTAAAAAAAATAAAAAAAAAAAAAGACCGAAATGAAGATATGGAAAAAGATATTCCATTAAAATAGAAATGAAGAGAAAGCTGGGTAGCAGTCCTCACATCGGGACAAAATAGACTTTAAGACAAAGACTGTAAAAAGAGACAAAGAAGGACATGACATAATGGTTCAAGGGTCAGCCCAGGAAAAGGATAGAACAGTTGTAAATATCTACACACCCAGCATAGGAGCAGCTTTCTATTTAAAGCAAATATTAATGGACAAAAAGGCAGAAATTAACAATAGTACAGTAATAGTTGGAGACTTTCATACCCCACTTACCTCAGTGGATAGATCATCCAAGCTGAACATTAATAAGGAAATGGCCTTAAATGTCACATAATATTAGCTCAATTTAATAGGCATTTACAGAACAATTCATCCCAAAACTGCAGAATACACATCTTTCTCAAGTGTACACATAGAACGTTTTCCAGGACAGACCATATATTAGGCCACAAAACAAGCCTCAACACATTCAAGAAGATTAAAATTATATCAAGCACATTTTTTCCAACACAATGATATGAAACTAGAAATCAACCACTGGAAGAACAAGGAAAAACACGAATATATGGAGGTTAAACAGCATGCTACTAAACAACCAATGGATCGAAGAGGAATTCAAGCAAGAAATCAAAAAATACCTTGAGACAAATGAAAATAACTTTCCAAAATGTATGGGAGGCAGCAAAAGCAGTTCTAAGGAGGAAGTTTATAGCTATATAGGCCTACTTCATGGAGCAGGAAAAGTCTCCAATAAACAATCTAACTTGACATTTCAGGAAACTAAAAAAGAAGAACAAGAAAAACCCAAAGTAAGTAGAGGAGGAAAAAATAAAGATCAGAGTGCAATAAATGAAGTAGAGACTTAAAAAAAGAAAAGCTCAATTAAACTAAGAGCTAGTTCTTTGAAAGAATAAATAAAATTGACAATCAGATTTGTCAAAAAAAGAAAGCCCAAATACATAAAATCAACAATAAAAGAGAAGTGACAACCACCACCACAGAAATACAAAGTGTCATAAAAGAATGCTATGAACAATTATATGCCAAAACATTGGAAAACCAAGAAGGAAAGGATAAATTTTAGAAACATACAATCTTCCAAGACCGAACCAGAAAGAAACAGAAGATCTGAAATGACTAGTAACAAAATTGACTGCAATAATTTTCAAAAACTCTCAGTAAACAAAAGAACAGGACCAGACAGCTTCACAGTAAATTCTACCACACATTTAAAAAAAGATTCAATAGCTTTTCTTCTCAAACTATTCAAAACATTGAAGTGAAATAAATGCATCAAACTCATTCTACTAGGTCAACATTATCCTGATATTAAAATCAAACAAAGACTCTACAAAAAGAGAAAACTACAGGCCACTATCCCTGACAAACATAGATGTAAAATTCTCAACAAAATATTAGCAAACCAAACTCAACACCATATGAAAAGGATCATGTACCATGATCAAGTGGGATTTATTCTAGGTTCAATACCCACAAATCACTGTGAGATGCTATATTAACATAACCTCTAATATCAGGAAAAGAAAAGCACCCCCCAACTTTCTCCTCTTTTTTCAACATAGTATTTACATAGATACACAATGAAATATTATTCCACCGCACACACACACAAAAAAAATGAAATCTTGCCATTTGTGACAACATGGATGGACAGGGTATTACTACTAAGTGAAATAAGTCAGTCAGAATGATAAATACAGTATGATTTCACTTATATGTGGAATCTAAAATAAAACAAAAACATACAAACAAAGCAGAAATGGGTTCATCAACAGAACAAACCGATGATTGCCAGAGGGGAGAGGGTTGGAAGGGATGGGTGAAAAGGTAGCTGGGAGGAAGAGTGACAAACTTCCAGTTATAAAACAGATAACTCAGGGGGTGTAACATACAGCACAAGGAATATCATCAGTCACACCATAACTTTTATAGGCAGCTGGTTACTAGACACAGGGATCACATTGTAAGGTACAGAAATATCAAACCGCCATGTTGTACTACCCAAAGCTACTATAATACTGTATGTCAACTATACTTTAATGAAAAAAAGCTCAATAAAAAGTTAACTAAATAAACAGGAAGAAATCTCTACCTAAATCCTCCTGTTGCAGAGCAGTACATTTCCTCTGCCCCGGCACGGACAGAAAGAAGGGCGGCTTACCCGCTGTGTAGGTAAGCTGCAGCTCCGAGACTCGGAGACGCCGGGTGTCTAGGTGTCTTTTCTGAGATCATTAGAAACTTGGTTTTATTTTCTAGTGCTTTGGCCCATTCTTACTCACCGCTCTGCAGCTCTCCCACTTCTCCCCAGCCCACCCGCGATTCCTTCTCCGATTAGCCTGTCCAGTCTTCCAACCTGGTAAATCCTGCCTTGCCTTGGTGCATTTGACTCATCACACCTGAGACGGAAGAGAGCTTGCACCTTCTCCTCCTCTCATCACTCCTCACCAGGGGTCCTCGCCTTCAATGCTGTATCTCAAATTTCCTTCCTAACTTCCTCTAAGTGAGCTCATCTCATTAGGCCTCTTCAACAGCTCCTCGTCCAGGCACAGCCCTGCCGTAGACATGCAGCTCATTTTGCCCTTCAGTTTGTGCCTCCTGATCCATTTTCAGCCTGATCTCCCAGGCACATGCCCCTTGGGTACCTTAATATATATATGCCTAACTGACTGAAAGACAGAACGATCAAACAACCTGTCTGATCTACGATGCACTGACCACCAGGGGCAGATGCTCAATGCAGGAGCCGCCCCCTGGTGGCCAGGGCCCACAGTGGGAGCGCTGCTCAGCTGACAGACCTGTACCTGTGACCCACCACCCCAGCAGCAGCCACTCCCTCAGTCCTGCAGGTCTAATCAGAGAACGGGCCAGGCACTAATGGACCAGGGCCACTGGCATGATCCCTGCAGCGCCACCTGCCTCCTGGGAGTTGGCCTCGGGCACTGCGGCTGCTTTCCCTCCCCAGATGCTCCGCAAGGAAGAAAGGATGTAAAAGTGGCCGCCAGGTGACTCACAACAACAGGCGCGCACGTCAGCGGACCAGATCCAAGGTCAGCAAGAGCGTCCCACCACCCAACCAGAGGGCTGATCGTGTCTTGGCTCCCCAACCCCATTTGGGACCCCGCTCGTGCATGAATTCGTGCACCAGGCCTCTGGTCTTTGGATAAATGCAGTGCTTAAGGGATCTCCTCACATGTTCTAGGACATACTTGTCATTCCTTTTCCTTAAAATGGGCTGATCCCTCTACACGTTCTTATTTTTTTTAAATATATTTTATTGATTTTTCACAGAGAGAGAAAGAGAGAGGGATAGAGAGTTAGAAACATTGATGAGAGAGAATCATCGATCAGCTGCCTCTTGCTCACCCCCTACTGGGGATGTGCCCGCAACTAAGGTACATGCCCTTGACCGGAATCGAACCCGGGACCTTTCAGTCTACAGGCCAACGCTCTATCCACTGAGCCAAACCGGTTTCGGCTACACGTTCTTATTTTCTGATCTTGTTAGCACTCCCCTGAATTTCTTAGTGAGACACCCAGACACACACATCTCCCTCCGTGTTTCCATAATCCATCACCTAAGAAAAGCATCACAAAATGACTACCCGCCAACAAGATCTGGCTCCTCTGCAGAAGGGAAAATGGCTTGGGAAGTGTGTGTCCTGCACTTCAGCACCGACACCTCCCTCCTGCCTCGCACGCTCCTGCTCACTGCACACACTTGTGTAACCAGCCCAGTGGGTAGACATTTGAGTCGGTATCCTCTGGATCCCATCGCAAAACCAAGCCATCCATTTCCTTCCCAGCCCCAGCCCCATCGTTCACCCACACACATGCATGCATACACAACACACACACACACACACACACACACACACACACACACACATTCACACACTACACCTACCCTGTGTTCCTGGGAGTGAAATCTCTTACAAAAGGGGTTCTTTAACAAGGGATTGCTATTCAAGTTCAAATAGCAAACTGGCAGTGACTAAGAAAGGTGCCTGGGTCACTTTTCTTCGGAAGCGCTAGGAAGGATTCGTAACTGACCTAGTAATTTTTCTCAAGAGCTGAAAGCTTCTGACTTGCTCTGCAATCTTAAGACAATGAATGTGCTTAGCAAACGCTTTTGTTTCCGTTGGTACGACAATAATCCAGCCCAATACAGGCACATCTCGAATTAACGAGGCCCTGCCTATGGAAGCCGGCGCCGTAACTGGTGGTGAGCACAGCACAATGTACAGACGGTGTGTTACAGAATGGTACGCCTGAGACCTGTATGGTTGCATTTATCAGTGTCACCCCAATGAAAGGAGACGGAGATCCCGGCTAGAACAGGACTAGGACTTCCCCTGCAGGCAGTGGGAACAAGCAGTTCTACCCCAGAAGAGAAAAGACGCTGTGGGGGTAATACTGGGAGGTGGGTGCTGCCATGTCCTCATTTTGCAAAACAAGAAACGGAAGCATAGAGAGGTCAGATCCTTTGTTTGCAGTCCATCCTCTGGTGAGTGGTAGAGCTGGGATCCAAACCAGGCCTTCGACGCCAGAGCCGATATTTTATCTGCACTTTCTCACTTGTATTGGTCCCAGCCATGGTCCCCCGCCCGGCCTGAGAGCTTGGGCCCTTGCTGCAGGGACCTGGGCCGTGAGCACCATGGACACTGGGTCCCGAATGGGGTGGGGCTGGGGGCAGGGAGGACACTGCAGTGCACCTGAAGGCCAGAGAACGAGGAGGGAAACACTCCCACTTCCCTCTTTTGGGGACCCTCAGCCGAGAGGGGGCTCTGCAGCGCTGCAACAACCTATACTACACAGATGTTCTCCCTACGAATCTCAGTTCCAGGAAACACCCCCTCTGCCCCATCCTGGGCCAAACCTGGAGGCACAAAAACCTTTGAAAAGCCCAAGCCATGGGGGGGAGTGCCCCCTGGTGGTTGTCAGGTATCAGCACCACCAGGGAAGGTGGTTTGAATTCCTATCCTTCAACTCTAGACTCAGAGGTTTGGCGTCATAGGTCTGGGGGGGACCACAGAGTCTTTATTTTAATAAGCACCCCAAGTGTTTATGACACCGATGGTTCCTGAACCAGTTTCTCTGAGGAACTCCGCCCTGGCTTTAAAAGCTCCGGGACGGCTCTTGGGAGCAGGGAGGTGGGTGTCTGGGGTGCCGGTGGTGTGTGGCCTGAGCTACCTGGCCCGTGGCTGCTGCTCACCAGGTGGAGCCCGGCAGCAGAGGGCGTCTCCGGGAGGGAAGGCGGAGTTGCCATTAGAGGAGCCGCTGACGTGGGGGCTGACACAGGCTCACCCCACTCTGCACCCAGGTTTTCCCTTTTCTTAACCAAGAAGCGTTTGCCTGGTTAAGTGGTCGGCAAACCGCGGCTCAGGAGCCACATGCGGCTCTTTGGCCCCTGAGTGCGGCTCTTCCACAAAATGCCACGTGCAGGCACGCAGGTACAGTGCGATTGAAACTTCGTGGCCCGTGCGCAGACGTCGGTTTTCAGCTCTCCAAAGAAATGTCAGTCCTTGTACTGTTGCTATTTGGCTCTGTTGACTGATCAGTTTGCTGATCACGGGCCCAGTGGAAAGCCAATGAAGTTCTTCCTTTCAAAACCAACTTCCAAATATCACAGGTGACACCCTTCCTTCCTTAGGATGAACTGCAGCGATGTTGATTTTGCACACCCACTCCTGGTGTGCTGGGACATCGCGCTGCGGGTGCTGGGTCCCCTCCGCGGTCACACAGGAGTTGTGCATTTCAAAGTCGGTCCCTGTTCTCTGCCACCAAAAGGCAAAGAAGCCACTGACCTCTCTCCTCCCATCTGTTAGGAAACTGTGCCTGAGGTCCTGGCAGGCCGCTCACTGCGGCACCAGACTGAGAGGAACAAAACCAGCCCAGCTCCCCAGGGGAAGCCCTGGCCAAACCCCAGGGGCCTCCCGACTGCCTGTCAGGCCTGCAGCCGTGCCCCTGGGAGACGTCCTCCCAGCCAGGACCTCGCCCCGTAGCCAGGGCGCTGGTGACCCGTGGCCACGTCAACTCCACCCCTGCCTCAGAGCTATTGCGGGCTCAGAGCTATTGCGGGCTTGGTTCCAGACCACCGCAATAAAGTGAGTCGCGCTCACCCGCTGGTGGAGGGTCTCGCCTTCAGCTTGTACAGCTGTGACATGTACAACGGTAATGCGTGAAGTGCAAGAATGTGCAATAAAACGGGGCATGCCTGTATTGCGTACTTAGTTGCTCCAACCACCATTTTATTTACACCAGCCGTCGGCCAAGTGTGGCTCGCAAGCCACATGCGGCTCTTTGGCCCCCTGAGTATGGCCCTTCCACAAAATACCACGGCCTGGGCGAGTGTATTTTGAAGATGTGGCGTTAGGAGAAGTTTAAGTTTTAAAAAGGTGGCTCTTTAAAGAAATTTCAGTCTTGTTGTGCTGCTGCTATTTGGCTCTGCTGGCTAATGAGTTGGCCGACCACTGATTTATACCATTTCAGGACTTCGGGCGGGGCCACTGGCGATTCTCCTGCTCCAGGGCAGGAACTGGGATGACTGGTGCTCAGTGGGCTGCTTACAGTGCCCAGGCTGGCTCCCTCAGCTCCCGGCCCTCTGTGCCACGGAGCCCATGGGGTCTGTCTCTCCTCAGGCCCCTCCCAGCCTAAAGCTACCCTCCTGGACGCCTTCACAGCACCTTGGCAGCAGGCTCCAGTTCAACAAGGCCAGATGGGAAGATGCTGAATTCACTTCCTCCCACGAACACAACACCAACAACTGCCTTGAAAATAAAAAATAAAAAAAAAAACAGAACTAGCTGAGCAACTCCCACCCACTGGGCAAAGGCAGAAAACTCCCGTGGAAGTGGCAAGGGGAGGCCTGAGCCATAGCGTGGCCGTAAATCCCACCCCCCCAACCCCCCCACCCCGGTGTGGCAACCGCAATAAAGTGAGTCACAGGCCGAAACCGGTTTGGCTCAGTGGTAGAGCGTCGGTCCGCGGACTAAAAGGTCCCGGGTTCGATTCCGGTCAAGGGCATGTACATTGGTTGCCGGCACATCCCTGGTAGGGGGTGTGCAAGAGGCAGCTGGTCGATGTTTCTCTCTCGTCGACGTTTCTAGCTCTCTATCTCTCTCACTTTCTCTCTGTAAAATATCAATAAAATTCATTTTTTTTAAAATAATAAAAATAAAGTGAGCCACAGGCTCACCCTGGAGCTTCCTCCTGGAGGAGCAAAGGGCCTGAGCCCTACACCCGGCCCCCCAGCTTTCAGGGCTTGCACCTGAGCCCCACGCCCCCACAGCATCTGGCTTTGAAAGCCGGGGAGGCTGTGTCCACGTGACCCACAGGCTGCAGCAAAGTAAGAAATAGCTCTTAAAGGGCCCATGCATGGAAAACTCCCCACCCCGGGGCCCGGAGCAGAGGCTGCGGACAGAAGAGCAAAGGCCCAGCCTTTCTGAGGAAGAGGCTTATTTGCTGACCTTACAGCCTCGGCCGGAAGAGCGGGCATCTACGTTAACACATCCTGGGGCCGACTGAGTCTTCCCAAAGACGAGGCCAGCAGGCATGGGCTCTGCCCCCGCCCCGGCCCCTGCCTCACGCCAGCTCATCGGCAGCTCCCTCCGCCCGGGGGACACCTCTAGGTTGCCTGGCTCCGGTGGGTGGCCAGTGGCACCTATGCCCCCAGGCCCCCAGGAAGGAGACAGATGGAGAAAGGGTTCTTCACCTGACACCCTCCCAGGGCCCGCAGAGGCCCAGACAGAGGTGCCCGTCTCCCTGGGACACAGGCCCATTGCCTTGTTTCCGTAGCTGCGGCCTGAGGGGCCTCCTGACCAGGCACACAGGCCTCTCACTGGGCACGCATCTAAGGGCCACTGGAAGCCTCTCGGAAGGCGCCGGGGGCCAGCGCTCTCTTCGCGCGGTGCCTCTCCACGCCGCACAGGCTGGCAGCTCCTGGGAGCTTGGGCCCGCACCTGGTGCCCTGGTTCTGAGGCTGCCGGCCGCCTCCGTCACCTGGCTCCGATGCCGGCAGGACTTGTGTTCACAGGTCAGCGGGATGGCAGCGAGGAGAGGACAGTTCTGCACTGGCTGGCACCAGGGCTCAGGCTCAGGCTCAGGGCTCAGGCTCAGGACTCAGGCTCAGGCTCAGGGCTCAGGGCTCAGGGCTCAGGCTCAGGGCTCAGGCTCAGGCTCAGGGCTCAGGCTCAGGGTCAGGCTCAGGGCTCAGGGCTCAGGGCTCAGGGCTCAGAGTCAGGCTCAGGCTCAGGCTCAGGGCTCAGGGTCAGGCTCAGGGCTCAGGGCTCAGGGCTCAGGCTCAAGCTCAGGCTCAGGGCAGAGGCCAGAGACGTCACCTCTCAGGCCTCCCCGGGAGGCAGATTCGCACACATCCGCGGCTGCTGCCAGGTGTGGTTCACGGTCGGTCTGGACCCAGGTGCAGACCAAGACACTCACCTTCGGGACCGAGACACTCCCCTCGGCACACCCTCAGCCCCCGGAGCCACTGAAAACAAGTGGGCTGCTTGGACAGCACAGAGATCTGAGGACCACCCAGGCCAGGGCAGGTGAATAATAAGCTTTGTCGACCACCTGAAGCCGCTCCCGATGGGAAGGGGGTCAAAGGGTGCAGCTTCCACCCACAAGGTAAGTACGTCACCAAGACGGAATGTGCAGGACCGCACAGTGAACAACACTGGATTGCACGTTTGAGAACCGCTAAGAGACTCGATCTGAAAAGTTCTCACCACATGAAAAAAACACTAAGTCAGTGTGGTGATGGGTGTGAACTGATGGCGGTGATCATTTCAAAATTTATACAGATATTGAATCGTATTGTTGCTCACCTGCAACTAATCTAGAAGTTACATGTCAATTATATCTCAACTAGAGGCCTGGTGCACGAGATTCGTGCTTTCGGGAGGGGGGGTCTCCTTCAGCCGGGCCTGTGCCCTCTCGCAGTCCCGGAGCCCCTGGGGGATGTACGACTGAAGGCGGGGAGAGGGCCAAAGTTGGCAGTCGGACATCCTTAGTGCTGCCGTGGAGGTGGGAGAGGAGGGGACAGCTCCTGTGTTGAGTGTCTGCCCCCTGGTGGTCAGTGCATATCATAGCAACTGGTCATTCTGTGGTTTGGTTGATTTGCATATTAGCCTTTTATTATATAGGATACAGGAGGCTGAAACACCGGAAGCTCCATCAGGAGCCAGGAGCCAGGAGCCAGGAGCCAGGAGCCATGACTACTTACTAATGGCACCTGAGGTGCCGGAAACCAATCATTGTCTCACTAATAGAAAGAGGCTGGTCAACCTTGAAGCTCTGAAAGGTCAGAGCCACCCACTCCCTATCTAATTGAGACAATGGCAACTTCCCCATCTTGTAAATCCTTCCTGATATGATAATCCGCTTATTACCTGCTTAAGGGCTATGGGTATTTCCCAAAGCTGCTTAAGGGTAATGGGTGTGTCCCACAGCCTTAATAAAAGGGGTAGCAAGGCCAGAGCCTAGGGTAGTCTTCCCACTAGAGGTTGATTCCCGCCTGGCCCCCCATTTTCCCAAGTTAACTCTTTTCTAGTCTCTCTCTTCATTTTAGTGTGCGGCCTCCTCCAGAAACCGGACCCTGAGTGGGCCCTGAACCACGCGGGTCGTGTTCAGGATCCCACACGGAGGCCGCTGCCCAGTCAGGCAGCTGAGAGGTGAAGGAGGCCTGTCACCCGCTGGTGCTCGCTCCTTCCATGCCCTCACCCCTGTCCACAGCCCAGGGCCCTCGGCCCACGGGCTGGTTCACCAGAGGAGACACGTGCCCCTCCGTTGTTACCACCAGCGGGTCTGAGGGCCACGGAGAGAGCCACAGAAGGGACCCGCAGGGGGAGGACAATCAACCTCCACCCCAGCCCCTCTTCCTACTAAGACCAAGACTCTCCACCCCAAACCCCACACGTGCCCACGATTGTTTTGGGCTTATACTCTGAAGGCTCCGCATTCTCAACTCATTCCCGAGGACTCGGGGTTCGCTGTCTGTCTTATCTGGGGCAGCCCTGATGACCTCCGACCTCCGAAAGGCCCACGAACGGCCAGCAGGAAAGAGTGGCAGGCGGGCCGGCGGGCAGGAGGCGGCCGGGGAGCTAGCTGCGCAGCCCCCAGCCAGCAGGCTGCCGTTCGAGGCTGAGCCACGGCCAATGCTTGCGGAGGTCTGGCGGCTCTGCAGCGCCCATGACAGAGGTGCTGCGGGTGCCTTTCGTGGGGCTGTGACACCCTCTGCTTGTCGTCTGGGGGAATGGGAGGCAGCTGCAGCCCTGCCTTTGGAGCCCGGAGCCAGGGGTGCTCAGTGCCTAAGCCCGGCACCTCCCCCTGCCCCTCTGCTCAGCCTCCAGCCCTGCCAGCTGGGCCCAGGCCTGAGCCGCGGGCACCGGCCACGGCCCCAGCGGGAGTGGGACCACAGGGAGCCCTCAGCCGGGCGCAGCGAGCGTCTCCAGCGCGTTTGTGACTTTAAGAAAGAAACGATCGCCCTGGCCGGCATGGCATGGCTCCGGGGTTAGGAGCGTCGCCTGTGCACCCGTCAGTCTCGGGTTCAATTCCAGTCCCGGTCAATTCCTGGGTTTCAGGTTCGATCCCCACCCCTGGGTTGGAGCCTGTGCAGAAGGCAACCAATCGATACTGTCTCTCTCACATTGATGTTTCTCACGCTCTCCTCCTTCTCTCTCTCCCCTTCCTCTCTAAAAATCAACAGGAAATCCCTTAGGTGAGGATTTTTTTAAAAAGAAAGAAGCTATCGAAAGGGACACCCACTTCCCCCTGAGACCTAAATGCTTCTCAGCTCCCAGCACGGCCAGTGTGTCTGACTCCAGGCTTCCAGGCAGGGGGTGGTGTGAACACGACAGCCCTGGCCAGCCGGGACCTGCGGGAACACGGGTGCAGGAACACGGGTGCAGGAACATGGGTGCAGGAGCACGGGTGGAGGAACACGGGTGCAGGAACACGGGTGCAGGAACACGGGTGCAGGAATATGGGTGCAGGATCCACGGGGCAGGAACATGGTGCATGTCAGCGGCACTCGGTGCTCCGGCCCCACTAACGGGCCGTCTGCCGCTCAGTGCTCGCCGCTGTCCTGCCCTCAGCCCTGGGGCTCTGCCCCGCATCCCCACTGAACGACTTGAGCGGGTTTGTGGGGTCCCAGCGCTCTGACCACTGTGCTCCCCGCCTCCATGACCCCAGACTGTGAGCTTCAGCCGGTCCAGTCCCGGGAAGGACACCGATGGGCGCTTTAGGCTCACAGCCTGGGGGCAGACGCTGACTGAGGACAGCCCGGGGCCCAGAGCAGGCCGGGCCCCAGCACCCAGGCTGGGACCACCCTTAAACGGTCCCTGGGAGGCCCTGGAGCCAGTTAGGACCCCCCCCCCCCAGCCATCCCCACCCTCCACACGCACCTGCTCCTCCCTCCCGGCCCCTCCCGGTGGTCCCGCCGCCTCCTCCCGGGCCGCAGCTCCCTCCCGCCTCCGAGCAGGACACGCACGGGCTCGGGGCCCGGGTCGCCCGTGTGCAGGGCGCCCCCCGCCAGGCTCTCGGGTCCCTGGGGCTCTGCTGACCCCCGACCCGGGTGGACGAAGTTGTGGCGCTGAGACCTCAGCGATGCCCCCGGAGGGCCGGGGAGGCGCCGAGGGCGCCTGGAGAGCGCCGGGCAGGGGCGCCGCGGAGCGGGCGGAGGGGCCCTGGGGTGCGGGCGCCGAGCCCAGGCGGCAGCGGGGCGCCGGCGGCGGCGGGTGCGGGGGCTGCGCTGCTCCTGCTCCCCGTCCTCAGCCCTCAGCCCGCCCTGGCCGCGCTGTCCCCCCGCGCGCGGTGCAGGGCGCGCCCCCTTTAAAACCGCTCTTGTAGCCGAGGCTGATGGGCCTCGTTACTGAAAGGCGAAGCAGGGCTCCCCTCCCGCGTGCCCCCGCGCCCACGGCGAGCCCCCGCCGTGTCCCAGGGGGAGAGGGAAACTGTGACTTTCCCGCAGGCGGCGGCCGCTCTGCTGGAAGGGGATCAAATGAAGGTGAGCCCCCCCCTCCCGCCCCCCACGTCTCCAAGAAACACCAGAGCTGATTGATAGGCGAAAGCCGTGTTTCCCCCCTGGTAGGAACCGCTGCTGCCAGGAGGTGGGCGTGAGGGCGGCGCGGGGGTGGATCCGGTGGGGACCGCAGCGCGCCCGGGGGAGCCATTCGCCTACGCAGCGCGGGGTTCGCCGCGCCCTCGGGTCCCGGGAGGAGCCGCGCTGCGGGCGGCGTCCCGCCTGAGCGCCAACGGCGGGCTGCGGGCGCCCTCTGCCGCCTCTTCCGGGTTCTGCCTTCACGCGGAGCAGAGCTGGGGCCAGAGAAAATCGGAAGGCCAAAGGACTGGGCCCAGAGCCTGGGGCTCGCCCAGGACCAGGAGGTCTCCCCCCACATCCCCTTTAGGATTTGAGCAGGACCCGTAGCCCCTCAGCCTCTGAGCTAACAGTCGGGGCTGGGAGAGACCCACTCGCTGACCAGGTGACCTCCAGAGCACAGTTTCTTTCAAAGACCTGGTACCCGGGGCGGGGTGGACAGGGAGTCTCAGGAAGCGGGTCCTCAGAGCCCTGAGCAAGGGACACAGTGTGACTTTGCTTCCGCCTGGAAGGCGGTCAGAGGACAAGGAGAACTTCTGTGAATCATTCCACGTGGCTTTCTGCCCGGATGCTCCTTTCCTCTCCTCTCTCTCTGATGGATGGCAAAGCTCCCCACCACCTGTAATGGGTGTATGTAAAGGTCGAGGGGGTGACATGCTTGAATGCGCAAGATTTTTACTTTTGTGGTAATTTCCATTTTTTGAGAAGTATACATTAAAATTGTGTGTACTTGAGATACAACTACATTTATTTTAGATCCTGAAACTATGAGAACAAACAGATGATGATTGAGAAAAAAATAGGGACTATGAGAGTGGAACTCAGAAAAGAAAAAAAAAAAAGCTGGAAAGAGAAAAGAAAAATCTTCAGAGAAATGGGCTTTGTGAATTTTTAAAACCTGGGATTGTTGTCAGTGGCCCGTTTGCAAGTCCAAATGCTCACATGCCATTTCTCACACCAACGGGAGAAAACCGGATACAGCCACTAGTCCAGGGAGGTAGCCAACAACGACCAGGACGCGGCTGTGGAGGCCTGAAATAGGATCAGAGGTTCAATATTCGGACAAATATCCTACTTTTTGATGGTGTTATGATATTTACAGAAAACAAGGGGTATTTTTAAAGTTCAACAGAAATGATTTTGAAATTTGATGCTTGAGTGGCCAAAACATGTCATTTGGATAAAAATTAAAGAAATAACCTCTCCTTCGAGTGAAGAATTCAAAATGAGATAATTAACGTGTGAGTATTAAAGTGAGAAACCATACATCTAGCAAATGTACTAGGGACAGACGTCCTGTGGAATTGTTGAGTAACTAACGCTTATTACACAAACCACTGAACCACAAGAAGGACACAGGAAAGTTGAAGTGGATGAATGCTTTCCATTGGTTTCACAAATATTGTAAAAAAAAAAAAAGTTAGTTCTAAGTGAGGAACAAAATTGTCTCAGTTTTAGGCATTGACTTACAGCGAGTTCCTCACACTCTTTTTTAAAGAAAAGTCTGGATAGCAAATATTTTCGTCTCTGCAGGCTGGTCGGTGCCTCCAGCCACTCTAGCTCTCGCAGGCTTCAGGGAGAGGGCCTGTGTCCACCCCAGCGCCAGCCTGTTCCAGATGGGAGTCTTCAGGGAACGCTGGCCTGGCGGGGAGCACAGGATCCCAGCCCAGGACACGGGGGGGGGGGGGGGGGGGGGGGGGGGGGCGGGCGGGGTTCCTGTTCACAGACTGCCAGGCTGGGAAGCGCTGCAGGCGGAAGGGACCCCATCTCGGTTTGTCAACATCCTGGTCACCACCTGCCGCAGGGAGTACGGTTTACGTCTTCCTCTATCTCTTTTTACAGTGTCCTGCAGTTTTCCACTTATAGGTCCTTTACCTCCTTAGTTAAGTTTATTCCTAGGTATCTTATTTTTTTTGGTGCGATGGTAAATGGGATTGCTTTTTTAGTCTCTTTTTCTGTAAGTTCACTATTGGTGTATAGAAATGCTATAGATTTCTTGGCACTAATTTTGTATCCTGCTACATTGCAGAATTCATTTATTAAGTCTAATAATTTTCTGATGGAGTCGTTAGGGTTTTCTATGAACAGTATCATGTCATCTGCGAATATGGTCAATTTTACTTCGTCTTTTCCAATTTGGATGCCTTTTATTTCTTCATCTTGTCCAATTGCAATGGCTAATACTTCCAGTACTATGTCGAACAGGGGTGGTGAGAGTGGGCATCCCTGTCTTGTTCCTGTTCTTAGGGGAAATGGTTTTTGTTTTTACCCATTGAGTATGATGTTGGCTGTGGGTTTATCATATGTGGCTTTTATTATGTTGAGGGATGCTCCTTCTATTCCCACCTTGCTGAGAGTTCTTATCAAAGAAAGGTGTTGGATTTTGTCAAATGCTTTTTCTGCATCAATTGATATGACCATGTGATTTTTATCTCTCAATTTGTTTATGTGATGTATCACGTTTATTGATTTGATACATTTTCTTCATTCAAAGCTCAGTCTGGCTTCCCCCATTATTTCAGATCAGTTAAACCTAAAAAGGAGTGAAAATTGAGTTATCAGCTGTTAAAGTAATTATACAGGCAATGTTTGCACTTCAACTGCGTTTTTGAAACTTCCAGTAGCATTTTAGGATGCATTTCTGTTGTTCAAAGCTTAGTCTGGCTGAAGAGAAACACCAGCTGAGCTCTCAGTTGCTGAAGTGTGTATGTGTGTTTTTGGGACACCCTGTATATGTGAAAGGAGTGAAAACACTCTAAGAGAGAAGGTCTGTGGAAGAGTCAAGAGCCTGGCTTGGTGCATGGACCTTGAGACAGCCACAGTGATGGTCAACTCATCTATCGACTGAGTGATTCCTGTGTCTGTCACCCCCATGCTTGGTGCTGAGGTGTGTGTGTGTGGGGGGGAGGGCTTGGGGAAGACATAGCAAGGAGCACAAAGCGGAAGTGAAATTCCTGGCTCTGGACATAGGTTAGATTTCCTAGAGAGAACAAGCATGGGAGGGGGAGAAAGAAGGGTGAAAAGACAGCTGCTGAAGACACTTGCAGGAGAAAAATCTATTTGTTGTGCTTCATTTATTGATGAGCTCACGCTTAGCAGCGACTCTGAATTAATTTACTTCAAGCACCTTCAATACAGCACAACAAATATAATTAGCACCGTGAGCCGAGCAACCAGCCTTCCCATACTGCACTGGTTTAGGAATTAAAATAGTCTTCTAGGGAACTGAACCAGAAGGAATGTGGCTTAGTTTGTATTTTTAGTGGTACTTCTTATTAATGACTAGGGAAATTAGGCATCAGTTTTGGAATCAGGTAGTTTTTGACCAACATTAAATATATACAAATATTGACTTTAGTCCCAAATTGGATTATATGTATTTTGGGAAAGATCTGTGCAGGCAGCTCCATCAACAGTGTGGTGCTACAAAGCAGGGAAAGTAAGGAAATGATGTATAAGACTTTATTTCTCCCTTGTAGTGAGAGTTAAGCAGTTCCTTGTTTCATATAAAATGGTTTTATAGTTTTCTTAGGATTTTTTTCTCTATTTATTGACAAGAGTAGCTTAGTGTGTTTTTACTGAGTTGACAGAAAGTGTTCTGTATCCTCTAAAGGGTCTCTGGTGAGCCCCTCTTAGCTAAGTAAATATAAAGACAGTTGACCTTATTAGTCTAGAATTAGGGATAGCAGGGTTCTAGAGTTATTCAAGGGTCCTAGGAAAGCTATCCTATCTCATGGAGATTTAATATTGTTTAGGTGTCAAATGGATCTACAGTCTTCATGCAATCCCAATCAAAATTGCAGCTGGCGTCTTTGCAGAAATTGAAAAGCTAATTCTAAAATTTGCATGGAAATTCGATAAACCCAGGATAGCTGAACAATATTGAAAAAGAAGAACACAGTTTTATAGTTCCTGATTTCAAAACATATTACAAAACTACAGTAATCAAGACAGTGACATACTCATAAAGATATACATAGAGGCCAAGAGAAAGGAAATGAGAGATAAACTGTCATATTTGTAGTCAACTGATTTTTGACAAGGGCACCAAGAAAATTCAATGAATAAAGAATGATCTTTTTAATAAATGGTACTGGGACTATTGGATATCCACATACGAAATAATTAATTTAAATACCTATCACACACCATATACAAAAATGAACTCCAAATGAATAAGACTTAAATGGAAAAGCCAAAACTATAATATTCTCAGATAAAAGTATAGACATAAATCTTCAACCAGTCAATGGCTTCATAGGCATGCTATCAAAGGTACAAGTAACAAAATAAGAAAGATATATTGGACATCATTAAAATTAAAAACTTTTGTGCATCAGAGGACACCATTAAAGTGAAAAGAAGACCCACAGGATGAGAGAAAATTTTTGGAAATTATATATCTGATAAGGGACTTGTATTTGGTTTACAGAAAGAAATCCTACAACTCAATAATAACCCACTTTTAAAAAAATTGGGGAAAAGGATCTAAATAGATATTTCTCCATAAAAGCTATACAAATGACCAATAATAACATGAAAAGGCACGCAACATCGTTGGCCATCAGAGCAATCAAATCAAAACCACAATGAGTTAGCCAGACAAAAACAAATATAGTGAGGATATGGAGAAATTGGAACCCTAATTTATTGCTAGTGGGAGTGTAAGATGATACAGCCATTTTGGAAATTTGACAACTTCTTAAAAAGTTAAAGTAGTAAGTTTCCCATGTGGCTCATCTATTTCATCCCCCAATATTTACTCAAGAGGAAGAAATGCATTATGTCCACACAAAGACTCATGAGGCAAACTGTGAGGAAGCACAGCATAGAGGTGGGAGCAGGCATTAACTACAAACAGAATCATGAGCTTTTGTGTTGGTGGAGATGCTTTACAATTGGATTTTTGTAATAGTTGCACAGATCTATACATTTACTTAAAGGCATTGACTTACTAATCATGGGTGTTATTTTATGGCATGGTAACTGTGCCTCAATAAAACTATTAAGAAGGTAACCAGCAAAAAATAAGAGGTATGATGGTATGGATAAGTGAAGTTTGAGGCTGTGATTAGTAATGGGGGTTCATTTATCCAATTGTCAATAACTAGTCACCTGGGCCAGACCTAGAGGCTTGGGGGCTGGGAACACAGTGGCCTCCCAGTAGCAAGCCTGCACTATGGAAGGCGAACACATTGCTTAACTTCCTATAGTGACTGACGGATGGCTTATTATCATGCCTACTTTAGACACCTCCCTCCCTGAGCCACAGGAGGGTTAAATAACTTTCCCAAATTCATAATTAGTCATGGCCAAAGTTGGGAATCCACTGGTTTGTCTTACAGCAACAAATCCTGAGCTCCTTTCTCCACAGCACGTGAAGTTTTAGAGCTGAAAGGGAATTTGGAGATTACCTACTTGCACCCTAGACTGTAAAATGCACCTGGCTTCTCCCAGACATAGCCCAGGGTCTCCGCTCAATCACACGTGTTTCCTGACTGGTCAGTGTGCTGGCTGAGTGTCCTCCGGATGAGCAAACTGAGGCCTCGGGACTTTGAATGACATGTCTGAGGTCCTCGACTTAGTGGCAGAATTGGGATGAAGGCCTATGCCAGTTTACCCCTCTCTTCTAGGCCACACGGCCACAATTCCCTTCTCTCCTCCCTAGGAACGCATCCCAAGCAAGCAAAGCCCTACTGTCAGAGCACCGGTCCTTCTTTCTTCATCAGAAGGTGAAAAATGACTCTTGGGCGGGCACGTTGCTGATTTACCTGTAGTGGTAACTTCGCAGAGAAATCTGGCTTCCACCTTACCTCCAACTCACTTCCGAAGCTTAACCAGCTACACTTTTGTGGAGAGCAGCTACCGTGTTTGGACTGGGTCAAGCCTGAGACTAATGAGAGGGCACAGTCCTCTCATGGCAAAGCCACGTGCAAGTCCCAGCTTGGAGGGCAAAGCCCTCCCGGCACAATTATAGCCAAAAGCTATGGTCCGAACACGTGGCCCAGGTGCCTGAGTGAACTGGGCTTGACGGAGTTCAGGTGCATGTAATTGAGTAGCTTCGAAACCCACAAGAACGTTGTAATCATGCCCTTACTTGGCCTCTTGGAATCTGGCTATAAAATAAAGAGAGCTTATGGGCTGTGGCACTGTCTCCATCAGAGAGGGCAGCGTCCCACCCAGACCCAGCTTTCTTCTCTTGTCTGTCTTTTCTAACTCCTTCGCCTCCCCCACTCAGGTTCACCCATGGCTGTGCTGTTGCGGCACAGCTTCCTTCTTGATGGCCCCAGTCTGGACAAGGACAAAGTTTTTTCTGGCTTTTCTCCTTCCTGGGATTCAGTTTGGAAATTGAATTTTCTCCCCCATACTCATACCTGCAACCGGTTTCTCTCTCAGTTGTTCTCTCCAAATCGAGACTCTCTTAAATTGCCATTCCTTCGCACACCAATCCAAGGCCAGACCCATCTTTGGATTCATTCCAAACACCCTGTGCCTGATAAGGAACTTTTGCTCTCCCTGGCAGTCATGGGGGAGAATCTGGCATTGGTCCAACTCTGTCCCCAAATGTTTGCTGTGGGTGGCATCTGCTCCAGCCCACAGGGATCACACCTGCACTGTTTCCTATCAGTAAACTTCTTACCTATTGCTAATCTGCAGACACACACACACACACATACACACACACACACACACACACACACACGCACACACGGTACAGACTCACAACTCCCTGATTGTATATATAGGTGTGTTCTTACCCACAACAAAGACAGACACACTTATTACATTCTCTGAACTAGAGGGTTATTTACCACTGTGGTCAGGAAACCCAAATCTTCCCTGGGAGTTGACTTCACTTAAAAAAATATTTTTTAAATTGATTTCAGTCAATAAGGGAGAGGGAAGCATCATAGAAGCATCAATGATGAGAAAGAATCATTGGTCAGCTGCCTCCTGCGTGCCTCCTTAGGGGGACCAAGCCCACAACCCAGGCATATGTCCTGACTGGGAATCGAACTGTGATCTCCTGGTTCATAAGTTGACGCTCAACCACTGAGCCATGCCAGCCAGTCCTGACTTTATTTCTGCTAGTTGGGATGATACTTCTGGGTGATAGGGAGAAGTAGATTGGTACCAATCATTCAGATGCAGGAAACAAAATCAAACCAAATCAATCCAATCCATAACTGGAGGCCCCTGGAGACCTCTAAAACTTCTTTAAAGAGGATTTTGAGAGCCAGTGATTATCCTGCTAAGAAACTCCTACTTAGAGTGTCTTCCAGAGAAGGACATTTCTGTCTGAATAGGCCAACATCCTTTAAGTTTCATGTGGGTGGAAAAAAATGTCATAACATAAATGATAGATGAATTAAAACATGGTCCCTTTAACTCATACATTTATGTGACATGGAGAAGAATAGCTTCCATTACAAGTAATATTATGTGATGCCTGGAGTCTAGGGAGTTGGACATTTGGTTACAGAATTATCAGTGTTTACCTGCATTCACCCTTGTGTTTTCAACCTGAATCATTACAATAGAATTACAGGCCATGAAGGATTCTTTATAAACTGGCAACCAACATTAGAATCTTACTCTCCAGGATCCCAACTGGAAGCTGAGTCCTGAGTCAGAGACTGGAGCTCTCTTTCTCCCAGAGGAAACATTGGGGCCATGTAGACGCTTCGGGGCCAATCACACAGGTCTGAGTTTCTTCCTGTACAAGTGCTAGGCCTCCTGATGATTTCTCATCATGGGCAGGAAAGTCAGGGGCTCTCCTTAAAGGAGGTGGCGTGTGACATTTATCCTCAGGGAAGAGGCTCTGTGGTGAGTAGAGAAAATGAAGGAGGGGAAATCAAAGGTGTTCACGGGCTGTGACCAGAGCAAGGTGGCTGTCATCTGTCTGGATAGTGCTAAGTACCCTCTGGATCAGTGGCCGCCAACCTTTTGGAGCTCATGGACCACCAGTGGTCCACGGACCACCGGTTGGTGACCGCTGCTCTGGATGGATGGTCCTTTGTACCTCTGACTCAGGGTCCAAAGGACCAAGGACCAAGGAGAGAGATAGAGACACAGGGGTGGTGAGGGGTCCATCACGTGGCTTGGGAAGAGCAGCTGAAGAGGGAGAGACCATGTGTAGGGCCAGCTTTGAACCCAGCGGCTAAGACCCCAGAGAGAGCGATGAAGATTCACTCAGTTGGGTGCCTTGGAGACAGACACAGGAATGGAGGCAGTGAGTGCTGGCTGCAGGGAGAAACACCCTCATTACAATGAAATAGTGGGTGGAAAGGCCTTTTATGAGAGGGCGGTATAGTTGTCTTCTTGGAGTTGCAGAAGCTCCTTGGACAAGCAAGTGCAGTGGCTGATGTTTTTCATTTCCACAGCCCCCTTCACTCCCACGCTCCCCCTCCCATCATTAGACGGTGTTCTCAGGGGAGAGCTGGCGGAGCGAAGGGCAAAAGGCCAATAAAAACCTACACATTTATTGGGTTTTGAACATTCAAACGGACTTTTACATTTCCAGTTGGGAGAAAACCCAACTGTTGAGTACCAAAGGCGAAGTCTGTGCCACACATGACAGCCTGGGACGGAGTCCTGAGCTTGATCAAGGGATGCCAGTGAGGAGGGTGGGGAGGAAGGTCGGAGCCAGGTGCTGGCACATGGCCCTGAGCGTTCGCCCCGGCCCACCCCTCGGGGGTCTCAGGCTGGGGACAGACCCCTTAACCTTTATGTATCTAGGAAGAGAGAGGATGTTTGCCTTCCTATCTATCTGGTGCCTCTGAAGGCCAGAGCAGGTAAGGCTGGGGTGGTGCAGGGCAGTGGTGGTGGCCGTCAGCCCACAGAGGGGAGGCCAGTTTCCTTAAGTGGGAAAGAAAGCAGTGAGCTCACAGCTAGCGATGGGAATGGGGATGGGAAGATGTCTAAGACTATTAATCTACTCAGGAACCTGGGTGTGGGGGACAAGTGATGAAAACCCCTTTGGGATTTGGAATTTTCAGCCCAATCACTCCTCCTAGGTTCAGGAATCCCTCACGTTTACCTGTTCATTTGTTTGTTAGTTTGCTTGGTTATTATTTCAGTCATTCATTTGTTTTCATTGTTTCCAGCACGTAGTATATTTTTAGAGTTTAAGCTGCTGAACCAGTTCCTTCTGGCTTTAAGGAATGAGGTACCTTGCCCCATTCTGGGAAGTGGGGGTTAGATCTGGGCTGCCCAGCTGCAGACTCCTCATTGTTTCCGACACTCTGACCACGCCCACTCTCAGCTGGAAAGGTCAAGTTTTTAGAAATGCTAAACTATGGAAAAAGAATCTTTGTGGATGTGAAGAAGCATCTCATTCTCAGAAGCTGAAGACATTTATAGCCTTCCCTTTCAGGTGAACAATTCCCCTCTCTGTGGATCGCAAGGTCACAGGGGCTCAGAGAAAAGTTCCTTTTAACTCGAGGCTCCTGGACTTACTTGTATTCTTCTTGGGCCTGAGTTTTTTGAGCAAATAAAATGATGGCTCTGTGTTCCAGGCATTCTTGAGGAATTAAAGACTCCATAAATTCTGGAGACTCAGTAAGTGAGCCATAGACATGGAAGTGATGGAGGCCAGAGTGTAGCTGTCCCCGGAGGCCATCAGGGGGCGCTTCCTCCAAGCTCCTTTCATTCTCAGGCTTCTCTGGGGGAGGGACGGGTGGTAGTGGATTTATGGGCCATAACTTGGGTGGATAAATCAACCTCGGCATTTCCAGAAGGAGCCTTTAACACAGAAGTTGACACTGCAGATATTCTGCTTCTCATGTGTGGAATACATACAAGGTTTTTTGCCACACATTGCAAAAGGGAGTATGTACTTTCCAATACCTATTTTCAAAAGAGGTATTTTGCCTGTGAAAGTGCGAGGATGGCCGGGCTGGTCATTGTCACAGTTGGAGCAACAGAAATGAAACCCGGGGTTTAGACCATCCTTAACCCCGTCAGTTCAAAGGGACTCATTATTAAATTGTCCTCTTTTTTATAAGTTATGTTTTTATTGACTTTGTTTTTAGAGAGAGAAGAAGGAAGAGAAATAGAGATAACAGCATCAAGAGAGGAACATCATCCATCAGCTGCTTCCTGCGCGCCACCTAGTGGGGATTGAACCTGCAACTCGAGAATGTGCCCTAACTGGGATTGGACCAGTGACTTCTTGGTTCATGAGTCGATGCTCAACTGCTGAGCCACACTGGCCGGGCTTCTCTTAATGTGACTTGCAAATTCCTAGCTTTGGTCAGGAGAGCTGACCGAGAAGTGCAGATGGCTCGGTGCACATCCATCACCCCCAGTGGAGAAGCGGCAATGTCAAGTACACGCTGACAGGCAGCGACAAATGGCTTCCTTTCTGGCTGGGTTGAAAGCCAAAGGTCTCTCTGATTATACAAAGATGCATTTGAGTTATTATTTGCTTTTGCTCTGATGTGAGGAGAGAAAGAAAAGTGTGGATGGCAGAGACCCTTCTCCTGCGGCGATGAAACAGAAGGAGAGGCTGCGTGCTGAGAGGGCATCTGTGGTCTCCCTTTGGCCACAGATCCTAGGGTGGCAGAAAGGCACCTTCAGCTCATTCCAGGGGTGACACAGGCTCAGAAAGGAAGTGCAAATGCCTCCAATGTCAGGGGCTTTGTCTGAGAGGAAAGAGAAGCTAACGAAGGAAGCCGCAAAGAGATGGCAAGGAAACCAATGAGGAATGAGCCTGTCAATAGCAATTTCCCATCAGCTTTTGTTATGCTTAACATAATTTGGTGACATCGAAGGCTGACCCCTCAAGGGCAGTTATAAACAAACAGAGCTTTTCCCAGTATGTGCAGTTGGTTCACGGATCAACTGGGTTAGTGTCTCATTTGCAGCTCAGCTGGCAAATGGGGCTCCCACCTTCCCGCCGCTGTTTGGCAGTGTGTTCCCTGGGCTCTGAGAAATCCATGACAATAACTGGTAAGTTGAAGAATGAGGTTCAGCAAAGAGTATCGGCTGAGGCAGAGCCTCTCTGAGCAGCCCTCGCCTCACACTGAGTAGGTCCATACATTTGATTGTGTTGATGTGTTTAGAACCATCGCCTTAGGGACCGACTTACCCTAACCAAACCCATAAGAGGCAGATGTCAAAGCCCTAGTGACAATTCATTAATTTGCAACAAGAAACAACAGTGGGCATGCTGTGTGAGCTGGTCAACATGCTGGCTCCCTGGAGGGATGGAAAACTCCAGTGCTGATAGGGCCAGGCAGGTGAAGGAATGAAACGATCAGGTGTGAGGTGAAAGGGAGTCATGGGGTTGTATGAATGGGGGGCCGTACTCCCCTTCTGAATCTTCCAGCCAATGTGATCTGCACCCAGTTGTTGCTGTTCAGGGTCCAGTGAGTCTCGAGATGCTGATTCTTCAAAAGCTAAAGGGCCAGACTTGTATGAGAAATTTTCTGATTTATCACTCTTAGCAGGTAATTTTTTAAAATTTCAAAAACAATTGTGCAAGGCAAATATGCCTACACACGTCTCATGTGCAAGCCCTGATTAAATTATAGCCAGGAAAGAAAAGAAGGGGAAAGAAAAGAAAAGATGAGAGCCAGTTTCAGGACAAAGGAATTCGTTGGGTAACCTCAATGGTTAGGGTTGTCCAACTGTAAGAGCCTGAAGCACGTGTCCATGTGTGGGCACACATCTGCCAGGAGGGGTTGTAGTCTCCTGTGGTCCAGACACGCAGTGACATGTGCCTCAGCTTCATAGGTCTCATTTCAACCACCTCCACCCCGGGGGCTGGCAACACTTTATTTACATCGTGGTATTTGCCAATTAGGGCTCCACCTTTCTGTACATTTAGATTCTTACTCCCCAGTTAGATTTTACCAATCCCTTGCTCTTACCTAAGGATTCAGAAGCATTTTGTCCAAGCAGATGTTATCCCTTAGGAATGGTGAGAGTGACAATATTAACCCTATTCATTCCATCACCAAGAATTTACAGGCTCTCCATTGAACTAAGCACCGAGTGCAATAGAAAACAAGATTGAACTCAGAGAATTCACGTTTTAATGATCGCCAATGTTTGCCAAGCTCACTCAGCAAAACAGGTTCAGTGGGAGGCATTTTATGTAATTATTTCACTTCAGGCCAACTCTGTAGAGCCGATATTATAATTATTTCTGTTTTATAGTTAAGAAAACTGTGACTAACCAAGGCCAGATGACCCCTCCTCCACTTTCCAGAGAGGCAACCTGGGTCTCCTTCTGTCAACTTCAGTCAAGGTAGGTGCCGAGGACTCAGTTCCACGCCACACATGCTGTCTTAGGAGTGGACTTGGTGGATGGCAAGGAGGCTGGTTTTCTGATGGAAATTCCACATGTGCTGAAGGTCTTTCCAATTCAAGTGTCATTAATAATTATTTAAAAAGATACTGCCTCGGCCAGTGGCTCAATTGATTGCAACACTGTCCTGTACACCAAAGGGCAGCAGATTCCATTCCCAGTCAGGACACATGTCCAGGCTGCAGGTTTGATTCCCTATCAGGGCACACATGAAAGGCAACCAATCAATGTTCCTCTTTCTCTCTCTCTCTAGAGTCAATAAAAACATATCCTGGGTGAGGATTAGAAAGGCAAGAAAAGTAAAGAAAAGAAAAAGATAAAAAGATGCCGTTTTCTGAGTGCTTACTATGTGCTACGCTCCATGCTAAGTACTTTATTTACATTTTCTAATTAAATTCTCAAAGCTATCACTTGAAAAAGGGGGTATTATTGCCCCCTGTTGCAGAGGAAGAAATGAGCTCAGGAAAATCAATAGCTTGTCCAAGTTTGCACAGAAGACCACTGCACACCCCTGGGGCACTGGCATTGCAGAGCACGGAGTTAGGGAGCACATGAAACAGTCATTTACTCATTTAATATGAGGCAGCACTGAGAACTGAGCCAGAGCACAACCAGTGAGACTGGAACAGGGTGAAGGGAATGCCCAGGGGGGATTCGAGAGAAACCCCGAAAGGAGATTCCACCAGCACATGGGAACAACCTCTCCAACATCACAATTTTGCAGGTGGAAGAGCTGGGTCAGCTAATAACCTGCCCCAAAGACAAGCATGGTTAGGGTTGGTGAAGTACCTATAAGACAGTCAGTCTTGTTGAACCGTTTGACTAGATCTGACTGATTTGGGGATGGAATGGACTTCCTTGACCAGGTATTTTGACATTGTGTGGGCAACGTGGCATAATCAATCAACCCTAAGATCCAAAATGTCTAGGTCAAGATTGGGCTCTTGTCTTGAACTTCCGGGGGTTAGAAGAGTCAGAACATTTTTGTTTTTTTTGTAGATCACGAGGCTTTCCCTGTTTATGGTTTGCCCCGTTGCTAGGTTTGAGGAAGGAAACGTTTTCCGAAAATAAACAAGTCAGTAGGATGCTATCAAAAGCCATAAACGAAGAGTCCCTGGAGGGCAGCCAGGCAGGATGGTTCCCAAGGCGTGGCAGCCTTCCTGGGCAACAGCAAAACCAAGGGCAAAGCCAAGAGCAAAGCCAAGGGCAAACGGAACAGTAGCCTTGGAATTCTAGAATGCTAGATCTGGAGGGGGCTCTCGGCGATCTCCCTTACTGTATGAATGGGAAAAGCTTAAGGACCAGAGAGATAGAGATTTACCCAAGGTCCCGGGCTAGTAATGGAGGAGCATTAGGGTGAAGCTCCTACCCTTGGCCAGAGCAACATCTCCACCATCCTGAGGTCTGTTCAGGGGGATTGACAATATATCGTTGATTTACGAAGGTTACAAATTAAGTAACCTGGGTTTCCAATAAACTTTTACATTCAACTTATGTCTTATAATTTTACTTATGAGACAGCCCTACTTAACCCTGTTAATAAAATTCTTTTTAAGTCTAATAGGCATTTCTTATAAAGATAATATATTCCACGTTTAGATTTAAAGGTTTGTGCATGTCTGATCTAAAAACAATTTCCAAGTACTTAACATGAACAAATCGAATGAATGTCCCAGACGTACCAGTGCCTATTAATCTTAAGCGCTCCAGTAAAGTTCTCTTAACAATCCTAAAAATCACAATCTAAAATTAACTACTCAAGCGTCCTCACAAGGTAATGTTTTATGACCTAATATACCAAATTCTTGCAAACATTTTAGGCACCAACTATACACAGATTGTACCAACATTCACAAAATCTATTCTGAAGCGTAATAGGAAGGTGTCCATTCCATGGAATTGGTGCACTTCATCATCTCCATAATTCTAAATCTTCCCCAGGACCATTACTCCATCCCCGGGTTGAGATGATCATCTCGGTGAACTGAGGTTGCTAACAGAGGACCATGGGGGATTTGGCTATGATGGGCAGTTTAAAGCCGCAGGCACCCAGGGGAGTAGTCCCAGGATGCACACTCCATCTTGAACCCTTCTAAAACTGTTGCTCCAATGGGGTTGTCTTGAGATAGGCCAGTAAGCTAGAACAAGTGGAACAGGGAAACAGACAGTTAAATAAGCAGTTTGCACACATCTAGTAAATCCTCTCTTTCCTAAACCAGGACATTTAAGAGTAAATGCTTTCCACTTCTCCATCCCAACCAGAGAGTAAATAGCTTAAATCACCCTATTCAGGGAGACAGATAGCAGAAATCCAATGAGTGCCATTTGCCAGATGAAGTTAAGATTATAAACATTGTTTGGGTGCATCAGCATAAAACTGATGAATATTCTGTTGAGATCTTCCCTAAGATCCCTAAACTTCTAGCCTTTAAAAACCCTCAAAAATGAAGTTCCCATCACACCTTTTCCTTCCCCCTCTTGTTTTCCCACAGGCATGCAGCTCCTAAACTCTAAGGAACTCTATGCAGCTTGCAACCAGGGTACAATGGGGAGCAGCAGCTTGTCCCAGGCTAATCCCCTGTCCCTAAGGTCTCCTTTTCTCTGACTTCTCAGAGAACCTGGGACATTTCCCCACCTAGTCCCCGTCCTGTTATCCTGAGCCCTTCCTTATTTCACTGACCCCGGCTTTAATAAACGTCCTGGAAAATTCATCTGGACTCGTGTTGTGAAATCTTTCCTGGCACCCTCACTCCCTTCTTGCTGTGCTAAGTGTGCTTCAACATTTGATTGGATTGTGCTCATTTATGTACTGCCTTCTGGTGGTCGGAAGCTTTTCCCCTTGTTCCTGTTGCCCAGGGCAGGTTTTTGTGTAGAAACAAGTTTTCAATTCCTTTGGGTAAAATATCAAGAAGCGCAATTGCTAGATCATATGGTAAGAGCATGTTTAGTTTTATAAGGAATTGCCAAGCCATCTTCCAAAGTGGTGTACCATTTTGCATTCCCACCAGTAATAAGTGAGAGTTCCTCTTGTTCAACACCCTCGCCAGCATTTGGTGTTGTCAGGGTTTTGGATTTGGGCCATTCTGATAGGTGTGTAGTGGCATCTCATTGTTGTACAGGTTGACTTCTGATGTCCAGATGACTTCTGATGTGAAGTATCTTTCATATGCATGTCCAGATGACTTCTTTTTTTTTTTTTTTTTTTTTTTTTTTTTTTTTTTTTTTTTTTAAATATATTTTATTGATATTTTATAGAGAGAAAGGGAGAGAGTTAGAGAGCTAGAAATGTCGATGAGAGAGAAACATCGACCAGCTGCCTCTTGCACACCCCCTACCGGGGATGTGCCCGCAACCAATGTACATGCCCTTGACCGGAATCGAACCCGGGACCTTTCAGTCCGCAGACCGACGCTCTACCACTGAGCCAAACCGGTTTTGGCCAGATGACTTCTGATGTGAAGTATCTTTCATATGCTTATTTGTTATCTATATATTCTCTTCCATGAGGTGCCTAGTAAGGTCTTTGGCCTGCTTTTTTATTTTTTAAAGCTATTGTGTTCTTTGTGTGTTATGGAAACTAGTCCTTTATCAATGGTGCCTTTTCCAAATACTTTCTTCAATCTGTGGATTGTCTTCTCACTCTCTTGACCCAATGTCCTCTCTGCGTTCTAGGATTCCAACCAGGCCACCATGTTACATGTATTTGTCATGTCTCTTTAGGTTCCTCTGGGCTATGACAGTTTCTCAAACGTTCCTTGTCTTTGATCACCTTGGCAGTCTTAAGGAGTGTTGGTCAGGTATATTGTATGATGTCCCTCCATTGGGGCATATCTGCCGGTTTGGTTTCTTTGTTGTTGTTTTTTTTTTTCATAATTACTTGGAGACTATACGTTTTTAGGAGGGAAAGCACAGAGGTAAAGCATCATATTAAGGGTACACACTGTCAACATGATTTATGGCTGTTCATGTTGATCTTGACCACTGGGCTGAAGCAGGTCTGCCATGTTTCTCCACGTTCACGTTCCTCTTAGGTATCCCCTTCCCATTCTGTGCTCTCTGGAAGGCAGCCACCATGTGCAGCCCACACCGAAGGAGCTCCCCTCCCGTTAGAGTGAAGTATCTACAGGATTTACGTGTCATTTTCTACAGAGGTTTCTCATTTATTAATTGATTCAACAATGTCTCTGTGTTAGTAGGGCTCTTGCGCGCTTATTTTATTCCTTCTTCTTTTTACCTATGTTTATAGCTAAGCACCGTGTAGCTGCATGTCACCGCTACAAACTGGGTTTTAACCCCTGAGCAAGCTCTTCAGAGTGACTATTTGCCAGTTGTATCTTGGGGCTGAGCGGACACTTGACTGACTTTTTAGCATCCCGGGATCCTCACAACGAGGTTTCTTTGGACTTTACCCACACGCTCCTCTTAATGAGGTCCATATTAGGTTTGCGTTTATGTCACATTCCTGTGAAATTAAGCCAAGTCCCAGGGCAGGAAGCCATCATGTGATTGGGGATTGCCGCAGCAGGAAGTTAGAATTCCGATGTGCACATGGCTACGCTTAGCCTGATTGAGGTCTGCCCTTGGGCCAGTTCTATAGCTGCAATTACAAATTAAGCAGAGTAAATAGACAAATCTCTTCTAGTTCATCTGGTTAATGTAGACAAGCATGTGTGTTTATATGTGGAGGAAGGGGGAGAGAGGGGATGGGACGTGGGGAGATGGAGACAGTAAATATTTGCAATAGAGGAGGCTTAGCTCATAATCCAGACAGGAGCCCGGCAACAACCAAGGGGCAAAACCCTCAGGAAGTCACAGTGCCCTTGTGACGGCCTGGAAATTCTTATCGGCACAAAACCACCAAGTAGCTCATTTGAAATAGGATGTACCCTGGTCCACTTCCTTGCTTCTTTGTTCAGAAATAATCAGCAGTTGGCCTTTGGCTTTGGAAGACAGACTGCTCAGGACTGACTTCTGGGAAAGCTAACATCTATTGGTGGGGGGTGGGGGTGAGGTGGGGGAGGTAGCGTCTGCGGTGTCCCAGGGCTCTGAAACCCGCCCGGGCTGCTCCATAACTTGCTGTGTGACCTTGGGCAAGCCCCTTAGCCTCTCTGAGCCTCAGCTTCCTTATCTAGAAAATGAGGCTGGAATGAACTAAGGAAATGAACCCTAGAGCTCCTTCCAGATCTGACCTTTCTGTTAGATTTCCTGGCTGGTTTTAGGCCCATCTTCTGCTATAAAGTGACCCGCAGAGAGTATGAATGAGTGTGGTACTTCCTCTTCCTCATTTTTCCCCTTCCTCACCCTTGCCCATGCTATTCTTCCTGTATTTTTCCACATACCAAAATCCCTCTTACACTTTAAGCTGGGATAGAAATGAAAGACACGAGGCCTCCCTATGTGTTTCATAAGGTAGAACGACTGTTTTTTGTTTGTTTGTTTGTTTTTTACAGAGAGGAAGAAAGAGGGATAGAGAGTTAGAAACATCGATGAGAGAGAATCATCGACCAGCTTCCTCTTGCACACCCCCTACTGGGAATGTGCCCGCAACCAAGGTACATGCCCCTGACCAGAATCGAACCTGGGACCTTCCAGTCCTCAGGGCGACGCTCTATCCACTGAGCCAAACCGGTCTTGGCTAGAACGACTGTTTTAATGAAGGAGGAAAGACCTCTGCAAGCTAGCACAAGAAACCATCTGGAGGGCATTCCCAGACTGTGTTTCCATTCAGGGCGTCTTCAGTTAACAAGACACAGCGAACAATGAAAGAGAAGCAAAGCAAATCCATTTGTACCCATTTGCACTCCCTTCACAGGGCGCTGCCTAATTCTGAAAGTGAAAATCACTGCCAAGAGTTCCTTTGGGATTCAGTGGGTAAACAGCACACTCCAGTTCTTTTCTGTATGGAAAAGGTTGGGGAAGGGGTCAGATATTAGCACGCAAGGGCCTTGTCTGGCAAAAGCGCAGTGAATGTTCCATCCATGTTGTACCCGGGCCTCCCAAAACCCACTGAAATATCTCTTCTGCTACAAACACTTCAGAATATTTTGGGGGCACAGACGAGGGGGAAGGTACAAAAGAGAAACCATTTGAGGGACGGGTCCAGCAATCCATGCCGGAGAAGGCCTAGCACTCGCCCTTGCTCAAGGATGACGGGAAGAGCGCTGGATTTGGAGTCAGAGGCCCGGGTTTCCATCCTGACTCCACACTTAGAACCTGGCCTCCTCACCCACAGCACAGATCTCCCACGGACCCTGCCTCACGTGACTGGTGTGAAAGCCAAAACAAGGTGCTTCGGAAACAGCAGCAGCTCACGCTGGCCACTGTCAGGGAGAGGCCACACACTCTTGGGAACTGGAAATGCATTTCAAGCAAACCGGGGGTTGTGTGGGGAGTTGTGTGTGGGACAGTGAAGGCTTCGGGGACGTGCGCCCTCGCCTTCCCGCAGGTGTCCGCCTGGAGAGGCAGACTGCAGGCCGCGGGAAGCAGCCCTGGGAGTCAGGCTGGGGAGTGTTTTGAGGACCTTGCGGTGCTGGAGGGAAGGGCTGGCACCTCACAGGAAAGGCTGCAGCCTGCCCACTGAGGACCAGTCCCCCCCCTTCTTAGACAGAACACGGGGTACGCTAGGATGGACGCTTCCGCTCTCTATCTCCGAAGGTTTCAGATGAATATCCCAAAGGACTAGAGTCAGAGGTCTAGGCGTTGTTGTTCCCTTCAGTTCACCGGCTTCCTTCCCCTGCCCCAAGTTCTGGTTCCTAGGCCTCCGGGTGCCCAAGTCCTCCAGCTTCTACCTCCCTCCTGCTGCAGCTCCTTCCTGTGGCTTCCCACCGACACCCCTCCCTCCACGTGGCCACCCCCAACCCTTCCCCTCTCACAGAATGCCACCAGGCCTAGAGATCGTTATTCCTCCCTACAAAACAAACAAGTCCTGAGCCTATATTCTTGTTTCTTACAAGCTGGCCACTTGGCTTTCCATAGGATGCTAATGAGGTTTCCTTTGCCAACTCTACACGATGTGTGTGGAAGGTGGGTGAGTGGGTTATGGCAGGAAAATGTAGTTGCAGAATATGGTGTGGCTTTCTGATCCAGTTCAGGCTAAGTGGCCCGCCAGCCAAAGTTGGGTTGAGTTTCCTCCTACATTAACATACAAGGAAATACACCTTGTATGTTTTCAGACAACACAAAATATGAAAAATTCTGTGTGTGTGTGTGTGTGTGTGTGTGTGTGTGTGTGAGAAAGAGAGAGAGAGAGAGAGAGAGAGAGAGAGAGAGAGAGAGAGAGAAATCTCAATGCCATTCTATTTTTAAGTGGGGCATTTTAAATATTTTCAACTGGGAGCATGGATAGATGATTAAAATCATTCTCAGTGTAAGCTTTAATGTCCACGTGACAATGAGGAACATTCAGAACAAACTAAGGTAGATGATAATTACAGCAAACGCGGTGTGGTCTTGGGCAAAGACAGCCCTACCAAATCCCTAACAAGCAGCTCACGAATCTGATTGAAAATGCGTTGCACTTGACCAAAAGACATTTACAGACAAATACATTTCCACCTACACATCATTTAAGATGGAGCAAACCATGCACATTACACTGTCAAGTTCACGAAGGGCTTCAGTCCAATCAAAAGTAAAAATGGGGTTGACTTTAGTCTCTCAGTGGGGTTCAGGTTTGTCTTTTGAACGTGTAAAGATGCATCCCCTCAGCGTGGCTGTACCTTCTGGCGCCTGGACACATTCACGTGTGCCGTGACACAGGCCTCCACCAAGCTCCCTCTCTGAAATAAACCTGGTTTTCATTTGCTTTCCATTGCATTATTTCTAGCCCAGACATTTTTTTTCTCGTTGTTGTTAGCCACCAGAATTTCCAGGACTCATTCAAAATTTGCATAATTGATTTTTAAATGTCACTGCAATAAGTGGTTCTTCCTTGATCAGTTTTAGCACACAAGAGACATAACATTTTGGGCGTATTTGCATCTCTACAATGTCAAAGCCCAGGTTTAAAATAGGCATTTAGGTAGATCCTACATTTTTTTAAATGGCTCACAGCTTGCTTGTTATGTTTTTGGAAGTGCCATCTTCTTTCCCACAAGATTATATTTAAGGGGTACATTCAACTAGCATAAGCGTATGCCCATGCACCAATCGGTCATGCGGAGATATACAGAAAGGGATATACTAGTAGAATTAGGGATTGGCTCAGGGGATCATGGAGGCCGAGAAGGCCTGTGGCCTATTTGCAATCTGAAGGCCTAGGAAAGCCTTGCCTTGTAGGTTCAGCCCAAAGGCCCGAGAACCAGGGGAGCGGACAGTCCAAGTCTCCATTCAAGTCTGAAGGCCAAGGCCAAGGACTGCTGACGCCCGGAGGCAGAAGCTGGAGGCCCCTGAACGAGCAGAGAGCAGGTTCTCTCTCCCGCCACCTTTTCATCCTACTCAGGCCCTCCGTGTCTTGGATGATGCCCACCTGCATAGGTGAGGGCGATCTTCGGTCTGCGGTTCACCAAGGCAAACGCTGATCTCTTCTGGAAGCACCCTCTCAGGCACACCCAGGAAGAATGTGTTACCAGCTGTCTGGGCGTCCGGTAGCCCAGGAAACTGACACACACTGGGTCTGCCTTCACCTTCTCAGCGGGCACCAGTGTTCTCGGTTTGCTCACTGGTCTTTCTAGAGAAAGCTGAGAGCTTTCGGCCAGCACCTGTCCGTATGCTACCTTAACTGAGAAAAGGGACTCATTGACATGTGCAGGCATGGAATCAAACCGGTGTTTGCCATTGTGGAGAAACTGTAAGACCCTGTGGCAAAGGTAGGTGCATAAGCTTATTGCTGATTTTATGATTGACCTCGATGGTAAGAAGTGACTCACAGAGTTGCCTTTGGCTGCAGAAATCCTTTTCAAGACGGCACGCTCTCATTCATTATGAAGACAAAAAGAAACATCTTTAATTGCACTTGATTTGATCCCAAGTAAAAAGGAAGTTGGTGGATGGTGAGGACTCTGAGCCATCGAAGACAACTTATCTACTTATGGCATTCCTGGTAAAGAACATCGGCAATCACCTGCTACCCTGGGGAAGGCCGCTGCATGAGTGTTCTCTGAGGTAGTTAACGAGCCACACTTGTAACGCTAGCACCGTGACCTCTGGTTCTCACTGCTCGGCTCCATTTCTCTGCGGCTTCCTCTCTGTTTCCAAACTTGGGTAAGCAGATCCCACGGTGATGGCTTCCTCCTTGTGATGGAGTGAAAGGAGTCCTCATTGACCCAGGAGTTCTTTACAAAATGTTCTTTAAAGTCGTTTTGGTGCAGTTCCCAGTGTGGATGGGTACTTGCTAACCGCTCTCTGTTGAGCGCTGGTCGGTCGGCTGCTGTGATTTGGGGGCCTGCCCTCGCGGGTGCTTGGGCTCTCACTTCAGCTCTGACGCGGTCTTTTCATTGTGGCGCTCTCTTTGACTTTGCTGGTTTTGAGTGCTTGGTATTTTTGGTCTTTGGCACATTCTTTCTCCTGGGTTTCCAATAAGTGGCCTTTTAAAGAGTCTCTAGGCTTCCTGTGGGTTTGCTTGGTTTTAAAAAAAAAATGTTGTCTTGTAACTCTTTTTTTACATTTTCTCCCTAACTGGTGCCCACAGAGTGTCAAATTTCCCTTTCCTAACACTGAACATCTCTGCGATGAATATCCTTGGTTTTCTCTCTCTCAGTGGATAGTGGGACAGGGGTAGGGTTGAAAGAAAAGGATGAATGTGTTGGGACTTGACGTGTAATTTTAATTCATCTTCACAAATGCGTATACCCAGGATTCCGTATAATAGCAGCCACTATTTACTAAGCATTTACCACCTTACTAAAGACCCAGTGTTTGCTAAGTGATTTGTGTGTCCTATCTCATGTGGTTCTCATGACCATTCCATGGGGTAGGTTATATTGTTCGCACCACTTCAAATGTAAGGAAGCTGAGGTTCAGAGAGGTCAAGTGACTGGCCCAAGATCCCACAGCGAGTCAGTGGCAGAAGTGGGTAGGACCCGAGTCCAGTGCTCTGTGCACATGAGCATCCTGCCAGCAGGTGCTGCGGCTGGCCCACACCGGCTGGGCCTGCCTGCGATGGCCGGGCTCCTTCCACTACAGCCCCTGCCGTCCTCACCATCACAGTCTTAAGACTCATTTCAGAGCGTGTGGTTTCAGAGTCTTGCGATTACTGGCCCCTGGTGAAAAGGGAATGTCCCTCCATTGCCGCTAAAGACGTGTAAGGCCAGGATGTGGCTAAACAGCTGCAGGCCTAAGTGGGCGTTACAGATGTGGCCAGTTGACCCGGAGCGTTCTGCATTGTGTATAATGCGCAGCCGGTTAGATGCTCTTGACAGGTGACTTCCACACAGGATGCAAAAGATTCACCAGTGCTATTTTTAGCCTGACCACATTCCCACGGGCCCACGTTTGTGAAACGGAGACATCGAGCTTGTGAAGGACTCCATTTCATTCACTCATTCACTCATGTATCCCTTCCTTCCTTCATTCATTAATTTATCCATCGGGCAGATATATTATAGTAAGTCCCAACCATGTGCCTGGCTCTGGTCTAGGTGACGTGGGGATAAAGTGAACAGGACGTGAGCTAGCGGGAATGAGAGGGTCAGCGGGGGAGCTCTCGCTCTGGTCCATCCGGGACACTGCAGGAAACGGGCAGGCTTTCTCTTCCTGCGATCTGGAACTTCCTCAGCCACACCCTGGTTAGTAAACTTCTGGCGACTGCTCCTGGTGCTGCCAGCAGAGGGGTGGGCCTCGCCTTCTCTGGCCCCGGGTGTGACTGCAGGCCCCACGGCGGAGGGCCAGGCTGGCGCTCCATCAGCTCCACAGGGGCGGACGGAGGGGTCAGGCCTGAGCACTCGGCCAGGCTTCAGCAAGGAAGGGGAAGGGGCCAGGGAGAGCAGCAGGTGTGAGGAAGGGGGGCCTCATCGGGATCAGCAGCACCGAGGCCAGGCCAGGCCAGCCTGGAGGCCACGTGTTCCGTGCTCTGTCTGTGTCCCCGGGTGCTGTCTGTGAAACTGGATAATCACAGCGCCTCCCACGTGGGCTTGTTGTGAGGATAAATGAGATGATCAACTAAAGCCCTAGCCGGTTTTGGCTCAGTCGATAGAGCGTTGGCCTGTGGATCAAAAGGTCCCGGGTTCGATTCCAGTCAAGGGCACATACTTTGGTGTCAGGCTTCTCCCCAGTCTGGGCCCTGGTCTGGGCTCGTGCAGGAGACAACCAATGGATGTGTTTCTCTCGCATCAATGTTTCTGTCTTTCCCTCTCTTTTCCGCTCTCCCTAAAAATCAATGGAAAAATGTCCTCAGGTGAGGATTAACAAAAAAAAAAAAAAAAAAAAAAAAAAAAAAAGGAAGAGAAAAAAGTGCTTAGAACAGTGCCGATATTAGTATTATTATGCCGCAGATTTAGGCAGGGGCTGAAGGTAGTGCAGCACATTGTCAGTTGATTAAAGCCCCTCTCAGTGGGCCATCGGGCCCCCCTCCCAGAGCCCTGGGAGCCATGTTTTCCGTGGAAATGTGTGTGTGTGTGTGGGGGGGGGGGTCGGAGCCTCTCAGGAGAGCAGGCCAGCGAGACTGGCTGTGTGTGTGTCCTCCAGGTCCCTGGGAGGAAGGGCCGTCACTGTTTATCCGCCTCTGAAGGACGGGGGTGCGTGGGGGAGTCACTCGCAGGGGGTACCTGGCTTTTCCCCTGAGCTCCGGACCCACACCTTTTCCACCTCCCGACACAGCACCCAGACATTCCCTGATGGCCACGTGCAGCCTGAGGTCATCAACACAGAACTGCCTTCCCACCCTGCTGCTCCCTCAGGTCCCCTGCACAGTGATGGCATTTGATTCATCCAGCTGCCCAGGGCCAAACTTGGAGGTTACTCTTCTAAATTAATAAAACACATTAAGCCACCCCCTCCCCCTCAGTCTTGACATAGCACTTGACATAACTGTGGTGGCTGAAACAAAATGGGGTGTAACAGGAACGCCTTTAGGGGGGCCCAGAATGCTCCAAACCACAAGCTGGACACTTTGGGGCTGAGGTCCCAGAAGTGTAAGGCAAACCACTATTTTGTTTCATCTCTCTGTCTTTCCACCACTGGCCTCTGATACAGGTGCAGTTGTGGGAAATACACAGCAGAAAAGAGTAAAGAAGCCTCAGTTGTCTGCCCAGAGGACCATACAGAGGAGCTCCAGGAAGTCAGAAAGTTCCAGAAATATCACCGAGCCGGAGGAGCTTGGGAAATAAACCCTAAAAAGTTCCCGAGTTCACCCGCAGGTTGTGTGTACATTGGCCCGAGGCCAGAGCATGCCATAGTGTGGAGAGAACTGCTGGATGGGGCCCAGTCCCAGAACGGCCACCAGGTGGCACACGTGACAGACAGATGTGGATGGCACGGAGAGGCTTGTTATATTCCCCAGAAGGCTGATCAGATCTCCATACCTGAACCCAACCAGGTCTGTATCCTGGCAAAACAGAAACATCAACATTCTCTATGGGATTTAAACAAGACTCATAAAATAATATTCAAAATGTCCAGGATACAATACAAAACGTTTGGCATATTAACAACCAGGAAAATTTTAATTTGTGTGGGAAAAGACAATCAACAGACACCAAAGCTAGAATGTTGGTGATTCTGTGAAATACACCATTTTTCCTCCTTAATTATTTTGAGGTATTGTTGGGTCATACAAATTTAATAGATGTTGAGATGATATGACAGGACTTTATAGTTGCCGATACAAATTGCTTCAAGAAGAGTGAACATTCTTTTAAGAAATAGAGAGACAGAAAGGCTCAGCAAAGAAACAGATGATATAAGGGGCAAAAAACCAAAACAAAAACAAATGGAAATTTTAGAACTAAGATCCTATATAATAAAGATCCTGTATATGCAAATGGACCCTCATGCCCTCACACAAGATGGCCATCACCATGTGGTCAAAGATGGCCACCCCCAAGTGGTCAAAGATGGCTGCCACAAGATGGCTGGTAGGGGAGGGCAGTTGGGGGCAATCAGGCAATCGAGAGAGATGTCTGACTGCCGGTTTAGGCCCAATCCCAGGGATCCCAGCTTGGAGAGGGTGCAGGCTCTGCTGAGGGACAACCCCCTCAGTGCGTGAATTTCGTGCACCCAGCCTCTCGTATACAATAAGTAAAATAAATATTCCCTGGATAGATACAACAGCAGAATAGAGATGACCAAAGAAAGAGTCATCTTTTCTTTTTATTATCAGATTTTGGTTTCAAGATTACATTAGCCTTGTAACACAAATAGGAGCATGAATGTTCTCTCTTTCTATACTTGATTTCAGCTTGCAAAGATTTGTCATTTTAATTTGTATTTAGATTTGTTTGGTAGAGCCAGTTAGGAAGCCACCCAGAGCTCATTTTTTTTTTCTTGTGGGATTTTAATTTTAATTTAATTTAATTTTGTGTGTTTTTTTCTTTTTTTAAAATGTCTTCATTGATTAAGGTATTGCATATGTGTCCTTATCCCCCATTACCTCCCCCAGCCCCCTCACTCATGCCCTCACCCCTCTGTTGTCTATGTACATTGGTTAGGCTTATATGCATGCATACAAGTCCTTTGGTTGATCTTTCCCCCTTACCCCCACCCTCTCCTACCATCCCTCTGAGGTGTGACAGTCTGATCAATGCTTCTCTGTCTCTGGATCTGTTTTAGTTCATCAGTTTATGTTGTTCATTATATTCCATAAGTGCATGAGATCTTGTGATATGTATCTTTCTCTGACTGGCTTATTTCACTTAGCATAATACTCTCCAGTTCCATCCATGCTATTGCAAATGGTAAACATTCCTTTTTTTCCCCCCCACAGTGTAATATTCTATTGTGTAGTTTTTCTAACCCCCTTTTGGTATTTTTAAAAGTTGATTAAATGCCGAAACCGGTTTGGCTCAGTGGATAGAGCTTCGGCCAGTGGACTAGAAGGTCCCCAGGTTTGATTCCGGTCAAGGGCATGTACATTGGTTGTGGGCACATCCCCAGTAGTGGGTGTGCAAGAGGCAGCTGATGGATGCTTCTCTCTCATCCATGTTTCTAACTATCCCTCTCTCTTCTTCTCTGTAAAAAAACAATAAAATATATATACTTTTTAAAAAGTTGATTAAATTTCCTTCATGTTTTTAGGACATTTGGATTTTCTTTTTTTTCCTGAGTCAGTTTTGCTGTTTCATTTTCCAATTATTCACTCAGCTCATATCAGTTTCTGAGTATATTGGCACACAGTTGCTCTATCCACTGGCCTGGAGTGTTCTTTGTGAAAAGGTTTTAATTACAAATCCAGTTTCTTAAAGCATATTTCATTTCTCTTCTTTTGGCTTTCATAAATTGTACTGTTGACATTAAGTTGTTTCTCGTACTCACTTATCCTTTTAATGTATGTAACATTTGGGGTTACATTTTGATGCTGGGATTTTAAGTTTTCTTTCTCTTTTTTTTTTCCCTTCCCAGTCTTGCTACTGTTTATCAATTTTATAAAATTTTCAAAAAACCAACTATGACTTTCATTGTTGTTTTCCTATTTTCCAAGTTTAAACTAATATTCTTACCTTTATTATTTCCTTCCTGCACCTTGTTTTGTGTTTCATTTGCTCTTTTTTTGCCTCATATTTTAGTCTTAGCTCATCATTTTAAACCTTCCTTTAAAAAAAAACAGCATCTAAAATTATAAATATTCCTCTAAGCAGTGCTACAGCTTATAAATTTTTTGTATTTCCAATATCATTCAATTTAAAATATTTTCTAGTTTCTTTTTATGATTTCTTCCTTGACTAAAGAAGCGTGTTGTATAATATTTTTAAAGTGGAGACATTTTTTTTTTCTTATTATAGATTTTGAATTGAACTCATTGTGGTCAAACATACACTCATGATTTTAATATTTTGATTTTTTTTGAGATTATTTTATGGCACATCAAGTGGTCTATTTTGGAGGATGTTTCATATGTCTTTTAGGGTATATTCTGCTATTTTTGGTCATTTTGTTATTGAATGTCAATTAGGTTGAGTTGGTTGATAGTGTTCATATTTTCTGTATTCTTAAAGATTTCAAAAAATCTACTTGATCTATCAATGAAAGAGAAGTGTTAAAATTTCCAACTATGATGGCAAATTTGTCTATTTCCTTTTTTAGTTCTAAAAATTTGCTTCCTGCATGTGAAACTCTATTACATACTGATTTAGGATTACTATGTCTTCCTGATGAACTAATCTTTTAATCTTTATAAAATGTCCCTTCTTATCTCTAGACAAAGTCTTTGTGATTTTTCTCCCTTCCACTTAATGCGAAGGTTCAAGAAGCTTAATTTTCCTTAGTCTCCTGATTGTGGGTGGGCAGGATGACTCAGCTTTATACTAATGTTATTTGGGGTTCTTTCTCTAGAAGTGGCAATTTCCACTTGATACGGATATATTACATTTGAGAATCCTAAGAACCATCTATATATATAAAACCCTAAGTGACCGATCAACTGTTTGACCAGTCGACTGTTTGACCGATTGCTATGATGCACACTGACCACCAGGGGGAAGACGCTCAATGCAGAAGCTGCCCCCTGGTGGTCAGTGCACTCCCATAGTGGAAGTGCCGCTCAGTTGACCGATGGGAGCCACACGCCAGGCTCATGGCTGGCAAGTGCAGCTGTAGCAGCGTGAGCCTTTCCCGTGTCTGCTCCAGTGCTACTGAGCAGCAGCAGAGGTGATAGAAGCAGGTGTAGCTGGCCCAGATGAGCAGGAATGGTGCAGTGCCCGGCCCGGCTCGGGCTCCTTCCCTGCCACCTGCCACTTTACGCAACTGGCAGCCCAACATCCCTGAGGGCAAGAAGGCACAGGCCAGGCTGTGGGACCCCACCAGTGCATGAATCTGTGCACTGGGCCTCTAGTGTAACTATAAATGGCGATACTTTAAAAAAATTTTTTTATTTATTTTATTGATATTTTACAGAGAGGAAGGGAGAGAGATAGAGAGCTAGAAATGTTGATGAGAGAGAAACACCGACCAGCCACCTCCTGCACACCCCCTACCGGGGATGTGCCCGCAACCAAGGTACATGCCCTTGACCGGAATCGAACCCCGGACCTTTCATTCCACAGACCGACGCTCTACTGCTGAGCCAAACCGGCCTCGGCTAAATGGTGATAATTTTTGAGCTTTTTCACTCTGACATGCACAATCCCAAATACTTTACGTGTACCAAGAGATTTAATATTTACTTGCAATAACAGATTTAATAGTTGTAACAGCCATAGAGGGGAAACTGAGGCCCAGAGGAATGAAATCACTTTCAGAGCTAGTAGAGGAGAGAGACAGAAAATGTGAGCCCAGCGATGATGCTCAGAAGTCAACTCTGAATCACTGTGGACAAAGTTGAGCTCTCAAGCAAACTGTTAGATGCAGAATCTGATACGCACGTCTGATCATGACCTTTCCCCAATCTCATGTCGAGTTACCTTCTTCCTTGGCTACCTCATTCATAAGTAGTGCTCATTGTTAAGACTTTCAAATATATTATGGCTTCTCATTCTCCAAGAAAATGACACATACTGGACTCTCGCACTGAAAACTCTCTTTCCTCTATCTTTGCCTCATTATTTTTTTGTGTGTGTGTTTTAAAAAAATATATATTTTATTGATTCTTCACAGAGAGGAAGAGAGAGGGACAGAGAGCTAGAAACATCGATGAGAGAGAATCATCAATCAGCTGCCTCCCGCACCCCTCCCCCCCGCCAACTGGGGCCGTGTCCCCAACCAAGGTACACGCCCTTGACCAGAATCGAACCTGGGACCCTTCAGTCTGCAGGCCGACGCTCTATCCACTGAGCCAAACCGGTTTTGGCTGCCTCATCGTTTTAAGTTGCAATGTTACCTCCTCCAGGAGGCCTTCTCTGATGCTTCTTAGCTAGCTTCCCACACCTTCATGCTCACAGCCATCTCGAATACTTATCCTCCTTGGAACCTCTTGTTGGAGGCATGTCTTCTCTCCCAGACTTTAACTTCAGCAAGGCCAGGAATGGTGACTGCCTTATTCAAACATTGGTCCCTGTTGCTCAACAAAGGGCTTGACACATAACAGACCAGAATAAATATTCTTAAACTATTTACCTAAGTCCCAGAAGTAAAACTGGCATCTCTGAGACATAGTCTTCTCTCTCGGCCCATTGCTTCTGAGAATTTGGAATATGTTATGAACATTGAAGTTACTCACAGGGCTCATATCCGGGACTTAATTCCTTATCTGAAAACTGGGTCAGCATTCTCCAGGGACCAACCCTCACGGGACGAGGTTGCTGGAATTTTTTTGCTTTATATAAAAGTTAAAGAAGCATTTCTTCTGGTATTTTGAGCTCATAGATTCTAGTCCCAGCTGGAACCTACAAATGCAAAGCCGTGTATATTTATAAGGCAAAAAAAAAAAAAAAAAAGTGGCCAAAGCTATGAAATACTCTTCCCCCCTCTCCCAGATTCCAAATAAATTTGTTTAAATCAATGAGAAGAGGGTACAAGGGAATATTATTTATACATTGATTTAACGTACGAAGTGATGACAGCAAACCCCTTAGATCCCAAAGAGTTTTGTTGATGCTGCTTCAAGTTCTCCTTGTAACATTTGTTTATTGTAGATGAAGGCAATCACCTCTTTCAAAATGCAAAAATCACCAGGGGATGACGGGGCAGAGCAAAAGGAGATAGGATGATGAGCTGCTTTTAGAGTTTTGGTGTTTTTTTTAAACTCATAAATAATCTTATTCCCAAACTACAGATGAGTTGGGAAAAGTTTCCACGAGGAAGAAAAGAGAGAAAAGACAAGAGAAGGAGTCACTGCCAGGCGATCCTTCCCGGGAAAGGAACTGCCAGCCCTGAGGACCAGGTACGCAGGGAATGCCATCCAAAGTGGGGGAGGAGCAGGGCCTTGTGCAGGCAGGCAGGGAGGCCGCATAAAGAAACTGCATCTCGTCTTTTTCATTCGGTTTTGCTTAATGACCTCACATGCCTCTAGCCTCCCTCTATTCCTTTGAAATAAGGGATTTTTAAAAGACAACTATATTGAAATATAATGGATACACAATAAACCCCACGTGTTTAAAGTGTACAATTAAATAAGTTTCGATGTGTGAACACACGTAAGAAATCATCACCTGTAGAGAGCGGGTGGGAAGGCATGTGGGCATTTCTTTCCTTATTGCCAGCTGAATCCAGTGGCTAAGGCAAAGCCACGTCCCGGAAACACGCTTTGCCAAAAGGCAGGCGTGTTGTCAGCTTGACCTCCAGCCCAGGTGCCAGGGGGTGGGTTTTGTTATTTAAATCCAGTCAAGCACCAAGAATGAATAGGACTCGGGCCCACCCAAGAATGCACCTAATCTCCTTTGTCTTGAGTTTTGGTAAAACTTCCTGTTTTTCTCGCTGTATAAAATAAACACGCTGTATGGGCTCCGAGTCACTGTCACTGTTCCTGTCCATGTCAGAGGACAGTGGTCCCATCTGGCCCCAGCTTTTTACTTCCATCTCTGTGTCTGTCTCTTTCTTTCATTTTCTCAATCTCCAGCCGCTCCTGCTCAGGAACTGGACTGCTCTCTAGCTGCACTGGACACGGAGAAGAGAGAAATATTTACAGTGAAGATAACGCATATATCCATCAACCCCAAGTTTCCTCCTGCCTCGTATCTCCCTCTCGCTCTAGGCAATTACTGATCTGCTTTCCATCACATAAAATTTTACATACATGAAATCATACTGTGTGTATTCCTTTCACTTGGCATAGTTATTTTGAGGTCCATCCATGTTGCATGTATTAATAACTCATGACTTTTTTTATTCCATGTATCGGGGGACGAAAGGGGCCACATGCTAATCTGACAAGTTCAGGGAAGGCCTGCATAGCAGTCTTGCAAACTCAAAGACCTACAAAGTAACCACAGAGGATGGTCTGAGATTAAACTTTAACTAAAAGCAGTTATGGTGGGAAATTACATCCTAGGCTGGTATCTTCACTGACAAGGTCAACTTTTACCTCTTTTACCTTAACCAAGCCTCTCTGTCTTTTTGCATCTATGATAACATATCCCTGAAATGTCTGGGTAACTTGTAACTTTCCTTTCTCTGGACCCCTTGGGGCACAACCAAATGTGCCTGGGCACCAGGACAGATACCACAGATTCCTTCCTTGTTACTGTTATCATGCGAATTGTTGACTGTTGGCTATCCTATACCCACCTACATGGATAAACAAAGTGTGTGTCTATCATTTTACTCTTTATTTAATCCCATAGGTTTCCCCACTTTGCTTTCTCCTGCCTCTCTAATCTATTGCCAATGGATTTCATATAACCCACTTACATCCCCTCCTTTGATTTCGATGTATAAAAATAGATGGAAAACCGCCATTCTCAGGAACCTTATCCCAATCTGTTGAGATTCTGCTTACTGGCAATTGTCAACAGTTTGGCTCAAATAAACTCACAAAAATTCTTTACGGGTTTGAATGTTTTTACATTAACATATGGATATGCCACAAGTTGTTTATTTATTTACCTATTGATGGACATTTAGATTGTTTCCAGTTTTGGGCTATTACAAATAAAACTGATGATCATTATTATCATGATCTTCCACGTGTAAATTTGTATAAATCTCTGTGTGGACATATGCTTTTAGTTCTTTTGGGTAAATACCACGGACTGACATGGGTAGATCCTCTGAGTGTATTTTAACTTAAAAAATCTGCCAAACTGCCGAGACCGGTTTGGCTCAGTGGATAGAGCGTCAGCCTGTGGACTGAAAGGTCCCGGGTTTGATTCCGGTCAAGGGCATGTACCTTGGTTGCGGGCACATCTCCAGTAAGGGGTGTGTAAGAGGCAGCTGATCCATGATTCTCTCTCATCGATGTTTCTAACTTTCTATCCCTCTCTCTTCCTCTCTGTGAAAAATCAATAAAATATATATAAGAAAAAAAATCTGCCAAACTGTTTCCAAAGTTATATGTCCTTTTACATTTCCACCAGCAGTGTATGAGGGTTCTAGCTTCTCTGCATCTTTGCCAACTTTTGGTATAGTCACACTTTTAAGTCTTAGCCATTCTAATAGATATATAGTGGTATTTCCTTGTGGTTTTAATTTGCATTTCCCTGATCCCTGATGATGTTGAGCATCTTTGCATGTGCTTATTTGCCATCTGGAGACCTTCTTTGGTGATAAGAGAAATGGCTCACATGACTGAATTTTAAATGATGGACTCGGAAACAAAAGCATGGTGAAAATGAGTTTTAATACACTCGGGCGAGCGGGAGTCCATTGTACAGGCACACACTGGGACAGGGAACATAGCCTATTCATTTAATCCCTCCTCCAGTTCCTCATTGGCTGAGTACTATAAGGTCATCTGTTTGCTCATACGTCACGCAGGTCTTGCTGTCTCCCATTGGGCCATTAAAAAAAAATTGGGCTGAGGCCTTTCTAGCTGACTCCACCTCCCTTGGCTAGCTGAGGCAGATGCCTGGGGGTTTCTACCATAAGGTTGGCCCACCCATGTACATAGTTCTTTGTTCCAATACCCTCTCTTCTCTCGACTGCTCTGTTTGCCCCGGGGAAATTCAGCAAATTCCATCAGAAGCCGACCATGCTGGAGGTGGATCCATTTCTTACAGGGATGTGTCCATTCAAATACTTCACCCATTTAAAAAACATTTACTTATTTATTTAATTTTGGGAGTTCTTTATAACATAGATAATAAGCCATTTATCAAATATATGTTCTGCAAATATTTCTTCTGTCTTTTGGTAGTCTTTTTCTTTTCTTAACAATGTGTTTTAGAGAACAGAAGTTTTTAACTTTGAAGAAGAGCAATTTACTAAATTTTTACTTTTATGGACTGTGTTTTTGTATCATGTCTAAAAAATATTTGTCTAATTCAAGATCACAAACATTTTCTCCTATATTCTCTTATAGAAATGTTATCATTTTAATTTTTGCAACTGGATCTGTGATCTATTTTGAGATAATTTTTTGCATATGGTAAAGGATTGAATAGAGTTCTATATTTTGGCTTATGGATATCCAGTTGTTCTAGTACCATTGTTTGAAAAGACCATCCATTCTCTGCTGCATTTTCTTTGCAACTTGGTCAAAACATAGTTGCCCATTTATGAGGGCCTATTTATGGACTTTATTCCATGCCATTTGTTTATTTTTTAATCTTTATGCCAATAAAATATTGTTTCATTTTAGCTTATGCCAAGTCTCAAAATTTGGTGGTGTTAGCCTTCCAAATTTTCTTAAGTCCTTCATTTTCTGATGTACAGTGTCTTAAATGTCATTATTTTTCAGATTTGTATCTACTTTTTTTTTTTTTTTTTGGTTGTTTTAGGATGGAAGGTTATTCAAGTCCCTGTTACCCTATCTTTTCTGGAATTGAAAGTCACAGGGATCCTTTTGTTACCTGTAGATTTAGGGCATCGTACTTATCTCCTCACTGAGTTCCCAGAGGACAGATTCATCCCAGTCAATTTTCTCCCAAGGAGGTCCCCACCCAGGATTAGCTCTGGACCGCAACCCCTTCATTATCAAACCTTGGATTTCTGACTGAGATTAACATTTAGAGTCACAAAATGGACTTTTCCACAAGGGCAGGGAACACTTTATTTAACAGAGATTTTTAAAAATAATATGCCGAAACCAGTTTAGCTCAGTAGATAGAGTGCCGGCCTGCAGACTGAAGGGTTCCGGGTTCGATCCCGGTCAAGGGCATGTACATTGGTTGTGGGCACATCCCTGATGGGGGGTGTGCAGGAGGCAGCTGATCGATGTTTCTCTCTCATAGATGTTTCTAGCTCTCTATCCCTCTCCCTTCCTCTCTTTGGAAAATCAAGAATATATATATATTAGTATCCTTTTTTGATCTTCACTTAAATCTCTTCAATGATGATAATCAATACGACTCAAGAGTTTCTTAAATGTATACTTTAGTTCCCCCCCCCTCCCGCTACCCATAAGATCCAAAAGCTCTTAACAAATATAGTGATCAGTATGCAAATTAGGATCAAAATTGAAGGATTTTTTTTTTCCCTCCTCACTCTTCCCACTGCTTCTGGCATCCTCGGTTTCTCTGGCAGACTGCTTTGGGTCCGGTACATGTTTTCTCTCCTCCCCTCCCCCCACCATTCACAGGCCCATTATAATTGGACAGTGTTTATTACAAAGAAGTTGCTTTTGCGTGTTTGCCTGTATGTTCTACTGACGAAGAATATTTGGGTTGAAGCATGAAGAATGTTTGGAGTTCGCAGCCTGGGCCCATAGGCAGCCAGCTTCCCAGAGACAGTGACTCACACTGCCCCCAAGGGGCCAGGATAAACAGCGTTAGCAGGCGTTTCCTTGCCACCTTTTTCAGTCTTTTCCTTAAGGGGTAGTGAAGTCAGATTACATGGGTTTGTTAGCATAGGCACCGCCAAGCCTCTGTTTCTTCATCTGGAACATGAGCATACGCTGCCTTCTAAGTAGGGTTAGGTTGTGGATTAAGTGAGGTGCTGCATGGAATGCATTGAGCACAGTGCCTGGCATGTGGTAAGCTTTTTTTTTTTTTTTTTTTTTTTTTAATATTTTATTGACTTTCCAGAGAGAGGAAGGGAAAGGGATAGAGAGCTAGAAACGTGGAGGAGAGAGAAATATCGACCAGCTGCCTCCTGCACAACCCCTACCGGGGATGTGCCCGCAACCAATGTACATGCCCTTGACCGGAATCGAACCTGGGACCTTTCAGTCCACAGACCATTGCTCTATCCACTGAGCCAAACCGGTTTCGGCTGTGGTAAGCTCTTGATGGTCAGGTGCGATCCTTAGTCATCATCTAACAACTACTTATTGAGTAGCTACTATGTGCAAAGCCCTAGAGTGGGTTCTGAGACATTCCAGTGAAAAAGCTATCATCCCTGCCCTAGATATCTGGCCTGTGGACCATAGAAGGCCTGCAAAATCATTTGGCCTGCAGGTGGGATTCAAACTTCAATAAATCTAGGAGCATTTTTCATAGCAACACAAATTCATAACAAGTGAATTATATCAAGCAAATGCTGTTATAAATATCCAAATAACCCTTGGCAGAGAAAAGGTTCCCCACCCCTGGTCTAGAGCGAGGTCAGCAAAGCTTTTTCTTGGAGGGCCAGAGGGTAAATATTTTAGGCTTCATGGGACATACAGTCTCTCTCACAACCACTCAGCTCTGCTGTTTTGGCTCAAAATCAGTTCTGAACCTGACAGATGAGAGATATGGCTGTTCTGGAAGCTGCAGCAGTTTGCCAACCTCTGCTCCAGAGGTGAGTCAGACATTCAACGAGGCCACTACGTTACAGAATGACAGCGCTAGGCTGGAGGACGTAAGGAACGCTATGCTAGAGGACGTGGGGATTGTCTGTCCCTCGCTGCTCACAGTGTGGTCCTCGGGCCAGCAGCACCCACAGAAACAGGGAGCTTTTCAGAAATGCGGACCATCAGAGCTTGCCCCGGACTGCGGGCCCAGAATCTCCAGTTAATAAGAGGATCCTGAAGGTGGCCACTTCACAGAAAGAAGGACATTTGACCTGAAAGCGGAAGGATCTGTAGGAGATGTTGAGGGGACGCAGGAGCCTAGGGAACGTCTTTCAGGCGGAATAGCAGGTGCAAAAGGAGGTGATGGAGAGCGTATTTGAGGAGCTAAAGAAGTTGGAGAACTCATTAGCGTTGCTAAGGTATGAACACTATGCCAGGTTCAAAGAGTCTAAAGAAATGTAACAGCCAAATGCAGTGGCTTGATTTTGTTTAGATCCTGTTTCGAAGAAACCGAAGATAAAAAGACATTTTTTGAGATAAAAAAATTTGAATATGAGTGGACATGAACACCACTGTTTGTGAAAGTGAATTTTGTTTATATAATAAAATCCCTGAATTTATTACCGATATGTATAGAAAGCTTCGAGGTGAAATAACCCGATGACAGGAATTTGCTTGAAAAAAATATTTGCAAAAAAAGGAAGATGGATCAAAAGGAATAGACGAGGCAAATGGAGCAAAAATAGAGTTAACTGTTGAGTCAGGGGATGGGTCCATGGGATTCCTTACAGTATTCTCTCTTCTTTCACATGCTTTTGAAAAACTTTCATTTAAAAAAACTTAAAAAGGGATTTGGGGCTTTATCAAATCCCTTATCTTCACTTTTTATTCGAAGCTCAGTTCATGATTAAACTCTCCCAAGAGCTGTGCACAAAGCAGTATTTTCCCTCTTTGAAGACACTTCCAAAGCCCTTGACACAAGGTCACTTGGTGCCCAGTGGACCTACATGCATTTCCTTTTATTGGAAAAAGCAAAAAAACAATAGCTTCCTGGAGGTTTTTCTGCATTTCTTTAGGCAGATGCATTTGAGCCCAAGGATGGGGCACCTCTGCTCGGAGGCAACACAGACCCTCGAGAAGAGGGACCCTCTGTGGGGCAGGCACAGCCGGGTGACAGTGTGGAGGGCAGCATTCTGTCATGGACACGTCTGTGCTCCTGGGTTCGGAGTCATGTATGTATAATAGTGGCCTCAGGGTGAGGATTATAGATTTTCAATGAGGGGCTGAGTCTCTGACAGGATAGTAAAAAGGAAATGAGAAAGCAAAAAGGGATGGCTTTGGAGCCATCATTTATCAGCTCTTGTAGCCTTTGGAAAGCTGCTGGTCTCTTGAGGTCTTAGGTTACCATCTGAAAAATTATTTCATCTGCTCAATAGCATTGCCGTGAAGATTTAATGAGACGATTTGTATAACAGTGTGGTCTCATTGGAAGTTGTAAGAAGTGATCAATAAATGTTAAGTGCATTTTTTTTTTTTTTCTTAGCTGGACTTCCTAGGATTCTCCACTATTTCTTGGGTGGTCTGTAATGCTTACTTTTGACCCTCAAATTTTACTGTTCCCCCTGGTACCCTGTCTTCATCTCTAATACAACAAACGACTCTTTAGTGTCTACCTTTTAAATTGGATCTTCTTCCCACCTGGATTATTGATAGATTATTGATAGCAGCCATCTTGCCATCCTGAGGATTATTCTACAACCTAAGGGTGTCAGAGCAGGAAGACAGAAGTAGCCTGGCCCTGATGGTAATGCAGGACTATCCCAGAGCTGGACAACTCACAGAATCACATCTATATACAAAGCCTAAGTGAGCACACGACCAGTTGCTATAATGTGCACTGACCACCAGGGGGCAGATGCTCAATGCAGAACCTGCCCCCCTGGCGGTCAGTGCACTCCCACAGCATAAAGTGCTGCTCAGCTGACCAATGGGTGCCAGACACAGGGCTCATGGTTAGACAGTGCTGTTGTGGGGGCATGAGCCTCTTCCAAGGGACTGACTGGGCGTGAGCCTACAGCAGGCGCAGAGGGGCTGGGATGAGCAGGAGCGGCAGGCAGCTTTGGACTGTTGGTTTTGGCCAGATCCCCGCAGGTTACGCTGAGGGACCCCACCAGTGCATGGATGCACTGTGGGCCTCTAGTTTTTAAAGAACACACAATTTAGAATTTAAAACTCCAATGTCTTTAAAATAGGCAAATAGGTATAGGTAAGGAAGAATGCAGAATTCTGATAATTGATTAATGTGGAGAATGTATATGTGGGTTTCCTATACTTTTCTCTCTATTTCTGTGTGTATGCAAACATTTTCATAATAAAAACTTAAAATTTGAACTTCAAAAAATTTCCCATCTTGACTA